>JAJKFI010000008.1:12995709-13013667 GCA_029204185.1 Lerista edwardsae
GGGCACACATGTGAGTGGGGGTGGGGTCAGGGATGGGACATATCAACACCGGGGCACACATGTGAGTGGGGGTGGGGTCAGGGATGGGACATATCAACACCCGGGCACACATGTGAGTGGGGGGGGGGGTCAGGGATGGGACATATAAACACCTGGGCACACATGTGAGGGGGGGCAGGGATGGGACATATAAATGGGCCATCTGTATGCCTGGTGAGTAGCTGGGGGTCGGGGATGGCACATATAAACACCCGGGCGAAGCCGGGTACATAAAAGCTAGTATGACATAAAGAATACTATGAATTACTGCACTTTCTCTGGTTCTTGGCCTTGAAAAACATACTTGCCCTCTGCGTTCTACCTGTTTGGAGGACTCGGGGCCCAATCCTATCCAACTTTCCAGCACTGATGCAACTGTACCATTGAGGTGCATGCTGCATCCTGTGGTTTATAATACTTTTAAAACTATCAAGTGCAATAATAAGAAAAAATCTGGATCAGGATTGAGTCCTTAATGCTAATACCAGTAAGAACAAAAAAGGTTTTCTGAAGTCAACCGAAAGTCACCAGGGGATAGCCAGGTAGCTCCTCTGGGGCTCAGAGTTCCACAACCTGACATCCTCTACCCCCCTTGCACTGGTGCTAAGCTCTTGTGCTGGCCGAACACTGTCGCAAACGTCGTAAAGCGCATCTGTGTCGGCGCTGTGGCACTGGACCGGCGCTGGACCGGCGCGAGTAGACATGCATGCAATAGTCAAGCATCGGCAGCTCTTGGTCGGCTCAGGGCCCCCACGAGGGCGTTCCAGAGGCGTTCTGGGGGTGTAACTGGGCGGCGCAGTGGGCAGAGATGGTGGTTGTGATGCGGTTGTGATGCAGGACGGTCATAGTGCCAAGTCCTAAACCCCGTCCCCGGCCAGGGCGGCCCCGATTCTGGCCGCTCCTGTCCATGTTCCTCTGTGCCTGCAAGACAGCAGACGCAGATCTGAGCAGGTCCATAGGGGTGACTGGGGCTTACGCGGGTACAAGGAGAAGACCTCCCTTTGTCCTGGACGTTGCTGCTGCTGCCTCCTAAAGGGCTTTAGGATACAGCCCTGCTATGTTGGCCTTGCTAGGCCAGCATAGTATAGAATTGCGCTCTGAGTGTGGCCATGAAGATGACCTTTTAGCACATTCTTCCCAATTATGCACAAGCTTACTGAGCATGCCTGGGAATGAACCTAGGAATTAATGAAAGAAATTCCCACAATTTCTCTCAGGTTTTAAAAAATTACCAATTGCATTTCCTGTAATGGGTTTAGGGCAGATTACATGGTTTTTCCATCCTAAACTCCATTGTATCCTCCCAACACACTCTGTGAGGAAGGGTAGGCAGAGAAGCAGTGAGTATTACAGCCAGGCATTGCTGTTTTTATGTGGATTGTTTCTTTTAGACATGATGCTAAACACGCCTAAGGAATGTGCCCCGTAGATATTATTTTACTCTCCCACTCCTGGAATGTTAAATCTACACCATATATGCAAAGTCAGACTGTGTCATAAAATCCTATGATTCTGTGTTATTTGAAGCAATCAATTGATGATAAAGTATGCAACTCAGTTATGTATTTAAATATTTTAAATAACTATATTACGGGTGTCAAACATATAAGGCCCGGATGCCCCACAGAAGCTCTTTATCTGGTACCACCCTAAGTCTGCCCCAGCACCACCATCAGCTGCTGTCAGCTGCAGAGCTATGCTGAGGGCAACCTGCATAATTGGACGCCCCCATGTCTTGAAAATATGGTCAAGATCTGTCACCTGCAGCTAATGAGTTCCAAAATGGGAAAAGGTGCTTATTCCGCTTATGGCCTGCTTAATGACATCATTTCCTGCTTGATGACATCACTTCTGGCCCACAGCAGACATAATTAATGTTATTCAGCCCATTGTATGACATCAGATTGACACTCCTGAATATATTATATTATATTTAAATCAGTTATTTAAATGTTACACACAAAAAAAAATTTTTAACTGCCAAACAACTCAACTGTCTTCAGAATCTGCTTTGACTTCCTACTTCTAATCTTGGGCAAATTGTCATACTTCTGTGTGCTTTTTCTTTTATATCAGTAATATGAATGAATATGAACAGAAGTGAAAGTACATTCAGATGAACAGACAATTTATTATTTAAATAGAAAGACTAGTATTTGAATTATTTAATGTACAGGAATGGAAGGAGAATGTGTCTTAATTTTACGCAGGATTCATTTATTGAACTGGAGATGAAAAGAATTCTATGCCAATATCAGTTCTGTATTAAGAAATAGTTTCATAATCTAATACCTTACTTTCAGAGACAGAATTGTTGTATTTTAGTTAGTATTTAGTTCTTTGCTGCAGACAGTTGCATGTAGGTGGATGAATATTTGGGAGATTAATTCTCAACAATTATTTTTAGAGAGGCCAGCAAGGTTTTAGTTAGGCCAAGAAGGTTTGGCTGGCACAAAGGACACTACAAGGTATGTTTGGACCACTCTTGGAGTCAAAGAGGCTAGCACACAGATGTGCACCATCGTCCCCGACTCCAAGAATGGTCCAAACACGCTTTATGGTGGCCCTTGCGCCAGCCAAACTTTGCTGGCCTAACTGTGCCGGCTTAACTCCAGGTTAGGATTGTGCTCTTATACTCCCTGTGTGTTAGAATCCCTAGTTCTAAGTGGCCAGGAGAGTCAGATAACCATTTAAAGAGTGGAGTGCCTTGTGGGTCCAAGGACAGCTCATTATCTGCAAAACAACAGTTTTGAACCTCTGGTTGGGAGGGGGAGGGAGCCGTGGCTTAGCAACCCAAAAGGGAATAGAGAAAACCCCCAGAAGGGAGGGGTCAGTGGATAGTTTGTGAGTTGGACACTCTGTTGGATTCTTCAGTCAGCTTGGAAGACCAGCATGGACCCCTGGCCTCATAGGTAGCCTGCGAACTGAGCACCCTGCTCTACTGGGTTGAGGAACCAGGTGAGATATAGGGCTAGTTAGAAGTTAGGCAGATAGCTTTATTATTTTGCACTGGGTTTTTCAAGGACTTTCAGGCTGTGCATTTCTTGTGCCTTTGTATTGTAACCACTAGTCTTAATAATCATCATTATATTTTACAGACCAGCGTGTCTTTTCTACTGGGAACTGGGGTCAGCTATTCCAGTCTAGCCACTGGGCTTAGCTACCAAGGGGCTTACCTAGAAACTTAATTGGGCACAGGTAAAGTCTCTTGGACCACTGGGGGTCTGCCAGTGGTCAGGAGGGAACAAGCTCCACCATCCATGGTGTCAGGGGAGTGTGGGGGTGATGCCAGACCCCGGGGACCATGACACCCCCCCCCATCCTATTTTGGCCTTATGCTGGCTGATCTATTCATCTGTCAGTGTAAAGCCAGAGACACTGACCCCACTACTGCTCTGTCTTTGTGCAACCCACTGATGGTGTGGGAGCTAATAAGGCTTGCCAAGGCAGCAGTGGGCCACAGAACTTCTACCAGAGCAGGCAGATTGATGGTGGGGACAGACAGGATTAGTGGAACAGGGGTGGATCTCAGTTGCAGTTTTTCACTCCAGAGTGCATTAGGAACTATGTACACAAACCGCATGCAGTTTTCAATCCCAATCCACCACGTAGGGCTGTGTACATAGCTCCAGGGCAGATATTGCCAATGATTTCAATGAGATCTTTAAAATATGGGGCATAATGAGCTGAACTGAGAGTCAGTGTGGTAGGTAATGGCTAGTGTGTTGGACTTGGCCCAGGTAGACCTAGGCTCACAGGAGAGTCAGCCATGAAAATCACCAAGTGGCCTTAAGTAGTCACTATCTCTCAGTCTTACCTTCCCCATGGATTTGTTGTGAGAGGTCATGGAGGTGATGTTTGCAAATAATCTATGTTATCTTGATTTTTTTGGAAAAAGGAATATAGAAAAATAAAATCGAGGGTGTGTGTGTGTGTGTGTGTGTGTGTGTGGGTGTGTGTGTGTGTGTGTGTGTGTGTGTGTGTGCGTGCATCTCCACTTTCCGCAGCTCAGCTGGCAACACTGTGAGCATTTGGCTGAGGTTACACATTCCAGGGGTTAGATTGGGCCTCAGTCTTTCCCTTCATGTGATGCCTTCCGTGTTTCTGCTCAAAGCAATGCAGGAGTAGCAAATTACCTTGCAGCTTCCCCTGAACCAGGTTCCTTTGTATAGCAGCTCATTGTGTGGCTGCCACAAGGCAGGGCTGGCTCGTAAAACATCTCTTTATGTACTTTATTACTTAAACTCTTTTTATTTACCTGCAGGAGCCCTTTAACAAAATCACATTGAATTGACTTTCTCACACCAAATCAAATCTCCCTGGTCCCAGTTCAGTTGTCTTTGTCAATATGTATTTTATAAATGGAGTGAATTAACAGATGCTGTTGGAAGAGAACTGCTGGGGTAGCATTTATGTTTTTACTACTCTCTCTGGGCAGATGAGTTGTGTAGGAGTGCAATACAGGTTCTCTGGGATGAAAGTCGTGTTTTTCATTTCACTGTGTGCACAGATAGATATATACGTGTACTTAAGTGTTTAAAATGCATACATACATGCATGTTTTAAAATCTTTTGCATTTGTATACCATGCATTCTCATTTGGCTGTTAAAAAAGCATAGTACTGCCATTCTAGCCATAGAAGACTAAAAACAGTGAGTCTTTTAATAATAGATTTCTAAGTTACAAACTGAAAACCTGAAAACATACGCATCATAAAAGGCTTGTTTGTATGTAAATCAACATACTTAGTTTTCCCTGCAATAATTCTCTCTCACAAAATCATTGTAGAAATTGACAAACAAGAAAGCCACTGTTTGCTTTCACCCAGCTTGATACAGGTTGGGCATCCTTTATCAGGAATTCTGAAATTGGAAAGTATTCTGAAAACTGCAACTTTTTGTGAGGGTTGACATGACACCACAAGTGGAAAAATTCCACACCTGACTTTATGTGAGAAGTCATACAAAAAGCACAAAATTATTAAAAAATGTTGTATAAAATTATCTTCAGACTAAGTATTTAAGGTGTATATGAAACATAAATGAAATTTGTGTTTAGACTTGGACCCCGTTCCCAAGATATCTCATTAGGTGTATGCAAGTATTTCCAAAATATCAGAAAAAATCTGATATCGAAAACACTTCTGGTTTCAAGCTCTTTGGATAAGGGTTGAACTTTTCAAAAGAATAATTACATCCTGCATGCACCCACTTTTAGGTGATAATCCAGGTCCCCACTGCATCCTTCCTTCCTCCTCTCATATGGTTTGCTCCATGGACATAAATACGTCTCACCCCCCTCTTGTTAATACAGTACCCTCCTGCATGTAGCAGTCTGTGCTCACAAGATGGCTGCAGGCACTTAATGGTGCCTGCAAGAGGACAGCTGGATCCACCCCTTAATACTAAGCTGCTCATCTAAAAGAAGCCATTTAAGTTAAATTATACATGATGATGTTGATTGGCTTCGGCATAATTTCACTTCAAGGCTGCTTTAGACATGACAACCTCTGGATGTACATTAATGAGGAGGAGCCTGTAAGCACCAACATGTACAACATCAGCATGTTTCAGCCCTATCCTTTTGGTCTCCTACGCTGCCAGAACAAATGTTCCAGTGGTGTACCGCGCTTTCCAGCAGTTGCAAAAGGCCTGGCTGCCACCACAAGTGGCAAGTGGGTGGCTCCACATGCCTGTGGCCACTGGATGCCCACTAGCACAGGCAAGTATGTGTAGGGGAGGGAGGGGGGAGGGAGGTGAGAAACAGTGTGGGGGTGGAGGAATGGGGTGGCAACAGGGGTGGAGAGGAGGAAAGACAGGCAGTGGGAAGCAGACACTATCTGACCTGTAGCCCGGGGTGGCGCAAGCAGTGATGTCATGTAGGGGGAATGCGGGGGAACTCAGTTCCACTTGTTAAAATTAGGGCTGACTCCGCCCACTTCACTCCATGGCACTTCCCCACTCCTCCCCCTCCCAATTCCTCTGCAAAGAGCTTTTCTTCTTGGTTGGCCAGCACTCAGAGGGTTAAAGGGAGCGACTCCAGATTCCTAGAGGGGCGAAGGGGGATGGACTGCAGTGGGGAAGTCCTGTCCTGCACAGCCCCCTTCCTCGCTCCCTCCAGCCACACATGTGGAGTCAGCAGCCACTCTGGTGAGTCTGCAGCCCACTGGGGAGAAGGGGCGTCCTGGGGGTGCGGTGGGGAGTCGAGGGGGGCCCCAGAGAGGACGGAGGAGAGCCGGGACTTTTTGAAGCTGCCCTCCTGACGTGCCAGGCATAAGCGGGCTTTGGTGTGGGAAAGCGCCCAAGGGTGCCTTCCGGAGTGGTGCCGCCCCTCAGCCCCTTCCACAGGTTCCTGCCTCATTCTGCTCAGCCAGCCTCGGCTTCGAGGCTGCTGTCCCCATGCCAATTTTCAACTTCCCTGGCAATTTTGAATAACTCCACCTCGCCTAGCCGTGAAGACCAAGGAAAGGCTTTCACCGCTGTCTCTCCAGTCCAGAGCGTTTCACTGGCGCTCTGGGTATGAGGCTTCTTTGGGAGACTGTCCCCATTGCTATTGAAGCTGCAATTGGGGTGGGGGGAATTCTTTGCTTTCTGTTCTGTAGGCGCCAGGCGCTGTACAGAACTGGCTGGCTCTGTACACTTGTCGCTGACATCGTCGCTGGCTAGGAACCAGCCGCAGGTAGACCTGGGCTCAGCCAGCCTCCGGCTTATGATGTCACTTCCGGTGGGCGGATCCTGACACGTGTCAATCAAAAGTGAGTTCCTGTTCTTAAATCATTTAGATGTGCAGAGAATACAAGGAATGCTGCAAGAAATATTAAATTTCAATATTCCACTCAAACCAGAAATATTTTTATTAAATATTTTAACAGAAATTCAAGATATAAATATGAAACATATTGTTATTCATGTAATAACGGCGGCTAGATTACTATTTGCACAGAAATGGAAAGATGACGAAACCCCGAATATGGAACAAATAATAGGGAAAATTTATGAAGTGGCAGAGATGGACATTTTAACAGAAAGATTAAGAGAGGGCAAGATTAATAAGATTAAACAATACTGGAAAATGTTTTATGATTGGATAGATATGCAATGTTGAATGGTAAAGTAATAAAAGATTAGTACTGATTACATAGTTCAACGTTGAATATTAAGATATTTCATAATTTATAAGTAAAGAAGATTTTGGATATATTGAGTATGAAATAGATAACCTTAGAAATGATATTTTTAATTGGATTGATGATATTTTTAAGATATTATGATGCATTGCAAGGTACTTACCTAATGTGTTTACCTTTGTTTAACCCATTCCTTTGTTTTCTGTAACCCTATCCCATCTCTTTTCTTAAAAATTATTTAAAAAAATTATAAAAAAAAAATTAAATCATTTAGATGCCACCATTTAGATTTTAAATGATCTAAAATCATTTAGATGCTCGAGCCGTGTGCGCCGAGCAGCGGCAGGGTGCCATTGTGCGCAGTCCGCACGCAAAACAGCACGCTCTTCCGCCTGCCTGCCTGCCCTCCCTGGTCTCCGTTACGCTCCGAAATGGAGCGTTTCCAGGCACAGGGAGGTGTGTTGGAGCAACGCATGGGGGCGGGGCGACGTCCTAGGGGCGCGGTTTCAGTGCCAGCCATGGGTGCACTCGGGCCTCCGTTTGGGCCTGGTGGGAAGGGAGTGGGTTTGGCAGCAGCAATGCCTGCTATATCCCTAACCCCAGTGATGTCATGCAGGGGGTACGCGGGGGTACGCGAGTACCGGTTTCTAGGCTTATAGCTGGCCCCGCCCATTCGCCCGCCCACTCGTCGACTCCGCCCTCTGCAACGTTTGAATTTCCTGCATGTTTGAGTTGCCTGCATGTTCTCAGAGCCAGGCAGGCAGGCAGCGAGCGGAGCCTTTCCTTTCCTTTCCACTGAAAAATGAGTTGCTCTGGGGTTTTAACATGATGCCAGGCCTCCTTAACATGTTCTGGGGGTGCTGTGGAATACTGTTGCAGCTGTTGGGTCAGTTAAAATCATCTGAGGCCTCAAAAAGGGCTTTTTTCATGTCACTTCCTGCCACGACATCACTTCTGGCTTATGACATCACTTCCGGTGGGCGGGTCCCGACACGTGCCAATCAAAAGTGAGTACCTGTTATTAAATCATTTAGATGACACCACTGCCTAACCCCCTTCCTGGCCTCAATCCCCCAACCTGAGTCCAAGCAGACTTGTGCTACCAAGGAGCTGGTGCAGGTCTGAGTAGACCCGGTGGCCTGGCATGAGCTTACTGTGGGGCAAGGGAGCACTTGTTCACTTACCCCAAAGAGGCCTCCAGAAGTCAAAACTCCCTTGTGGGATAAAGTGAGAGCTACATTGGTGCCACTTCATTAACACACGGAGAGTTAATTAGGTTTGAGCTCTTTATGTCATTTTGCCACATGTGGGAAGCTGTGACTTGGAGAACATCCCCAATGAGTGGTAAAGACACCTCTGAGGGATGATAGTCTTCTTTGGTATTAGTGTTGTTTAAACAAAGTGCTTTATATAGTATTAAAAAGGAAACGTCGTAAGAACACATGAAGCTGCCATATACCAAGTCAAGCCAATGGTCCACCAGCCCTGGTCTACTCAAGCATCTGCTGCCCAAGATCTTTTGATTAGGTAGAAAGACCAAGAATTTGAACCTAGAATCTTGTGCATGCAGAGCAAGACTGCTATCATTGACATGCTGGAAAGCTTACGGTCCAAGTAAGCACAGCAGACAACAGAGAAGGGGGCAATGGATAGACCTTACCTAGAAGCAACTGTAAATGTTTTCTGGCGCAATTTTTCAAACTGTAGCATAGAATAAATTTGTATTTAACCTCTGCAAATTCCCAATTTTTAGCATGTCTTTAACATTATCCCCAAGTTGCCTTTTAAATATCTTTTACAACAAAAATGCTTGGTTTTGTGCAGTGTGTTCGACTGCTACTGCTTTGGGGAGGTTTCCTTCCTGCCCCTGAGAGACATCTTCTTTCCATATGAATAGAACTGTATTGTGCGTTTCATCGTGTCTACTCAGAAGTAAATTCCATTGACTTCAAGGATACCATACTTACTTCCCAACTAAATTTGCAACCTTGTTTCTCTGCCTTTTATCTGCCAGTATTTCTGTTTTGTCTAAGCTTCTAGCACAGATGGAGACATCTACTGGTGAAGTTTACTACTGCTATAATATATATTGTAGAGCAATTCGCAGAAGATCCACAGTTGTGTGTTTAATGTTCATCAGAAAATTTTTTCATGCTCACTGGACAGTATAAGAATAACAGAACTCATCCCTTTTTAAAAAGAAATTATCTTAAAATATTTATATCCCATTATTCTCTATCCTATCTTCCATTATGTGAAAGTAACATTCTATCACCATGACCATTCTATTTCAAGAAAACAGTTTAATGAGTCAGTTGCAATGAATACTGCTTATCTCACGGGTTATGGAAACTGCAGCCTTCTGATCTTCACTCTCTTCTTCAGAATTTTGCTAGATTTGTTCAACAATACCTGGTTCTGTTTGGGAATGTGAAATAACGTTTGAGTATTTGCATTTGGGGTTTTTCCCACTCTATGGCTGCACTCCATGTGCCGCTGGAAAATATTTTCTCATTTATTTGCAAATGCATATTTAGTGTTGCTGATTTTTTTTCCAATTAATAACAGCAATTTGCTGGAGGGCGATTCTCCCTCTTTAAGCGGTTGATTGAGGGGTTTTTTTTTTAAAGGCAAATCAATCCGTCCATAATATATGGGCTTGTTTTCTATTCTCCCCTGCTCCAACAACGCGGTATGTTTTAAACTGTACGTTCTCAGTGTCAAGGTTCAAGGGTCAAGTGCTACGTGTGATAAATTAGGGAGAGGTCAAAGGCGATACAGTGCCTGTTTCAGAGGAATGTCTATTTTGGAATTTGCAACTCATTCATGCTGAAGTGATGCACTATGGGAATTACTACCAAACTCTGTTCAGCAGCATCTGCTCTCCCTAAGTGAGTTAGTGCACGTCAGACATCTTTATGTCAGAATATTGCAGTGATGGATGCAGTCTTCAGAAAATGCTGCATAAAAATCTGGTGTGCCGTTCTGGCCATTAAGTGAAATTACTATTTAAATTAATGGCGCTGTCACAGTTTATCTGTGCAAAGAATGAACGCTGATTAGGGTATTAAGTAATTAGCAATTTATCACGCTGGAACAAGGTTGATAATAATTAAAGAAGTAATGGTTTACCAAAGAAACTAGAAAGGGAGTCACTTCTTGTTATGTGAGTGAAATCTTGGCTGAAAAATTTAATTCAGTGAAACAAAGATGAGGCTTCAGTAAGAGAATGCGGCTTTCTTTTTCTGCCCTAGCATAAAGGCAGTTCATTATTAAAATTTTGCATTGCCTGTCAAAAGTGCCTCTGAGCTAAAATGTTTGCATTTGATTTTTCAAAAAATAAAAATATGCTATCACTGCACTTTGTTGGGGATATACTGGGGCAAGTTAACTCTGTCTACCAAGTTTTCACATGTTTAGGCCTGGCCTAGGAGCCACAGGACTAGCCCCAAGAAGGTTGGAAGCAATGGCCACTGCAGCTGGACACCAGTATAACTGTTCGTGTGTGCTGGTGTTATAAGGAAGTCCAGACATAACAATGCTGGGCTCTGTTGCTGTGTTGACCGCTCTGCTCATTGGCAAATGGCATTATGTGGCTACAGAAAGCTGTTAGGTAGCACTGAACAATGCCATAAGAGAAGAGGGCAAGAGGTGGAGTAAGTGAGGGAACCTGAGACAATTTGCTTATGCTGCATCCTAAGGGCATTTCAGCCACTACAGAGTTGCTTCTTTTGGTGACAAACAGAATATTTTGTATGAATATTTTATAATAGGAAGGGTGGCACGTGGTGGCGCTGTGGGTTAAACCACTGAGCTGCTGACCAGAAGGTTGGCAGTTCAAGACCACGCCATGGAGTGAGCTCCCATTGCTTGTCCCAGCTCCTGCCAACCTAACAGTTTGAAAGCATGTAAAAGTGCGAGTAGATAGATAGATACCACTTCAGTGGGAAGATAACGGTGTTCTGTGCACTACGGCATATAGTCATGCCAGCCACATGACCAAGGAAACTTGTCCTCAGGACAAACGCTGGCTCTTCGGCTTAGAAACGGAGATGAGCACCGCCCCCTACAGTCAGTCATGACTAGACCATTCGGTTGTGGGGAAACCTTTACCCTTTAAAAAAAAAAAAAAGTAATAGGACTGCAGGTGTCGAGCAGCATTATAGGGAAAATGTGGTCCACTTGTAGAGATACAAACTCTTTCTGCCATTACATATGTCCAAGCTTAAGCTGTTTTGGCGTAACGTTTTGATTCTGCCACTATTACCACTATTGCTATTAGTAAAGTGTACTGTATTACTACTTGGCAGACAGTGTTCACTTGAAAGTGGCAAGACCCCTGGATAAAAGTGCTTAACTGTACACAGGTTTGGGTTTGGGTTGCTCAAAGTAAATGGTCTCCCCCGCCCCCCCAAAAAAATTAGTTACTAGGAAAACCAACAATGAATAAAAATAACAGCAAAAGGCAACAGAAGATTAAGTGGGAATTGCTTTCGTTCTTGCTATCCTTTATGCATTGTCTTTTTTTCCCTTGTAATCCTGGCATTGTCAGATCTGCTTCTAGCGTTAACTCTAGCATCACAGCCTATGAAGCTACAAGCTGTTTTGTGTTGATGCATTTCTGTAGCTTTTGTTATGCGTGATACTCAGTATGCACATGCTTGTGCAACAAATATTAGGACTGGACTGCCAGGGTGGTTCCAGATGGTTCCTTCCCCCTAGGGGAGTTGTGAATTGACTCCACAGATGCCCCAGGGAAGCCAGGTGGCATCATGCCAAGAAACCTGTGCTGCAGTGGAGAAGCAGACGGCAGCCTGGCACAGTCCCTTTTCCACCCTTTGATTTTCTGTCTACTTTGGAGGCAGAGCACACTGCTAGTGCAGGCACCATTTATTCCGCCCATATATCCCAGTAGTATCCAAGGCGAGGAGCTTGGAAGATAAATGGGACACAATTTTATTGAATATCCAAAACATACTGGAATTGGTGCTGTCGCTCTGCTATCGTATTTCCCCCACCCTTTTCATCAGGTGTCTACAACCTGGCCCCAATCTGCAGATCATGTCAATGACCACTGCCAACCCCACCCTAAGATAAGGTGAAGCGGATTGCAGAGTGTGTGGGCTGCAAAGGGTGATCTCCTTGCCATCATTCCGTTCATGAGAAGTGATTTGCTTTTCAAGACCCACCCCGTCAAAACTCTCACTATCTGATGCAGAAGTACATTCCAAATCAACTATGACCATCTGTCCCAGAATGGAAGCAAAGCTCAGCTCCCAGCAAACATCCTTGCTGCCAAAATGAAACACCATCGCTCTTGTGCAAGAAGCGTAAGTCTTCCCTGATCTGGCCGATCACCCTTGTATGGTTACGTGGCTCCAGTGTGCTAACCATGGTGCCACACAGGTGCTGCACGAAAGCTCTCTGAAGTGCCATCGTATTGCAAGCAAAATGTAAATACCTCACCTACAATCCAATCCAATGCAGACATAAGAACGGAAATAAGTCCCAATATGTTCAATGGGTCTTATTCCGCAGAATGTGGGTATAGGATTTTATGTTATATTTATACCCCAACAGGAGCCTCAAGGGAGAGAATGAAGCTACTATTCCCACAGTTCCCGCGTGTCTCTCGTGCTGTGCTTTTAGTTCTGAAATAGACCGTACTTGTCTGTAGGTTTTAAGGGTGTTATGACTATATACAATTTTGGCTTTATGCACCGATCTACGAACGTAGCCCTTGCGTTAGATGCTGGCTGATTGTACAATATATGCAGGATCCACAGGAGCCAACTCTTTTCTGATCACCAGAATTAGCTAGCTGCTGAACAAAGGGCTATCAGTATAGTCATCTTAAATTCAACATTAAGTGCCACTTTAGATACCTTTTCCCCAGTATCGGCAGCCGCCTCATTCTGACATTTTTATGCAACATTTTATAGCATTCTCCATATTTCCCCACTTTCTCCCCTTTTCGCATTCATATATAATGTTTTATTGTTTCAGGGATGTTCTGTTGTGGGCATGAATATGTGAATATGTCAAGTACCATATGCTGCTTGGCCTCCAGTGGTGTGTCTCAGGTCCACATTAAAGAGAATGACCCGGTGCCATTAAAATGCTGCGAGACTGAACTTATTCCAAAGAGCGAGGAATGTTGTAATGGACTCGGATATAATCCTTTGAAATATGTTTGCTCTGACAGGATTTCATCTGGAATGATGATGAAGGTAATTGATAGAAAACCTCTTGGTGGTTCTGATTTGACAACGGAAAGAGAAATACATTGTTCATAACTATTTTTGTAAAATAGGAATATAAAAACTCCTGTGTGCATTATTCATTTTCACATTACATCCATATTAATACCGAATGAGTTTGCCATGATTGATGTTATTGCAGTGAATTCTAAAGGAATTAATAATGATTAGCCGCTTCTTGTGAAGTGTTCCTCAGCACTTCAGATTAGTAGAAGGGCTAAAAGTTAACATGCCAGCCCAGCTGCTGTGTGTGTAGCTACTAGCAGTTGTGCGGCCAATTCCTAATTCTTGCTGGCATTCTGTCAGAAATTCTTAATATAAACTTTGTTTTATTGTCGACTGCTAGCCTAGTTTTCTTCTTCTTGGTGGACCACTAGGGCTTTTATTTTACGTTATGACTGCCACATAGGAGAGTTTTCTGGATTAATTTCATCTACAGAATACAACTATTCAGAGTGATTAGGAAGGACAGATAGGAGGAAAGTATTGTTTGATTGAAGGCAGGCACTACTAAATATAGGAGTGCTTCCTGTTGTCAGGTACTACTAATTAGTAGTTTTTAATGCCCCCCCAAGCAACACCTCTGCCCATAGACTTATACTATATTTTATGTATAAGACTGCAATCCTATCCAGACTTACCTGGGAGTAAGCCCCATTTATTATGAAGAGTAGCTACATCTGAGTAGATATGCACAAGATTGGGCTCTAACTTCCCACTCACAATCTGGATGCCTTGTGCCAGCTCTTCTGGAAATCACCACTTCGAAAGGAGTTATAAGCAGAAGCAACACCATTCTTGGGAAATGCACATGCCTGCCATCTGTCCAGTGAAGGAGGAGGAACTTGGGACAACTTCACACATGAAAACAAGGGGTCAGATTGTGGTGGTAGCAGATAGGATGGGAGGGGTGGTCACATGGATCTAAGGCTGTGGTTCCCAAACATGGTAGAGGCCCTAAAAGCAGGGTTACCAGATACAAAATGGGAGAGAGTGCCTATACCTTTAACCATGGTATAGAAGAGGGAATTTGGGCAGGTGCAGCTTTTGAAACTTTTCCATGATGAGCTGCACCTGCCCAAATTCCCGCTTCTATACAATGGTTAAAGGTATAGGCACTCTCTCCCATTTTGTATCTGGTAACCCTTCCTAAAAGCTGCTGCCTAATTTATAAATGCCATGGAGTGTGACTGTAATGGTGACTAGGCAGCGGTGCTCCCCCACCCCCACAGCTTAACTGATGCACAAAATCTAATCTGCCTTGTGAGTTTCGTGACCCAACAAAAATTGGATCATGACCCACTGGTGGGTCCTGGGACTTGAGAGTTAAAAGGGTACCCTTGCGTTTGTGTAAGTTTTGGAAAAGCTTGGTGTGAATGTTTGATTACATTATTCTTAAAGGGACTAAAAAATTGGAAACGATTGTCATAGGTCAAAGAAGAATGCAAAGCTAGCACCCTTTGCCCTATATCCATGGCAGCAACAGCATACTGTGGGCGATGTGACTTTGACCAACATGCCCACATATGTGCATGGATAAAGAGCTCCTGGAGTAATACAGAGAAAGAAGAAAATGGAAGCTTGTGCCCAACTGTGGAAGAAAAAGTCTTTTCGGGGGATTCAACTCAGTATTCATTCACAGGTAAACGAATATGAGGAATCTCATTTGCTTTGTTTGTACCTTTTAGAGAGGTAAATTCATTGGTTTACTAAAAGGTAATTAGGCTTTTTGAACTGGATTATTTTAGAGTTCTTTGTGACATAAAGAGATCTATTCATCACTACAGCGAACCACGAATTGAATGGGCTAAAGGAGGGAAGGAGTGTCCATTAATGCTGCAAGTCTGTTAAATCAGGACACCCCTTCTACCCATTAGTCCATTAAACCCAGAGGCGTCATCCAGGCGGAACGGCCCGGGACGCCGTTCTGCTAGTTCTGTGGAGGGCTCGGGCCGCGCCGCCTCTTCGGAGGACGGGCGAGCTGCTGCTGGGCCCGCCCTCCCTCCCTTGTGTCCCAAATCGCTCTAAAATGGAGCGATTCTGGTGCAGTGAGGCTTGGGGAGGCGTGGCAGCCTTCCGCCATAGGGGCGGAGGGCTGTCAATCATCCGGACGTTCCGGTTCTTGGCGCGCCCGGATGACATCACTGATTAAACCCCTACCTGCTTAGAAAGATTCCTTGGCACTATGCTCTGCTCCACTCTCCACCAGGGTGTTCTAGGGATGGAGGAACATCTCAGAAAGGTGGCAAGCAGAGAGGCCGTGCCAAGGGACCACTTTACTGTAGGTAAGAGATGGAAGGGGTTCAGGCCTAATCCTATCCTCATGGTATGTTGGTTTATGGTGTGGTCCATTGTTGTGGCAGCCTCTCTTCCAGTCTGCAAAGGCAAGAGAGGGGCAGTAAAATTGCCCCCTTCCACCCTCAGTTGTGCCCCAGCGCCACTCTGCTACGGGGGCTGGCCTCCTCTGCTTTGTTTTAAAGAATGCCTCCAGGGAGTGGCAGCAGGTGTGGGGAGGGCCCTCCAGGTGGCTACCCCCCAGGGTATTCCCCTGTTGCCAGCACTGCCACACAGATCAGCCAATGGCAAAGAAGGCAACAGAGATTGTGAGTGGGATGGGGGGTGCAGATCACAGAGGCACTGGCATCTGCTGTATCCGAACCCCTGTCCCAGTTCTGACATGCCCTCTGCATTCTGTTCAAATGTACACCAAGAAAAGAGCTGGAATTGATTCGAGGAATCACAGAGAGCATCAGGCAGTGACTAAGGATGTGGGTAATGTTTTTCTTTGTCTACCTCTTCTGGCCAGCCTGGTCCCCTAACGCTGCTCAGGGCACAGCAGCCGCTGCACTGGTGGCACTGCATCCTAGGCACCGGCATGGGACAGGATTGGGCCATTATTTAAGCCGTCTGATTTGCTGTGCAGTGCTACATAGGTTCACTCGGAAGTCAGTAGTAAGTCCCACTGTGTTCAGTGAGTCTTGCTCCTAGATAAGGATGCATAGAATTGTATCCTAAGTGCCAAAATGTAACTCTGCGTGTGCACTTGTGTGCGCACATGCATTTCAGTCACCCAAGTAAAATTAGACGGGTCAAGAGTTGATTCAAACTGGGTCACGCTGGTACAGTACCAGAAAAATCCACAATCCAAAGTAAGGTGATTCGTTTATTAGGACCAACGAGGTTATTAGTAAGTAATCTTTACTGTTTTTTACATTCCAAAAGTCCCCCCCCCCCATGTTTTGAAAAGATGTTGGTATTGAAAAATCTGGCATTGTTTCCCAATAATGTTTGGCTGGCTGTGACACTCGTAGAGGGTAACAGCCCAGTCCTTCCTTGAGCTGGCCCTCGGCGTGCAGTAGAGCTGGCACAGCCTCCATTGCGTGCTATGGGCTAGCTAGGGACCAGGCAGCAACTAACGATGCTCATACTTACCTATGCTGCCACTGCCTCTTCCCCAATGGTACTACTCAGATCTGCACCAATTCTTTGACATAAATCCAAATCAGTCCAAGGCCAGGCCATACCAAGGAGCATAGGATATTGGCACCATTGCTGCTGCTAATACCTTTCCTAGCCCATGTTTGACAAGCCCCAGCCAGTCCCAATCCCTACCCTGATCCTCCCTGGAGCACCCCCTCCGCCAACTAACTCGCTCCAGTGAGGGCTCTGAAGGTCATTAGCACACCCCCACCCCCACCCGCCGATCATGCTGGTGGACTCAGCTCGTGTACCATTACAGCAGCTGCCAGGCCTTGTGCTGATGCAGTGAGAGTGTCATCGGTGCAAGGCCCAGAGATGACTCAGCCATTAATAGAAAATTGTAAAATGAATTATGACGTTTTAATACAAGTTCATGTTAACTGTAATCTCCTATTGTCCAATTTTATCTTTCTAGATTTGAACCTAGAACCTCATGTCACGTATGAATATAGGGTAGTTGCATGGAACAAATATGGAAGAGGCTTCAGTGAAATTGGCAGTGCTACCACAAAGCAAGATGTCCCTGAAGGGGTCAGTCCACCCCAGTGGGCCAAAGTGGACAATCGGGAAGACGTATTATATCTAAACTGGAAGGAGCCTCATCGACCAAATGGTATTTTGAAAAAAAGCCTTCTACAGTCGCATGATCAACTATCACTAGAGCTTATAAGAACATAAGAACATAAGAAGAGCCCTGCTGGATCAGACCAAAGGCCCATCTAGTCCAGCTTCCTGTATCTCACAGCGGCCCACCAGGTGCCCCAGGGAGGCATGGGGCAACAAGATGCTTGCATCCTGTTGCCACTCCCTTGCACCCAGTACCAGTAGCCCTCCACCTTTGTAAGGAGGTTGCACAATCCATCATTGCCTATAGCCCACGATGGACCTTTCCTCCAGAAATCCGTCCAATCCCTTCTTAAAGGCATCAAGACCAGATTGATGAAAGGCATCAAGAAAGGCATCAAGACCAGGCTTCTGTGTCTTATACTGTATGATCCACTATAATAATAATAATAATAATAATAATAATAATAATAATAATAATAATAATA
>JAJKFI010000008.1:13013677-13032260 GCA_029204185.1 Lerista edwardsae
TAATAATAATAATAATAATAATAATAATAATAATAATAATAATAATAGTCTGCTTAACTGAATCAGTGTAATATATGTCACCTAAAAAGTGCACTCATGATTTTAGTGTCCTTCCATTCAGAAGGGTCGGACTGTCTAGGAAAAGAACAATCCCTCAAGGCTTCAATCACCTAGAGGCAGATACAGGACAGTGCTGCACCCCAGCAATGTTTTACATCATGGGTGGCCAACCCATGAACACTTGTTCCGCCAGTGCTTGGAACCCATATTATTGGGCTGTCAGTTGCTTATTCAAGGATAAAATGGTACCTTTTGGCATAAGCTATTCATACTAGTCATAATCTCTATGTATTGGAAAAAAATATGTTTGAATTAGCATATTTGGTACAAGATGCATTTTTAGGTTTGTTCTCCCTTAAACTTTCAGCACATTGGGTGCAACTCCATAGAAACATTTCCTGCTTGACCCTTGTGATACCTTTGGTGCAGTGGATTTAATTTCAGTGGCTCATAAAGCAAATGTTTTCAGTGGATTTTGACCTTGTTTGCCTTTCCCCCCTGTGCCCATTTTTGCTCTCTTTGATAGCAGGTTGCTGCGAAGGACGTCTCTCTTATGGAGTCTGTCGCTGTACTTTGCAAAATAGCCTGGCATGTCTACCTCGAATCCATGTAGACCTTTTTTTCCTCTTTATACAAAGGTATCGTCTTGCATTACATTGTTCTCCGAAATGGAATTGAGCGTTTCAGAGGAAAGGAATTGAGCTTTACCGACACAAGTGGTATCCAGCCGTATCAGGAATATTCATATCAACTGCGTGTGTGCACCGTCGCTGGTTGCACAGACAGTCGCAAGGTGGGCACAGCCTTCTCAGTGTGGGTGGTTTTCTTGTGTCAGCCGGGAAGTTGTAACAATGTCTTCGAAGGTGTATTTGGGAGGGAAGTAACATTGAAACTCACTGCTTTAAAGATAAGGTTATTCTTTGTAGGCCAAAAACAGACAAGTGCTTTTCTGTTTTTAATTCAGAACTTGTCTTTGGGGTGTGTGTGTAGATCTGTATATTGAGGAATTATTTCCAGATGTTCATTTTAATATACATAGTGGTGATTGGTTTATGGTATTTTAACAGCCCAATCCTATTTCCCACCATTAAGCAGCTGTGCTGCATTGTCCTTTCTGATGGCACTCCTCTTTGATAACTCAGAGTTGTTTGATCAGTGGGGGGGGGAACCCCTCTTTGAATCCTTGTGAGTAGAATCAACACAAATGCAGGCCTATCCACAAAGGCTGGAGCTTTTGTGAGCAATTGATTCGGCTCTACACATGGGCTCAAATGTAAAGTGCTGACTCCGTGGTCACCTTCCCCCCTCCCCCCAGCAAAATTTAGGGCTGGGGAAGGCAATGGCAGCCCTAGTAGCATTTTTTTTTCCTTGTGGGGACTGGGACGACCATGCTGCGATTTGCATCCTTTCCATCTTGGAGTGGCCCCCCAGAAAGATGAGACATAGCATGAGTTCCCCACTGAACTGAGACCAAGAAAGGGGAATTGGGAGGTGGCATTATCTGTGGCAGTGGGTGCTTTGCACTAGAGCCTGTGTGAACTTTTGTGAACCTTTCAACCCTTGGCCTGGATTCAGCTGCACCTTTGATAAGGCTCTAGATTTTGTGAGCGTTTGCTTGGCAAGCACCCAGAAGCTCAACTCCATTTCAAGTCAAAAACCGGGGTGTTTGTGCATCCCTCCTGCCAGCTCAGGGCACTGGTACCAGTGGCGTTGACATTTATGCCAGTATTTGCTAGTCATAAAGCCATATGAAATCAGGCTGTTAAAATGCAAAGACACTGATGAACCATATGGAAGGCGGTTATCAAGCGTTCTCTGGCAAGACAGCCTGCCATCCGGATTTTCCTTTCGCCTGGCACGATGCGCTGAAGACAAAATGTTGTGAATCTGCTTTGATAAATTGTACACCTAGACTCATACGCAGCATATTCAAGGTCAGATTTTGCTGTTGGGGGGGGGGAAATAAACCAAGGGGAGAAAAGTAACTAGTTCTACAGGACCCTGGTAATGATATGCCAGAGCAAACAACAACATATTAAACGAGAAGTGACATTCTCATTGATCAAGGTATCTCGTGTACTATTACAATAAATTGCTGTCTAATTCATGTGTGTTCAGGTAGTTGCAGTCACTGTCCAAGGAGTCCCAGAGAGTGTTCAGCCACCAACAGTTACAGCGTTGAGCACAACATCATTGCATTTGAGTTGGATAGCACCGAGGAAACCAAATGGGATCATAAGAGAATACCAGATCAGTCAAATTGGGAAAGGCCTGATACACACCGACTCTGCAGGCAGGATGCAGCATACAGTATCTGGTAAGTACGGTAAACTCTTCAGAAGCATAATGCCTTAGGCAGCAAATCCATCCATCCATCAATCAATAGTATTTTTATACCGCTTTTCAACACAAGTTCACTAAGCAGTTTACAGGCAAATAATAATAATAATAATAATAATAATAATAATAATAATAATAATAATAATAATTTATTATTATTATTATTATTATTATTATTATTATATACCCTGAATTCATTGGTCTCCATCGTTTATATTCCACCTTTCTCCACAAATAATCAAGGCTGCTAACAAAACCATACCATCAATAAGTATAAAGGCAGGCCCCCATATCTGCAGGGATCCATTCTAGTGGCCCCCATGGACACAAAATGAGGGAACTTTGTCTCTACCCCCACCCCGGGTAGCCATTACAGTGAAAATGATCTTCCTTCTGCAGGTCAGTATGAGCGTTAAAGCTTAAGGAAGGCTGCTGGCAGCCTGAATGCTTGAAAAGACTTGATTGAGGCAAACAGAAAGCCGTTAATGTCCTGCTTTCTGGTAAACTTGCTCAAATCTTTTCAAGCATTCAGGCTGCGGGCAGCCTGCCTTAACGTTGCTATAAGCCTGAATGATCAATGGATCTGCAGATATGGGAACCCATTTGTACCAGTAAACTAAAAGCAGTATCCATCTAAAAACTGTAGACATAGTTACTCTTTGAATGCCAGCTAGAGAAATAAAGTGGTAGATTTTACCATAAGTAAGTAGGCAAAGGCATAATTTGGGTGGAGCCTCAGGCACTATACCATGACTGCCCCCAGGTTCCACCCTAGTTATGGAGGAAGTGCTGGTGGCTATGTGCACTCCATTCCTTCTCCTGCATAGGCTGGGAGCCTCCGCAGGAAAAAGAAGATGGCATGCAAAGCCACAGCAGCGAGCACCCACCCTCTAGGGCGGTGATGGCGAACCTTTTGGGCTTGGTGTGTCAGAAAATTTGTAACTCAACTCTGCTGGTGTGTCACACACACCCCCACCCAGAACAAAAGCCAAAAGATTCTTTACATATTAGTACACATTGCTTTTTATTTGATTAATGAGCTGCTAAGACTTTCATGGCCAGTATATACAGTATATACTATTAGAAATGAGATATCTAGATTAGCTGTACTAAAACTTCACTGAACCCACATGGAGTTGATGGGACCACCTTTTTCAGCTGTTGATGATTTTTTCTGAAATGGATGAACAGGGCAGATTAGGGGTACAATCCTAACCAACTTTCCACCTGTGCAGTGTAAAATCTCAGGATGGGATTTTTTTTTTGGGGGGGGGGGTAGTTAGGGAAGATTGATCCCTCACTATTATTAGTTTTTTGTTTTTAAAGAAGAACAGCAAAGCATTTGTTTGTGACATTTATACATGCCAAGGATGTAAAATTTGTTTTCCTAAATTTGTATAAAAAGGTAAAGGTTTCCCCACGACCGAATGGTCTAGTTGTGACTGACTGTAGGGGGCGGTGCTCATCTCCATTTCAAAGCCTGTAGAGCCGGCGTTTTGTCCGAGGACAAGCTTCTGTGGTCATGTGGCCGGCATGACTATACACTGTAGCGCACGGAATGCCGTTACCTTCCCACCAAAGTGGTCCCTATTTATCTACTTGTATTTAGGTGCTTTCAAACTGTTAGGTTGGCAGGAGCTGGGACAAGCAACGGGAGCTCACTCCATCATGCAGTCTTGAACTCCCAACCTTCCAGTCGGAAAGCCCAGCAGCAGCGGTTTAACCTGCTGCGCCACCACGTCCCATTAAATTTGTATAGCCAGGTACAAAATGCCATGTAAGGTTTGATTTTCAAACTCTGCAGAGGAACAAAACCCAGATACAGCAAACCATTGTACATTTTCTATTCCTATATATACTTGATGAACTACAACAAGAACTTGGACACAGATCAGACAAAGCAATGTAAAACCATTCAAGGAACTTTCTGGTGAAGGGGGGAGAATACTGGCCAGGCTGCCAAAGGAACTTTACTGCAGCAGCTCCAACTGGGCAATGCTAATGAAGGGAAGGAAGTATAGGTGAATTTTGCCAACCTCCCCTTCTTTAACTTACCCAGTTCCTCGGCCACTCATCCAGCTCCATGTGCACAGAAAGGGTGCTGCTCCCCAACTTCTCAGGCCACTTGCCCTGCTTGGCAGAAAGAGCACCGTTGGCCCAGTTCCTCCCTCCTGCAGCTTGTGCTGGTGCAATAAACTCTTGGTTTATTTCTGGCACGTCCTTTGAGTGACTGCGTGCCTCGAGCCCAGCTCTGGGGCAGAAAGAGCCCCACTGGTGTGAGCAGGTGCAAGCAAGCTTGGGAATTGCTTCTGGCATGAGCAGACTCAGGAGGTTGCTTTAGGTACATGCCTTCCAAGTGCCTCGCACCTCTTACCCAGCCCAGTTACACCCTGCTAAAACTTGTGCTGTCATGAAAGGGCTTGGGGGCGGGGTTGCTTCTAATGCGTGCGTCTTTTAAGTGCTTCCTGTCTCTCTCTCTCACACACACACACCCATAAGAGCTGGCTGAGGGTGGGGTTGCTTCTGAGCAACTTGTAAGTGCCTCCAATCTCTCTCTCTCTCTCACTCTCTCTCACACACACACACACACACACACACCCATAAAAGCTGGCTGGAGGTGGGGTTGCTTCTGAGCAGCTTGTAAGTGCCTCCAATCTCTCTCTCTCACTCACTCTCTCACACACACACACACACACACAGAGCACCCAGGGAATTGCTTCCAGTGTGACTTTTAAGTGCTGGCAGGCACGGCTTGTTTGGTAGCCTGCCCGCACCTGACCCTTCTCTTCCCTGGCTCTGCATGTCACTGAAGATGCGTTCGCATATCAGCTGTGACGCACATGTCATAGGTTCACTATCACTGCTCTAGGGAGAACCTGGAAATAACTGTCTTGTTCCACAAGCAGAGCAAAGCAGTAACTTCTGGGTTCTCCCCAGAGGAGGAGGGAATTGTGGCTTTGTGTGCTCCATTTCTTCTCCTGTGGAGGCTCCCAGCGAGCACCCCACCCTATGGGAAGAACCTGGACGTGACATCACAATGTCATGTGATGTCATATGTACATTATGTCTCTGATCTCCTTATATCTGATTATTTCAGCCATTGGTAGAGATTTCCATACCTATGGCTTTCTAATGCCATTATAAGAAAAGATAGATTCTACAGTGTTAACATATGGATTCAAGAACTTGACTCTGATAATCTTCAAAATTCCTTTTGCTGAAGACGGATAAAAATGGCTGGCAAATTCTAAATCATTAGTCATGGCAATCAACAATATAGGCTCTTATAGCAAAAATACTGGAGATGACTTGCCTTTTTTCCTAAAATTTGTAATGTACCTTATTTTGGAGGGGTTACTCTTATTTTTGAGAGTAAGTTTCTACTGACATTGCAATGTCAGCTGTATTATCCAGTTTTAAGTGAGCAACATAAAAACATAAGAAGAGCCGTACTGGATCATCCCATCCAGCATTCTGTTGCCAAGGGTGCTGACCAGATGCTCCTGGGAACCATACAAGCAAATCGTGAAGACAACAGCCCTCCCTGGCTGTGGTCTGTTGCGCTCTTCTGCTGCCCAGGATCTCCCTCTGCCCCAAAGGTGGAACTCATAATGTAGTGGAGAGAAAGTTGCAATTGCCACTGAATATGGCTCAGTCAGTGTGGGCTTAGCAAAAACAACCCCTCTCTTTCACACACAGTCTTTGGTCTCCAACAACAAGAAGTTTCCCCGTGCCGGCCAAGGCAAGGGCCGCTACTTCATCCCCAGTCACAACTCCTAATTCAGTGCTTTTTGCAGTGTGGATAATTTCCACTCTCTAAATGCATGATGTTCGCTAAAACAACCGCTCTTCTTTCACATCTCTCAAATGTTTGAACTAACCCTCGTTTCAGGCCCCCGCGGGCCTGTGTTTTGATTTTCTCATCTTCTTCAAAAACCTCTGCTGTTCCCAGAGCAACAGTTGAGCGTTAATGAAGCTGTAGCATTAGCGTTCCCTGAGACTCTGAATCTGAGGGCCTTGCAAATTGCAGATGAGGAGCCTTGCACCTTGCCACGGCACCATTGTCTCGCCGCTTATTTTTAATTACATCAAAGCTTTGGAAACATGATCCCATAAATGCTTTGTGGGAATAGCGGTGAATGTGCTCGTCATGTGAAATCCATAAATTGCTTATAATCCTCTCAAGATGTTAAAAAAGGCATTAAGTAATTGAAGACAGGAAGTCCTCAGTTAATTATTTAGAGGTGTTATCAATGCTTTAAGTAAACTGAAGCATTTTCTGCTATCGCACCGAGTTGAATGCCACTGGGATCGAGGGGCCCCAGCCGTCATCTTCTCATATTCTCTAATGCAAACAGCATATGGCAGCTTGTCAATAAAAGACCTTTTTATATCATTTATTAGTGAACACTTCCAGTACTCTGTACAGAACAATTTGGATGACAGTTATGGCATTGTTTCACTTTGTGTTACTACTCCTTTACAAATGGTCCTGCTAATGCAGTGGGGGATGGGGGGAGAGACTAAAATAATTGGGGGACACGGTAGTAAAAGAAAGCTAAGACTGCCCTCTTCAGCAGCAGGAGCAAGAGCAGGAATTACCTTTCATAAAACTGCTTTTAACTATGGTGGAGAGAGTGTAGGTGCTGTAGGATAAAATAATTTAGGGAAAGTTTTTTTGTGACCAAGTTTATGAAAGCTGCACTCCTATACACCCTTACCTGAGCGTAAGCCCCATTAAACTCAGTGGGCTTATTTCAGAGTAGACGTGCAGAGGATTGCACTGTAGTCAAAGAAAGCCATTCATTGATATACATTTTCAGTGAGCAGACTGTGCATACTGTGCGGACAGAAAATATTTTGTGATCAAAAGGGTTGTAGAGTTTCTCAAATATGCAAATTCCTGAGGAACAACATAAGAACATAAGAAGAGCCCCGGTTGATCAGGCCAAGGGCCCATGTAGTCCAGCTTCCTGTATCTCACAATGGCCCACCAGGTGCTTCAGGAAGCACACAAGACAGCAAGATGTCTTTATCCTGTTGCCACTCCCCTCCACCTGGCATTCCGTGGTAGCCTACTTCTAAAGTAAGGTGGTTGCACCACCTCTCATGGCCTGTAGCGTGCGATGGACTTCTCCAAAAATTTGTCAAATCCCCGTTTAAAGGCACCTAGGCCAGATACCATCACCACCTCCAGTGCAAGGAGTTCCAAAGATAAATTACCTCTTGGATAAAAAGGTATTTTATCTGTTCTAACTCTCCCAACACTGTTTTAGTGAATGTCCCCTGGTTCTGGTGTGGCATGAGAGGGAAAAGAAAATCCCTCTATCCATCCCATGCAGAATTTTGTATGTTTCAATCATGTCCCCCCTCAGGCACCCCTCAGGGGAAAACAAACAACATGGTTTTCTTGATACCTTAAAGATGATCCCATTCATTGTGAAGCAAGCTAGAGATCACTTAAATTAATTAAAATGTTAATGTTGGAATAAAAACACATAATACCACTTTCAGCTCCCTGCCTTTTTTGGATAACACCGAATTCCCCATTAAAAAAAACTGTTTTAGTCTGTCCTCAGGAGATTTCTGAGATCTCCTCAGAAATACATCAGCCATTTTGTGGCTGAGGAGAAAAAAAAGGGGTGGGGCTGCCTGGAAAAGAGGATCTTAGGATCCCACACTTGCCAGTGTCATTGAGTTCCATTCCTCCCCGCTCCCTGCCGTCCCCCAATCTGCTCCAAAACTCCCCCTGCCCTCCTCCCTGGCTATAGCACATCTCCACTGCCAACACAGCAGTACTGATGAAGGCTTCTAGAGGTGCTGCCGCACAAACCACCCCACTGCCTGTTTGCAGCAATGGCCGAGAAGCACACAGCAGAACTTCCAAGTGGAAGGAGCTTCTGAAGATGGAGCCTTTGGAAGTTAGGCTACAATCCTACAGGTTGAACCAGTTGTAAAGCCCGGTGCATAGAGGCGTTTGTTTCCAGTGAGTCAATAGGATTATAGCCCAAGTCTTACTGAACACAGTGGGCTTATATCTGAGTAAAATAAATAACACTGTTTTAAAATACTCCCTTCTCCCCTTCCCCAAACTTGAATAGCGTCCTGAAATCAGGACTTAGCATATAGATATTGAATTGAACCCCTTTCCTCTGCACTCTATTTATAATATTTTTATAGCACTCCTTTCCCCCACTCTAGCGGCTGCTGGAGTCCAAGAGTTATGCACCTGAGTTATGGCTCTGAGTTCTTCACCATTCAAGATGATTTTGGATACAGGTGGTAAACATTTTGTCAAAACTGATCATCCATTGGTTAATTTAAGCAATATGCTTTGTTCCTGTTAGTTCATTCCAACTACCACAAGAGTCATTCCAATAGAATTCCTATTGGAGACAAGCCTTGTGCTGGGAGTGCCTTCTCCCACATACTCCCCCTCATCCCCTATGATAGTCAGATAGGGCTCTGCTTAGAGTACCATCTGAGGCCAAAGGGATAGTGGCAAAGTGCAGGGCTTTTTCTGTTGTGGCACCATGTCTATGAAATCAACTTCCAAAATATCTGAGGACACCCAGTCCTTCCTCTCTTTTTATTTCAGAGTTATGCCAGCTCTATAGCTGACATAGGTCCCAGGAGACCCATAGGACATCTGGGGGCTGACACTGATGTATGGAAACAAAACTTCACTTATCTTGAGAAGGCTTCCTAAACTCCCCGCCCCACATTGGATGCAGCACACACCTCCATTGTGCGGCTGCGTCAACACCAATGGTGAGGGGTCGGATTGGGTCACTGGTATCTAAGGAATGTGGAGGGAAGTTGAAATATTTTCCACAAGACTTATGCAATTTTTCAGGGTTTCTTTTTGCATTTTCCAAGCTGCCATAAAATTCCACCTAGAGCACAATTAGAGACTAATACAGAGGCTCCCCCTTGACAAATACTTCCAGGGACTTTCAAAGGGAGCCGCAAGACTTGTTCCCACAGCCCAAATTACCCTGCAGTGATTACCAATCTCAGATGCGCATGGCTTTTTCCACAAGGGCTGCACAGCTAGCCCTCTATTCTTATATGAACCGCTGCAGCTGCACAAACCAATGTGAGAATTTTTTCCAATACATTTAGAAGTCTTCTTTTCTGTGCCCATGTTTGCTCTCTGTAGTATATATATTTGTAAATGAATCTTGCTTTCTTATGAATGTTTCCTTTAAAAGTGAACATGACTCCCTTTAGGGGAATTGCAGTAATCTGTTGCCACAGTAATCTTTCCGATCATGAAATGTTGTTGAATGTCTGGCTCCCATCCAATGCCTTTGACTTTCGAGCCTGCCACTGCCATTTTCACCCCCTTTTACTCTAAGTATGCAGAGAGGGCTTTTTCTTCTATTTCCAGTTCATGATTCAGTTACAGTCCAAGCTGCCTCTCCATCTCTTTATTTTTCAGTGCCTTGCATCCTATTCTGTTTGAAAGCAACTGGAAGCCTTTGGGTGTCGTTCATTCATTGTGTTTTTTTTCCTCCTTTTCTTTTCTGATGAGCCTGTTGTGTATTGCTGCTCTGTATGTATGACCATTTGGAAAAACAAAGCAGAACAATGAAGCTGTCATCTAACTGGCTTTAGACAAAGGGTTCAACCCTAAGGATTTTTTTCCTGCTTGTCATAGAATTGCATTGTTTTTCTTGAAGTACTTACCATGCTGGTTTAATGAAAACATTTTGCAAAGGATAGGCAAGCGGAGATAAGAAAGAGCAGGACCCATCACTGACAAGGACAAGGAAGATTAGAAGAAAAATACAAAATGTGAACAGAAGTCTAATAGCAGTTTCAGTGCTCACAAACAGTGCCTTCACTTGTCTTTCCCTCCTCTGATATGGCTTTCCCCCCAACTTCTGCATTAGAAAGAAACTATCTTTACATATTTATAAAACCAGTTTCAAAGGTGTGGTTGGATCTTGCAATGTTTTGTGGCAGAAAAATGCCATGAAATAGAACAATAGAACTGTGGGAGGTAACTGTGAATTTAAGGGTATAGGAATAAGCGAGGATATGTAAAACTCATATTGACTAAGAAAAGAGGTTAAATTGTGGGGTGGATTTCAATATACATTTAATGAGTATAAAAATCAAATAACGGTATCTGTCACAACGCCTTATAGGAGTTTTTATCTTCCTCCTTAACAAAAGGCAAGTGAAGGAGAACATTCAGGATCCAATCTGAATGAGGGGCAAACAGCTGGGCAGCCCAATCCTATCTACATTCCCCCACCCCAGTGGCACAGGCGTGACTTCTGCTACATCCTGTAGGGGAATTTCAGCTGCTGGAGATAAGGGGACATTTGTCAGCAGCCAGAACGTTCCCAGCAGCCGGAACGAGTCACCTCTGACCTGCACCAGCGATATAAAGCCTCCTATTTCGACCATTATGGTTTCACCAGGTTTCTCCCCCCTCCCCACCCTCTAGCTCAGTGTTCTTCAACCTTGGGGTCAGGACCCCAATGGAGTCACAAAGCTTCAGTTGTGGGGTCATGGCAACTTACGGAAATGCACAGGGTTGGAGACCACTGGACAAGTGCACCATAAGGTAAAAGGGGATGCATCTCCTTCAGGTACCAGAAGATTGAGTCCCAGTCCTGCTCCGGTTCTTAGCAGTCCTGCTAAAATAGCTTTCACAAGTGCCAGGCTTCATGGTAACTTTTTCTGCTCTCTAATAAGAATATTTGGTTACAGTGGACAATACTGGGAAGGCATTACAGGGCAGGGAGTGGGTGGCGACAGAGGCAGGGGTGGAAGGATAGGGTCCGGATGAGGTATGGATCGATGATGGTCCCCATACTCACACTGTATTTATTAATTTATTGGGGTCATGACATGAAAAAGGTTGAAGACCACTGTTCCTGCTAATTAAAGTTAAAGCTAAGACCCCATCAAGCACATGTGTAACTAGGCCCTTAGGTGGCATTAAAAGGAGATTAGATGAAATAGGTCTGTCAATGGTTATTAAACAGGTTCAGCGGCAGCATATCTTCCCCAGGAAATGGTATTCGGAGAAAAACACAAGAAGGGCTCCCAACTTCATGCTCTGCCTGTGGGCTTCCTGGAAACATCTGGCTGACCGCTACAGACAACAGCATACTGACCGAGTGATCAGTACACCATACTGTGAGGACGCACAGTATTTCTTTATGCAATGTGAGGAACTGAGGTGTTATGGTGTGAGGGAGAGGCAAGCATTGCTTGTGACCAACAAACACATTTCTAAACATTCCATACTTGGCAATGTTTGGCATGAAGTGATTTAATTAGTTACTGGGCTCTGGAATGCTGCCATATTTGGTAGTGTGTATATTTTTCTTTCACATTTCAGATTGTATAGCCTCAGTCCAAGGAACTAGAAGTGCAGCTGTTTCACCTGCTGTTATGTTTCCAGAGCTCTACAGCCATCCACCTGCCCAACCTATTTATTACTTTATTTTATTTGAAGAATTTATACCCTGACTTTCCTATGCTGAAACAAATGCCCAAGGCGGCTTACAGAGAATAAGAAAGTACAATGTAACCACAATAAGTAAACATTAGGAAGGGGGGGGAAACATTAAGCATTAAACATTTAATGGAAACAGAGAATGTTCAAGAAAGAAGCTAGACCCAATTCTCCTCATCAGGCCTTTTGGCGGATGGGAAAACAATTGTCCAGGGAAATAAACTATGACAATATTCAAGAGGGCAGACAGCCAACTATCATCCAAAGGCCAGATGAAATAAGTATGATTTGAGCCCTCTCTGAAAGGCCATGAAGGAGCATGTAGTTCTTAATTCTTCTGGAAGGGAATTCCATATTTGTGGAGCCATTACAGAGAAGGCTCGTCCCCGAGCTGCCATCCCTTTAACTTGGGACAGAGGGGGCACTTGAAGGAGAGCCCTTTAGATGATCTAAGAGGGCAAACGGGTATGTATGGGAGAAGGCGGTCCTGTAGGTAGGCTGGGCCTAAGTCATATATCAACCTTTCATATTTTCAGTACCATCATCTTAAATTGAGATTGGAAGTGAAGGGGCAGCCATTGCAGCTGCTGAAGGAGTCAAACCATCTAGTCCCTGTAACCACCTGGGCTGCTGCGTTTTGTACTAACTGTAGCTTCTGAACTGTTCTCAAGGGAAGCCCTACATACAGTGAATTACAATAGCCAGTGCAGCCAAGTCTGTGAGCCATTCTCACCTTTAGAGAGACAAACAAAGGGGGGCAATTGAATGAGTCCAGCACTTGCTTTGTCTGGCCTTCCTTCTGCCCCGGCCTATCAGGTGACCAGTGCTATCAAACCTGTCAGTGGCATTAATCGGTTTTGTGCTGAACGCATGTGTGAGTGCTGAATATGAGATCTCCCACTCAGTTTCCAGCACTCCTTTATGCACCATCGGAAAGATACACAAATGGAAATGTGTTTAGCCTGATGTATGGTCCTTAGTGGGTCAGAATAAATGTGTCCTTGTATCTTCTCCCTCATATTTGAATCATCAAAACATCTGAAGACTTCGTTTTTCATTCTGTTAGGTCTTCAGCCACACAGAAACTACAGCTTCATGCTGACAGCATGCACATTTGCAGGGTGTACGTCCAGTCGGACAAGTTCAGGTAGAACGTTACAAGGTGCTCCTCAAGGTAAGAAGAAATGGGTGAACTTCTATAGGGTTTGCATCCCTTTACCAGTAGGAAATGCTCTCTTTTGTTGTCAATATTTTCAGCTTTTTTAATGTGCTTTCTAATGAGATGCAACTAATATGAGGCTACTAGAGCAGTGGTTCTCAGACGTTTTAGACTGAGACCCTTTTGCTGGTCTTTGACTGTAATAAAGATGATGTATGGATGGATGGATTGACTGGGACCCACTTTTTAGAATGAGTCAGGTTTACATCACAGAAGTGATGTCATGGCTGGAAGTGATATAAAACAGGAAGTACTGTCATTGTGATGTAATCAAATGAGGCTTCTGGCATGCAAACTGGCATTTTTGAACTGCAACAATTGCACATCCATGAAACATCACTGACAGAGAGCAAGATTAGGACAAAATATTAATTGAAAGCACTGAACTAAAAACAAAATTTAAAAAACCCTCACTTGAAAATTCAAACAGTTAACATTCACAAAAGGAATATAGCAAGAGTCAGGTCCGCAGCTTCCAAGACGGCTGCACCCAGTTTTCCATAACCCACCTGACATGAGGTTGCAACCCACCAACTGGGTTTGAGAAACACTGTACTAGAGCATTTCACAAATCTCACAAGCTTAACACAATAGTGTCAGATATGTGTAGTTACGTATGTGGACCCTTCCTCCCATGTTTACACACAACATTTTGATGTGCAAAAAAGAGGGTGTCAAGCTCAAGTTGATTGATGTGTTTTTTTTCTTTTCTAAAGTGGTGCATTCTTAGAGATGTCCACTCTAGCCTATTAAATTAAATCAATGTGTGATGTATGTTTAAAATTTGAAGTAATGTTGGAACTATTGTGCAAATAATTGTGCTGATATGGTTACAGGGGTCTGGTCACAGCCTCGGCATATCATAGTTAGTTCTACAGTAATAGAATTATATTGGAATAAGCCGGAGAAACCAAATGGAATTATTTCTCAATATCGATTGCTTCGTAATGGAGAAGAGATTTTCAAGGGTGGGAGAGGAAATTTGAATTTCACCGATTTCGGCCTACAACCAAACAGCAGGTAAAATGTCATAGATGTTCTATGAATTTAAGACAGTGCATGCAGAGGGACTCCAGGGACCAGGAACATAATGGCAACTGTATCTAGCTCTCAAAAAGCGGCATGCAAACAGAACTTTCCACTATGCTATAGCCACAGCTGTGATGCTTCAGTGGGAGGCTCATTGTACCCCCTGGCAAGATTTCCAATGAGCCTTCAATGAATTCTAGACTGACCAAAGCTCAATCACTGGCTTATGGACGCTTTGCTCTGTGCAGGCGGATCAGGCCCAGGAAGGGGGTCAAGTTTTGGTGTGCATCCCCACCACCGATCCTGCCCTCCTTCCCAACCCCCATCAGTGCCCTGTTCTGCCCTCCCTCTGCCCCCTTCAACTCACTCCTTCCCTTCCTCTAACCCCCTGTGCAGGCTTATCAGCTCTAGCAGGTGTCTTTCAGCTCATCAGCAAGCAAAAGGCTGCAACAGCCTCCCTGCTGGCAGGCCTGCTGTGTTTGTTGGCAAAGCCTGCTTTACAACCACTGCTGATACAATGCTAGTTGGAGGGGATAGGACTGGGCATTGGTGTAGGGAAGAACAGAGTAGTAGACAACCTCATAGTCCAAGAACACTTACACACTCGGGCACACGTGGATGCACACAAATGCAGGAAGCACCTGCATTTTATTGGCAAAATACTGAATACTGATTTTTCTTTCTTTCTTTATGTGTTTACAGATATGTTTACCAGCTAGAAGCCAGCACATGGGGTGGTAACAATACTAGTGACAAATACGTTATCCAAACACCATTAGCAACACCAGAGGAAATTGGCTTGCCATATAATGTCACAGTAATAGATGCCTATTCCATTTTTGTAGCTTGGAACATGCCTGGTAAGCATGATGGTCGTGGTGGTGGTGGAGGAGTGTGGTGTAATCTGCATGAAGTAGATTACAAACTCTTCACATCAGAATACTCTTGTTTCAATCAGAAACATGAAAATAAGATATATTTTCTTATTAAGATATATAAGGTATATAAAATAAGATATATAACTTGCTATTAATTTAATTAATGAATCAGTTTCTTGCTAATCAGTCACCTAACTGATTTCTATTTAACTAGATATTTGTTACAGTTCTAGTTTCTTTGAAGTCAAGGAAAATATTCAAATATATACAGTAATTGTATATGGTTATAGCAGTAATCATTGTGCGATATTTTTCTGTGCTGTTCTTTTAATTAAATATTTAAATTATTTAAATATTTGTACCTTGCAGAGGAGCTACTGGGTGGCAAAAGGCTATACAGACATTCAGTATAAGCTTACCTGGTAAACATTTGCATTCATGCCTGGAATAGTAAATATTTCGGTGATGCCCATTGAACCAATGTTTAATAGATCTATAATATCCTGAGCTGTCAATCTTTTAGTTTTCAGGAGCACAAAATCCATTATAGAAATGCTATAATATATGGAAAAAGATTAAAATCTTAAATTAAACTTTTCCCCCTCTACTGCTTTGAAGGATTTAGAACCTAGAAAGTAGGCAGGTGAATTTGACTTATAATCTGCAGTTGATTTCATTGGAAAGTGTCTCACAGTGTCTCAGTTTTGATAAGTTTCACTGAAAACTTTGAATATTCACTATTATAAAATACTGTTTTTTACCTTCTTCCAACTCAGTCCTATGCAGAGTTAGGCATTGCTAAGCTCATTGATCCAATGCCTGACTCTACATAGGATCTGGCTATTAGTTTCATTTAAAGAAACCTTGTTTTTAAAAGAGAACACTAAATTGCATGTATATTTTATTAGTAGATAGGCCTCAGTTTGTTTTTCATTTCTCCCCAATCTGTACTATAACTGAGAGCGCAATTCTATACCCCTGTTGAGCCTGCGCTATGCTCTTGCGCCTGCCGAACGCTGTCGCAAACGTGCCTTCAAGCGCATCAGCGTCAGCGGTACAGCGCTGGACTGGCACAAGCAGCAGCACCAACGCTCAGGCACCACTGCAACCACCAGCAGTGCCGGCCTTGTGCCAATTAAGCACCAGCAATGCATGGTCGGCGCTGGGCCTTGCCAAGGGCATTGCAGAGGTGTGCCGGGGGGCGTAACTGGGTGGCGCAGTGGGTGGAGACGGGGTTGTGATGCAGGACGGCTGTGGTGCCAAATCCTAAGCCCCGTTCCCAGCCTCGGTGGCCCTGATTCAGGCTACACCTGCACCTGCAAAACAGCAGGCGCAGATCCAAGCAACCCCATTGGGATGACTGGGGCTTATGTGGGTGTTAGGGGAAAACTTCCCCTTGGCCTGCACTTTGCTGCTGCTGCCGCCTCCTAATAGGCTTTAGAATACAGCCCTGTTATATCGGCCTTACTATGTCAGCCTTACTTAGGATTGGGCTGTGAATTGTGTGCATTTTGGTTAAAAGATAAAGTTTAATTACAATCAATTTGTAAATATATATTGGTTTCACATATTAATTACGTATATGTAAGAAGCAAAAGTGAGAGGCACAGGACACCTTGGAATATCAAATGCTGGAAGAAAAAGCTATAAGAGATGGCAGTCCTAATCAGACCCTGAGTGTCTAGTGTCTGTTCACAACAGAACATATTTGTGGAGTAAGGGTAGCTTGGCTTGATCCACCAAGGCAATCCGTGTATTCTTAAGCTACAATCCTCTATACCAGTGTTATTCAAACTGTGGGTCGAGACCCATTTGGTGGGTTGCGACCTGATGTCAGATGGGTCGTGGAAAGCTGGGAGCAGCCATCTTGGAAACGGCAGACTCTTGTTATATTCCTTTTGTGAGTGTTAACAGATCAAATTTTAAAGTGAGGGCTTTTTTACAATTTTGTTTTTAGTTCAGTGCTTTTACATCATATTCTGTCCTAATCTTGCTTTCTGTCAGGAATGTTTCATCGTTGTACGACTGCTGCAGTCCAAGAATGCCAATTTACATTTCAGACGTGTCACTTTATTATGTTACAATGACAGCACTTCCTGCTTGATGATGTCACTTCCTGCCACATCACTTCCAGGTTAATGACACCACTTCCGGTGGGTCCCGACATGAGTGCTGTTCTCAAAAATGGGTCCTGGTCTGAAAAGTGTGAACACCACAGCTCAGTACCAAAGGTTCCCAAACTTAGCATTGCTGCAGCGCCATTTGTCAACGGGTCCCTGCTGCTGCAGCACTATCACACATGATTCTTGTGCTAAGAAGAGGCCCTGTGAGTGTGTTGTGAGTGTGAGTGTGTTGCAGCGCCCTGGGATGCCACAGCACATACTTTGGGAACCACTGCTTTTTTGCTTTTCACGTAACGAGGAGGGGCAGCCCAATCCTTACTAAATCCCCCCTGGTCATAAGTACTAAGTGCTCTTTACTTCTGAGTAGAGATGCATAGGCTCGTACTGTAAGGCATTCCCTATATTTGCACAGGTCCTAAACATTTGGAAAAAATGAGGACTTGCACATCTCAGTGTAGCATGCATGTACTAGGTCACATTAAGAATATATGCATTCTCTTGTGCAAGTCCTGCTTCAGGCATGAATAATATGTGCAAGGACAGGAAGCATGGTTCACTTGTACTGTATTCTCCCATGACACTAACTTATGACCCGTTCATAATCCCATGTGTATTGTATTCTCTGCCTGTATTCTCAGTAACACTGAGGGCTCAACCTGGAGCCCTCCAGCACGAGTGGTACAAGTGTACCGCTCGAACTGGTGTTGTAGAAGTGCCATAAGGCAGGTGCAGCATGGGCGATAAGCTCTTTCCACCCATGCTGCAGCACCGCCAGCTGGTGGCTCAGGCAGCCCGACACGAGGCTGCTCAAATCACAGCCAGCAAAATACCGGCAGTGAACTAAGGAGCCCCATTGCGGCAGTGGGGTTCTCCCAAGGAAATCCCAGTGACTGCCTGGCTCTCGCTGGATGCAGCCATCGGGCAGTTATGGATTGGGCAGTGAGTCAGCAAACTATTTCAAGTTACCCTTCTAAATGTTTTGGAATTTAAATTTGGGGTAGGACATACATCAATACTTTGCAGGGCCCTGAGCATACCAAAGGATGTAACATTTGGAATGTGTGTTTAGCTGCATAAGTAAAATAAGATTTTTTACTCATTCACCTTCAAGAAGGATACCCTGTTTAACCCCAAACATTTTAAAGATGGTTCAGCTAAGGATGAGTGGAGGGATGCTATGGAGAGAGCATTCAAAAAGCCAATTGAGGCAGTGGAGGAGAAAAGCAGGATGAAGATCCACTCTTGCAGTCTCCAGTTGCTACTACTTCCTTAAGCAGCAACTGGAGACTGTGCCCCATCCCAGCAATGGGATCTACAAACGACCTAGGCTAGGGGAACAGAGGGCGGGACTTAGGCGGGACTACCGTTTGATTGGCAGCCTGTCCATGCACTTCCGCTTTTGTTCCGCTCGCCCCGTGGCCATCCCTGGCCTCGGAGGGGGCGCCTGCTCGCC
>JAJKFI010000008.1:13032660-13055368 GCA_029204185.1 Lerista edwardsae
TGTGTGTGTGTGTGTGTGTGTGTGTGTGTGTGTGTGTGTGTGTGTGTAAAAATCAGTTTCCAATATCCTGTCACCTCCATGATTGGGTAGATGGCAACAGACTGAGTCCATCAGGAGCTGGGGCCAGGTTTCGTCCCTATCCCTATTATGTCTGCAGGTGCACTATTAGGCTGCAATCCTATGCACATTTACCTGAGAGTCCCATTGAACTCAATGGGCCTTATGTCTCAGTAGACACCTTTCCCCAGATATGTAAAATGATTGCCTTTCCGTTCTGAAGGGGAAAAATGGGAAGTGTTTCAGTAGAGGACACAAACCCTGTCCTTCACTCTGGCAATTGTTGACCTGGCCTCCCCCCAGCGGGTCGTACAGAAAACGACCATGAGAGTCTCACCAAAGAACATACACTGCAAACCCCAATAGGTCCTTACCATGTACAAGCCCCTCTATCCATGTGCACTTTGTTGGTCCTGCTGGTGGGCATTTTGGGGGGTAGTGACGCCAATACAGAAGAGATGCCATTTGGTTCGATGAGCTCCTGTGCATTGCCATTCCTGCTCATATGGTGCGTTGCAGCACCTGCAATGCTTACTGCACTCCCCCCTCTGGCTGCACCTCTGAAAGAAAGTATGGAGGACTGGAGAGTGGGGCTTGGAACATTGCCACAAGTCAAAGAGGGTAGCACTCTGCTCTGTCTCAGGTGCAGGGATATTTTAGGCGGGCACAGTTGGGGGAAATTGACCTCTGTGTTGAATACTAATGTGAGACATGAAATGTGTATCAGAAATAAAATTGGAAGATACACCAAGCATAGAATTAGACCACTCACTATGAGGTTTGGAAGTCTGGTATATTTCAAGCTAAATTAATAGCTTTTCACCATTTGGACTGTATTTGGACTGACCACCAGTACTGTATTTGATCAGCAGTTTTCAAGTTGATTGTTAAAAACCAAGCTTTGTTACATAGTTTCCTATGAGATGCCTTAGTTCTTAAGTGATTTGCAGATTATTTTTCACTGAGTTGCCCATTGTTTATTGCCCAAATGCAAAGGAAAAGGGGGGAGGGGAAAACCCCAAGGTGTTGTTTGATTGACTTGTCCTATTGCAAAATATGCACTTGCTGTGAAATGAAGTCATGGAGGCAAAAAGTGGAATAATTTAACTTTTTTATTTGTAAAGATAATCAGGGTTTTCTGATTACATCTTAACTTCATAAATGTTAAATAACCTATCAGCATCTAGTTGTTGTAAATTATGGAAAGGGGTATTGCTGGGAATATTAACCAACTAAATCCTTGTTCTTTAGTGAACATGAAAATGCGTTATGGCAGGTTGTCATTGTGCTCACGGTAACTTTGACACCAAATAACAAAACTGCCATTTGCACTTAGGGTAAATTGGTTCACTTGTGCTTTTACTGTTCCTTTTATTCTGACATAAATTTATGAACTCTGGAACTAACCAAGTCGTGTGGTTTCCCAGCTGACTTTAACAAATCTGCCCATTTCATTCCATTCACTCGTCAAAACATCACAGCCGTGGTCGTCTCGACTCGCGGCAGGTCTTTTTAAACCTATGAGCTTTTCTGGCGACCACATTTCCATTTCCTATGAACATTTGCGTTCTCATTTTCAAAGGTATCAACTGATAGGAGTCATGTGTTACATATAATCAGAGAGCAAGTGTCACCAAAGGATCCTGCAGAAAATCACATCCTTTTTCAATGCATTGTTTTGACATGTTTGGTGTAATGCACTGTGCTTTCTTTCAAAGAAGATTCCATCAGAACAGCTTGTTTATTTTTACTGATTTATATGGATTTTTAGCCTGCCCTTAATGCCAGGCTTAGACGTTTTACAGCAGGTGCAAAAAAAAAATCAAATCACAATGATTCCTCTCCCTTGCCTATATTTGAAGGAGTCAGGAGTCAGCAAAATAGCACCCCGATTTTGGAGGCTGCTGTCCACAGTGGATGCTTCTGTTGGTCTTGCAGTGTGGCCCATCTGCCTGTCTAGAGCCAGGGTGGCTGGAGTATTGGAGCCCCACTCAGAGTGAAACCTACTGGTAGCTCTGGCCCAGTTTCTCTTTCTCTCTCAGCCGTCCTTACAGGGTTGCTGTGAAGACAAAACAACAGGAAGGTATCTGTGTGATACATAAAGTCATGAGAAAGCTCAGTCATCATGCGTTATACCAGTAGTTCCCAAACTGTAGGTCAGGATCCGCCAGTGGGTCGCGAGCTAATTTCAGGTGGGTTGCTAATCACCTAGAGAAGCCGTATTGAAAATATGGGATGCTGGGATGCTGGAAAGGGGGAGGGCTGTGTGGTTTTTTGCTTGTGGCAAGGTTGTAAATAGGCTTTTTTTCTTTCTGATTCACTTTGCTATTGCAAAATGACTGACAGTGCAATCCTAAGGAGTGCGCAGCATTGACACAATGTGGTTGTGTTGGCACTGTGCACTTAGCACCTACACAAGGACGCCAAGCAGCACCCCTACGTTGGCGCTAAGGCAATAGGGTCCCGTTGTGCCCGCGCTTCTCTTCTCTTGCGCCACCCGGTTCTGTGGGATGGGGGGGGGCTGGCAGGCGTGCCAGCCCAGGAGGGGGGCAGACTTGGGATTCAGCCATAAGGTTGAATCCTAAACTCGTTCAGGAGGCCATGCAGCCCCAATTCGGGCCATGCAGTCTCCTCGGATCTGCGCCTGCTGTTTAGCAGGCGCAGATCCGAGCAGCACAAAGGGGAGGCTGACGCCTCCCATCTGGTTAGGGTGCAAACATGCCCTTGCTGTGGGGAGGCTCCAGCCTCCCATATACTGCACTGGATTTGGCGCAGGCCTGCCGGCCTCGCTAATCCAGCGCAGTATAGGATTGTGCTCTGAGAGGTAACCCAATTTGTTGCTTCCTTCTCAGGACAGCAGATTCTGGTATCACAGTACTTCCAGCCATAACATCATTTCTGGTGGGTCCAGGACAGACTGTCATTCTAAAAAGTGGGTTCTGGTACTAAAAAGTTTGAAAACCACTGCATTATACTGAATGGGAACGGCTTAAATTGTTGCAAACTGTCAAGGGGGGCAAAGGTAGCTGATGTTGAAACATTTAAGGGGAAGAAGGTTTATATGGCTAGATTATTCTGATTTTGTTTAATATTAAAACTCCAGACTACTGAATTTTGGTTCCTACAAAATAATAGGACAGCAATATATAAACCAATATTAGGTATTCCATTAATTGCACACCTGGGATTCAGGTCAGTTTGAGTGCTTCAGGCAGATACCTGGATGCATATTAATCACTTGACATTTCATTATTTGGGCCCTGTTCAGATGAACAGGGTGGGACTAGGGAAGCAAGACCACATCACACATATTGTCCCTACTCTTCTTCTCCACATCCAGCTGAAAGTTCATATAGAGAGCCTGTGTACAACTATACATGCATAGGGCTCTCTCTGTGTGATCAGGGACTCTGGAAATATGAGATCCCTGAACATACAGAAAGACCCTAGATTGATACATACAGTCATACGTGCAAAGGATTTATTCACACTGCCCACTGAACCTATGAAGATAGAAAATGGTGACAGGATATATATACTGTCCTACTCCCTTCAGATGTTCAATATCTGCAAAGGGCTTTCATGACCCTCGCTTGTAACTCGCTGTATGTAGGGCTTACCTCGAGAACAAAGGCTACAGTTAGTACAAAATGCAGCAGCCCAGGTGGTTACGGGGGGGGGCTCTCTTTCAAGTGCCCCCTATATCCCAAGTGAAAGGGATGGCCGCTCGGGGATGAGCCTTCTCTGTAACGGCTCCACAAATGTGGAATTCCCTACCAGAAGAATTAAGAACTACACACTCTCTCATGGCCTTTCGGGGAGGGCTCAAATCATACCTATTTCGTCTGGCCTTTGGATGATGGTTGGCTGTCTGCCCTCTGTCCCTCTGGAATACTGTCATAGTTTGTTCAAATGGCCTGATATGGAGAATTGGGTCTAGCTTCATTCTTATTCGCTTTCGGTGTTCCCATGAATGTTTAATGTTGTTGTTTTAATGCTGTTTTACTTATTGCAGTTACATTGTATCTTGTTGTTCTCTGTACGCCGCCTTGGACATTTGCTTCGGCATGGGAAAGGCGGGGTATGAATGAATGAATGAATGACCTATCTTTGATAGATCTCAGCTGAACATGTGAAATGTTTCCATTGGTATTTATGATGATGGAGTTGGAGATATGGAGAGTTCTGCTGTGGTTAATTTCTGGGGGCTGACTGACAGGTGCAAGAGACTCATGGACCTTCAACACGTATCCATGACTACAGTATAATTATAACAAAAACTGATCTCACCTTTCCTGATACTTGTGCTTTGCAGCAAACAGAGCTCCCACCTCTGCAAGGGAGGAGTAGATCAGGAAGGTTTCTTCTGTGCTATTTTCCTATCAACTGTTGTCTCCCCCTTTTTTTGAACAGGATCATTTACACCCAACATACCTTTAAAATACAATATATTACTGAACGCTGGCAGTACTTCATCACTTGTGAAACCAGTTGGCCAGCCCAACTTTGCTCTTTTGGATGGCCTGGATCCATACACAGACTATGAGATAAGGATACAAGCCTGCCAGAATGGTAAGATGTTTGAGTAATTCTCTTTCGTGATCAGCAGACAGTGCAGTTTTGCAAAATAGGTTCTGTTCAGCAAAACAGATAACATCTTATTTCTAAATTGAAGTGGAATGTTTACCTAGTAAAAGCAAAGGCTGGCACTGAGTGGTGCATTTTACATTTCTCCATATTATATCATGAATATTTTAAAAGAAAATGTAAAACGTTAGCATTTGGGAGAATGTAGTCTTTTTATGAAATGCATTATGAAAAGCATAAAACAGGATTTTTTAAAATAGTCCTAGTACACAGTGGATAAAATGTGTTCCTCAACTGATGTTACATCAGCAATCTATCTATCTTTTTTATTATTCATATCAAGCAGAGGGATTATTGCTCCTTTATTCAGGATTACAAGGACTGTATGAAACCTGATCTAAAGTGATGTTAGTATGACTACCAGACTTATATTGATGCAAGTCAAGACACAGAAACCATTAGTTATTAGTTATTATTATTAGTTATTAATTAATTAATTATTAGCTAGTTATTGAACATTACACTCCTGAACATTTGGCCCTTCTGGCAAAAATGGCATGGATCCGATTAAGAGAACCGCCAACTACATTGTACTTTAAATCTATCAGTATCAGACAGACTTAAAGCAGAAAGTGGACAAAAGTAGTTCTTTTCACAAACACACACGCACCGCCAATCAGCCACTGTGGGAGGTGCCATTTGGCGTGGACGTACAGTGCACTGTAAAGGGGGCGGTTAACACTTTATTCCCATTACCATTTTTTGTGCTTCAAATCCCACATGATTTCAAAGCCTTCAAAGTGGCTATTTATGGCAATGCACATTGGAAGCAGATAATCATGGGAGAGAGAAGGGGGAATTTGGGCCCAAAATTGGCAGAGGGGAACTGTTCACTGTGCATTGCACTCATGCGCCAAATCCAAGTCTTGTCTGGCTATTTGGGGGCCTTAAAAGGATCGTCGTATACCATTTCCTGTTCACTTCCTGCTTTTCCTGTCGATGATTTTAGACAACATGCAGTTAGACGCTAAATCAGACTTAGTTTCTTCTGAAAACCTAGTTTTCCAACACCTATGCCATTTCATGATTTTTCTTGTACTATTTTTGTTGTCGTGTTCGTCTCCCAATCTTATCCAGCGCTGGAACAGCTGGCCTGGGCTGTAGCTAGGGCAGGGTTGGTGGTGGCTGCAGCACAACTCAGAGGAAGGGGACTTACGTCCTTTTACCCTGAGTAATGTCCCAGCCCCCACAATGGGGCTACTCAGATCTGTGCTAGCAAAATTTCTGGTGCAAATCTGAGCAGCCCAGTATAATGCAGAGCTGCTCAAGAGGGGGTTAGGATGAGGCTTAAGTGTCAGAGGATGGTCCTACCTGCCTCCTGACCCAGCCCACCCATCAGCCCAGCTCCTCCACCACCTCATTCCACCCTCCCCTGCCCTCCTATCCCGGGCCTCCTTCAGCTGGCACCTTCTTACCTTGTCCAGGCAGCGCAGGGCTTGGATTTGGCCTCGCTGAGCCAGCGCATATCAGCGCATATCAGCCAGCGCATATCAGCCAGCGCATATCAGCTCAGCCTCCTCCAGAGATGTCACAGACATGCATTATGTTGCAGCCGAAGTTTGTGACACTTTCAGGCTGGTGCAAGGGACTTGCGCCAACCCAGTGAGTATTTAGGACTGCGCTCTTGCAGCCCAATCCTAACCCTGTGCTGGGAGAGGGAGCCAGACTGTCTGGGGGCACAACTCAGAGGAAGGAGAATCTTTTTCCCTTCCCCCGGGTAATGTCCCAGCAGTCTTGATAGGGCTACTTGAAGCTGCACCAGCAAAATCATTGGCACAACTCTGAGCGGCCCATGTAGGGCCGACCAGGGATGGGGTAAGGATCTGTCCTAAGTGCCGGATCTTGGCTCCACCCCCCTCTCCAGGCTGGTCCACCCATAGGCTCGCTCCCCTCGTTCCGTACCACGTTTCCCTTTGCTTCCCAACCCCCCGCGCTGGCTGAATGCGTCCTGTGCCTTCTTGCTTACCTGGGGCTACACAGAGGCTGGACGTGGCCACTGCAGTCGGTAAACCTCTTTGCCCTGACCCAGCTGACTCCCAGGGTGGTGCAAACATGCCTTTCAGCACATTTGTGACAGCTCCGGGGCGGCGTAAGGGACTTACGCTGGCCCAGCGCAACGTTTGGATCACGTTCTTAGTCCCTTAATTCTAAATGCAATGTCAGAAAATAGCTGATATATTGATATGCAAACAAGCATTTGATAAGAAATGGAAACTAGTCAAGAACTTGCAACTTACATATAAGTTTTAAAAAATGCATGTAAAAAATCATGAAGATTACAGAACGTTTTCAGTTGCTTGTGCTGGCAGTGACGGTTTTCTACTGTCGCGAATGTGTTGTTATCCGTTAAACGATATTGTACCTTTGTGTTATGAAATACATGTTGCTTCTTGGGTTTATGACCATGAAAGCACCATATGCCACTGTAAGAGGGAAAACTTGGTCAATTTTGCTGAGTCTGTTGCTAATTTTTTTTTTCCTCTAGTGGGCTGTGGAGCTGGTGGGCAAGTCTATGCACGGACCGCTGAAGCACCCCCTAGTGATTTGAGTCCACCTGTAGTTACAGCTACTGCATCAGCATCTATAGAAGTGAAATGGTTCCCACCTAAGAAGCCCAATGGGGTCATTAGAAACTACTTTGTTTACAGGTAAATCTTATTGTACAGGTAGATAATCCCTTATCTGGATATCCACCATCCAAGCATCTTTGTCCAAGACTTAAAAAAACTTCCCATAGAAAAAAGGTCTTGTGCTCATTCCCACGTAGAGGTTGTAAGTTCTCTTCTTTTCTCTGTGGAGTGTGCCTATTGCAGTGACAGTGAAAACAGCAAGAGGATGCAGTTCTCATTATATTTATGCAATTATTACAAAATGCAGAAAAATCTGAAATCCAGACACTTTCCCGTCCCAAGCAGTCTGGATAAGGGATAATTTATTTATTTATTTATTTATTATTAGATTTTTACCCCGCCTTATTGTGCCCAAAGGCACCCAACCTGCATTTTTTTTTTTACCATATTTCAATATTGATTTTGCAGAAAATGGTGCTGTATACTTGAGATTCTACTTGGCTCTAAGAATGTTGAATGCTGAAGAATGTTGAAAAGCTGTATATAAATACTGCTGGCTGGCTGGAGTCCTCTTCCTATAATGAAATGCTGTGGATAGCATGGGAACTCTATCCATGCCAGTGCTGGACTCCCAAGAAGGGTTTGTGTTAAGGGGCCTGTGTCCTTTGGTCCATAGCCATGTTATTTGGCAGAAGGAACAGTGCAAAACACACACACACACACACACACACACACACACACACTCACTCACTCACTCACTCACTCACTCAAATTGGGTCCAATTCAGTCTTAGTCCACTGCAAACTAGGTACACTAAGGGCGCAATCTAAACTGGAGTTAGGCCAGCATAAACTAATCCAGCAAAGTTTGGCCAGCACAAGGGACACCACAAAGTATGTTTGGACCACGCTTGGAGTCAGAGAGTCCAACACACAGACATGATCCATCCTCCCTGACTCCGAGAGTAGTCCAAACACACTTTATAGTGGCCCTTGTGCCAGCCAAACTTTGTTGGCTTAGTTTATGCCGGCCTAACTCCAGTTTAGGATTGTGCTCTAAGACAGTTTGCATAGGCAGGTATACTCAGCCCCACTTAAGGGTTGTTAGAATCACAAGTTCTAATCTTGCAAAATACGATGATTTGTTGTTGTTGTTGTTCAGTCGCTAAGTCGTGTCCGACTCTTCGCGACCCCATGGACCACAGCACGCCAGGCCTCCCTGTCCTCCACTAGCTTCCGGAGTTCACCCAATTTCATGTTCATCGCTTCGGTGACACTATCTAACCATCTCATCCTCTGCCGCCCCCTTCTCCTTTTGCCTTCAATCTTTCCCAGCATGAGGGTCTTTTCTAAAGAGTCCTCTCTTCTCATCAGGTGGCCAAAGTATTGGAGCTTCAGCTTCAGGATTTGTCCTTCCAGGGAGCAATCAGGCTTGACTTCCTGTAGGATGGACCGATTGGACCTCTTTGCAGTCCAGGGGACTCTCAAGAGTCTTCTCCAGCACCATAATTCGAAAGCATCTATTCTTCGGCGCTCTGCCTTTCTTATGGTCCAGCTCTCACAGCCATACATAGCTACTGGGAAAACCATAGCTTTGACTATGCGAACCTTTGTTGGCAGGGTGATGTCTCGGCTTTTGATTAAGTTGTCTAAGTTCGCCATAGCTTTCCTCCCAAGAAGTAAACGTCTTTTAATTTCATGGCTGCAGTCACCATCTGCGGTGATCTTGGAGCCCAGGAAGATAAAGTCTGTCACTGCTTCCATTTCTTCCCCTTCTATTTGCCAGGAAGTGATGGGAGTGGTGGCCATGATCTTAGTTTTTTTAATGTTGAGCTTCAAGCCAATTTTGGCACTTTCCTCTTTCACCCTCATCAGCAGGTTCTTTAAGTCTTCCTCACTTTCTGCCATTAGAGTGGTGTCGTCTGCATATCTGAGGTTGTTGATATTTCTCCCAGCGATCTTGATTCCAGCTTGTGAATCATCCAGCCCTGCCTTCCTCATGATGTACTCTGCATATAAGTTAAATAAGCAGGGTGACAGGATACAGCCTTGTCGTACTCCTTTCCCAATTTGAAACCAGTCGGTTGTTCCATGTCCAGTTCTAACTGTTGCTTCCTGGCCCACGTACAGGTTTCTCAGAAGACAGATAAGGTGGTCTGGTACTCCCATCTCTTCAAGAACTTGCCACAGTTTGTTGTGATCCACACAATCAAAGGCTTTAGCATAGTCAATGAAGCAGAGGTAGATGTTTTTCTGGAACTCTCTGGCTTTCTCCATGATCCATCGAATGTTGGCAATTTGATCTCTAGTTCCTCTGCCTCTTCGGAAACCAGCTTGTACATCTGGTAGTTCTAGATTCACATACTGCTGAAGCCTAGCTTGTAGGATTTTGAGCATCACCTTGCTAGCATGTGAAATGAGTGCAATGGTGCGGTAGTTTGAACAATCTTTGGCATTGCCCTTCTTTGGGATTGGAATGTAAACTGATCTTTTCCAGTCTTGTGGCCACTGCTGGGTTTTCCAAATTTGCTGGCATATGGAGTGCAGCACTTTGACAGCATCATCTTTTAAGATTTTCAGTAATTCCACTGGAATGCTGTCACCTCCACTAGCTTTGTTGTTAGTGAGGCTTTCTAAAGCCCACTTGACTTCACACTCCAGGATGTCAGGTTCAAGCTCAGTGACCGCACCATTGTGGTTATCAGGAACATTGAGATCGGCCTTATAGAGTTCCTCTGTGTATTCTTGCCACCTCTTCTTAATCTCATCTGCTTCTGTTAGGTCCTTGCCGTTTTTGTCCTTTATTGTGCCTACCTTAGCATGAAATTGTCCTTTGACATCTCCAATTTTCTTGAAAAGATCTCTAGTCTTTCCCATTCTATTGTTTTCCTCTATTTCTTTGCATTGCTCATTGAGGAAGGCCTTCCTATCTCTCCTTGCTGTTCTCTGGAAATCTGCATTCAGTTGGGTATATCTTTCCCTTTCTCCCTTGCTTTTGGCTTCCCTTCTTTCCTCAGCTATTTTTAAAGCCTCTTCAGATAGCCACTTTGCCTTCTTGCATTTCTTTCTCTTTGGGATGGTTTTAGTTGCTGCTTCCTGTACAATGTTACAGACCTCCGTCCAAAGTTCTTCAGGCACTCTGTCTACCAAATCTAAGCCTCTAAATCTGTTTGTCACCTCCACTGTATATTCGTTTGGGATCTGATTTAGGTCATACATGGAGGGCCTAGTGCTTTTCCCTACTTTTTTAAGTTTAAGCCTGAATTTTGCAATAAGAAGCTCATGATCTGAGCCACAGTCAGCTCCAGGTCTTGTTTTTACTGCCTGTATAGAGCTTCTCCACCTTTGGCTGCAAAGAATGTAATCAATCTGATTTCGATGTAGACCATCTGGTGAAGTCCATGTGTACAGTCGCTGTTTGTGTTGCTGGAAAAGGGTGTTTGCTATGACTAATGTGTTCTCCTGACAAAACTCTATCAGTCTTTGCCCTGCTTCATTCTGTACTCCAAGACCAAACTTGCCTGTTACTCCTATTACCTCTTGACTGCCTACTTTAGCATTCCAATCCCCTATGATGAGAAGGACATCTTTTTTGGGTGTTAATTCTAGAAGCTGTTCTAGGTCTTCATAGAAACGGTCAACTTCTTCCTCTTCAGCACCAGTGGTTGGGGCGTAGACTTGGATTACTGTGATGTTGAAAGGTTTGCCTTGGATCCGAATGGAAATCATTCTATCACTTTTGAGATTATACCCCAGTACTGCTGTTCTCACTCTCTTGTTCACTATGAAGGCTACTCCATTTCTTCTAAGGGATTCCTGCCCACAGTAGCAGATATAATGGTCATCTGAATTAAATTCTCCCATTCCTGTCCATTTTAGTTCACTAACTCCCATGATGTCGATGTTCAGCCTTGACATCTCACGTTTGACTACATCTAACTTACCTTGATTCATAGATCTGACGTTCCAGGTTCCTATGCAGTATTGCTCTTTGCAGCATCGCACTTTCCTTTCACTTCCAGACACATCCACAGCTGAGCTTCCTTCCGGTTTTGGCCCAGCTACTTCACTCTTTCTGGAGCTACTAGTACTCGTGTTCTGCTCTTCCCCAGTAGCATAATGGACACCTTCCGACCTGAGGGTCTCATCTTCCAGTGTCATATCGTTTAGCCTTTTAGTTTTGTAATCCATGAGGTTTTCTTGGCAAGAGTACTGGAGTGGGTTGCCATTTCCTTCTCCAGCGGATCACGTTTAGTCAGAACTCTCTACTATGACCTGTCCATCTTGGGTAACCCTACATGGCATAGCTCACAGCTTCATTGAGCTACTCAAGCCCCTTCGCCACGACAAGGCAGTGATCCATGAAAGGGATGATGAATGAAATATCCATGAAATACGATGAAATATCCATGAAATACGATGATGGGGGCATTTATATTTAGCAGGGGGAGAGTAATTGTCCCTCTTCACCCCAGCAGTGTCTTCTAGTGGCTGCTGCTGCTGGTGTTTTGCATATTTTTAGATTGTGAATCTTTGGGACAGGGAGCCATTTAACTTTATTATTAACTATTATTATTATTATTTATAACTATTAAAATATTATGAACTATTTCCCTGTAAACCGCTTTGTGAACTTTGAAAAGCGGTATATAAATGCTATTTGATTGATTGATTTAATCTACTGTGGCTTCTACTGTCGCTTCAGCCTTGTGCCTGGCAATTCCAAATACTATTCTCATTCTCCAATGGCATGTCATTTCTGCATTTTTTAAAATACTGTGAGCCCTTTGGTACAGGGAACCATTTTTTGATTAATTTGGCTGTGTGAACTGCTTTGTGAACTACTTTTGTTGAAAAGCTATTGTTGTTGTTGTTGTTGTTGTTGTTGAATAATAATAATAATAATAATAATAATGAGGAGGAGGAGGAGGAGGAGGAGGAGGAGGAGGAGGATGCAACTAGGGCCACAGAGCAATGAGTTGGGTGAGTAGGCTAAATTTTTATATTGATTTGAGCCAACTAGCCAATTCTGTGGTTGCAAGTTTTCTCCTAGTCTCTGAAATGCCTGCTCTTCTGGAATGTTTCTCTCTTTTCCCTGCTAATTGTATGGTCAAATACATCATACTCATACTCCTGTATAAAGGGAAATAAAGTATCTCTTATAATCCAAGGCATGGCTTCACTCTGCTGGTTTTGTAAATAAAGCTGATGATTACAGCTGCAATTCCACTGCAGCCGGAGAAAAGGAAAACAGGAAATATAATGCAGAAAGTGGAAAATACTGTAAATTGAATTTGACAGCATTTGATGGCATTTGATTATTCTAGTCACAGCCAAACAATGATATAAAGAGTAATATGAAACAGAATGTGTTACTGCCTAGCAGACTCAAAAGCAATAAACCTTCCTCCAATGTGACACAATCACTTCACAATCATAATTGTAGCCTGTTTGATACCTCTGAGTACAGCAGAAGGGCACTGACTGACATAGATACATTTTGTTTTTTATTTAAAGTGAAATGAAAATGGCGCACTGGGGCTCCAGATACAATCGTTATATTCACCTACATAGGCATGAATCACTTGGCAGTTATTTCAGCTGAAGTTTAAATGTGCTTAGACAACAACAATATCACATCTTTCTCAGATAGCTGTGGAAAAAAAATCAGAAATTTGTAAGGACAGAAATGGGATGTAAGAACGCGGTTCTTTTTTCATGCGTTATCCACGCATAGCCTTAGATTGTTATAGCAACAAGCCTGCAGTATTTATAGAGGATGTTATGGTATGTAATTTCTTTTTCATCATTTGCTGCCACTGTCTTGCTGTCGTTTAGGCACCAAGCTAAATTTATTTAACCCACAAGTGGGTAGGCAGCTTTTCATTAAAAGTGAAGGATGTCTATTTGCAAGGGTTTAGAGTTCTTTGCTAACCTCCCTGACCCTCCCACCCTGAAATCTCTCCATAAAGCCAGAAAAATGGGCAATATGAGTAGATGTGCCTGATTTTCTGTCTTTATTGTGTTTGTAACATTTGATTATTTTTGTAGGATTGAGTGGGTGAAGAAGAAGTGGTCAGAGGGTGAATGGGAGGAAGGTGAGAATGGAATACATGAGGCTCCTGGGCGACAGTAGAATTGCAGGGGGCAGAGGCACGAAGATGTGTACACAATGAAGAAGCTCCATCGCTGATTATTAGAACAATCATCCAAGACAGTGTTTTTTTAACCTTTGTCCCCCGATGCACCACTTTTCATGGTTTAATTATCTTAAGTACCACCAGCAGTAACTGGTGATGACATTGTTGCCAGTTACTTTCAGGTTGGAAGGCCAGATGAGACACTACAAACAGCGGTAAGAGGCTCGGGCAAGTGGGTGGGCTTTTTCAAGCTCACGAAAACCCCACGCTGGAGCTCTGCCCACCAAGCTGAGCCTCCGACTGCTGTTTGTAGTGTCGCGTCGTGATTTTGCTGCTGGATAGCGGGTATTCCCTGGGAGCTGCATGTACCACTAGATAACATCTCAAGTGCCACCACTAGTATGCGCACCACCCGTTGAAAAATGCTGAACTGGGACTTATTTGCGTCCTTTTCACTGAAGAAAATAAGAGGGCAATTCTCTTTGACATCCACATGGTCAGCTGAAGATGTGAGTAGACTCAGGGTGCAAACCTAAACTGAGTTAGGCCGGCATAAGCAAAGCCAGCAAAGTTTGGCCAGCACAAGGGCCACCGTAAAGTATGTTTGGACCACTCGTAGTCAGAGAGGCCAGCACACAGACATGTTCCATCCTCCATGACTCTGAGAGTAGTCCAAAAATGCTTTATGGTGTCCTTTGTGCTGTCCAAACTTTGCTGGTTTAGTTTATACCGGCCTAACTCCAGATTAGGATTGCACTCTTAATGTGTATACAGCATGCGCAGGTGTCTACATGACAGGGAGCCCTAAAGGAGGCAGAGTCCCCAATAATGTGTTTAGCTGTAAAATCTGTCCAGATCCGACGGCACAAAGGTCCAGGGTGGCAACGGCAGGCAGGATCTTGCTCCTCCCTTTGTGAGTTCAGTGTCTGTGCAAGTGTGAGTGTGTGAAAGCTATAGTTTGTGAGCACTGAGTGAAAGCTTGCAGTGCCATGGCCAGAGAGCAGGTCCCAAAATTTGCAATCGTGTGAAGTGTCCCCAGAACTCTGTCTTTCTAGCATTTTCTCGGCTTTCTAGTCTGTCTTTCAGACTCAGTTTTGAGCCCCTTAAAATATTCCAAGTATGGTTTTAGCTGATATAGCTTGACATAAGAATAGCTATCTGAACATCTTGAAATGGGTGAAGGTAGCAAACGAGAATATGCAGATTCTGGGGCTATGCACAGTTCCTGGGAATGACATCTTTCCCCATGCTGTTCAACGTGTGTGTGACAAGCTTCCACTTACATGAACAGTTGAGTTCAGAATCTTCAGCCTACAGCAGTGATTAGAGACTGTTCAGCCAGCAGCCACTTCTGCCCAAAGTTCATTCATACATGAGAACATTCTGTCTTTTCAGCACTACAGATGGAACTATTTACCTAATGTTAAGTTTCTTTCATTAAATATTCAGCGGTAATACGATCTAAACACTTTTAACCAGGCTGCATTGTGCAGCTTCACAGGTAGATGAGCTCCCGGTTGGTGGTGTATTTTTCCACGTTACTAAACACACATTTGTGAATTCAACAAACAGCTATGGTGGCTAATCGAGATGCTGTGCCGTGCAAACTAAACTATCAAACCAAACTACCACGCATTCAAGGTTGCTGCACCTAAAACATCATAATTTTTTCACTTTTCTGCAGTAAAGAAACTTAGAGAGCGGCCAAGTGTTGAATATTCTTCCTGGCAAGTGGTGAAACATTTTGCTGTGCTGCTTTTTGGACCATGAAAATGCTGTCCCTTGTTTAAAAGTGTTAAAAGGGCATGTCCTCTTGGATGCACGTGATGTACATAAAATTCTGATGCTCCATCTGTGGAGGGAAAAAGTTGCAAACTAGTGACTCCATCCTTCCTATCCAGCTACAGATCAAATGGCATTCTGTGTAAGCTCTTACTTCTGATTAGTGGTGTCATTCAGGTGTGTGTAGACTGCACTAGGTGACACCATCATGGAGAGACACCAATAGCTCATCCCCTGCTTTGGAGCCCAGGTCTACCAGACTTGCTTTAAATGTGCCTTTTGTCCAAGATCAAGTGCCCTTTGTTTCTTAAAAGCCTTTAAGAAGAAGGCTGATGACCAGGAGATAAAGGGCACTTGGTCTATGGTGTTCATGTTAGATATGGAACTATACTAAGTTATACTGTTATATCAAATATCTTATTGGCTGTAAGGTACTCATAACCTATCTACAGATAATTTTTGTGTGACTTCCAGACGTCCTGTGGGCACTCAAGAGGAACTCCTTGTATTCATCTGGTCAGAAGGTGTGCTGGAATTTATTGATGCTACGGATATGCTGCAGCCATTCACCGAGTACGAATACCACGTCAGGGCTCAGAATTCCAAGGGCTCTGTGGACAGTCTGTGGTCTTCAACGCAAACTGTAGAAGCTCCGCCTTGGGGAATGAAAGCTCCTTGGGCCCAAGCTATAAGTGCTTACTCGGTGCTACTAAACTGGACCGACCCCCTTTCTCCTAATGGTGCTATTTCACATTATCAAGTCATCTATCAAGAAAGACAGAGCGACCCAACTTTAAACACCCCAGCTGTGACTGCCCTAACTGTGCTGGTAAGAGTTACATGATCAACCAGGGTTTGTTGAAATGTTCTGGCTTTTAAGGCCCCCTTTGGAAATGCATGCAGTTTCCCTGGTATAAAATGCATGCCAGGGATGCTCACTTCAGGGTAAGGGGATATTTTCCCCTTACCCCAGGGTAAGTTGCATCCCTATGGGATTGCTCAGATCTGTGCCAGTGAAATTGCCTGCGCAAATCCAAGTAGCTCATGGACAGGGGTTAAAATCCAGCCTCACAGCAGGATCCATGCTCCACCCCCTTCCCCATGCATTCCGCGCTCCACTCCATTCCCCATGCATTCCATCCCTCCTTCCGCCTCCCCCCTTCCCCCCTCCCCAAGCCCTTGCACCAGCCTAATTCAGCTGGCATGGGGCTAGCTTACTGGGCATCCACGGTGGCATCCATGGATCAGCCTGACTCCCTGTGCCAGCCCAGCATCTTCCTCTCTGGCGCAGATGTGCTCTTTATGGCATGTTTGCAACAACACAGGGCCAGTGTAAGGGACTTATGCCCTCTACAAGATTGTGCCCTTAATCTATTAAAATCAAACTAGACATTATGAGGAACATATCATTTGGCCCTCTTGTTTTATGTTGATATTACTTGTGGTGGGAAGGCATGCAGAAGAGAGGAAAAACCATGGCAACAGATTTGGGAGGGTGGGCCTTCTAACTTGGCCTTCTTTGGTTGTGATTTTAATGGTTGCTGGAAAGTTAGCTCCACTCAATTCAGTTGAACTTACTTTCTAGTATACATGCATATGATTGGACTAAACTTTGAAAGGTCCAAAGTGAAATGAAATAAAAACAAAATCAGATATCTTCAATCCTGGAAGATATGTAATTTTTTTTTCTTTACATACCTGAAGTGCATGCTGCTTTAAGCATGATAGTCAAATTAACATTAGCTTGATGCCTATGATTTATGTTGGGTAATTAGGGAGATTTGCCTCATAACTCTTCAGAATCAGAAATAAATCAACGGCTGCAAAAAGACAAAGCTTTTACCAGCAGTCACACCTGGCACTTCTCTTTTACTAAAATTGTTAGCAAACCTTAACACGGTACCATGGAATTCGGTGAGGCTATTGTGTCACGTGAAAAAATTGAGACTAGGAGGATATGGTGCCGTGCCGTGACCAGAAAGGCAATGTGGCAGTTATAGTGATGCTGATATTGTGCTGACGAACAGAGTTCCACTGTTGTAAAATGGCTGCTGATGAAGCGCACAATGCCAATACGTTGCCAGTACAACTGAACTTAAAGTGGTGGCAGGAACCAGGAGTGGTACCGGAGAGAAGCCTCAGTGGCAGCCTTTTACTAGTTCTGTCCTTAGCACAGAATAATAGCAATTAAGGCAGGCAGGCAGGCAGACACTCACAATGGATCCTTCCACTTTACAATGGGTTTACATCAGTGATGTCATGCAGGGGGTACGCGGGAGTACGCGAGTACCGGTTTCTAGGATTACAGCTGGCCCCGCCCATTCGCCCGCCCACTCGTTGACTCCGCCCTCTGCAACGTTTGAATTTCCTGCATGTTCTCAGAGCCAGGCAGGCAGGCAGGCAGGCAGCGAGCGGAGCCTTTCCTTTCCTTGCCACTGAAAAATGAGTTGCTCTGGGGTTTTAACATGATGCCAGGCCTCCTTAACATGTTCTGGGGGTGCTGTGGAATACTGTTGCAACTGTTGGGTCAGTTTAAAATCATCTGAGGCCTCAAAAAGGGCTTTTTTCATGTCACTTCCTGCCACGACATCACTTCTGGCTTATGACGTCACTTCCGGTGGGCGGGTCCCGACACGTGCCAATCAAAAGTGAGTACCTGTTATTAAATCATTTAGATGACACCACTGGTTTACATTACAATAAAATCACTTTATACTCTCTGCAGGAAAACAAGTTTCATTATATTATAAGTCAGTGGTTCCCAAATTCCCTCAGGGGAATTGGGAACCACATAAGTGTTTACGTGGGCAGGGAGGGGGGCAACGACAGTGTGCCAGAGATTGCAGCATTACTCCTGCCAAGGGGCTTTTCCACTTACCTGGAGGGGGGGCAGCTCTGGCCTCCTGCAGAGTCCTGGTGGCATGCAGCCTTCAGTAGCTTGTTTACAAAGCCCAAGCTCTGTAGCTTGTTTCCCCACCGAACCAAAAGTAGTGTTAGATCGGAGATAAGGGCTTTGTAAACAGGCTTCAGAGGAGATCATAGGGAGCTGCAAACCTCCAGGACCCTGCAGGAGACCAGCACTGTCCCCACATCCATGGAAAAGCCCCTTAGCAATGGCAATTCGGCAATCTCTGCAGCAGTTGCTGTCGTCGTAGCCGGGCCACTCCCCTTAAGGGGGGGATGCCCTGCTTCCAGTTCCCCTGGTGTGTTGCGACCTGGTGTGTAACTCACCACTTATCAGAGTCTGGGAATCACTGTGATGTTATTCATTTTATGATGGGTTCACAATTGCCTCTAGCAGGACCTAGTGGGTGATAGATAAGCAAACAGTGTTTGTCAGCATCTCAGCCAATAGCAGCATTTTTAACATTATAATGGTGTGTATGGAAGGGAGGATATCACTGATGCGAATGCTGATGCGAACTCAAGCCTTCTAGTTTGGAATTAAGCCGGTAGGAATGTTGTGTATAGAGGGAAAGATTCAGCCTTATAATTCATATAAGATATAATTATAATTTATGTATTATAATTATGACATTGTGTAAACTGATAACTGCGGCTCCAAAGAGCGCATTGGGAACCTTTTACCAGAGAAATAGCTTAGTTCTGCAGAAGAAACCTCAAGTTCTGAGATGTTGGAATGAATTACAAAAAAAAGTGCTTTATTTGGTTCACATTACAATATTTTCACAATACAATGGTGTCTCTGGAATGGATTACCATCGGAAAATGGGGACCCACTATTTTTCAATGTATGTTCTGCATATCGTATCCTATATGTGAACTGCTTTTCTTGGTTATTCTTTGTAAGGATAAGATGTCATCAAGCTTTAGGAGGAGTCTAAATTTCTCTCTAAGACCTTGAAATGTTGACAGGTATGTACAATTAATTCCAGTCTCTTAATAAACAAAGAGGACCTAGTTACATGGAAGGAATTCATATATATCTGATTCTCCTCTTTATTTTGTGATATACAGGAATTGCGTATGTTCCTATTCTTGCTGAAGAAAGTTTATAGTCCGCCCCATATTGCAGAAATGATCAAACAATTGACTGTCTTGCAATAATCTGAAAATACCTACTATAAGGTTAAATGTCCATATGGACATATTCTAGTTGCATTTTTAGCATCATTTTCAAGTACCATTCAGCATGTTGTTGAGCTTCAGAATACATCTCTCCAATCATGCATTGAACTGTCTTCCACACCATGCCAACAACAACAGAAAATATCCAAGATGGTTGTATTGAGGGTAATAAAATGTACCAAAATGGCTTTTAAAATAATGTTGCCACAGTATGTTTCTTTAGCATCAGCATTTTTATGCCTTTTAAATTAGTATTTTCTTGGCACTGGAAAAATATTTCCCTGGAAAACCTGAACTGATGTAATATTACAGGGCTATATGCATAAATGATCAAATACAGTTAAGATAGCAGTGACTTTTTCTTATTTCTGATGTCTAAATTTTTATTGAATTTTCATTTACCTGTTTAAAAATTAAAATATTTGTTAGTATGCTACAAAAATGGGACAGACTCACTTTTTAAGAAAGTTTGTGTTCATTTAAAAATTCAGTGTGCCCTTGATATCCACAGGATATCAAGAACCTGTGGTTCTGGAACCCCTGTGGATACTGAAATCTACAGGTATTCAAACCTGCAGATTTGGGGCCTACCCCCACCCTCCAAACCCAACTGTAGCTGAGTTCTGGTTGGGTCCGGAGAGTTTTCTGAGGCCTGTGCAACCACCCACAGCCTCTGCGGGTCTCAGAATGGCCGTTTCAGCCAAAAACTGTGACTTTCAGTGTTCCAGGGGAACCGGATGTGATGTTTTTCTTATGAATGTCCTTATGAGGCATTCTGAGGCCCAGGGAAGAAAACCTTCCAGAGAAAGGTTTTCTGAAGAAAACCTTCAAAGAGTCAGGTGGATCCAACCCCCACACGTCCAGGACTTGTGGATTCTGAAATCTGTGGGTCCTGAATCCATGGATATTGTGGGCCCACCTGTAGTTCATATAGAAACAGTTATTTATTGCCCCTAGTGTAATGTACGGTACTCTGTCTCTTCAGACAGAGATCATTATTTGGAGACAGGATGTGTTAATTTAGCAATCTAAACAGAACTTGGTCTTTAGTCTGTGCTAGTATTCTGCCCATTTCCACAACTGAGGGAGTAATGACAGTCTTCATCTCAGATTCTGCAGGAAGTGCAAGGCAGGTCTGTACTGCCTGCACAGTATATGTCTGTTGTTTCCTGTACTTCATTATAGTGTTGCTACGTGTCCTGTACTTTCTGTATCATAGCAATTCTACCAAATTAAACGTGCTTGGTGCTAAAACTCCGGATTTAAATGGGTGCAGAAAAATCATACACAAACATTCCTATAGAGTTAGTTCAAATGACAGTTCACCAGAACCAATCTCATGAAATAAGTCAGTCATGCTGCCATATATATAAAACTTTGCTTCCTGTAAAATTCCACAGGCGTCTATCCTAAGCAGTCATCTTCAGAGGTTGCTTTGGGCAAAATTTAATGCTAATTTAGGATGTGCAAAACCCCAACATCACTCCCATCCCAGAAGAAGTTTTGCTAAATTATTATTTTTGGCTTTCCTCAAAATTCCTCGGCCTCCAAATTCAACTTAAATTTAGTCGTGGATGAGATTCGGTGTCAACTCCAATTAATTTGTGATCTAGCCAGAACTGAGTCAATTCATGAGTCATATCTGTGTCTGTCTGTCCGATTCCAGAAGAGGCTGTCATATAGAAATCACGTTGAAAATTACAACACTGTGGAAATAGAACTTTCCCAGGAAAATGCTGATACACCCTTAACTGCAGATTTGTGAATGAGATGTTTTAATTAAAATCCAATTGTACTGCATGCTGATAATTAAACTTATGCCCCCTTAAAAATATAGCTGTTGGGGGTACTAGGCTAAATCATTTAATCTCCTAAAGTATCTCAACTGGAGCTCTTTCATGGGTTATGTTATTAGTCATTCTTTTTACAAGCTTTTACATTATATTGAAAGACTGAAAGTATTGAGAAAGCAGTGAGCTCTGTCCTTTAACTGGTTAAATTCTGTATTTATAGAACATGCGGGAAAAGAGAATAATTAATCTTGCGCAACCTCTCGTCTCCTGGGCCTTGCATTCACAAGGTCTCTTGTGTGCCTTGCATTCAGTTATATACTCACAGCACGAGAAACCTATAGTAACAGTAATACTTTGTATTTACTATAAAGTAGTAACAGCCTAGGAGCATCAGAAGCTGCCTTATATGGTTATCCGGTTCCCGGCCACCACTGCACCCATACTTTTGTTTACCTTATTTACACTTGTGCAAAGCAATCGGTATCTTGCTTTTCAAGATGCAATAAGCAGAAAGCTTATAGAGGTTAGTTTTTTTTTCCAGTGATAACGAAATAAAAACACGTAACACTACTTTTTGCATTTCTCATTTAAAACCCCCCACAGAATCTACAAAACTAAGTTCAAATCAGGTCCAGAAGGTCTTCTGAGCCTGTGTACAATCGCCCGTGGCTTCTGCGAGCCTCAGAACAGACTTTGCGGCAAGACTAACTTCTGGTTTTCAATAAAAGGCATTCTGAAGCTCGGGGAAACTGCATGATGTCTGGACAGCTGGCAATGACATCATCCATGTCATTGCCAAACTTCCATGCCACCAAGCTTTGCAACTGTGTACCTTAGAAGGAACAGTACCACTAACACAATGGGACTTACTTCTGAGTAGACATGCATAGGAATTTTCCTGCTCAAGGTGTATTTTTGGATAGCAGATTCCAGACCTCTATTATTATCATATTCTTGCCCTTATCCTATCTTTGCCTTGCTTGGTTCCATATCCCTTTCCACATGCCACCCTGTACTGTTCACTACATTTTTTCCATGCATGTGCGTGCACACACAGAGGCATAACATGCCTGGGGCAGTGATGGCACAACGTCATGTGACACATGTCATGTGATGTCACCTCTGGGTTCTCCTGGAGGAGGGGCCACTTGCTGCAGCAGCTTCATGCCCTGTGTTCCTCCACAGCCTTGACAGGAAAAGGAATGGGAAACACAAAGCTGCCAGCACACCTTCTGTAACTAGGGCATGGAGGCTTGGCGTAGCACCCAGGGCAGGCACTTCTCAGGCTCCACCCTAGTTACAGCCAGTAGTGCTATCCAGCCGGTACACTGGGCAGGACGTACGTTTGATCTACAGTCCGCCCGTTGCGTCACGCTGCGTTCTGCTGCCGCGGGCGGGAAAGCGGCGGAACGCGGCATGACGCAATGGGAGGACTGCCGATCAAATGTAAGTCCCGCCCAGCGTACCGGCTGGATAGCACTACTGGTTACAGCTCTGCACATACACAGACCAAGAGCTAGTCTGAACCCTGGCTGAGCTAATTAGGAGACAGTTTGAACATACAGCATGGTGAACTAGAAACATAATAATAATAATAATAATAATAATAATAATAATAATAATAATAATAA
>JAJKFI010000008.1:13060043-13076699 GCA_029204185.1 Lerista edwardsae
AGAGAGAGAGAGAGAGAGAGAGAGAGAGAGAGAGAGAGATCAGTTTCTCAATGGAGCTAGTTAGGAATTGCTGACACTGCTTGTATTGATTGTACCTTTAAACCAAAGGGGCTCAAGTATAAAATATACCAATGTCTCTTAGGGCACAATCCTAAACTGCGCTGGAATGGCCAATGCCATATCCTAGCGCAGTGTAGGTGCATCTAGAGCCTCCCCACGGCAAGGGAGTGTACACCGTACCGTAGGGGAGGCTCCAGCCTCCCATATGTGCTCCTTGGATCTGCTCCTGCTAAAGAGCGGGCACAGATGCGAGGAGACCGCGTGGCCGGACTTAGAATGTGGCCATATGGCCACCTCCCAAGCCCGCCCACATCCCGCCCAAGTCCCGCCTCCCTCCTTCCCTCCAATCCCCATGCTGCCTCGGCACAGAGCCTCCCTTGTGCCAACCAGCTTCGGTCGGTGTGAGAGAGGCTCAGTGTGGGCGCAGCAGGGCCAGCGGCGGTCCTGTTGCTCGAGTGTTGACACGGGGGTGCAAATGGGCGCCCCCGCGTCAGCGCTAAGCGCACAGCATTGGCACAACCCCAATGTTTGTTGTGCTGTCAATTAGTTAATCATAAGAGCACATGTAAAGATGACTGCAGTCAAAAACATTCACAGGGCCCAATCCATCTTTTCAGCATTGATGCAGCTCAATGCAACCCTGAGAGTAAGGGAACAAATGTTTGCTTACCTTAAGCAAGTCTTATGATTGCCCCCCCCCCTACAGACTAAACCCATTGGCATGGCTATGTTGGTACTGCAGAGTTGGATAGGATTGGGCCCACAATGCATCCATCCATCAACCCTCTCATTTGTCCAAAGATTGCAAGACAATCAGTGTTCACTTGAGGGAGAATTGGGAAAGCTATAGTTTATCTTTTTAAATAATTTTAAATACTTTTTAAAGAAATTCAAACTGGATTAGATTAGGATAAATTCAACCTAGATTAGATTTGTACACATTAGTTTGAATTAGATAGGCTTTCTGATCTGAGTTAAAAGATTTCAGAAATGGATCTTAAGTGTATGTAGAAACATTACTTCATAAATTAAATTCTTTCCAGCACCCTTCCTTACAGTACTTAAAATGTTATGTTTCTTTGTCCTAAATGGGACTTCACTACGATAAAGGAAACATTTCTTCAATCAGTGTATAATTGATGCAACAGAATTCATCACTATATGATTTAGGGATAACCATTAGCTGATATGGTGAAAAATAATCTGGACAGCAGAGAGGTCCTAATTCGGATTACCAGCTGTAAAGTATGAACTGCTTTGGCCTAACTGCATCTCTAGCCCTGCACTGGTAATGTTTGAAAGAAACAATGATCCTAGCACATGATGTTCACTGGTCCGTAAACACAGGGCAGTGTTACCCAGAACACCGCACGATGCTGCCTCAGATCAAAGAATGCCAGGTGCAAGGGAGTGGCAACAGAATGCAAGCGTCTTGTTGTCTACTGGGCTCCCTGAGGCACCTGGTGGGCCACTGTGAGATACAGGAAGCTGGACTAGCCGGGCTCTTGGCCTGATCCAGCAGGGCTCTTCTTATGTTCTTATCCACTGCTGACACCTTTGCTAAAAAATTTTTTTAAGCCCATTACATTGTTCCTGGAATGGAAATACGGGACCTCTGGTTTGATTTTAAGCCACTGCATGCATGAGAAAGCTCCATCATTCATTCTGCCCCTATAAATCAAACTGGAAGTTCCGCATTTCCATGTCTGAAGAAACACAGCTAGGAGCAGGGTAAGGCGGCAGATGACCCACTTTCTCCTCACTATTGGCAGATTGAAAGTGGATCGATGCAAATCACATCTGCCCTCTGAAAAAAGGAGGCAGTGGTGAAAGAAGGAGCAGATTTGGGGGTAAGGGCACCCAGAATGCACTCCCCTTTCACCTCCCACAACTCCCCCCCCCACGAATACAACCCAAATCAACTAGCCTCGTGGATGGTCGCAAGGCCCATGATACAGCCACCTTGCTATAATTAAACAGGTCTAGCTCTGATCAGTTCTTGGATGGCAGACTGATTGGGAATCCTGCATTTGCAGGTTTGAGCATAGCCACTCAAAAAACGTCTCCCAGAGGCATGTGGATGGGAACAGTTTCAGAAAGAAACTGGGGCCAGGTGGGTCTTTGACCTGAACCTGCTAAGGTGACAATAGAGTAGCTCAGTCTTCAGGGCCTGGAAGACACCTTCTTTATGGCTCTCTCTTAATGGGCTCCTACGTTTTAGAGGAGGAACGTGGTGGCACCGCGGGTTAAACTGCTGTTGCTGAACTTGCTGACTGGAAGGTTGACAATTCAAGACCATATGATGGAGTGAGCTCCTGTCGCTTGTCCCAGCTCCTGCCAACCTAGCAGTTCGAAAGCATGTAAAAATGCAAGTAGATAAATAGGTATCACTTTGGTGGGAAGGTAATGGCATTTTGTGTGCCTTGGCGTATAGTCATGCTGGCCACATGACCATGGAAGCTTGTGCTTGGACAAACACCAGCTCTTCAGCTTAGAAACAGAGATGAACACCGCCCCCTACAGTTGGTCACGACTAGACCATTTGGTCGTGGGGAAACCTTTACCTTTACTTTTTAGAGGCCTTCTATTTCTATTTTCTGACAGTGGGAAAACAGTTTTTTTTTCCCCCAAAAGCCATTCAAAACCTTGCAACCCCTTCCCCCATCCATTCTCTAGCCTTTTGGTGGTATAATGCATTCACCAGTTCTTGTACCTGTGGCTATATACATTAACTGGATTATATAAGAGTCCGTCATAGCAGTTATAATAATTTCACTGATCATTGGCAAGATGCCCTTTGTCTCCCTAACGTCACGTTGCATTATATTTTTAAGAAGCAAAAAGTTGAGTTTTGACAGGAATCAGGAATTCCTGGTATATTCTGTGATCATGGCTTTGAGTTTTATTTATTTATTTTTTGCTAGAGCAGTTACTAAAGTCATGGCTGATACCTATGCCCACTACAGCCTGATTCTGTTTTTCCTTCTCCCCCCTTTTTAAGGATAGTTATTGATCCCTTGCTGAGCTGAGATTTCAGTTTTATGCCAGATAGCTTGATTAATGGGTTGGTTTCTGTAAGTGGACTGAATGGGGATAGGAAACACGGGCAGCCCATACTGCCAACCCTAAATCCGTCAAGACACATAGCTCATTATGAAACAGTTATCAAGTATACATGAAAAATTAATTGGGCTCAGTTTGATTCTGAAAAGAATCAGCTTTCTACTTGGCGGTCCCCCCAATCCTTCCAGATGTTGCGCACCAGCCCCTCGAGGAACAGCGAAGGGAGATGTATTAATACGTTGTATTGATTAGATCAAGACCCCTGACAGTTATTTGTAGAGATACCATCTGGCGGCTGTTCGAATTCCTTCACCAAAAACAGGACGTGACATGTTATTAATCTCAACTCTCTAAGTATAGACAGTTGCCTTTTCTGCTAAACCGCATTTTACCATTCCGTAGGAGATGAATGCAGACCTGAAGGGTGCTGAAATTAAGGTTATTACACAAATTGAGCCATATGGTCCAAATATTTCAGCAAGAAAATTGCCAGGCAATAAAAATTGCTCCTGCCTTCCTAATGGTGTAAATTACAGTTTAACCATGGCTCTAATGATGTCCTTCTGCCGCGCTTAACTACTGTTACATGAAGGACATTGTTTTAAAAATATAAAAAACAAGTAAATGCCAGCAGCGTGTTTTACAATCTGTTAGTGTGTCATTAAGAACACTGTCAGAATTACATAAACATAATGGCAGGCAACCTAGCATACAAAAGAACAAGTCTGGAAATGGAGTGTCTTGAAAACTCAGCCGCGTCAAGAGCTCTTCCATTTTTTGGATCTGTTCCAATCTGTAGTTACTTCTGCTCATCACGTTCTTCCATGGATGTTTGGTTAAAAAAAAAAAAACTTTATGTAAATTCACACGGAAGTCATAATCCAAAGTACATGTGTTCATGTATAGTTTGGGCTTTGTTCATGGCCTTCTTCAGCATCGATTACCCACTACTTCACATGCCCATCCTCAAATAAGCAGCCATATAGAGTGCATAGCAGAGATGTCATCCAGGCGCGCCAGGAACCGGAACGCCTGGATGATTGGCAGCCCTCCGCCCCTATGGCAGAGGGCAGCCACGCCTCCCTGCACCTCACTGTGCCTCAAATCGCTCCATTTCAGAGCGATTCGGACGCGCGGGAGGGCGGGCGGGCCCAAGAGCAGCTCGCCCGTCCTCAGGAGAAGCGGCCCGTCCCCGGCCCGTCCGCGGAACTGGCGGAACAGCGTACCGGGCCGTTCCACCAGGATGACACCACTGGTGTATAGGTTTAGATATGCACATGTGTAATATCTTGCATCAATGACAGCTCATTGTAATGACGGTGAACATTGAAAACCAAGAACCATTCAAAGGGTTTTGTTTTTGCCATCAGCCAGCCCACGCCTACCTAGGTTTCACAGGCCAATGCAGCGGTGCTGGCTTGGCTTCCACGGCATCCCATGGTTTGGGCTTTGTCCGACACAGTCGTGCCAGCATGGCTTCCGAGGCATCCCAATTCCCAAATCTTAACTTATTAATAGGGATGGGGGTTTTTTCTCTGTGAACACAGAATGCTAAATTATGAGAATTTCTACTGAAAACGGTACATAAAACTAAATTTAGGTGAAAACGCGAAAAAAACTCCACTTTTGCTTATTTTGACAGAGTTTGACACAAATTTAGATCAATTTCACAAAGACGACACCACTTTTGTTTATTTTTGACACAGTTTTGAGGCATCCACAAATAGTTTTCAGTAAGGGATCAGGAGGAGGAGTGGCAGAAACAGGAGGAAGCTTGCTTCAACTTGCCTGAACATGCATGTTCATAGTTCACAGTGCAGGCTGGGGCAACTTTAAGGGAATGTGGAAGTAAGAAGTAGCAATGTCTTGATGCTCCAAGCAGCAATCAGAGTGCAGCTTGGGAATTTCTGAGCAGGTTATTTCAGGCTGGTGTGTGTGTGTGTGTGCCAGTGATCGCTTGCCTTTGTAGGGCCATTCACCCTTACTTACTGTGCTGTTTGTACAATTTGCGATAAAAATTTGGATAAAAACACACACCGCCGCAATTTGCTATTTTAATCAAGACATTTTGGAAAAAATATCACCCCCAAAAACCATCCCTACTTATCAAAATAACATTTTAATTGTTAACAAATCATACCCAAAGGGCAGCGATTCCCAAATGGGGTCATGACACCCTGGAATGTCATGAGGCACCTGCCTGGGCATCACGGACTACCTGCTGCCCAGGAAGACAGCACGAGCCTCCCAGCAGCAGCAGAAGGGCTAGCAAGGTGGGCAGAGCTGCAGCTTGCAAAAAGTACACACTGCAAAAAGCCCGCCAGCCCACCCTGACCCTCTTACCGCTCTCTGGAGGCTTGCACTCGGCCTCCAAACCCAGAAGTAAATGCATCACACATTTCGTGTCACCATCACTTGCTTCCTGGTTCCGAGGCTGTGGCAGCCCCAGCAAGTTTGGAAAATGCTGCCAAAGAGATTTACCAAGGAGAGGTACCAGAAAATGGATGGTGGCCAGCGATGGTATCTGGTAATGAAGATCCAGAACACTGGGCGGGACTTACGTGTGATTGGCAGCCCGTCCATTCCGTTCCGCTGCCTGCCCGCCCGCCATGCGGGCTGCCCTGGCCCTGGAGGGGGCGCCTGCTCGCCGGGGGGATGGGTGGGGGCGCGCCAGGTGCCTGGGCGAGCAGCGGTGGGGCGCACCAACTGGGGGCAGCCCGCGCGGCGGGCAGGCAGGCGGCGGAACAGAACGGACGGGCTGCCAATCACACCTATGTCCCGCCCAGCGTTCCGGATTTTCTTTACCAGATACCATCGCTGATGGTGGCCCTTGTGCCAGTCAAACTTCACTGGCCTAAGTGTGCGGACCTAACTCCAGGTTAGGATTGCGCCCTTACTGGCAGACCATGCTTGCCAGTGATCATGTGATTTAATGCCCTGCAGGTCAATTTGTATATTGGCAATAACTAGGAACCAGTACACCTGTTTAGTACCTGTCTCTTTAAGATCAGTTTCTCAAAACTAGCTGTTACTAATTCAGCATGCCAGATATCCACAATACCAACACCTTACATACGAAAATAGTGTGTGTGTGTGTGTGTATGTGTGTGTGTATGTGTGTGTGATGTCAAGAGCAGGATTGTGTTCTGAAGCAGATTGTGAAAATTAATTAGTGAAGGAAAATCCTATTCCCTTTTTATGTGCATAGTATAAAAAAATCACAGGTGTAGAAAATGTTTCTTTAGAGGAATCAGTTTTCTAATAGAATTATGGATATAAAAAGAATTCTGATTTTTTAAAAAAAGCACTTTATTTTCTTATAATAGCCTGGTGAGCAAGTCAAAAACTGGCATCAAGAAAGCCTTTTCTGTCATGTTGAGCCACAAAACTGCAACAAAGTTGAAAAGCCTCCTGCTCCCTAAAAAGCCAACACAGTCGCTGAATGCAATGTGCTAAATGCAATTGCTTGTAGAATGTAGGCACTGGCTTTCTTCATGGCTCTTTGTTTTCAAGTCAAAGCAACTCAGGCTCTTGTTGGGACTGCAGCAAATCCCTAGCTGTCAAAGGGTGCCAAGCAAGAAAACAATTTACAGCCACACTTCGTAGTGTCTCCTTTTCGGTTGTGATCAAATAAAAACATAAGAAGAGCCCCGCTGGATCAGGCCAAGGGCCCATGTCGTCCAGCTTCCCTTATCTCACAATGGCCTCACCAGGTTCCTCAGGAAGCACACAAGACAGTAAGATGCCTGCATGCTGTTGCCAGTCCCTTGAAACTGGCAAGGTAGACCTAGTCCCTTTAACCTCATGTAGGGCACAAAAACACGTCAGTCGGTGTTGCTGTACGTCCTCCAATCATTCCAAAGTTCATGATCCAAAGATGCCGCTATTCAAGACTCTGTTCAAGACTCACTGACATGAATAGGCATCTTTGTGCACCAATGATTGATAGGTTTTGCACTATATTGATACCTTACTCAGTGAAAGGTAGGAAGTTGGCGCTGTCAAATTTCGTCAATTGAGTAAAAACAATTGTTCTGGAACATCTCATAGTTTCTTTGGTTTTAAGTGATGCATGTTTGTTTTGTCTTGGACATCATCTTAAAAGAAGCATTTCCTGTCCATCATGGGGAATGATGGGAATGCCTGTTCTTGGGTTGTGCTTACTTCCTTGTAAGTTAATTGCAAAGGGCTGGTGCCTTGAACTAGGGCACGGAGCAGTCTGGACAGGTGTATTACTTTCTGCCCCACTGACACTGTGCGTCCTCTGACTGATTCTGCATAGCTGGGCAAGAGTGCCAACTAGGCCAATTGTCAGTTGATTCCACCCGCCGGTCCTGGTTCACCTACACCTGTAAACCTTGACCTCCAAGCTGGCCCATCAGTCTGAACACCTTGTCACTATGAGCTGCAGCAGACTTTGGCTACCCTGCCCTGCCCCTCCCCTCATCTTCTTGCTATGCCTAACTAGGCTTTGCTGGTGTTTTCTCTGGAAAGTGACCCTTGACCTGGGCCAGACATTTTCAATGGCAGTAGGGCCTTCTCATACAGATTGGTACAAAGGTAAAGCAAAAGACTCAAATTGATCCCCACCCTAATGGGGGCCCCATTGCTGATTTCTTCCCCCTCCCAGCTAATTTGTAACAACAACAACAACAACAACAACAACAACCCAAACATGCAGGGGACAAATTGTCTTCCCACGTAGTTGAAGATACTTGTGAGTGAATGTAATGATTGCTTAATGGTTCTTTTTCACGCCATTGAGCTTATGTTTCAGAGGACTCACAGCAACTGCAGATCATTGAGGTTTAGGTAATGGAGAGATGAGCAAGCAAATGATGCACGCGCATGGCTGAACTGGCCCCTAGATATGAAAAGACAGTTTCCCCGGTCCTGAAGATCACTGATCTCACCTAGAGTAGTTGGGGGGGCAGAAATTCTTTCCTGGTTCCCAAGTTCAGTATAGCAACCAGTTTATCTCTGAACCTGAGTAAAATCCCTCTGCAAAGTCTCCCTAAGGGATGTTTAATGGAGTTCAAGCCTGTTCTGTCTGAGGTTGCTGCCAGCCCCTGATGCCCCGGGTGCTTTTATTTATCTGTTTGCTCATTTCTGGTTACATCCTGCTTTGTCTCTTGGGATCAGGATGGTTTACAAGTCCGTTTTGCAACATAAAGTCAAATGAATGAAAACATCTTATAGCTTCTCTGAAAGGTTCCCAAGTGTGCTTTCCGGTATTCAGGCTGTGATCCTATACATTCTTACCTGGGAATAACTTCCGTTGAACTCAGTGAGGCTTACTTCTGAGTAGACACACATAGGCTGGGACTGTAAGAGTTCCAGCAGCCAGCAACACCAAAAATTTATTTCATGTTGCTTCTTTGTCTATAATTGGTATCTGAAAGAGCCTGGTCTAGACTTGCCAGGTTTTCAAAATGACAGTAAGGGAAACACAGGTATCGGGATACTGCTTTCTATCAAACCACTCCATGGTTACCAAAAATAATATAAAAATTATGCAATTAGCTGTAGCGAGGCAGCAGCAATTTAATAGCAATACATCAATGCTACAATCCTAAAATGTCTCTGGGCCAGCTATAAAGCACGTTAAGTCAGTGCACCATCTGGGCCCACTGGCAGGAATACTTCCCATGTGGGCAAGTGCACACTGGGAAAAGTAAGCTCTACAGAGCAGCACATAGGTGGAGCAGGACAGGGAAGGGCAGGGAGTAGAGAATGGGGCAGGGCGGCAATTGGGGCATGATGGGCAGATTGGGTTCAGAAGGGGGTGGGATCAGCAGCAGTGACGTGTGCCATATCCTATCCCTGTTCCTGGGTCTGATCTGTTGACGTGAAATAAAGGGCGCAATCCTAAACCGAGTTAGGCCTGCATTTAACTAAGCCAGCAAAGTTTGGCCAGCACAAGGGCCACCGTTTGGACCACTCTCAGAGTCACACAGACGGGAGCCATCCTCCCTGACTGACAGTAGTCCCTGACTGACATGCTTTATGGTGGTCCTTGTGCTGTCGCAAGGCTCTGTCGTAAGCCAAACTTGGCTTGCTTATCTTATGCCGGCCTAACTCCAGTTTCGGATTGCGCTCCTAGTGTACTTGCGCTAGCAATTTTGCTGGTGCAGGCCCAAGTAGCCCCATAGCAGCTGCTGGAGCTTACCCTAGGGCAAAGGGACACCTGTATCTGCAGGTGTTCACCTCAAAACAGTGCAAACTGGGCCTGTGCAATTGTGCATGTGTACATGTACAGTATTATGTCCGCATCACTTGTTAGCACCTGCACACGGCGAGCGATGTGCCCAGAGGGTCTTCTGCCATTGCACATTTGCACGGTGCTATGCCCCAGGCTTCGGCATTGCTCCTCCTAACATTGAAAGGGAATACAAAGAGAGAATGAAGTGATGAAAAATAAATTTTCTCAAGGAGCATTGGACGCAGTCATTTCCTTAATGTCTCTGATTAATGACACTCTTTGTCCTGATGATTACTCCCAAAGAAGTGATAAATAGCCGTATTACCTGTCCATCAGCTCTCAGATGCCAGAACAGCTCGACTGGTACAGCAAACATTGTTTAAAGCCTTGTTTCTGCGTCCCAGGAAGGAAACACTGGGGCATGTTGGGAGATTTTCAAACAGAATGCAATGACCAGACTGACAATCCTGGAAACTGCAGATCAATAGATTCAAAGATGACGAGTTTGTGTAGCTTTGTGCAGTTTAAACATTTGTGCAGAGTCTCTACCCATGTGGTCTGTTATTGACAACCACAAATCAATGCTAATTTTTGATCCTTTTCAACCTACACAAACCTCTTGACCCGCCGTCCACCTTTGGGGCACTTCAGGTAGTCAAAGGCAATCACAGGAGAAGGTATAAATTTGTCAGGATGTTGAAGGCGGAATTATTTTGACCACGCCAATGAACTGCTCAGAAAGATTTGTACAAACACTGGGCTTGTAATCTTTTAGGGACCCTCCTCCTTTTTCACTCTTATGCAAGGAGGCGATGCTAATAGTTTCTGAGGTGTAAGAATCTTCTGCCTTTGTTGATGAAAAAAGAAAACTCTTGTTGGCAATATCTAAGGAAGAAGGTGTGTACTTGTTTAAAACATTTTAATCCTGTCTCTCTCATTGGGCCCGTAGTGATTTACAAAGAAAACGGCACAAATTATTTGTGATTGGGTTGTCAAGATTTGAAATAGAACTCTAAATCTGAATTGAAAATCACATTTTGCTTTTTTCATCTGTCAGATTTTTCCTACCCCTTGTCCAAGGATGGCATACAGAGTTTTCCCTTTTTTTACTCTTACAACAGCCCCGTGGGGAAGATACAACAGCCTAAGAGATGGTGACTAGCCCTAGGCACCTTGTAAACCTTCATGGTTGAGTAGATATTTGAACCCAGATTTCCCCACACTCAAACTGTCACACTGTACCAGCTCAGTGTACATATATGGTACACAAGTACAACTATGACGTGCCCTTGACAAGGGGTGTCACACACATTTCAGAGCACCTGCTGAGGGCCAGAAGTGATTAATGGCAGCCCTACCATTATCTGAGGGGGGGCAATGCCCTGGGCACTGCCGCCACCTATTCCTTTAAGGGTGGCACAGCTGCTTCTGCCGCCATTGCTCCTCCTTCTGAAGAACGAGAAATATGGGATAAATGCTGTCCGAAGGCATTACAATGCAACATCCCGGCAGTGTCCCAGCTCCGCAATCACCCGGCAGGTCAGAGGGTGGCAACCTGGGGCTATGGGGGCAGGGACATGATAGGAAGTGATGTCATTAAACAGGAAGTGATTTTGTCCTCCATTTTCCACCCATCTCTCTTAAAGTCTCCCTGCTCACTCTCCACTCCTTCTCCTCCTCTTTCCACCACCCCCCTCTCTCTCTCCCCCCCTCCTTGTATTCCCAGCCCTTCTTCCTCTGCTATGATTTGGTAGCCCCCTTCTTTGGTCTCCCAAGATCTTTTGAGAGCCTTTGAGCTCTTGGGTTCTAGTCTCATAGGACATTGGAACTGCAGACTTTGTCCATGCAAAACTGTGCAACTATATCATGAAGAGTTTCTGTGAACTGGATCCAATCCATGGACCTTATGTTTGACACCCCTGGTCTGAACCATGTTTTTGTCACTGTAATTTTTTTTTTTTTTTTTGCTTTTGAATTATGGTGTTGGAGAAGACTCATGAGAGTCCCCTGGACTGCAAGGAGATCCAATCGGTCAATCCTACAGGAAGTCAAGCTTGATTGCTCCCTGGAAGGACAAATGCTGAAGCTGAAGCTCCAATGCTTTGGCCACCTCATGAGAAGAGAGGACTCTTTAGAAAAGACCCTCATGCTGGGAAAGATGGAAGGCAAAAGGAGAAGAGGGCGGCAGAGGATGAGATGGTTAGAAAGTGTCAACGAAGCGATGAACATGAAATTGGGCGAACTCAGGAAGCTAGTGGAGGACAGGGAGACCTGGCGTGCTGTGGTCCATGGGGTTGAGAAGAGTCGGACACAACTTGGCGACTGAACAACAATGAACAACAAATTTTTTTTACATTGCACATTATTAGTATATTTATATACCAGTAGTGGTTTCTAGTAGTAGTAGTTCACAAAGCGAAATGAATCAATAAGGACCCAACCCTATCCAACTTTCCACACCGATGCAGCTATGCCAATGGGGCATGAGCTACTTTCTGCAGCGGGGGCGGGCAGTCATGGAGGCCTCTTCAAGGTAAGGGGATGTTTGTTCCCTTGTTTTGGGGCTGCATTATGGCTGCATCGGTGCTGGAATGTTGGACAGGATTGGGCCCCAAACGTTTCCTTTTCCCTAAAAGGCTAGCAATCTAAAAACAACAACAACATTCAACAGCCTTTGGAAAAGACATCATACTGGGATGAGGGACAGTTGCTCTCCCTCTGCTAAATATAAGAGGGTATCACTTTGAAAGGTGCCTCTTTGCCCAGGTTATAGTTTTCTTCTTCTGTAACTTACTCCTACCTTGCAATTTATTATGCTTCTTATAAAAATCTAGCTCATTTCATCCGAAACTCACTGAGTTGGTTGCAATCGTTTTAAACAAATCTTTAAAAAATGAAAAATGGAATTAAAATATCTGTCAGATAAGTGTAAAATTTAGTGTCAGCCTCTATAAGTTTAATCAGAAGTGTCACAGTGTTCAGTGGGAATTACTTCCAAGTAAACTTGCATAGCCTGAATGTAACCCGAGTGACATACTATCTCTCAGGCAGTCCTTAGGAAATACATTAGCCTAAATATTAGCATGCCCCTCGGCAAAATTCTCAGTTTGCCTCTTGCAAACTGCGTCTTCTCATCTAAGGTCCTTTGAAAAAGGCAGCACCTGAGCATTCCTACTGGTGACATCACTGCTCCTACTGTAGAAGAATTCCCAGGGCTCCATTCTTCCCCCTGCTCCCCCCCCCACTACATCCCTGAGTAGCAGTCAGGAACAACAGGAGATGCTGGACCTGGGGGAGAATGATTGACATGGAGAACTAAGAAGAGGTAGCACTCTGGAAACAGCTGTTTATGACACTGATGGTGTGTTCTACTCATCCATGACTTGTTTGATCTGTATATAATCCTGAGCGCGCAATCCTAAATTAGGCTGGCACAGTTAGGCCAGCAAAGTTTGGCCAGCACAAAAGACACCATAAACTATGCTTGATCCACTCTTGGAGTCAGAGAGTCCTGCACACAGGCAGGCACCACCCTCCCTGACTCCAAAAGTGGTCCAAACATGCTTTACGGTGGCCTTTGTGCCAACCAAATTTTGCTGGCCTGTGCCAACCTAACCAAGTTAGGATTGTGCCTTTAGTTGGTTTCAATTCTAAAACTCCCTGTAATGAATTGGAAACAATAATTAACCCTTAGGCGTCTGTCCCCATCTGAACTACTAAATTTTAGGGTGTAAAGTGTAGGCTTTTGTTGTTTGTAAGTTTGGTGTTGAAGCCTAATAGATAACTGTCTTCATAAAAAACTATCAATGCAGCCCACATCCAGTTGTAAAGCTAAAGCTCAGGTTATGTGTGTTCTGACATCAGACTTTTATGCCAAGCATGAACTTCAGTTTACACTCCATACTTTTACCTGCAGTCCATAATTTGCACAGGGGCTGTACAAATTCCCTTTGGCAATGGCACTTTGAATGCTTCCACTTGCCAGGCTCGAAGACATAAATGTTTATTAAAAGAATCTATAATGAAATCATTTTTGTTATTTTTGTAATGGCTGCCTTGAGTATGTTGGATGACTGAATGCTAGCTGTTAATCATTAAGTACTCAGGATACAAAAACTGTTTGATAGTATTGCCATCTAGGGGCTGTTTGGGATTCTCCATACTGAAATAAACTGTAATTGAACAGGTGCAACTATTGACAATATACATATGTTTGTCTTTATAGCCCACATGCTTTCTGGATTTCTTATGAGAACAGAGATCTCTAAAGCCAATTGTCAACTCTTTGAATTGATTTTTGTAGATGTTGAAACCCTCATCTATTGGATTTTGCTTTTTTAAATGTGGAAATCCTTTCTCCCTGTCACATACACATCATGCTCTTTTTTTTTTCTGGCCTACCAAAAATGGAGGTTGATCATTTGGTGGTGTTTTTGAGGATTTTGTGAAATTGGGATTGTGGTAAATTAGGGCGCAGTCCTGAAGACTAATGCTGGTGGTATGCATGTACTGCCGGTTAGAAGTGTTATGAATGTGCCACAAAGCACGTTGGCAGCACTGCAGGAGGAGGGAGCCCTGGGCCAGCGCCAGTCAGTGCTGGGTCTCAGCGCCAGGAGGGAGGCCTGCCAGCACTCCAGCAGTGCCACCAGCCGTATTTGGGGTGGGGGGAGGTGAGGAAAGGGGCAGAACTGGGTGAGAGAGGGAAGGATCAGGCCCGGATGAGAGTGGGACTGCCAGATCCTATGCCCCACTTCAGGACGGGCAACCCTATATGGGGCTTCTCAAGTCTGCGCCAGCCAAATAGCCAGCGCAGACTCGAGAAGACCCATTGTGGGGGCTGGGGCTTTTCTCATGGTAAGGGGACAAAGGGAAAGGATGCAGCGGTGGCCATTTTGGCAGTGCTGCTCCTCTGGGCACTGGACATTTAGGATTGGGCTACCAGGCTCTAAGTGAATGCGAATAAATGAAGAACTGCACTTCGAAGGAAGTGGGGGTCAGGACTTGACTGTGCGCCAAGCTCAGGCGCCGTGAGGGAGCCTTACTGAACAGCAGGCCGACAAGGGTGAAAGGGGTCAGAAGCAGCAGTTGAAGACAGGCTACTGTCAGCCACTGTAGCAGGCAAGGCTCAGAAGCGCCAGAGGCAGAAGGCATAGTTGTGGCCAGGCCAGGGTCGAGTACCAAGTGTTGCAGTCACGTACTGTTAGTGCCAAGGCTGGCAGGGGCAAGGAGAGGCAATGGAAGGTTTGTACTGTGGTTTCACTTTGTGTCACTGCACAGACTGACGGGAACTAAACGTGGAGCCACTTGTGACAAGGAAAAAATGGTCAAAATCCCATTTTTTCCCTTCCTATGTTCCATTAGATTCCATTATTCACCCCATCTAGCGACTGAATGCTGTATAGCATCTGTACCAATGCATCCTAGGGTGACAATGGAGGGGCAAGAAACTTGGAAGTGGGTCTTTAAAGCTGTTTTTCCGCTGACTTTGGTATTCCCTGGAGGTTCCAGAATGACCTTTATATGTAAGCTCTCTTATATGTAAGCCTTGGGAGCAGAGGACCCTGGTTATTTATTTATTTATTTATTTATTTATTTATTTATTTATTAATGATGATGATATTTCTAGATCACTTTTTTCATCTAGTAAGCCAATGTGGGTCATGATATTCATTTTAAGAAGCTGGCCGTGGTGTTAAAACGTTTGGGAAGCACTGCACTACTACTATAGACAAACAGGAATAAAATAATATGCTTTCCATGCTACTGGGGTTCTTGTCAAATACATCTCACCATTTTTTGAAACTATGATTAAATTGGTGTCCATTGGACCCCAGTATCTGATTAATAAACCTTTAACCTTTTTGTTTTTTATTAGGGTTAAGTTGCTTAAGGTTTTCTGAGAGTAACGCTCTTTCTTCTCCCCCTTTTCATTATTAATCTTGGCAGTGTTTGTCCTGTTGAACAGGGAAGAAAAAAAGAATAATTGTCACTGAAAAGCATATTTATAATCAGTACCGGGGGCATCGAGAGTTTTAATATTCAGAGTGGACATTGAAATGCTGCACTATATTTATCTAAAAGGAAAACTCATTGTTGTGTGGAAATAACTATTTAAATATTTATCACCTAACTTTTAATATTTTAAAAAAGAAATGATTTTTTTTCTGTGGAAAAAAAAATGTTTCCGAGTCAGATAGCTTAACAGATAATGAAATATTTAGAAGGTTAGAAGTGCTGGCTTTTAGCCACTTTAACACAAAACTGGGGAATTGACTCCTGATTTCTTTGCACGGTGAAGGAAATAGACCAAAGTACAAAAGAAGATTGGGGAAAACATGTCCTAATCTAACAGTCCTTAGCATGTTTGCTCAGATGCGCCTTGCACTATGCTCAGCAGGACCTATTGCCAGGAAGGCCTGTGTCGGATGGCAGCCTTAAACGAATGCAATCAGCTTGACTTTTTCAAAAAGGATGAAAGCTCTAAAATGTTTCATGCCGTCTGATTGCGCAATACCACCAAACATTTGTGCCCTAGTCCACAGTTAGGGGTGAACTGAATGCACAATGCTATGCATGCCTACAAAGTCGTAAGTCCCATTGTGTCCAACGGGGCTTACTCCTAGGAAAGTGTTATCAGACTGCAGCCTGAATGTTATGCTCAGTGAAGGGCTGCCACCAAAATGATGTGCTGTGATGAATGACAGTGCCTTGTGATGTGACAGCCAGTGAGGGTTTGCAACTCACAACAAACAACAGACAACAAAGAGGGTTGTGGAAGTACTAACAATTGCTCTATAGCCTGTCTGAAAGTCTGAAAGTGGCGGTGTTACTAGTGGAATGAAATATTGTCTACTAATATGAGGCCTTTGGGTAAATTTGTATTAAGTAATCAACAACAATTCCTTAATTTACCCCAAATAAAAGAGAATTCTGTTTCTTTCTGCTGCAGGGAACAACACATCAAACTCATTTGTTTGGCTTGAAGCCATTCACAACGTATCATATTCACATTGTTGCTGTCAACAATGCTGGGCAGGTTTCAAGTCCATGGGCTTCGGTGCGGACCCTAGAAGCCTCCCCAAGTGGCCTGAGCAACTTTACTGTGGAAAGAAAAGAGAACGGCAGGGCACTGTTACTTAGATGGGCCGAGCCTTCCAAACCCAATGGGGAAATTAAGGTAAACAAATTTTGTTTCTTCCTTAATTGGGGTGGAGAATAAACTAAATAATGCCTGGTCCTTAACAACCCAGAACCAATTAAGTTTCAAACTGGGGACTTCAACCAGAATCTCCCTAGTCTGATGCAGTATGTCTCACTTTGCATTGGGATAC
>JAJKFI010000008.1:13081699-13105613 GCA_029204185.1 Lerista edwardsae
CAGTCCGCAGAGACAATGTTGGTAACTTGGGATCCTCCAGTGAAGGTGAATGGTGACATCATCAATTATACCGTCACTCTTCGGGACCCTATTGACGCCGTCAAAAAAACTGTCCACCTGGATTCTTCTCACATTTCTTTTGAGAGACGGTCCTACACCTCTGAAGATCTAAAGCCCTATCACAGGTAAGCTGTGAATGAATGCTAGTGAGTGAATATAGTGTGCCACATATTTTCTAAAGCCCAATCGTACATGCGCCATCTTCCCTGACTCAGAGAGTGGTCCAAACGTGCTTTACCATTATTATTGGAATACATACAAATGTCCTGATTTACAGTCTTCCATACATTCATGGTCCTACAGGAAGTCAAGTCTGATTGCTCCTTGGAAGGACAAGGTGGCCCTTGTGCTGGCCAAACTTTGCTGGCCTAACTGCACTGGCCTAACTCCAGGTTAGGATTGAGCCCTTAAAAAGCTACATAAAAGCAGTAAAAAAAAGGAAATTTACTCATCTGTTTTCAATCAATACTCTAAAAATATCTCATGACTTTATTAAAACTTCCTGAACAAAGCATTTAACAATTCTTGCCTCGTTTATTCTGACATTTATCGGTACTGCTATGCCCTTAAATGGTTGAGGCTACCCAGTGGTCTTTATGGCCAATAAGAGGATAAATCTGGGACATCCATGTCTAAATCCCATGCTTTAGCTACTGTACCACACTCTTTTTTAATCAATGATTACATTTTAAGGATGCCTTAAAATCTAAATTAATTATGATTCAAGTAGCTGTCATTATAGTATTTGATAATTTTAAGTATAGATAATTTTAAACATAGGCTTTCGTTCATTCTCTGTACAGTATAAATAAATACTGCACAGTCAAATCGATTCCTTGCATGTGTGGAGGTTCTAGTGCACAGACAAAATTCACATGTTTGCTGAAGTTTGCCTGGATGCCTTTGTTCAGCAAAGTGAATGAGGGCGCAATCCTAATCAACTTTCCAGCACCAGGGTAAAGGCAATGCAGCTCCGAGGTGAGAGAACAAACATTCTCTTGCCTTGAGGAGGCCTATGTGACTGCCCCCCCCACTGCAGGATGCAGTACATGCCCATTGGCACAACTGGAAAATCAGTGCTGGAACGTTGGTTAGGATTGCGCCCTGAGAACATTTACTCATTAATGTTCCATGAGTATGTATTGTTGTTCAGTCGCTAAGTCGTGTCCGACTCTTCGCACCCCATGGACCACAGCACGCCAGGCCTTCCTGTCCTCCACTAGCTTCCGGAGTTCGCCCAATTTCATGTTCATTGCTTCGGTGACACTATCTAACCATCTCATCCTCTGTCGCCCCCTTCTCCTTTTGCCTTCAATCTTTCCTGACATGAGGGTCTTTTCTAAAGAGTCCTCTCTTCTCATGAGGTGGCCAACGTACTTGAGCTTCAGCTTCAGCATTTGTCCTTCCAGGGAGCAATCAGGCTTGACTTCCTGTAGGACCATGAATGTATGGAAGATTGTAAATCAGGACATCTGTATGTATTGTATTCCAATAATAATGGTCCACAGGAGAAGGGAGGAAATCATGACATCTATTTACTATGGTAGAAAGATTTGCTTTCTTGATCAGATTTTGAATAGGGGCTGCTTAACACCTCTCTTTTGGGGAATACCTTTATTTTATGCCACCTGTCTGCCCAGCATATTGGTATTCTACTAACCTGATTTCTCTTCCTAAAGGTATGAAGTTCAAGTGCAAGCCTGCACACTCCTTGGCTGCACTTCCAGTGAGTGGGCGTCTGCTCAGACTCTCCAAGCACCCCCTGAACTACAATCTGCGCCACTCATAGATGTCCCATCAAGCCCTGATGGATTCCAGTCTGGGGTCTCAATTGTATGGACGAGCCCCAAGAAGCCAAATGGAAGGATCCTATATTATGAGCTTTACCGAAGGAAGGTGACCCTCAGCCAAGTAAACCTCGACCTGGAACTTGTTTATAATGGCTCATCCACATCCTTCAAAGATGCCAAGCTCCTGCCCTTTACAGAGTATGAGTATCAGGTATGACACTGAGAAAGTGAGGATCTAAATCTTCAAATACAAGGAAAACTCCTGGGCATCTCAGCTGAGACATTTGCTTGACAAATTGTTAATATACTATATAAGGCAATGCCTTAAACAGTACTGTAGCCTCAGAAAATCATTACAGATCCTTCCGAACAGATCAAAAAATTGGTCACAGAGAAATAAACACAGCCAGCATCCTTTCTTTGGAATAGTGATTTCCATTTTTACACATGTTTGTTTTGTGACATACAGAAGCTGACATATCCCCAGGGGCAAAGTGCTGAATAGTTATGAATGCCCTCTGCCCTTTGTTTGAAGCAGCGGTAACTTTTTTGCACACTCTGTATATAGACATACCGCATTCTGATCTTGTCGTGTGTAACTATCACGATCCAGTCTTGGTAGGCTGGCCTGGTTCTATATATACTGTAGCTATTCAGATGCCCTTTGCGTTGGTTAAGCATTATAGTCAAGCCAGAGGGTTCTTAGCAGTGCTGTCATTCAAATGATTTAGGAACAGGAACTCACTTTTGAGTTCAAATTCAAATGTTGAAAAAAACAAAAAAAACAAAAACTCAGAAGCAGCCACAGAGCCCGTTAGGATCCGGAACGCCCGTTCTGGTCCGTTCCCCCTGAATGACATCACTGGTTCTTAGCTACATTGTAAACTTTGGAGACGAGGTTACAGTGACTCATGGCATAATCTGATGTAATGGAACCACCAGAACTAGTGTTATGGTAGCAGTACTTGGTTTACGGCCTTTGCAAATGGCGATCCAGAAGTGTGCATAGCCACACTCTTCCAGACCGCTGCTGGAGACATGGTGGATGTGCTGCACTTAGTGCTGGAGTGAAGAAGGCCTGCTGACTCTGTTAAGTCAGCATGGTGAACAGAAGAAGAGCCCCACTGGTGTCAGCAGTGGATCTACATAAGAACATAAGAAGAGCCCTGCTGGATCATGCCAAGGGCCCATATAGTCCAGTTTCCTGTGTCTCACAGTGGCCTACCAGATGCCTCAGGGAGCACACAGGACAACATGATATCTGCATTTGGTTGCCACTCCCCTGCATCTGGCATTCTGAGGTAGCATCTGGCATTCTGAGGGTGGACGGGCGGAACAGGGGGAGTTCCCAGAGGCAGGAGGGAATGGTACCCAATGCAGGCAATTTGCACTGGATGCTGTTCCTTCTGGAGAGAGCTGAAATGCCCCCTTTGTCTTGGAATTTGCCCGCTAAATAGGTGGTGCAGGGTCCAAGAAGACCCATTGGTGGTCACGGGGGTTACAAATGGGCAAGAGAAAATATTTTCCTTTTCCCTCCCATTTTGGCATGGCTGCATGCTGTGGTGCAGAATAGCATAGGCTTGGGCTGTCCCCCTCCCTTCCGTAATTACTTCTGGTTCCCCCTTCTCTGGCGAGAAATAGAAGGCCCAATGAACTTTGGCAGTTTTTCCTATTACCCCTTAATGTTCTTGGCAGGCCATCGTGAATGTGCGCAGCTACAGCTCAGAAGTGCACGACTCTCCATGTCGTTTGTTCTGTGAGAAATGCCTGGCATCTCAGCAGAGCCCATTTTTCATCCCCGATGATGGTTTTCAGGTTCCTTGATTTCCTACTCTTTCTAATGATGTAATTTTCCTTAAACTTCAGTGAACCTAATGGCAGTGAGGTAACTGCTAGGATCCTTTCCAAAACAGATCATTTTATTCTAAAGTCTATAATCTTTTTTTTTTTTGTCCTACAATCAATGTACCTGAACAGATACTTTTCCTTGCAACTGAGCTTCTTTTGACCAAAATCGGAATTTTTTTGTTAAACCTGCCCAGTTGAGGTAAGCATTCGGCTTGGAAAGTAGATATTCAGTGGGTTGGGGGCTGGCAGTGTGATCTTCTTTACCGAGTTAGCTTATATATGAAACTATATGACTGTACTTGGTCATTCCCTTGGCCAATCTCGCCCAGTGCTATCTATTATTTATTTTATTTATTTATTTGAAGAATTTATACCCCACCTTTCCTATGCTGAAGCAAATGCCCAAGGCGGCTTACATGAGCAGGGTAGTCTAAACCACCATTTTTCAATGGGGTTTTTACCAATATACAGTATTCTTGTGATCCGCCAATCCTCAGTCCCAGATGTAGCCTTCATAGTGTGGTTCTCTCCTTTGGCTGCCTGCCATCAAGCCTCAGCAGGCAATTGCAAGTCAAGCCTGGACAGGTCCTCAAAGTCGTATTCCGTTCTTTTGCCGGCTGGCCTCCTCACACACTTCCCTGCAACTCTGACTTGCAGTGAGTAATCAGCTCCACAGCAACTCTGTTCTGCCACCACAGGTACTGCAGCTTGCCACAACTTGGCGTCCATCTCCCATCCAAAAACAAACCGCAGATTCTCTTGCTTAGCTTCAGGCAGTGCCAGCAACTCAACCATCAGTCCACACCTCCTGCCCTGATGGTGATGGCTATTCTGGCTGATGGTGACATTTCAGCATCTGTCACCTTTCATGTGCAAACATTATGTTCTACCACTGAGCTCCGCTTTCCTCCTGTCTTCAGTTTGGTTGTTCACAATTTGCACAGTTCTCCTCCCCAGATAACAAAGGGTATGGAAGCTGCACCTTCTCTTCGGACTGGGCTTAAGCTGAAAGATTTCTTTTATGAACATTCATTGCATTGTGTCTCAAATGTGGACAATGCAGAGAGGGGAAGATGGATGGGATGAATCCTGCACAGCTTTTCCATTCCCTGGTATGACCTACGTCTGCCTGCAGCTGTACTTGTGCATTAAGGTGGATGTAGGCAGTTGGGATAGGTCTCCTTTGAGCTTAATAGAGAAACTTTCATCTGAGGACACACATGCACACCCTTTGGAACTGGAGCTGTTTAAAACACAATTAAAACAGCAGCTTTTGCACTAGATGGAAGAAAAAATATTGGCTTCTTTTAGCACTTGGAAGTACTAGGCACTCTCCCAATGTCCCCATATTTCCAACAAAGCTCCTGTTTCCTGATGCTTCACTATGATCAGTTGGGTCCCAAGTACACATAATATAAGCAGAGTGTATCGTGAAAGCAAATGTGTTTGTTCATTTTTTCCTAAGTAAGAGCTCAGGGTGGGGTGGGGGGTGGGTGGGCAGTTTGGATCATGACAGTGAATGCATCCAAGGAGGTTTTAACTCTTTGCCCTGCCATGATCCTGATTTAGATCATCCTCTTGTGCTGATGGGGCAAATAGGAGCTAGAGGGCCTGATCTCCTCCCTTGCCCCATCAGTAGAGTCCCTAAAGAGGGGGGGCGAGGCGCTAAGTTTTGCAAGGAGCCTTACCATACTGTGTAAACCGCTCCTCTCCCTCACCCTCTTAGCCAGTTCTCACGGGGGAAGCAACACCGCTGCATTGCCTACTGGCTATGACGGTGCGGGAGGGGAGCAGTGTACAAAGCAAGAAAAACCTAGCGCCCTGCCCTGAAAAACCTAGCGCCCTGCCTTTCCTCTTGGCCTGCTATTGGGCCCCATCACTCCTATTTAAGAGAAATCCAGCACATCATCTCTAATTATGCACAAGGTGTGCCGTTGGGCCCTTACTGCCTCTCTTGGCCATTGGGAAGAATGTGCAGGTGCCTTTGAAATACACTGCTGTTGTGTTGATGCAGCGGTGGCAGAAAAGCAAAGCTTCTTTGCTGCCATTGCTGACAGAACGAGCCTTCACATAGGCTCCGAACTGGGTTTGATCAGATTAGCCACAAACTTTTCTCCATCCGGGCTTAATGGATTCTTTATCCTGAGCCCCTCTGCCTCTGTCTGACAACGCTTTGAACCAATTAGGTTTCTTCGGAGCCAGCAGCCATCTATTCTGTGGCTGTGGAATGTGCGAGTCTGTGCCTGTGTGTTGTCCTCTCCCATTGATGTCACTCGGGGCATCCCTCAGGGATCTATACTTAGCCTCACCATTGTTGACAATTTATATGTTGCCTGTGAGACACGTTATTCTTAAATGTAGGGATTGGCTTTCGCTATTATGCTGATGAAACCCAGATTTATATTTCACTTAAGCACTATATTGATTCTGCTGCCTCTCTCTTGGAGGCTTGTTTGCTGGCCATAAAATTTTAAATGCAACTAAATTTCCTCTGGCTGAATGAAGCTAAAATTAAGGCACTACAGCAGCCGGGCCCTTTGCAGCACTTTAAAAAATGCTGTCAGTCATCAAGGTCCACCTTGATAGGTTTGACATTAACAGCGCAACGGAGGTCAGAAATTTGGGAGTTGTGTCGTTGCCCACATTTCTTGCTTTAGCAAGCATTCAAGTAGCTGGGACAACCCCCAAATTATGGAAGCCTCATAATCTGGACAAGCAGGCATTCCCATGAGACTCTTAGCATATTGTGAGAAATACCTGAAATAATTAAAAGTTTTCAGAGATTGCAAGTATCTAGGAGGCTACTTCCAAAACTTTGGATGTCTTGGGAATTAACAGCATGAGATTAATATTGCCATTGTGCCCTGCTTGTCAGCCTCCCCTGAGGCATCTGGGACACCACTGCGGTTGGATAAAATGCTGAGTTAGGTGGACTGATACAACATGGAAAGTCCTATGAGATCAACAGTGCCTTATACTGAACCACAGGTCCATTTCTCTCTCTGTTGTCCTGTGCTAACTGCAGCAGATCTCCAGGCTTTCAGGCAGGGGTCTTCCCCCAAACCTAACTGGAGAGTGGAACCTGGAACCTTCTGCATGTGCTCTACTACTGATCTATGATCTCATCCTGAGGGAGATATTGTGTACTGTTTCTTTGAAGGGCCAACTCAGAAGGCCTCGGAATGATACAGGCCATGTTATGAGTGGGGATGATACAAGTGGGGGAAGCAGTTTCAGATTTGTAACACAAGTGTGTATGGCCATCTCTGGTTGAACTATAGGGGATGACCCTCTGTATGGTCATCTCATAAGAGGCCTGAGCAGTCCTGTTTTCAGAGCAGTCCTCTGAAAAAAAGATGAAAAAGAAAAGTAGAGACAGTCTCCATACAAGTTCTTCTTGTTGTTGTTGTTATAAGCTGACTTTTAGGCTGAATGGGAACATTGAGTATAAATCAATGTAATTAATAGAAAAACAGATTTTCTCCTAAGCATGTCTTCCATTTTAGCAAAAGGGGGGATTTTTTGCAAAGCTCTCCACCTTTGTGTAGCTCCTTAAGCCCCCTGAATATCTGATCTTGAAGTTTGGGTGACGCTAGGTTAGCAGATATCTAAGGGGAGCACAGAGGAAATGGGATCTCAGGGACCCAGAAATCTTTTACTGATCATAGAAATAAAAGAAACATTTTGTCTCCCTTTTCAAATCTCGGTATAGCAAGCAAGCTGTTTATGGATCTATGTTTCTTAATTAATCCAAAGTATCAGATTTAGTGGTCCCTCCGCATTAGTTATGAGCCTGTTAAGACTTCACCCTGGCAAGACATCTGTAGGTGATTCTGACATACTCAAACACCATGGCAAGCCTACCTTTTAAAAAGACATTAGTGTGAGTGCCCTGGGAAAATACACCCCAGGGCTCTGGATGAATTGATAGGATTTCCTTGATTGTATCTTTTTATTTATTAGGCATAATTTATGAGCCCTGAAAAGCAAACTAAAATGAGCGATGACTAACTACAGCCAAAGTAATAAATCAACAGCACTGAAAGAAGTAGTGATTTTGATCGAATCTATTGAATTAGCTGTTGCCCTTAGCCATTACAGGTATTGGAAAGACCTTTTAATATCTGCTTATCTCTCTCCTGGGAATGTTTTAACTATCTCATTATGTACCCATAGGAAACAAATTATTAAATTGTCTGTCTTTTGGAGTTAAGCATGTTTGCATCTCATCTTCATTACTGATGCGGTAGAATATTAAAAGAAACACGGGGGTGGCTGCAACGTTGATAACCTTTTTTCATGTCAACATGCTGAAATAGTTTATTTTATCTCTCCACCATGAAAGGAACCAGGTCTAGGCGATGTTGTGTTAAGACATCATCATATAACTTCCATCATATAACTTGGTGTCATATAACTTCCAACTGAGACTTGACAGGCTGGGGCCAGCCTAAGTAACCTAAGTGGGGTCCAATTGGAAACATTTTTTGACGTGGCCCCAAGTTCACAGCCAAGGTCTGTAGAATCTTAGAGAAATAAATAAAATAGAGACTTTATATTTTTATGGTGGAATGGAAAGCAATCAAAATGTGGGCTTTAAAATGTCAGTTAATGGAACAGCACTAAGCACTTTTTATATAAAATTGCACACAAGACTAAAGTAGACTAAGGGCACAATCCTAACCTGGCGTTAGGCCGGCACAGTTAGGCCAGCAAAGTTTGGCCGGCACAAGGGACACCATAAAGCGTGTTTGGACCACTCTGGGAGTCAGGGAGGATGGTGCATGTCTGTGTGCTGGCCTCTCTGACTCCGAGAGTGGCAGAGGCGGATCTAAGGGGGGGGGCAAATCTGTAAGTTTTGCAAGAAGCCTTACCTTGCAGTGGAAAACACTCCTCTCCTGCACTGTTCTAGCCAATCCTCACAGGGAACAGCAACATCTTGGCGTTGCTTACTGGCTACAGCAGCAAGGGAGAGGAGGGATTTACATGACAGGGTAAGGCTTCTTGCAACACTTACAGATTTGCCCCCCCCCTTAGATCCGCCTCTGGAGAGTGGTCTATTCGACCCACTGTTTGAAACAGGTTTGACAGCCCTGTTCTGTAAACAAAGCGTTTTCCTGCATTTCTGAAGGAAGGCCAATGGGTAACTTAGAAATAACAAGAATACACAAGAGAGTGGCTGAAACACTCTCTGGGGACCATTCTTTGGCAAGAAGGTATGGCTGAGGTCACGCGGCATACCACCTTCACCTGACCATTCCAAATGGTTGCTGTTCTTTGGGAATGGGGCCAGTGATGTCATGTAGGGGGTACACGGGGGTACGCGAGTACCCATTCCTAGGATTACAGCTGGCCCTGCCCATTCAACCGCCAACTTGTCGACTCCGTCAGCGCTCCACTTTGCCCCCTGCAACGTTTGAATTTCCTGCACGTTTGAGTTGCCTGGCAGCGAGCAGAGCGGAGCGAAGCGAGGGAGACCAATGGCAGCAGCAGCATGAGCAGGTAGGCTGCCTGGGGCTCCCTCTCCAGAGGAGGCGCGGCGGTTCCTGGGGGGGGATTTTGGAATTTGTCTCCAAAAGATTTTGGAATTGCTGAAATGAGCTGGTGGCTTTTTAAAACTTGCCTTGCCTTCCCAAGCCAGGCCTTGCCTTGCCTTGCCACTGAAAAATGAGCTGCTCAGGGGTTGCTCTCGAATACTTTTGGAACTGTTGGGTCACTTTAACATGATGCCAGGCCTCCTTAACATGTTCTGGGGGTGCTGTGGAATACTATTGCAACTGTTGGGTCAGTTTAAAATCGTCTTGAGGCCTCAAAAAGGGCTTTTTTCATGTCACTTCCTGCCACAACATCACTTCCAGCTTATGACATCACTTCCGGTGGGCGGGTCCCGACACGTGCCAATCAAAAGTGAGTACCTGTTCTTAAATCATTTAGAAGACACCACTGAATGGGGCCCTATAAAGGCACATTTGTCAGCCACCAAAGTTCCCTTCACTACACCTTTAGTTCTCTAAGCAGATGAATTCCATGGAGCTTTTCCTTCCTTCAAAGTGCTCTCTGGGCAAGTGGCCAAGAAATTGAAGATGAAGACATCTGAATTACTGCTTGTATAGATGAATCTGGAGCCCTCTTATGGCTTTCTTAAGTCTATGCACCTTCTAATGATGGTAGAGATTTTGGCAGGGGGTTGGGGGGTCTGCGCAGCATGATGTCAGACTAAATTATAAAGGAGGACGTAGTTAGCAAATTCAAGGTGTGAGTACTTTCTGTTCCCATTTTCCCCGCCATAGACCTGAATCTATTACTCAAAAGATATTTTAAGCTTCCCCAATGGGAGTTATGTTATTTTTCATGAGCGCAGTATTGAAACATCCAGAGACGGCTGGAATTAACTTGGCTGGTACCCTAACAGCAGTACCTGTCTCAAAATAAATAGGGTCACATAGCTCTTAACATAGCTCTCATATTCCTCTTTGTGAGACAAAATCTGAGTCGTGCATTTCTCTTTGCATGCATTTTTCAATCAGTGTATTTGCATCCACCCCTTACGTCGCCTACACATCTGCAGTTGCCTTTACCTTGAGAAGGGACAAGTGCTTCCATTGTGAAAGGTGACTGAGCTGGACTCTCTTCCTTGAAAATTTTATTTATGCTTTTATCCATTCTGTCCCGCGCCGATGATCACACACCGATGAGCGTTTTTCCTCCCGTGCCTTGTGGTATTGTAGTGGTACCACCCGTGCCTTGTGGTATTGTAGTTGTGCCTTCTGTGGTTGTGCAAACTTGTCACTTACTGAATAACTGGTTTTTTAGTGCAAGATGTTTTGGGCCACTGTGTGATGAGAAAACCATCCTGTATATCTTTAAAAATACTTACAGTTTAAGTATTCTGCTCCCCATATCATTAAAGATTGCTGTCCTGAAAGTGGCTGTGGCAGTGGCTCAGTGATAGGACCTGTGATCTTTTTCAGCACTGAGAATGCCCGCACAAAGCTCCATGATCCTTCGATGGAAATACATTTGTCAGGTTGTTGAATCCTTTTTTTCCTGTAAAGATTTCATTGATATTGGATTTCTTCATCATTTCTTGCAGTTTAGTGATTTGATCTCATGAGATAAGCTAGGATATTTGCAGAAATCAGTGAAGTGAAATGACACAGCTAGGACTTCCCTAACTATTGTTCCTTGTACTGTATCTCCTAATAGTCGCCAAGTATACACAACCTAAGCTGTGATTCTCCATTTGCAATAGAATTCTAGGCCACGGAACCCATAGCAGTGTTCTGATACTTCTTGTGTTCAGGATTTCCTGGCTGTAATTCAGAGGCCTGGAAAACTATGCCTGTTTTGTATTTTAAATGCAAAATGCCCCCTCCAAAAAAGGGTGCAGGAGATCACAGAAGAGCATGTTTTCCTGCAGTTAGAACTGCTGGACATGAAAGCTTACTAAGGAATACTTAATACTAAAAATCACACAGACAGTCCCCTTGTATTGCCATTTAGATCTATCATTCTGATTGATCACTGTGTGTTTTGCTGTTATTGAGCCTAATTTAACCCTATACACTCGCACATCCATCTACTCCATCTATTGTACCTGACATTCTACAAATTACTTACTCATGCAAATGATGACCTAAGTCAACCTTTTATGCTATTCGTGTTTAATTATACAAATGGTATTTGATAAATAAGATTATACATCCTTCCATATGTTTATTCTCTCCTTGATGAAAGTGAAATTTAATTTTCATGCAGATTGGTTGGGAGTCCATGTTTTAATAAGTGCTGAGTTTTGTATAGTGTGCAGATTGCCCTGGTTTGGGGAAGCTGACAAAAACAAAATCTGTAGGCTCAGTTCTGAGTGATGAGCAGTTTCTGATCAGGCCCAGTTCCGGCAACTGAATTGCAGAATCCTAGAACTGAAACAATCCCCCTCCGTATGCACTGAATTAATATAACAAAGTGGGTCTTGTGGCAAGAGCGGTATGAATAGTAGAAGAGTTGCTGACGTTCTTTTTAAGATGCTATTGTTATATTAAGTAATATGTTAATGTTATGATGTGATCAATTGCACTAATACCATTAACAAACTGTTGCCCTTTGAAAACACAATTGCCTCCCATAACGAAACCCTTGTCTCTATTGACAGACTATGAGTAGGCAGAACATCAGTAATGTGCTGGTTCTATTGACTTAGCCCAGTATCCCACTCAATCTACACAGCACTGTAATGCTGCAAGCCAATAATGATGGTTGGCTTGGGACTGAGAGCCACATTTCATGAAGAGGTCAGCCCTGGAGTAATTCTCCTTCCTGTGGTGGGGTTTCTTCCTAAGAAGAGATCCAGGAGTAGGGATGGAGAAGGGGATGCTTGTGGCTTGCACCAAATGCCCTATAGATTTAAGAAGGGTTGCCAGGACTCTGCTTGTTAGAACCTTTTCCCCACTACTCACTCAAACCTTACACCTGAAAGTTGCCGGTGAGGTGGCTGGACTGGCAATTATCAAGGGCATTGCAGCAGCATTTGTTACATAAGAACATAAGAACATAAGAAGAGCCCTGCTGGATCAGGCCAAAGGCCCATCTAGTCCAGCTTCCTGCATCTCACAGCGGCCCACCAGGCGCACCAGGGAGGCATGAAACAACAAGATGCTTGCATCCTGTGGCCACTCCCTTGCACCCGGTACCAGTAGCCCACCACCTTTGTAAGGAGGTTGCACAATCCATCATTGCCTACAGCCCACGATGGACCTTTCCTCCAGAAATCTGTCCAATCCCCTCTTAAAGGCATCAAGACCAGATGCCATCACCACCTCCTGTGGCAAGGAGTTCCACAGATTAACTACCCGCTGGGTAAAAAAGTACTTCCTTTTATCTGTTTTAACTCTCCCAACCCTCAGCTTTAGTGGATGCCCCCTGGTTCTAGTGTTTTGAGAGAGGGAAAAGAACATCCCTCTATCGACTTTATCCCTTCCATGCATAATTTTGTATGTCCCCCTCAGGCGCCTTTTTTCTAGACTGAAGAGCCCCAAACGCTGCAGTCTTTCTTCATAAGGGAGGTGCCCCAGCCCCGTAATCATTTTTGTCGCTCTCTTCTGCACCTTTTCCAACTCCACTATGTCCTTTTTGAGATGCGGCGACCAGAACTGGACACAATATTCCAGGTGTGGCCTTACCATTGATTTGTACAATGGCATGATAATATTGGCTGTTTTATTCTCAACCCCCTTTTTAATGACCCCAAGCATGGAATTGGCCTTCTTAATTGCTGACGCACACTGGGTCGATACCTTCATTGAATTGTCCACCAGCACCCCGAGATCTCTCTCCTGAGCTGTCACAGACAGCTCAGAACCCATTAGCCTATAGGTAAAGTTTTGGTTTTTTGCCCCAACGTGCATCACTTTACATTTGTCTATGTTGAAACGCATCTGCCATTTGGCTGCCCATTCCCCCAACTTGGAGAGATCCTTCTGGAGCTCTTCACAATCGTTTCTGGTTTTTACCACCCGGAAAAGTTTTGTGTCATCCGCAAACTTGGCCACCTCGCTGCTTATCCCTGTCTCCAGGTCATTTATGAATAAGTTGAAAAGCACCGGCCCCAAGACAGATCCCTGGGGCACTCCGCTTTTCACCTCTCTCCATTGTGAAAATTGCCCATTGACCCCCACTCTCTGTTTCCTGGCCCTCAACCAATTCTGGATCCATAAGAGGACCTGCCCTCTTATTCCCTGACTGTGAAGTTTCTTCAGCAGTCTTTGGTGGGGGACCGTGTCAAATGCCTTCTGAAAATCCAGGTATATGATATCCACAGGTTCACCCACATCCACGTGCCTGTTGACCTTTTCAAAGAATTCCAAAAGGTTCGTGAGGCAAGACTTACCCTTACAGAAGCCATGCTGACTTTCCTTTAGCAGTACTTGTTCCTCTACGTGTTTTAGGATTTTATCTTTGATGAGGCTTTCCACCATCTTACCCGGAACAGACGTTAGGCTCACAGGCCTGTAGTTTCCAGGGTCCCCCCTTCTCCCTTTTTTAAAGATTGGCGTGACATTGGCTATCCTCCAATCCTCTGGTACCGTGGCCGTTTGAAGGGACAAGTTGCATACTCTAGTTAAGAGGTCAGCAACTTCGTTCTTTAGTTCCTTAATTACTCTTGGTGTATACCATCTGGGCCTGGTGACTTATTTATATGTAGTTTATCAATTTGATCTAAAACATCTTCTTTATTAACCAGTATCTGATTTAATTCCTTTGTTAGGAAGGGCTGTTCGGGCTGTGGTATCTGCCCAAGTTCTTCTGCTGTGAAGACGGACGCAAAGAATTCATTTAATTTCTCTGCAATCTCCAAGTCCCTTTTTATCTCCTCTTTCCCTCCCTCACCATCCAGCAGGCCAACCGCCTCTCTGGCAGGTTTCCTGCTTATGTTAGAAGCTTTTATTATTTCCTGCTTATTTGAAGAAGCTTTTATTATTCCCTTTTATGTTGCTAGCCATGCGTTCCTCAAACGCTTTCTTGGCCTCCCGTATCACCTTCTTACTTGTCTTTTGCCAGAGTTTATGTTCTTTTTTATTCTCCTCACTGGGGCAAGACTTCCATTTACGGAAGGAAGCTTCTTTGCTCTTTACAGCTTCTCTAACTTTGTTTGTCAGCCATGCAGGCACCCTCCTGGACCTTGTCAAACCCTTCTTTCTTTGCGGTATACACTTCTGCTGGGCCTCTACTACTGTTTTTTTTAAACAGCCTCCACGCAGCCTGGAGGGATTGGACTCTTTTTACCTTCCCTTTCAATTTCTGTCTAACTAGTCTCCTCATCTGAGGGAAATCTGCCCTTCGAAAGTCAAGGGTTCTTGTGTCAGATTTGCTCTGCACTCTTTCCTGGACATGCATGGCAAAACCAATCGCAGCATGGTCACTGTTCCCCAATGGCTCAGTAACACTTACATCCCTAACTAGGTCCCGAGTACCACACAATATTAAATCCAGAGTCGCCTGTCCTCTGGTCGGCTCCATGACTAGCTGCTCTAAGGCACAGTCATTCAACACATCAAGGAATCCGGTCTCTCTTTCTTGACCAGAGCAGCAGTTGACCCAGTCAATATGAGGATAATTGAAGTCTCCCATGATTACAATCGCTGAGATCCATCCGTGTTCTAAGTTTGAAAAGCCAGGCAACTGCAGAAAGTTTAAGTGAAAGGAACAAGCGAGGCCCCTTGAGGAGAAAAAAGCATAGAATTCTTAGATACAACCTAGTCTACATTCCTGCACAGACTTCCATGTTAATAGTAAAAGAAAGCTTACAAAAATTGTCCAGCAGCTCAGTCTTACTCTTGTGTCTACTACAACAGCACAGAATGGGTTCTTGTTTGAAACAGGCAGAATAGATCCATCTTGTGATGGCGCCTGCCAGAACTTCTTACACTCACACGTCAGGCTTTCTGATGTCCAAAAGGCCATAGGACGGCATGTGAGTTGTCTCCGCTTTTGCCTCTGTCCTACCATTGCCAGGCTTTGTCCCTGCCCCTTTCAGTGCTATGTAACAACTTCTGTGAACCATTCCTATGCCATAGCTGACATAGCTATGGCCCTGATATGCAGGGCCAAATCTTTGAGTCTGGCTGCTGCATTACCCTTGTTAAGCTTTGAGGTGACATCACTGTGGCACAAGTTAGGCCAGCGTTATTCAAACTGTCAGGTGGGTTGCGGAAAGCTGGGAGCAGCCATCTTGGATACTGCAGACCTTACTCTTGCTATATTCCTTTTGGGAGTGTTTGAATTTTCAAGTGAGGTTTTTAAAATTTTGTTTTTAGTTCAGTGCCTCTACATAGTATTTTGTCCTAATCTTGCTTTCTGACAGGTATGTTTCATGGTTGTGCAGTTGCTTCCGTCCCAGAATGTCAGTTTGCATTCTAGGAGTGTCATTTGATTACCTCACACTGACGGCACTTCCTGCTTGATGATGTCATTCCTGGTTATGACATGACTTCCAAGTTAACGGCATCTCTTCCGGTGGGCCCAACTTGAGTGCCATTTTAAAAAGTGGGTCCCTGTATACAATGTTTGAGAACCACTTGATGGGATGTTTAATAAATCCTGACTGGTAATGGGGGAAAGCAGAGTCTTTGGTGCAGCGTGTTCCCCTCAGAGAATTACCTCAGGATCTTTCTCTCTCACTCTCACTCAGTCTCAGGCTGTTTGCTAGGAAATAAATACGCAGGCACTGGTAAAGCTTTGTTTCAAACTTGTAACAGTTTACTTACAGTATATAACTTGAAACATATTTTACAGCTTCTGACAATCTGGTCAGAGGTATGCCTGTAACTTAGTATTAATCATGCCCTAGATAGCTGCATGATCTTGCATGCTAGTATGTGAGTCAAAATGGCCGCTCTGCCTCAGAGCTTCTTAGTTGGCACATCTCACTGCTACGAGGACAAGCTGGAAAGAGGAGGTACAATGTATCCAGGAGACAGGGGGATAAGCTGTTGGTTAAGGCCACGCCTTCTGCTTAGAAATCACAGAGAGGAACATATAGAGGGGAAAAAACACACACAGGTTATTCATTTCCTTATCGTTTCTATATACTGCCCCCTCTGGACAGCAGATGGAGTTGCACATATCCCAACACCACTGAGTTAGACTATTGCATTGTTGTGGCAATAGTAAGGCCAATTTTTTTTGGTCAAAAATGCTCTAGCACCAGTGAAGTTAAAATGCACTCTCCTGCAAACTGCTTGAGGCTTGCTCAGAATCTTATTGCCTGAATGCTGTTGTTTGATTTGTGTTTTGAAGGTTTGGTCGGTGAACTCAGCAGGCCGCGCAGCGAGCAGCTGGACCCAGTGCAGGACAGGCCAAGCACCTCCTCAAGGCCTGGATGCGCCTCTGTTCGATAAAGTTGCTTCTACTTTAGCGGTGGTGAAAATCAGCCCGCCCCTGAAACCCAATGGAATAGTCAGTCTCTACAGGCTGTTCTCCAACAATACCAAAGGGAAGGATGTGGTGGTGAGTCTTCACGGGAGAATTTCACTGAGCAGATGAAGTATTCTACATTTGTTTTTAAAAACTGTCACTATTAAAGAACATCCTTTTCCCATTCTTTTACAATTAGTCTGCCGAAGTAATTCTTTCACAATTACTCTGAACATTTTACACATTGCACAGCTAGTAATGCAACAGATGCATTCTTTTCAGCTTGCTTTAATATTCCTGTTGAATAAGGCTGCAATCTTACAGCTCCATTGAATGCAATGGGACTTACTTTTGAGCAAACATGCATAGGATTCTGCCGTAGGGAGATTCTATATTAGTTACTTTAGCTTAACTTTAATTTTTTTTAATATAGTATGGGATAATATTTGCCAGATATGAATGTTGAATACATGGCAAAAGATGAGTTTTGGTCAATTCCAATGTAGAATCTGAGAGTATCATTTAAACTTTTTCGTACCTGTTCTTGGGCGAACAGGGTTCTCAAAACCCACCATTTCTAAAATACGTTTCTGATTCAGGTCAGCTGGGCATGAACACCTGTTCCTGAATCAGGGTGTTTCTCCATATGATCCAGGGTCACTGAAGAGCCACATTGGCTTCATCTCCAGTTGCAGATACATTAGGGAACTGCAGCTGTCGATGCTGCATACCTGGGTTATACCCCTTAAGCACAATGAGCTGATTGCTGCCGGCCCAATGACGTGGCAGGTTGCATCAGCAGCAGATTGCAAGGGGTCAGAGGGATGGCAGGCGCCGGGTGTGCTTTACCCTGCCACCACCTCCCTCCAGCCCACACTTGACATGAGCCACAGCAATCCGTTTCCAACTCACTCTAGTGAGAAGTGAATCATCCCTCTCCTTACTTTGCACATGATGCAGTTTCCTTATAGTCAGAGATGCAGGGCTTTCAGCTTTTTTTTACAGGGACATTATGGACTGAGGAGCTCCTGTCTAGTGCTGTAACCCACACAGCAATTAACCTCCTGCCTCTGATACCCTGCTTACCCTTGCACACGACTCAGAGAAGGTTGGAGTGTGGTTGTATGGGGATGTGTGGTTGAGAGAGAGAGAGAGAGAGAGAGAGAGAGAGAGAGAGAGGTGAAGCAAGCGTGTCAAGGTGCTCCCTATCTCAGCATGAAAGCTGTTGGTTGGTGGACTGACCCCTGGCAGGATGAATGGACGGAAATGTGACCCTTATCCTGCATTTCATGTGGCAGTGAACAGGCACTGAAAGGGCAGGACCCTACATGTGGTTGTGATGTGATCTCAGGATGAGCAGAAACACCTTATGTCCCAGACGACAGCCTGGCTCTTCTTAGGGCTGCTGGCGAGCAAAACGGGCCTCCTTGTTGCGCCTTCTGAAAGGACTTCAGCCTCTCTCGATAACATTCCGTAGCTTCCCAGGGTAAATACAAACCATTGTATTGTTTAGGTCTGTGACTGCAGCTGCTAAAACGCTTACGTTCAACCCAAGCCGATAACCATCTTTTAGCAAATAAAAGGTCTGCCCGAGAATGATAGCAGCCTGTGAGAGTTGCCTCTGTTAGTCTATGAGAAGCCTGAATTGAAAATGGTAAATCATACACATCTGTAGTCCAGCCAAGGACCCTACGGCCCACAGATGACTTGCAAAGCAAGCCTATGCGTGGTTGCTCTGAAGTAAGTCCCGTTGGGTTCAATGGATCTTACTCCCTGGTGAACGCATATAGGATTGCAGCCTTAATCCGATGATGCACCGTCCATGTGAAAAATTCTCCCCTCTGTCTTATCAGCTGTCAGAAGGAACGGCCACCCAGCAAACAATCCACGGGCTCAAGCCTTTTACCACCTACTCGGTTGGGGTCGAGGCCTGCACCTGTTTCAACTGCTGCAGCAAAGGACCGGTGGCCCAACTCACCACCCGGCCAGCTCCACCCGCCGGACAGCCTCCTCCCTCAGTGCGCAGCACGACCTCAAGGAATGCCTCTTTTCAATGGGATGCGCCTCGGGAACCCAACGGCATTGTGAGAAGGTAACACAATTGAAACGGGGGGATGGCAGGGGGTGTTGACACTAAAATTGCGTCACCACAATCACTCCCTTCATCAGCAGGGCTCTGGGCTGCCTCCTCCTTTCCCCCTTTAAAAAGAAGGGGAAGGAGGAGGCAGCCCACAGCAGCACGATGCAGCTCCACTACAGCTGCACTGCACCAGTGAAAGCAGTGCCTGTCCCCTCCAAGTGGAGGTGCCCAGTGCCTAGCGGAGCTGCTCAAATGGCGGCTTGGCACCGTTCTCAGTGGTGCCTGGTTCAGCCATTCAGAGGGGGCGCGGCTGCTCAGAGTTGTGCAGGGTGGCTCTCTGGAGCCACTTTGCTTTGTTCCAAGTGGCCCCCAGCCCTCCAAGGGAGGCGGGGTAGGGCGTGCGAGTGGGTGACTGGCGTATCTCTGCCATCTGTCCATCCGCCCACCAGCCAGCCGAATGGAGCCAGTAGATACTGCCGCCCACTGCCTGAAAGAGAAGCAGGGCTGGCAGCGAATCTGCTCTGTTCTGCTTTAAAGATTGGAGGGGAGACGGATTGTCCGTGTGCTTCCCCTCCACTCCTTGAAGCCGAACGGAGCCAGTAGTAGCTGCCAGCTCCATTTGGCGGGGGTGCTGAGAGGGAAGGGGGAGGTGGTGCACTGCCACCCCCCTGCTCCTTGCAGGGAATTTGACCCCTTTGCCCCCCTCTAAGTCTGCCATTGCACAACAGAGTGACTTCGGGTGGCAGGCCAGATCCCATCCACGGGCCATATGTTGCTGATTCCTGGACCAGAGTATGGAGTGTGACGTGTAGAACATGGAAGCAATTGGGAACAGATCTTTCTGCCTGATCAACAACTAGACACCTGGTGGCAAAGGTGAACTGGTGCTTTCCAACAACAACAACAATTCTGTCTTTTCTCTCAGGTACGAACTTCACATGTACGCATCCTGCTCCCCTCATTTACAGCCAGCAGAAATGACTTGTAAACCTGGCCCTGTGGAAGTGAAATATAGTGGCACTGTCCAGAATTCCAGTCTGAGCGATCTACAGCCTTACACGACCTACAGCTTGAGAGTGGTATCCTACAATTCGGCAGGCAGCACTCCTTCCGAATGGATTAGCTTTATGACCAAAAAAGAGGGTGAGTTTCTAGGGACAAATATCAGAAAAGCATCCCATTTTAGTCTGCTCATGCTGTCATTGCATTTTGAGAAAGATCATTTCTCTAAATCATAAACCACCCTTTATGCGGCTTTGTTCTTGGGCCCCCATGCCTAATCACTAAGCACATGCAATTCCTGGCATGGGTGGCCATTCCAGGCAGTAGAAGAAGCTGAATCCACAGATAGCACGTGTTTGGGGAATAATGGAGTTTCCAAGCAAAGGACCAAAGCTTCTTGCAAAGATGCCCCAGCAGCCATGTGGCCCAGTCTGATACACGTAGAAAGGCCATGTACACTAGCCTGCCAGCTGATTAAGATGGCTAATCTCCCTCTCTTCCCTTTGATCTATCCTTTCCAACCCCCTCTCCTTTCCAAAAGCCTCCGTGCTTAGTGTTCTTGTTTAAAGTCTTCAGCTAATTGTCTCTTTCTCACTGGGTGAAGGGGAAACTCAGTACAACTGCGGCTTGACTTTCAGCCTTGCTCCTTTTTCTTCCTTCATTGGAAACAGAGCAACCTACAAATTTTACTTCCACTTGCACCCCTTTAAAGATCTGTGTAACTGATCTATCAATCAAGGTAATTGAGGGTGCAGTCCTAAACTGAGTTAGGCCAGCATAAGCTAAGCCAGCAAAGTTTAGCCAGCACAAGGGACGCTGTAAAGTATGTTTGGCCCACTCTCGGAGTCACAGAGGCCAACACGCAGACATGAGCCATCCTCCCTGACTCCAAGAGTGGTCCAAACATGCTTTATGGTGGCCCTTGTGCTGCCCAAACTTTGCTGGCTTAGTTTATGCCAGCCTAACTCCAGTTTAGGATTGCGCTCTGATTTCCTGCGTTTTGTCCGTGTTTCCTATATTACTTAATCAAAACTCTACCTTCTTTTGAGAAGCTCAATCTCATGGTTACTGGTTGTCTAATTAGAGGCACTTTGAGGTTGTTCATTCCACTATCCACATCAATGACCCCTCGCTCTATAAGAACAGTGGGCCCTTGTCGTCCTTGGGCTCACAATCCGCAGATTTGTCTCAACGCAGATTGCAAGCCCACATCAGAGAGCACCTCCCAAACACAGCCTCCCTGTTCCTCAGAACAATTGGCCTAACCACAAATTTCATAATCCATAGTTTTCAGCATCTGCGGGGGTGGGGTTGGGGGTTGGGTTCTGAGAACCAAACCCTCATGGATGCCGAGAATGGACCTGTATTACTGATTCCACCAATCTGAGTTTAATTCTGGGCTGGGCACAGCAGACCCCGAGATTGTGTGTGTGACACATGTAGGAGTAGACAGGAGCATGTGTGAATGAGCAGTAATGGCAACACTAGTTACTTAATGATTGCCTTTATTTATTTATTTATTTATTTATTTATTTATTTATTTATTTATTTATTTAACTTGTTAACGCTATCAATCCCTTAGATCCATTGTGGTTCTTTGTTTGGCTTTTATCACTAAGTTCTGAAACGCCTAATAAAAGAAGCCATCGCTGGTTTATAGGCTTTCTTCTTTGCTTTAGCGAAGAGCCAAAATCATAACAAATGAACATGCCTGCCCCGTGTCCATAAACTTACTTTCATCTAGCGTAGTATTTAGGGACCAGTGTTTGATTATGTACTAATATATTATGCTGTTGATTGATTATCTGGAGCAGTGCATTATATCATACTAGATTGCTGCTTTGTAAGGTTTTCTTTTTAAAAAACCATCTTTGAAATAATGCTTTGAAAGGAAAAATAAAAAGAATAAAAATGAATGGGTGCCAAAATGGCATAATTGCTTTCTAAGTAGAATAGTTTGGAGAGGGGAAAAAATGATTCCATTGAGTCTTTTGGATTAAGTTATCTTAAATATTGATTCAGTATGAAAAATAGCTTCCGTGTATATTTAATAATATTGAAGACAATTAACAGCACAGGAGATATTTAATTTACCTGTCAAGTTTGTCAGATTGCTCACAATTACAGTAAAAGCCTGAACCTATGAAGCTGCCTTAGCTCAAGTTAGATTGGGGGGGGCGGGTCTCCAAACCCTGGCCCATGGGCTGGATCTGGGGATTCCTCCTGAGAGCGTTCCCTCCTGTCAGCGGTGCTTACTGTTCTGGTGAACCGCTCCATTTCTAAGCTGATCTGTTGGCAGGACGCTCTGGGCAGTCACATCTATGCCTGCTGTCCCAGAAGGCTGTGCAGCTGGACGCCAGGCATAGATGCGACTGCCCAGAGCACCCCTGCCAGCAGATCAGCTTAGAAATGGAGTGGCATTTCACTGGAACACAGTTAGGCCAGCAAAGTTTGGCCAGCATAAGGGACACCGTAAAGTGTTTGGACCTCTCTCGCCGCCAGAGAGGCCAGCACACAGATGTGCACCATCCTCCCTGACTCCAGGAGTAGTCCAAACATCCTTTATGGTGGCCCTTGTGCAGACTAAACTTTGCTTGCCTAACTGCGCTGGCCTAAATCCAGGTTAGGATTGCACCCTATCCAGGTTAGGATTGTCTGAAAGCATCCCCCATTTCTAAATGAACTCCCTTTTCTGTTTTCCTTTGCCAGTGCCTCAGTACAAAGCTCCATTTACAGTTGTCAGCAATTTATCCACCATCTACCTTGACTGGAGTCACACCTTCTTACTGAACGGGCCACTGAAGGAATATGTGCTAATGGAAGGAGGCCAGCGCATCTACAGCGGTTTTGACACCAGGCTGTACTTGCCGAGGACCTCTGACAAAAGTCAGTTTGGGTTTGGCAATTTCATTGGAGGTGACTGTGTCTGGACTCTGTCTAGTTATTACGAGATGTTAAATTGTGCCAAGCAGACTTGCCAGCTCTATTGTATTACCATGTTACACCTCTATACTGTATATGTGAAGATTCTCTGAAGCCACTATTATAAAACGAGTAGGCTGCTCTGCTCTTCTAAGGCAGCGGCTCATCATTATTTCAGCATTGGCGATAGCTTTATGAAGAAAAAATAAGAACATAAGAAGAGTCCTGCTGGATCAGGCCAAAGGCCCATCTAGTCCAGCTTCCTGTATCTCACAGTGGCCCATCAGATGCCTCTGGGAGCACACAAGAAAACAAGATGTCTGCATCCCATTGCATCTGGCATTCTGAGGTAGCTTACTTCTAAAATAAGGAGGTTACGCCACCCATCATGGCCTGTAGCCTGCAATGGACTTTTCCTCCAGAAATCTGTTCTATCCCCTTTTAAAGGCACCTAGGCCAGACGCCATCACCACCTCCTGTGGCAAGGAGTTCCACAGATTAATTACCTGCTGGGTAAAAAAAAGTATATTAAAAATAAAACTGTTTAGGGAAAATGTATTGGATAGGAAATAATGAAGAGGAAAATGTGCTATACAATGTGAGGTATAGAGACTGCAGAAAACTGGGCCATGCAAAGTTATTTTTTAAGCTCTTTTAAGCTCTTGTCTAATTTCACATCCCTTCTCTTTCTGGATCTACATGGAGCCTAAAGCATGTTAACAAATCCGTAGTGGCCAAGGCTCTGGACCAATTTGGATGACGTCATCTATAGGTGCCACCTAGTATGTGATTGAAAATTAGGGTGTGCATGTTCTGCCTCTTCCACCTGGGATGCTGTTTTCCCCCACCTACTCATAAGAACATAAGAAAACTCCTGCTGGTTGGGTCAAAGGTTCATCTTGTCCAGCATCCTGTTTCCCCCAGTGGCCCACCAACTACCTCTCAGAAGCTCACAAGCAGGAGGGAAAGGCAAGCCCTATCATTGCTCCCTTGCAAGTGGTATCCAGAGGTCTACTTGGCTGGACTTGGAGGTAGCACCAGCCACACTGACTAGTAGCCATTGATGGATCTGTCCTCCATGAATTGTGTAGTAACCTGAACTAATGGCCAATCATCACATCTTGTGGCAATCAATTCTGCTGACTGAGAATTGTGTTAGAAGAGAGAAGTACTTCCTATTGTTCACCCAGAATCTCCTCCCAATTAGTTTCATTGGATAACCCCCTAGTACTGTGAGAGAGGGAGAAAAACTTCTCTCTCTCTCTCTCTCTCTCTCTCTCTCTCTCTCTCTCTCTCTCTC
>JAJKFI010000008.1:13105623-13120795 GCA_029204185.1 Lerista edwardsae
CTCTCTCTCTCTCTCTCTCTCTCTCTCTCTCTCTCTCTCTCTCTCTCTCTCTCTCCACTCCTTGAATCATTTTGTAAAGCCTCAATCAAGTCCACCCTTAATTGCCTGTTTTCCAAGTTTAAAAGCCCCAAATGCTGTCATCTTTCCTTGGGAAGAAGGTGCTTCAGCACTCAGAGCATTCTGGTAGCTCTCTTTTGTACCTTTTCCAGCTCTATCAGGGCTAGCTGAATCTAATGGGCTGCCTGAGGCAGACCAATTACGCCTTTCTCTGCTCTGCCAGTGCCCCTACCCTGTGACCCATTGCTTGGCTCCTTTAAAGCCCACCTAGCATACTCTGCATGATTAAAAAGTCACAAGGCAGGAGCCAGGTAAGTGGGCAGGGTCCCTGCAATTCTGTTCCCCTTGCTCCTTCCTCAGTCATGTCTTATTGAGGTATGCCGGCAATATGTCTTTACCAGTTCTTTATTGGTGCAGAACTGGTACTGTATTGGTACGTTGTTTATACAGACAACTTTATTGGGGGATCGGCCTCCAATAAAGCATTGGTAGATTTCCTGCCTCTTCTTGCTTCTAATTTGCTTTGGGGTGACTTGGCTAGTACAAGCGGGAGTACTTTGGGCACACTAGTTCTGTGGTTTTCTTTACGATCATGTCCTTTCCATGTTGCTTAACCTGCACTGAGTGGAAGACAGTCTGTCCTATCTTAGTGAAAGCTCAGACGATTCTGATTGATGTCTTGTGCTTGTGGATGGCATTTTCTAGGGTGTGTTCATGCATATCAGGCATGAGTTTGTGATATGCACGTATCTGTTCAGATCATGCTGTTCTTTGGCGTCTACTGATATCAGTGCAGCTTAAGTGCATTCCTCAGCAGTAATTCATTGGGGTGATGCCACTTTACTGGAAATAGGGACATCTTCGTACCTGGGTATTTCTCTGTGTCTCCATTCCTCAAAGAAGTCATGTGTTGTTTTGCAGCAGAGCAGACTGGGGGCATGCAAAGTTCAGGCAGAACCCTTACCCTAACCAGACTGCGAATAGAAATTCTCATGGAAAAAGAAAGAACTCCCAAGCATCCCTTGGCCACCATGTAACAGTCTCTTTCAGCTGAGACCTGTGCCTGGATACAACAATCCATGTAAATGCTCAAGCTCAATAAACAAGGAATGTTTATTCCACGGTGACGTTCAGTTGAAGCTCAGTGTGTGTCTCGTAGCACTCAATGCAGGATCAATCCAGGGTATCCTTGATGGGCTCTGTTGTCCATTGCACTCCATACTCCTGGGCCAGTGTACACATATTCTTTACTGGCTCCCCTCGCATGTGTTTTGCGGAACAGAGAAGCCGCACTTCACTCTGTTCACTTGCAGTATTATACAGCAGGAATGGGGTGGAAGATGCCACAGACAAGGGTTCCAGAAGAGGGTGATACTTGCCAGAGACCCCATGCACAGGGCCATTGTATCATTCGATGCAGAATTCAATGTAGAATGCAATGAAACAAACTGGAGTGTAATATCTTTATCAAATGTGATGGCCAAACCGCCCCCCCCCCCAAGAAAACAAAAATACAACTTTCATGTAAAACAACTGTTTGTTAAAATTGCAGTTTTTAGGAAAAATTCTGCCATGTTAGATACCCTGCAGTGTGGAATTTCATGCAGAACGCAATGAAACAAATCACAGTGTAATATCTTCAATCTATCAAAAGTTATGGTTAAAAAAAGAAAGAAAATGAAAATGCAACTATGATGTCACTTCCTATTGTTATGTCACTTCCAGGGCATCCTTTTCCTCTCTGCACTGGGCTGCCCTTTCATTAGCTTCACCAGTGCTTCAGAGAAGGCCTCCTGTGTTGGACTTGAGCCAATGCACGAGTCATTACTACCAACAGAAGGTCCACACAGACTTCCAGTTTCCAGACTTGCCCTGTGCATAAGAACATAAGAACATAAGAAGAGCCATGCTGGATCAGGCCAAGGGCCCATCTAGTCCAGCTTCCTGAATCTCACAGCGGCCCACCCCAGGTGCCCCAGGGAGGCAGGAGACAACAAGATGCTTGCATCCTGTTGCCACTCCCTTACACCCGGTACCTGTAGCCCACCACCTTTGTAAGGAGGTTGCACAATCCATCATTGCCTATAGCCCACAATAGATCTTTCCTCCAGAAATCGGTCTAATCCTCTCTTAAAGACATCAAGACCAGATGCCATCACCACCTCCTGTGGCAAGGAGTTCCACAGATTAACTACCCGCTGGGTAAAAAAGTACTTCCTTTTATCTGTTTTAACTCTCCCAACCCTCAGTTTTAGCGGATGCCCCCTGGTCCTGGTGTTTTGAGAGAGGGAAAAGAACATCCCTCTATCGACTCTATCCCTTCTGTGCATAATTTTGTATGTCTCAATCATGTCCCCCCTCAGGCGCCTTTTTTCTAGGCTGAAGAGCCCCAAACGCTGCAGTCTTTCTTCATAAGGGAGGTGCCCCAGCCCCGTAATCATTTTTGTCGCTCTCTTCTGCACCTTTTCCAACTCCACTATGTCCTTTTTGAGATGCGGCGACCAGAACTGGACACAATATTCCAGGTGCGGCCTTACCATTGCTTTGTACAATGGCATGATAATATTGGCTGTTTTATTCTCAACCCCTTTTTTAATTACCCCGAGCATGGAATTGGCTTTCTTAATTGCTGCCGCACACTGGGTCGATACCTTCATGGAATTGTCCACCAGCACCCCAAGATCTCTCTCCTGAGCTGTCACAGACAGCTCAGAACCCATTAGCCTATAGGTGAAGTTTTGGTTTTTGGCCCCAATGTGCATCACTTTACATTTGTTTACGTTGAAACGCATCTGCCATTTGGCTGCCCATTCCCCCAACTTGGAGAGATCCTTCTGGAGCTCTTCACAATCCTTTCTGGTTTTCACCACCCGGAAAAGTTTTGTGTCATCTGCAAACTTGGCCACCTCGCTGCTTATCCCTGTCTCTAAGTCATTTATGAATAAGTTGAAAAGCACGGGCCCCAAGACAGATCCCTGGGGCACTCCACTTTTCACCTCTCTCCATTCTGAAAATTGCCCATTGACCCCCACTCTCTGTTTCCTGGCCCTCAACCAATTCTGGATCCATAAGAGGACCTGCCCTCTTATTCCCTGACTGTGAAGTTTCTTCAGCAGCCTTTGGTGGGGGACCGTGTCAAACGCCTTCTGAAAATCCAGGTATATGATATCCACAGGTTCACCCACATCCACGTGCCTGTTGACCTTTTCAAAGAATTCCAAAAGGTTTGTGAGGCAAGACTTACCCTTACAGAAGCCATGCTGACTTTCTTTTAGCAGTACTTGTTCCTCTATGTGTTTTAGGATTTTATCTTTGATAAGGCTTTCCACCATCTTACCCGGAACAGACGTTAGGCTGACCGGCCTGTAGTTTCCAGGGTCCCCCCTTCTCCCTTTTTTAAAGATTGGCGTGACATTGGCTATCCTCCAATCCTCTGGCACCGTGGCCGTTTGAAGGGACAAGTTGCATACTCTAGTTAAGAGGTCAGCAACTTCGTTCTTTAGTTCCTTAATAACTCTTGGATGTATACCATCTGGGCCTGGTGACTTATTTATATGTAGTTTATCAATTTGATCTAAAACATCTTCCTTATTCACCATTATCTGCTTTAATTCCTTAGTTAGGAAGGGCTGTTCGGGCTGTGGTATCTGCCCAAGTTCTTCTGCTGTGAAGACGGACGCAAAGAATTCATTTAATTTCTCTGCAATCTCCAAGTCCCCTTTTATCTCATCTTTCCCTCCCTCACCATCCAGCGGGCCAACCGCCTCTCTGGCAGGTTTCCTGCTTCTAACATATTTGAAGAAGCTTTTATTATTCCCCTTTATGTTGCTAGCCATGCGTTCCTCAAACGCTTTCTTGGCCTCCCGTATCACCTTCTTACTTGTCTTTTGCCAGAGTTTATGTTCCTTTTTATTCTCCTCACTGGGGCAAGACTTCCATTGACAGAAAGAAGCTTCCTTGCTCTTTACAGCTTCTCTAAGTTCGTTTGTCAGCCATGCAGGTACCCTCCTGGACCTTGTTGAACCCTTCTTTCTTTGCGGTATACACTCCCGCTGGGCGTCTACTACTGTCACTTTAAACAGCCTCCACGCAGCCTGGAGGGATTGGACTCTTTTTACCTTCCCTTTCAATTTCTTCCTAACTAGCCTCCTCATCTGAGGGAAATCTGCCCTTCGAAAGTCCAGGGTTCTTGTGTCAGATTTGCTCTGCACTCTTTCCTGGACATTGTTACAGGACGATTTTAGTGTCTCATAAAATATATGCTTGTCTGCTTCTGTACTGGCTTATGCTTTAGGCAGCGCAGGATAGCGTTTGGTTAGAACCCAGCTTGAAGGTTAGGACCTAAACTTTGCACCCGCTTCTGTAAACAAGTTTGCTTTGCTTGGGGTGAGACAAGATTCAAGAAGTTGGGCAAAGAGTCCTTGAGCTGGCGCCTCTGTGTTGTGCCAGCCAGGAAGGATAGAGAGAGAATGTAAACTACAAGTGAGCTGAGGTTAGTTTGACATCCAGTGATCAAATTGTATTCTAAATTGAAACTGTATCCTTCTCTAATTAGGTAGGAAGTAACGCCTTATGTTTTCCTTACATTGACCTATACTGTTGCTCCTTTTCTAAGGCGAAGCCTGCGTCATTTCAAGTATATAATTTCTTGTAATATGTTTTTTCGGGGCTGGTCCTCAGGAAGTTAGTCGTGAGACTCCGAGGCAGCCCTCTGCGCAGATGGAATAAAATACTGATAAAACCTACCTCCGGCTATCCTTAGTTTGATGTAATTTGGCCTTCATGTTTTATATGGTGCCGTAAAGACTTCGGATGGTAATCTGGTTTTTTACCTGCCTTGAGGCAAACGGGCTATCTGGTGTTTCCTCTGCTTGGTGACCACAACCTTCGGGGCGCCACCTAAGCTGTTTTGCTGGGCGAAGCTTGTGGTTTCCAGACAAGGGAATCTCAGCGGCCCTTGCCCGTTTCAGGCGAACGGACCGAGGTTGAGGCAGTTGCTAAGGAAACGGCCGAGGGATACAGGACATCCAGTGCTGGTAATGTATAACAGGGTCACAGGGTGACAAGGTAACAGGGTCTCGAGACAAGGATAGCGTGTGAATTAGCCCTTCCACGCAAGGGTTGCTGCTGAGGGATTGGCTAACCTCGTGAAGCAGATGTACCCAGGTCAGGAATTGGGTTGGTCGTGTGAATGTGTGTGGATCCACTGGTGAATGTGAAGGGGCGTGACAGCACAAACCTACGCGAGTGTTGACCCCTGAGTCGTGCGGTTTCCATTTCTGGCTGACAGAATGGACCACAAAAAGGGGGAAGCGATTGTGAACGTCTGTGTTCCCCATTGTGTGAACTGGAGACCCCTTACTCCAGTCTGTCCCTTTTCCTATTTGTGTTTTTGTTCGTCTGGAGAGTGTGTATTGTTTGTGGTGGTTAAAGGGGACAAAGCACAAAGATCTGTACACCTTTGCCATGTAGGGCAATGTACGTAACTTTCAGGCAAGGTTTCCCTTCAAGCCGCAAGACAGGAAAAAAGTGTCAAGGTGACTGCCGGCTAAGGTAAGACCCCGGGGCATAAGGTAAAGAGGGAATCCTCGCCAGATCCCTCTAGATAACGGAGTGGGGCTGTGGCTCAGCCAAAACCCTCCGGTTGTCAGGAATTGGGAGGTGCGCACCTGTGTGAATGAATGTGTGAGTGAAAGGAATCTGGAGTTACCCCCTGTGTACCGTGTGCGGCTGGCTGTTCCTATTTCCCATCTGTGCCTTTGTTTGTCTTGTAGAATGCATGTATTGTTTTGTGATGGATCAAAAGGGGGGAAACGCTGAAATAAATGGCTTAAAAGTGCATAGACATTCTTACAATGTATGCTAAACGCAATGTATGCAATGTATGCTAGGTAACGTTTAGGCAGGATTTGAAAAGATCTCCCCTTGCTTTCAGTTAGTTCCAACTCACAGGAAAAAAGTGGTTGTTTTAAAAAGGTGCTTTTCTTCCTTCCCCCGCTTCACCCCCCTTCCTTTCCCTGCAAGCCAGTTTCGCTTTCCCAGGCTTAGCTGGCCTGGCATTCTACCTTATCATGCCTCTGCCAGAGTGAATAACAAAGCTGAATTCCTTTGGAGGGAGGGGGGGAAGGGTTGAGCTCATACGTAGCTTGTTGCATCTGTGTATTAAAGTGTCTTTCGGTGCCGCAAACATTTAAAATGTGTGCTGTGAATGAAAGCAAGGCTAATTCCCAAGAACAAGGGGGGCAACGGGTGGCTACGTTTGGCTGTGTTTTTGCCGGAGAATAGTAGCAGTAAAAACTTAGTAAAAGTGTCAGAAGCTATCTAGGTTCTATTGGTAGTAGAATTTGTATTTGTTTACCTAGGAGAGAATGGCAGGTGCTTTCTTTAGACAGAGCTAAGAGTGTTATTTTAACCCTGTAATTGTTGGGAAGAGAGAGGAAGAGGGAGTCAGGGAAAATATCATCCTTTCCCAGGCATTTTTCATTAATGATGGGCTACTTTGAAATGCCAGTGCAAGCATCTTGTTGTTTCATGTACCTGGGAGATCCACACACACTCTGTGCTGAGCAATGTTTCTGACTGGTATGCCTGTGCTTTTCTTTACTGACCCTGCGTTTGTGCTTAATGATTGTGCTTGGTGTTTGCTAGTCCATTAGGAAAAAGGAGAAAAAAATGAGTTTTTGCTGACTTTTGTGGTCTGAGGCTTTGTGAATCAGTGTGTCAAAAAGTGGTATGCTGTGTGCATGAAAGCAGCTATGAATTTTAAACAGGAGCTGCCTAAATGGTTTGCTATTCTTCCACTAGCCTCTGTGCATGTGCAGTTTTTTTAATAGATGGTGTATGAAATGAAGTACATTGTTTGGTTGTAACTATTTGCAGGCAAGACTCTGATCCTTTCTCAAGTTAAAAGCCAATGTGTGTGTACCTAAAAGGAAATGTGTGTGGCTAGAAAGGAAATGAATTAAGTGCCCCTCTTTGTGGGCACTTTCTTTTTCAAAAAGGCAGCCTTTTAGATGTGAAGTCTGTTTGTTTTGCGCAGCTGTTTGGGTTATTTTTTTTTGAGTAGCCTTTCCTGTTTTTAAGAAAAATATAAGTTCATATATGTGTAACAAGCAGATAAGGAAGCTCAAGTGTACTAAAGTTATGGGAAATTAAATTGACTAAATAGACGTTTCCCTGAATGTCTGTGAGCTATTCAGATAGTTCAGCTTAAAAGTGTTTGCATGGCATATGTAGTGAATGTTTTTTGAAGAAGAAAAGTGAAATGCACAGGATTATTTGTTTAGATGCTTCTCTGAATGTATGGTTTAAGTGTGTAAGCTATCCAGCAATCAGGCCCCTTTAGTATTTTTAGGAAAAGTTTTATGATGTTTTATGGTGAATTATATGGGAAGGCCCATATAATTGGGTTTTTTTAAGTTGCCAAAGGAAAAAATTCAGTATACTTAGCAAGCTTTGGGCAGGAAAGTAAAACATAACATGTTTTTCTGTGTGCACAAGGTGCTTCACGGTTGTTATTGATGTGTTGTATTGTTGAGTTGTGGTGTTATAAGGGCCCTGATACCTGGTTTGTTTAAAACAGTTTGCATTTGTCAACAGCCACTTCTAATTTGTTTGATGAAGTTGTACTCTTTGTATGTCTACCTAGTGGTTAAGTGAAGCAACTTAAAGGAAAGGGTACTAGTGAAAAGAAACATAAAAGTTGGCTAAAGTTTCTGATGCCCTGCTTCTGTTTTAGCTGGGTAAAAAGATGTTCTTTGTATTTCCCCTTGCTTCTGTTTGCTTCTGTCAAAGTTATATTATTTGTGCTAAAATGGGTCAGCACAGGATGCTCAGTTTGTGTTCTAGGAAAATAGGAATTCTAACCCTGAGTTTTGAAACAGCCTGGTACCTAGGAGCTGAACTATTGTGGGAGGTTAAATTGCTAAAGAGATTGGTCTACCTAGCAGGCTCAGGGCAGAACCTATCCTTGTAAAGTAGTGCGAAGGACTAGTGTTTTGTATGTATGTGCTTTTGTAAAAGCCTTAATTTGGTTTGTTTGCTTGTCTAAGGCAGCTTGCTTTTGTTAGAATTAGTGTGCTTATTGACCTATGTCATTTTAGTCTTGTTTCAATGAATTAATGCAGGGGTCAGGGAACTTTTTTACCTTTTACCCCAAAATATATTTAGATACGCTGATGTCACCCCGCCCGCCCCCGGCCAGAACAAAAGAAAAAAAATTACATATTGGAACCCATTGCTTTTTATTTGATTAATTAATGAGCTTAATTAATGCTATGTAAATATGAAGTTGTAAAGGGTTTGGGAGAATTAGGAAAGTTCTTTAAATATTTTTTAATCTTACTCTTATTGTAAATATCTAACCTGCTTAGTTAGATTTGATTCATATGCATGCATATGATACAGATTCATGTGCATGCCCGGCTGTGTCTCAGCAGCGTGACCATCCATTACCCCCAGGAATTTCATTTTTACCCCATTTGGGGTAATTTACCCCTGTTCCCAGACCACTGAATTAATGGTTTTAAGAAGGAGGTGGCCTCACTCATGGCATTTAATTTCTAAGGAGAGTTGGAAGGGCTTCAGAAAAGGTGGAAAAGGCTTGGCAAGTTTGTTTTTGTAAATGTTTTAAAAGGAGTTTTTGAAATTCTAGGTTTGGTCTCATGTCAAGCAATAAGTTCTTGAAAGCAGTTATGAGACAGTGTTTTCCATGATTGTTTGTAAATGTTTTAAGTTTAATTTTTTAAGCAAAAATGTTTAAACAATGTTATGCCTTACTAAAAAAGAGTTTACAAGTTTCTCACTTCACAGTAAACATGCATGTCTTTCCTGGACATGCATGGCAAAACCAATCGCAGCATGGTCACTGTTCCCCAATGGCTCAGTAACACATACATCCCTCACTAAGTCCCGAGTGCCACACAATATTAAATCCAGAGCCGCCTGTCCTCTGGTCGGCTCCATGACTAGCTGCTCTAAGGCACAGTCATTCAACACATCAAGGAATCCGTTCTCTCTTTCTTGACCAGAGCAGCAGTTGACCCAGTCAATATGAGGATAATTGAAGTCCCCCATGATTACAATCCTGTCTCTCTTGGTCACTGCCCTGATTTGTTCCCTCATTTCAAGGTCACCTTCAAGTTTTTGGTCGGGAGGACGATAGCACCCCCCCACTATTACATTGCTCTTACGGCCTGGTAGTTTAACCCACAGTGACTCCACGGAGGAGTCCGGCCCACCTTCAGTTTCTACTCTGCTGGATTCTATCCCTTCTTTGATATAGATGGCCACCCCTCCGCCAACACGCCCTTCCCTGTCCCTCCTATAGAGTTTATAGCCTGGAATTGCAGTATCCCACTGATTCTCTGCATTCCACCAGGTTTCCGTTATACCTACTATATCAACGTTTTCCCTAGCCACCAAACATTCCAGTTCCCCCATCTTTGCTCGGACACTTCGGGCATTCGCATAATAACACCTATATATGGGGTTCTCTAACGAGGGACTGTTTTTCAATCCCTTTCCCCCTCCTCTCTTTGTACTGGACAAACTATCACTTACACTCAGGTTTGACGTTCTAATTCCTACTCCTCCATTGCTCTTTGGTACTCCTCCACCCTCCTCTTCCCGTAGGGATGAGGAGTTCCGAACCGGACGCCACTCGGCTCCTGTCGGCTTTCCCCCAGGGATCAGTTTAGGGTTGACAGGGTTGACAGGGATCAGTTTAGCATAGGGTTGACAGGCTCCGGATAAAAGAAAAGCAGCTGAATCACTTGACATGGGAGGTGCAAATGGGTCTCCCATTGAAAGACAGAGACAGTGGGCTCCAGTGTAAAAACAGCCAAAGATCAGCCAAGGGGGAAAGTGGGAGGGAGGAAAGAGCCTCAAGCTAAGACGGTTACCTGCTGTGCCTGCCCAGCTGTGTCCATGGAGCGATGGATCATGCCCCAAATTTTAAGACATGCATTTAGTTACAAATAAATGTCCTAGAACTGTGTAAAGTGAACAAAATAACAAGAGGGCTGTGTATCATTTGCACATTGTAACGGTTTGGTTTTGTTCAGCCTACTTGTTTCAGGTCTCTTGCACCACTGACGAAGGGAGTGCTGTGACGCCAGTCATCAAATACAACACTGCGACAGGCCTGGGTAAAGGTTTACCGGCACTTTCTGGTTGCTGTGTTTGCTGTGCACTGCTAGCGGCTGCTAGAATAGAGATGTGTAGAGATGTTTCACACGCTGAATTGCAGTTGTGTTCTTAGGGGGGGCAGGGCACAGTAAGTACTGTGGGCACCACAGCACATCACTCCACTCGCTGCCTGGAATGGCTCTGACAGCGGGTGGGAAGGCCTTCTGACGGCACCATCTCCCTTCTGGCTCTGCTGCTGATGCCACTGTTCCCATGTTGCTCATGTCTTTACAAAGAAGCCGTAGTAGATAGTGCTTCTTGCCCAACCCCAATGACCAGCGTTTATACTCAGGCTTGTGGTTCTTTGGCCTTCAGAGGCCAATGAAACTCTTTGTTGCTCTTTGTCCCTCCCTATTCCCTCCCTTTGTCCCTGTTGCTGCTCTTCAAAGCCCCTCCATAAGAGTTTGCTGACCTCAGTCATTCCAGCTTCTGCAGCTTGAGCAACAGAAAGTTTTTTGCAACCCCTCCACACCACTTTTCTTTTTTTCGAGACAGAGGGTGCAATCCTATCCTGGAGTTAGGCCGGCACAGTTAGGCCGGCACACAGACATGCGTCATCCCCCCTGACTCCAAGAGTGGTCCAAACATGCTTTACGGTGTCTCTTGTGCTAGCCAAACTTTGCAGGCCTAACTGTGCTGGCCTAACTCCAGATTAGGATTGTGCCCTGATAATAATTGTTTCAGTTGTTGAAGGCTACTTTGATGAATGTGCCTCAAACTACACACACAGGCTTCCATTGCTAGGTGCCAAGGAGTGGTGATTTCCAGTCCAAGCAGCAGTGCCATGGCTTCCAGTCTGGTCTGTGGCATTCAGGAAGTTGTACATTGTAGCCTTTCTTGAGCCACTGCAACACTTCAAATGTACATGTAAATAAGCTCTAGCCTTGCTGGGGATTGCCATAAGCATCCTGAGAAAAGCGGGAGCAAGCAGCTCACACATCATATTACAATATTGATTTTTGTCTTTTCCTTTTCTTGGATTTCACAGATCCCATTTTGACAACCCCAGGGAGAAATCACGAAGCCGAGACCAGGCCGGCAACTTTCTACACAGAGCTGTGGTTCGTGGTGCTCATGGCGATGCTTGGCTTGATCTTTCTGGCCATTTTGCTCTCCCTAATTCTGCAGTGCAAAATCAGCAAGCAGCCCTATGCGCGAGAGAGACCTCCTTTAGTCCCACTGCAGAAGAGGATGTCACCAATGACCGTCTATTCACAAGGAGAAACACACATGGTATGATATGTGCAGGAGACTGTGACTTGTTGCACAGAGAGATGTGCTTTGAACGCACATGGACATCTGAAGCTTCCTTATACTGAGGGCACAATCCTAATTTGGAATTAGGCCAGCACAGTTAGGCCAGTGAAGTTTGGTTGGCACAAGGGGCACTGTAAAGTATGTGTGGACCACTCTTGGAGTCAGAGAGGCCAGCACACAGAGGTGAGTCATCCTCCCTGACTCCAAGAGTGGTTCAAACGTGCTTTCCGGTGGCTTTTGTACCAGTCAAACTTTGCTGGCCTAACTGTGCCGGCCTAACTCAAGTTAGGATTGCGCTCTGAGTCAGTGTGCGGCAGCAATTAAGAAGGCCAATTCCATACTTGGCATAATTAAAAAAGGGGTTGAGAATAAAACAGCCAATATTATCATGCCATTGTACAAATTGATGGTAAGGCCACACCTGGAATATTGTGTGCAGTTCTGGTCACCGCACCTCAAAAAGGACATAGTGGAGATGGAAAAGATGCAGAAGTGAGTGAGAAAATGATGACGGGGCTGGGGCACCTCCCTTATGAAGAAAGACTGCAGCGTTTGGGGCTCTTGCCTAGAAAAAAGGCGCCTGAGGGGGGACATGATTGAGACATACAAAATTATGCACAGAAGGGATAGAGTCGATAGAGGGATGTTCTTTTCCCTCTCTCAAAACACCAGGACCAGGGGGCATCCGCTAAAACTGAGGGTTGGGAGAGTTAAAACAGATAAAAGGAAGTACTTTTTTACCCAGCGGGTAGTTAATCTGTGGAACTCTTTGCCACAGGAGGTGGTGATGGCATCTGGTCTAGATGCCTTTAAGAGGGGATTGGACGGATTTCTGGAAGAAGTCCATCGTGGGCTATAGGCAATGATGGATTGTGCAACCTCCTTACATTAGTAGTAGGCTACTTCAGAGTACTGGGTGCAAGGGAGATCAAGCATCATGCAGGATGCAAGCATCTTGTTGTCTCGTGCCTCCCTGGGGCACCTGGTGGGGCCGCTGTGAGATATAGGAAGCTGGACTAGATGGGCTTTGGCCAGATCCAGCAGGGCTCTTCTTACGTTTTTATGTTCATGGGCGTGATGATGGGCTGCCATTTTGGGCATGTTGAATGCCACATCCAGTTCAGCTCTAAATCTCTCCGCTGAAACTAAGTGGAGTAAAAAGTGCAAATGACATGTAAGCAAAGGGCAGCTCTACTTCTTATTCCCAGGACATGAAACTTAACAAAGTTTATCACGTTTGGCAAGAAAAGCAGCCGCTTTTATCTGTGCACTGGGCCTTTCTAAAGGGACTGTGGTGGAATTATATTGCTAGCTATTTCTTGGCTCCCACATGTGTGCTGTGTTTCCCCCCTTCAAATTGAACAGCAGGCTTAAACGTTTCTGTCAGATTCACAGCTCCGGCCTTTGTTAAAAACATTTTTAAGAGTGCAGCAAGTTGACAATTTTTAATTTTTATGTAGACCCTTAAGGACCTGTCAGTGCCATGGCTACTCCTGGAGCATTATTGAGTTAGGGGGCCAAGCGGGGGCCTTAAAGGAAATTGTGTGCGTTTCAAGAATGACCCTCAGGAGCCCGGGGATGCTGCTCTCAGCAACATTTCTGTGGTGACTCAGTGTTGATTGTAAAGGCTAAATTAGGGCCTGTTTAACCAATTTGGTTTAGGTTTTTGAAATAGAAAAATGAGCTTTGAAAATAGGCTGGTTTGCCATGAAGGTTTATTGGACTCGTCACTTGTAGCTGAGAGAAATAATCTGAAGCACCAGTGGAAATCTGAGCGTGTATTTGTTTTGTTATAAATGGAAATGTGTGGAAAAACAAGCAAACGTGACCCAAGGGAGAAACAGTTTCCCTCTTCTGAGGCCTGAATTGAGAAACCAGGACTCCACTATCAGTTCAAGTCCAATTTGAGACAAGAAACTCAGGCAAGCAGATAGGAACATGAGGAAGAAGACACGCTCCCTCAGGAAACTATTACATTGGTCAAACTCCTCTTCCTGTTCTTCTTCTTGTTCTTCTTGTTCTTCTACCACTACCACTACCACTACCACCAGAGTACCTTTGGGCCATTTGGAATGTGATAAAAAGGGAAAGAACAGGGTATGTAGTTAACTTGCACTTCCGGTTCCTCATGTTTCTTTGACCCATTCCAGGCAGAGGCAAGCATGCCTGCCCTGTAGTGGCAGGAAATCAGTTTTAGATGAGATGGAGGATGTAGAGAAAGGAAGTACAGATCCCTACAGCATTTCTCTCTCCCTGCTCCCCTGTTCACGTTCAAAATGACTGTCCTCACAAAATGAAATAAAAAAGAAGGAGGAAGGATAATTTTGAAAGTTCACTGCACTCTTTGCAGCTCTAGCCTCAGTTTTCCCACTCACCTCCCTCCAAGTCAACCATAAACTACGACAAGTTCAGCAAGTGTCGCAAGGACAGCAGCACCAGCAGCACCAGCAACATCTAGGCATGCTGTGCATGCCTAGAGCAGCCTAGGGCCTACTGATCTTCTGGGCATGGACCCCTCATGTGCTGCATATGTCCTGCTCATGCAGGGTACACATTGGGGGATTTTGCCCATGCAGCAACTCTTAGCAACCACCCTAGTCTAGTTACAAATTCAGTCTCACTCAGACATCGGCAAGTCAAGGCCCATCTCTTTAAAACACATTCCTGCAGTTTATTCTAGTGCTTGGAAACACCATTGTGAGAAAGGGGGACCGGGTGCGTAAAACAGAAATTGAAGTAAAGGTATGAGAGAGGCCAGAAGCATTACCCACACTGCTGCTTCAGCAGCAGTCCAAAAGGAAGCAAAGGCTTGGGCCAGGGATTCCCAAACTGTGCGTCACAAAACCCTGGTGTGTCATGAGGCACTCCCTGGGGCATCGTGGACTGCCAGTGAGACCGCCGTGGAAGCGGTAGGCAGGGGTAGGTGCTTGGTTTTCGCACACCGGGGAAAGCTCTCCCTCCCGCCCCACCCTCATTCCACTTTTGGTTGCTCCCATGTCCATCACCAAACCTGGCACTGATATAATGGTCAGTGACTTGGGAACCACTTGCTGTGTCTGCATTGCAGGATGCCGAAGACTGGAAGCTCTGGCTAGGGGGTTCCAGTGTGTGCACAGTATCTTACTCTCAAGCACTTAGGCAACATGCTCTGGGAGCTTCCAAGCCCACCAGTGCCTGTGACTGCACAGAGAGCCCAAAGACGGCCTGGACTGGAAGCACAGTACACCTTGTGGCTGTCTGCTATGATCACCCCATCAGCTGGGAGAAGCTTGCCTGCCAAAAGCTGACTTTCCAGTGTCTCTCTTGTTTCTGTGTCTGCTGTTCCTTCTAGGTTAGCTGTCTGAACTGCTGCTCTTTTTTCATCTCTCGTGTTTTAACTCCTTGTCTTCTCCGCTCTCTTGTATTTCCTTCTTTACTTCCTGCACCTGTGATGTTTCAAAAAAAACGCAGTCACCCTCTTTCACTGATAATCCCAGCCATCAGCCTCCTCTTGCCGCTCCTTTACAAGTCCCTGTCATCTCGTCTTCACAAGTAGCACAGAGCTCAGATAAGGTAAGCCTTTGCAATGCATATGTCTGCATAAACACTGGAGAAAGAGATATTCCGAACAGCCCCCGCGTGCTCTCTCTCTCTCTCTCTCTCTCTCTCTCTCTCTCTCTCTCTCTCTCTC
>JAJKFI010000008.1:13139462-13149479 GCA_029204185.1 Lerista edwardsae
ACACACACACACACACACACACACACACACACACACACACACACACAGAGGGAGGGAAGGGCCCAATTCTGAGGCCAGAGGTAAGCTCTTGCCACCAGCTCTGGTGCTGCAAGTGCACCGTAAAGCATGTTTGCGGCACTTCCAAATGCCCCAATGCTGGTGCTGGGCCTGCACCCCCAGCTCAAAGACTCAGCACCAAGGAGCAGGTGCAGCACCACCGACCACAGTAAGACAGACTATGGGCCAGAGTAGTAGCTTTTTGGGAGAGGGGGGAGGGTGTGAAGAAGGTGGGGGGAGCTGCCCCAGGAAGAGGGTGGGACTGGCGACACCTGCTGCCGCACCCTAAACCCCTGTGTCAGGCTTGGAACCCGACACAGAGCTCTCCGGTCTCCACTGGCAAAATAGCCAGCAAAAACCTGAGTCACCCCATTGTGGGGGTGGCCAGGGCTTTCCCAGGAAAAACAACAAACATTCCCTTCCCCTGAGGAGACTCCCATGGCTCCTTTGAGCACACAGGATCTTTACAACCAGCTTCTCCCACCTGCCTCATTCTCCTCAGCTTTCTCCTTTTCTTCTTGCTTGACAAACCTTGCTAGGAGAGCTGCCATGATCCTTCGCAACTGCACTTTAATCCTTCTTCCCTTAGCAAACCTAACCTGGAGTTAGGCCAGGACAGTTAGGCCAGCCACGTTTGGCTGCCACAAGGGTCACCGTAAAGTGTGTTGAGACCACTCTCAGACTCAGGGAGAATGGTGCATGTCTGTGTGCTGGCCTCTCTCTCAGAGAATGGTCCAAAAGTACTTTACTATGTCTCTTGTGCTGGCCAAACTTTGCAGGCCTAACTGTGCTAGCCTAGCTCCAGGTTAGAATTGAGCCCTAAGGCACAGTCTCAAAAACACCACCTCCTTTTTAATCAAGAACTCAGCAACAATTTAATCATGACACTCAGTATCCAGGCCCCACACCAGTGTAAAATCCTTCATTAAAACCTTTTATTGTGATTAAATGTTCTAACACTTGTATAACCCCAGAAAGATGTGGAGTTAGGAATTTTTTTCCATCCTTTTTATCTTGATTTGGTGTTTTAATTCCAGTTCACCAGTAATACAACAACCTCTCCACAAAACACTTAAGAGTGGATAAAAGGCGCTTTACAGTGTGAACCAATGTTACACAACTAAGGCTGCAATCCTATACCCACACTCCTGGTCACAAGTCTCATTGAACACAATGGGACTTACTTCTGAGTAGACATGCATAGGATTGGGGTATGATAAATGAATCTTTGGCTCAACATAAATCAGCTGCTTCTACTAGTTACGTTATAATGGGGCAACTTTGTTCTCTTCCCACCCCTCTCTGGACCACTTGTAAAGCACATGTAAATAAGCTAGCAGCCATCCGGCTCTTCTACAGCTTCACCTACCAATGTCATTCCCCGAAGAGTAACTGCCGTGACTCTCTGTCTCCTCCAAGGACAAAATTTTGAACGAAGCCAAGGGAGTGGATCCTGGCTGTGTTGATATCATTCCTCTGAAGCGAGTCACTGTCCATGTCCGAACATGATTATTATCTGCACAAACTAGAAAGAAAAAATACAAGGGAATGCTTACAAAAAAGATTATACAAATTCTAACCTTATCCAACCACTAAATCTATTAATAGTTTTGCATAATAATAATAATAATCTGTTTCACACCTGAACTATCTACTCCTCTACCTTCAATGCAACTTACAAAGCAAAAGAGCTGATTTCGAAAGGTGCTTTAATACAAACCTGTTACCAAGGTTTGAATTGGGAATGATCTATGCATGCCATGCACTTCCTGGCAGACTTTCAATGCAACATACGACTGCTTATGCTGAACAAAGTCCCATTGGGTTTAACTCCAAAGGTGCAGACTAGTTTCTTACTAGAACATAGTAAAATCAAGCATACAGAATTCTCACCCTTAGGGCTGCCAACTGGTAGGAATTCTTGCCAACTGGGCTGTTTTAATATTTGCACAATATACCATTTTTTAGCAATATTTTTATTCAGCTCAGTCAAAATGACTTGCGCTGTAGGAAGACCAAGATTAAGTCAACTTTATGAACAGAAAGAACGGAACACACCATGCAGATAGCAGTACATAGTGATGCCCCAGGGCACCTGTCTATCCTATCATCTGGGATTCTTTTCAGCTTGTAAAACCTGAGAACGCGAACAAGATTCTTGGGAGTGTGAGGCCAGCCACCTGTCCGCTCAACCCTCTTCTAACATGGCTAATTAGATCTGCCCAGGGAGGGATGGCCGAGTGGATGGGGAGGGTGGTGAATTCATCTCTGAAGGAGGGGGTGTTACCGCCTGCCCTGAAGTGGGCAGTGATCTGCCCCCAACTGAAGAAACCTGCCCTGGATCGCACTTATTTGAACAACTTTCGACCAGACTCAAATATCCCATTCTTGGGCGAGGTGATCGAGCAGGTGGTGGCGATCCAGCTTCAGAGGGCCCTGGAAGAAGTGATTATCTGCATCCAATCCAGTCTGGCTTCAGGATGGAGACTGCCTTGGTGCGCTGGGGAATGGACAGGGAAGTGTGTCCCTGTTGGTCTTGCTGGACCTCCAAGTTGCCTTTGACATAATTGACTATGGTGTCCTTCTGAGTTGGTTTACTATGCTGGGACTTGGAGGCACAATTTTTTGGTGGTTCCACAACTTCCTGGTTGACAGATCCCAGAAGCTGGGGGAGGCTGGTTTGGCCTCTTAGGTGCAGAGTGCCGCAGGGCTCCATTCTATCCCCCATGCTGTTCTACATGAAGCCACTGGGAGAGGTCATCCGGAGGTTTGGGATAGGGTGCCAACAGTATGCTGATGACATCCAGCTCTCTCTCTCTTTTCCTCTTAAGTTTGAGGGGGCAGTCAAGGTCCTGCAGCTCAATTGTCTGGAGGCAGATGTGGGTGAACAAGCTGAAATGAAACCCTGATAAGACAGATGTTCTCCTGGTCCAGAAGTCCATAACTTGGGTATTGGACTATCGTCCTGTTCTGAATTGGGTTGCACTCCCTCTGAAGGAGCAGGTCTGCAGCTTGGATCTTCTGGATCTGCAGATGTTCCTGGAGTCTCAGGTGGCGGCTGTGGCTAGAGGAGCTTTGCTTAGTTTTGGCTGATTTGGCAGCTGCGACTATACCTGGGTTGCTCAGACTTGGTCATGGTGAGCCATGCCCTAGTGACATCTAGACTAAATTACTGCAATGCGCTCCACATGGGGTTGCCTCTGAAGACTAGTCCAGAAACTGCAATTAGCGCAGAATGTGGCTGCCCATGTGGTTGCTGGAGATCGTCGATTTGACTCAAGTCGGGGCCGTTGCTTCGGCAACTATACTGGTTGCCAATTTGTTTCTGGGCTGAATTCAAAGTGCTCGTCTTGACTTTTAAAGCCCTTAGTTCTGGGGTATTTGAGGGACCATCTTCTTCCATACAATTCTACCTGTCTGCTCAGGTCATTAGAGGGGGCCTTTCTGACTGTGCTGCCACCAGCAGAGGTGAAGGGGGTGGAATAGGGCCTTCTCAGTGGTGGCTCCTCAGTTATGAAATGCTCTTCCCTTGGAATTAAGAACCGCTACCCCACTGGAGACCTTTTGGCAGGGCTTTAAAACCTTTTTATTTCTAAAGGCATTTGAGTGGAGGGTTGGCTGGCATCTTTAAATGAAATGGTTTTAATGTTGGTGCTCCTGGGTTCTGTGCTGTTTTTATGATGTTGTATTTTAATGTTAGTTTTTAAGACTTTGTTTTAATATTGTTTTTAATTAACTTTGTCAGCCGCCTTGAGCCCCCTTACTAGGGAAAAAGGTGGGGTAAAATATCTTTCAAATAAACACAGATTCCTGAGAATGGAGCTACAATGAATCTGTGTACCATACCTGTTCACACAGACAGGTAGAGTGTGCGAAAGGTTACATTACCCCGTGACTGCCATTCAAAAAAAGGCAGTCTTACCTATCAAAAAAGGTAGAAGGGCTGGAAGCTTCTATGGTAGGGAGAGTCTGCCAGTACCAAAATGGCAGTTGGGACTCCACCTCATAAGATCAACACTTTATCCTACAGTTTGCTTCTGCCACCTCTTGGTCTCATTGGGCTTCTGCAACAGAAATTCAGAATGACCAGAACATAAATGGGGAACTGGCCTATTTATACTACACACACTTTGCTCTGCCACTTTTGTTTCTGCAGCCTGAAGAATATAAAGAAAGATGACACCACAAATAAAAGCCAAGAAAGAAATCCATGCCAACAAAAATTACCTGACACCAAATGTTTCTCGGACAACATGATCTTTGTAACAGGACTTCGATGAACTGTGAAAGTCTGAAAGAGCTGAGGGCCTGACCCAACCGTTTCTGGGTGCTGCACAATCACACGTACTGCTCCAGAACTTGTGCCATATGCAATTTCAATCCAATTACCACTTACACCTACACGAGACAAAAAGGGAAGCTTTAATTACACATTATCTGTCATTTTCAAGCTGCTCAGAAAATGTGTATAACCGATGTGACACCTGCACATAACTTGTGTACTTCAGAAGCATGTGTGCTTTGCTTTAAAAAACATTTAAATTGTTAAATTTGTCTTTCATTACTCTGTTACAAGGTTTTCTCCCCACACTTCAGAACTTGCTAACATGGCTCACAAATGTTAGTGTAGTCTGAATAGAAAATGAAAGCCTAACCAAAGTGTTGGATTGTGCAGCAAATACCTTCTTGAAGAAAGGCTTCAGCATGCCTAACCTTCCAGAGCGCTAGGGCAGGCTCACATACATCACACAGCAACAAACCTGGATATGGCTTCAAGTATAAACTCAGGAGGGACTTGCATCCAACTCTGGTTCTCTGCTAAGTAAACCTGCATTGAAACACCTATATGTGCCATTTTAATTTTATGTACACCTAAAAATGTAATGTGTGAAGTGGTCCATAGGAAACCTTTTATTTCTTTAATAGCCCAAATAACCAATAATTTGATTACTTAATTTCAATGATAAATTCAACCCCCTACCCAAATAATACATTTGTTTGATTACTTATTATTCAAAGTTATAGCGTTGACAGTGTCTGTTTGGGGGGGGGGCAAATGGACAATATAAAATCACAATATTATAACTCTCCACTTCAGTAGAGTGGATCAAACATTTCAGTAGATCAAACACGATCTCTATGTATGAAGCATGACAAAACAATTTTTCCTTTTTGTTTCAAGTGAAGATAATTGATCAGTTTTTAGCATATGAAAATGGCCTTGCCTACATGAAAATTTTGCTAGGTGCAAAATTTGTAAGTGCATGAAATTGCTGTGTTATGCATGCTCAAACATAGATGTGCTGGTTGTGGGTAGACTCAACACATAAATATCAAGCCAGATGTCTCTTATGAAGAGAGGCCTTTAAATGGTCTTATTCAAGTCATTCTTGTGAATTTCATCTTCATATTCTCCTCCAGTTTATACAGTACATCACTAATTGCAATAGAATAGATACACAACAAATCACTAAATGAGAACCAGCCATGCTTCTAAATCTTAGGCCTGTGACAGTAGGGCACAAACTGCTTTCATGCAATATGAAACAGGTTTCCACATTCATTTTAAAAGGACAATAAGTGAAGATGATACACACTTGTTTTGGGTGTGAGGTAAACACTAAGCGCCGTTATGGCATCGTTGGAAGGATCGTGGTACAGTTCTGTCACCAGAAGATCATTATCTTTCATTCGTAACGGAAATTTTTGCATATCTGAAAAATAAGAATATACATGACAAATTGTAAAGAGCAGAAATTCAGATCATAATGATGATTCCATTAAAAACCAGGTAAGATCAGGGCCAGCACCAGGATCTAAACAAGGGTGGGGGGGAGGAAAAGCATGCATCCCCAGCATGCATATGCAAAGCCCCCCCCCCCCCGAAAAATAAAAATACTCCCCTTTTAACTTCCCTGTGTGGCAAAGGGAGCTATTGGATACTCCTCCTTCAGTGCTGCTGCTAAGATGACAGTACAGAAGTTTTTGCTACTGCCCAGAAAGTCATAGAAAAGTTAAAACGGTGCCACTGTGGAAAATATCCACTATTGTACCCATAGTCACCTTGTCCCTGGGTCCCAATGGGGAGGCTTACTGCGCAGCAGTGAGCAGTTGTGGTGGTATAAGACACTTGAGGGGTCAACTGGGCCATGAGTGGAGCCTTCAATAAGACTAATTATTTCTGTCAGGAATGAATAAAAACAAAACGATATTGAACTTTTAAGGCATTTACTTCCCCCCACCCCAGTCTTACCAATATAATATATGGAGCCATTGTTGCAACCCAGGAGTAAGAAAGATCCAGCAGTATCATAACTAGTAATGGGGACAACATCTTGAACCTAGGACATATCATGTGCAAACATTAACTTTTAGGCTTGCTTTTTTCCATTTCTTAGAATCACTAACATTTCAGTAGCTCAAACACTATGTATGAAGCATGACAAAACAATTTTTTTCCTTTTTGTTTCAAGTGAAGATAATTTATCAGATTTTAGCACATGAAAATTGAGACATATACTCTGGCCATTATTCCGTCTCTAGAACACTTTCCCTTTACTTAGAATTCATGAAAAAAGACAGAATTGCAGCCCACATTCAGGTGCTTTGGACCCAAAGAATCAACATCTGGATGATCACCATGATTAACATTAGGGAAGATTTCAGTCCCAAAAGTAATTATGGAAGTGGTATGGTGAATACTTACAGCTCACTTACAACCACATGGCCTGCACTGTATCCAACACAGGGTAAGAGGTTGTTGGAGGTCGCCTCCATTTATTGAGTGTCAAGCCCCAGCCTGCCCCATGGGGCTAATTGAATCTACACCAGCTACTTAGCTGGTGCAAATCCTAGCAGCCATGTACAACTACCTGGCCTGGGAACAGGCATATACCACCAACACTGATCCCGCCCCTCCCAGGCTCAATCTTCCCCTCTTCCACCCTTCATCACCCAGAAAAACCTCATCCCTGGAATGCCCTCCCACTCCCCAATCTGCCCAGCACAATCCTACCTGTTAAACAATATTTTAAAGCTTTTTTAAAAAAAGTTTTCACAATATAGAGAAAACAATTTACATAACGAATATCTATACGTTTTGACCCCCCCTACTATTTGTTGCATTTATTCTAACCTGTTAGAATTTTCTGGGTTAATAATAACTTTGAACATTTTATATAAACGATCATTTTGTTAGATCTCTAGACATACCTACACTATGAAAAGATATGAAATTTCCACACTACTTACTCCAAATCCCACATTATCTACTGCCTGCAACAAAATTGCTGTATCATCAGAATTTTGCCTGAAGAATGAGAATCAGGGGAACCCATCCCACCTACTCTGCCTAAATCTTAGGAAGAGAATGCCAAAAAAAAAAAAAAAAGATAAAAATGAAGAGCTGTAATAATACTTTAGGTATAATTATATAAACTGTACAAGGATCCCACTTGAGTACAGAGAAACTCTGTAGGGAGGAACTGCAAAGGAAGTGGTGCCTTCTGCACTTGGATGTCTTGGAAAGCCAAGAACGGGTCTCTTAAGGTGATCCAAGAATCAACAACTACTGTACAATCTGCCTCAGTAATTTGCCTTTTTGTCAGTTCATATAACTCGGCAACATTTCTCCTCACCTAAGCCTTTCATCTTATGTTCAGCACTCCTTCTAGGGAAAAGGAGAATTCAGTGCCTTCCCTGTAGGAGTGCAAGTATTTGAAGACACTCCACTTTATATTTTCCTCAAGACTGTTCAATAAGTTGGAGATAAATTTTGTTCTCCTCTGAATGTGTCTAGACTTTTTGAAGAATGAATTCCTTACAAGATGGTAGCCCCTGTTCCATGAAGACCAACAGCTCTTCCCGTTATTTCCTAGTGGAGAAGTGTTTTCCCCCCTTCAATTATTTTTATTTTACACTAACATCCCACTCTTTCTTCAAGGAACACGTGGCAGTGCACATGATGACCCCTCCCTAATTTCCTCACAACAATTATGTTGGGTAAAAAAGGCTGAGAGATTAGGATTGACCCCAAGATAAAAATTTCATGGCTGAGTTGGGATTTGAACTTCGGTATTCCTGGTCTCAAACTGCTAATTAGTTTGCTACACTGGCTTTTCATTTTCTGATCCAAGTAGTAGAACTTTAAACTCAGTCAAATAAGCACTTCATTCTGTCAAAGAATGCATTAGGTACCTCATAAATAGGCAGGAATATTAGAAAAAGCTGGCTCAAATGTTCATCAGTTCAACAAAGAATCTTATATATGTACTTATGAATTGCTATATAAAGAATATGTAATTACTTAATTTATTAAGTAAATTACATAAGTATATGTAATGTGTATACACACACACACACACACACACGCCTTCTGTGACATCACATGCCTGATGTCACAGTCTAGGCCAGGGGTGTCAAATATAAAAGCCAGCAGGCTGGATGAGGCCCCCGGAAGCAATTAGATATTTTAGAATAACTTAGTGTCTAACACACTGTTACACCTGTTATGAATGTAAATTACATCCTAGAAATTTTCAAGTGGGATTTTTTAAAGCCGTTTTAAAGAGGTGACTTCCACTAGCTCAGCTTTCAACACATAACATACTAGGCCAGCTTTCAATACATAACAAAGTTACTGCATTACACCACTTGGCTTTCTGCATTCTCGCAGTGTTACTCATTGGCATGACTGTCACTTATGGGTAAAATCAGGATTTATTCAACCAGTACTGTGACAGCCACAGGAGTCAGCCTTGGGTCACTTCTGCCTCTCGAGATTTGCAAGGCAGCCTCTTGGATATCATTACACAGTGTCTTTACATTGTGCCACAGACACATTCATCTGGCTGTGTTACAAGGTTTGTTTCTTGCATGAATGCCCAGCTCTTCCCCTCAGTCTTGTCTTGAATCCAAGAATCTCAATTCCCGTTGTCAGAATGCATAATATATAAAAATCACAAGGCATTTGAGAATAGAAGTATAAAACAAATATCTTTGAGGCACAATGCATAGTGCTATCAGTTGAAGTGCTTTCAACTAGATCATAGAATTTCCAGATTCCAATGAATCAACATAAAAAAGCCCCATTCCTGTCTCAGTGTTGGAAAGGATGAAACTGACATGCAAACAAGTGCAGTCATTTTAAGACCTTCAGCCAACCAATACATTTTAGTATAAGGAATATCAAAAGCATTAACCATAAAATGGCACATCATTTTTATTTCACATTATTATTAAAAAAACTTTTATTAAGAATATAAATCCCAGAATGTTTCTGAATTTACATCCTAGGAACAGATGGCCTTTTTGCATTTTCAAATAACTTGCCTCTATAAACATTTCAGTTTAACATACCTGCCAGTGTTGAGTCACAGCATTCCATACTCCCACTTTCCCTGTATGACTAGTAGCCACCAACTGGTTACCAATGAAGAAGAGAGAATCTACAGGAACTCCAAGACTGAATACTCCTAATTTTTTTTTTAAAAAGGACAATTTAAAATTAATTTCTAGAATAAATGTGATAAAGAACAAAATGAAAAGGCCACATTTCAGAATACAAAATGTATATGAGCTTTTCGATATAGCTCTGAAATTTTTTAGAAATTAATACTTTCTTCTGCTCTAACGACTCCCAAACTAATTATAGATTGCTGTGTGGTCAAGTACTAACAGCAACCATTGCCCAGATGAGTGTAAAGAAACAAAGGGCAAGAATAAATACATAGTAGCCATAACTCATTCCTTTTGTACAGCAAGCCTTCACTTAAAGTTGCCAACTTTAAGTGAAATTACTTATAAGAAAACCCATTTTACCGTTGGCTAACTGACACATACATATATATTTACAGGTAACTGTACTGTATCCTGCCTTAGTTCACTAACACGTACACAACATGTGTATGGTAATACACACACACACACACACACACACACACACACACACACACACACACA
>JAJKFI010000008.1:13152284-13176906 GCA_029204185.1 Lerista edwardsae
GTCTGGCTGGCTCAGTTTTGTTTTGTTTGTTTGTTTTGCTCCGCCCTTTACAACTTCATATTTACATAGCATTAATTAAGCTCATTAATTAATCAAATAAAAAGCAATGGGTTCCAATATGTAATTTTTTTCCTTTTGTTCTGGCGGGGGGGGGGGGTAACGTTGGCGTATCGAAATATATTTTGGGGTAAAAGGTAAAAAAGTTCCCTGACCCCTGATCTAGTGGAGAGTTATTTGATTTTTCTGTAAACTGCTTTGTGAACTTTTTTTGTTGAAAAGCAGTATATAAATATAGTATACTTGTATAATTAATACAGTATACCTGTATACTTAAATACAGTATTTAAGAATTTCTTAAATAAGTTTAATAAGAGGGAAACAGAACCGAAAGTGGGTGAATGGCCTCTGTGGTTGCAAACAGCTGTGGCTTGGCTATGCCACCAGGGGGAGGGGGGATATGCCAGAAGGCATCGCCTAACCTAAAAAACAAGGGGAAGAACCGGAAGGCACACTATCTGTCCATTTGTACAAGCTTTGGGGGAGCAGCTCCAGGAGCAATGGGAAGAGAAGAGCAAGCAACAGCTACCTTGATCCAAGAAGCAAGGGAGGTAACTGAGCAGTAACAGCTAGAGAAGTGGAATCATCTTTGCCCTCCCAACTGCTTAGAGCAGAAGACTTAGAGAAGGGGTTGCTTATAGCTCGTCAGCTACTAGCCTGTTTCATTTTCCTTGATCAGATTCTGAGACAGCAGCACATATTCCATCCAAAACTGTCCAAGCAATGGTGAAGGGGACTGGGCAGTAGTGGGACTGGGGATGAGGACTGAGCTTTGCCTTCAGTGCTCTGGGCTCTTCTTTATTGCTCAAGTTAACTTTGGGCCTCTGCCCCTCTGTACTTGCCTCCTTGTGTAAGGTTCCATACATAGAATATATCATTTGAATCCTGTGCAGAGTTTTGTTACTGTGACAGACTGGATGGCACGTTTTTGAATGCAAGAGTGCCTGTAATGCCTTGTTGGAGGCTGCGTTCAGTTTGTTGGTCTTGTGCACAACTTTTTTGCATGCTTCAATGTGAGCCCCAGATGCAAGGGGCTGTTAACGTTGGCTGGTATGCACCCTTTCTCCCTCCATTGATTCAATGGAAGAATAGCATTGGTGTTCCTCAGTCTAAACTGCACCATTTACACACATTCTTATGATAAAATGATTCTTAATTTATATGTTTTTGAGACACACACTGTCTCAAAAACACATCCCCTGGATAAAGTGAGAGGTATCTGTATAGGAGAACACAAGGCATATAGCAGAAAACCATCCTTTCAATTTATTTCAGCTCTCTGTTTCATCTGACACAAAAGTCTCTCCTACAGCGAACACAGCCCAGTAGTTCCAAGTCTCTAGGTTCCTTCCAAACTATGGATCACAGTTTATTTGAAAAGACAGGCTCTTTTGTCACTGCAAATATCTAAACAATTGGCAAGTATGTGTTTTGAACAACTCAAATGTTGCACTCTCACTATATACTGTCAGTAGTTAAAAGCCTTCTGAAATATTCCCATTTCACTGTTCTGAACCAGAGACTACAAAATCTTCTATTATACTTCAGAACAGTGTGAATATTCAGTTGACTTAATTAAAGTCAACTGTGCCCACCAAAATATTGATTCCCTCAGGGGTTTAATTACTTGAGGGCAGGAAACTAATTCAGTCATCCAAGTATCTCTCTAAACATACAACTAAAATTAGTTGTATGAAATTAGGAAAATGTATGCATCAAGACACTACATCTAAGCTATTGAAAAAATTAAATCTACGGTGACAGCTCTTCATAGCTGGGGGAATCAGTGTGTCATTATCATTATAGAATTACTTAAATGCCTCTTTTGAAACTCAAGAGATTCAGTGTATCATACTCTCCGCCCCTTTGGAGGCCACGGCTGATGCTTGGAAGTATGTATTTTAATAAGCAAGACAAACTATCAGTCAGAGTCTAGAGTGGAGCATTTGGCTTTTTCATATTTATGCACCTTCTGGTAATGTGAAGCCTTTGGCTCTGGAGCTGTCTGATGCCCAGTGCTAGCTATCTCAGCTAATTTCTGCTCAAAACATTATTCAAAACAAAGCATCATCCAATTTTTTTTAAGGTTGTCAAAAGGAGACCTTGGGAAACATAGCTTTTAGTAAGAACAAGACAAGCTGGCAGTGATTCCAAACTGTCATCTCTCATTCCCGCATTCAGGTTCACCATGTAGAGCTGAAGTCAACCACAGAATTACTTTCTACTCATTATCACAACAGAGTTTCCATAAGAATTCAGTAAGTGACAAATACCATCATCAAAACTGTTAAGGTCGCTATGTCGCAGAGAGCCTATCATCTCTCTTATTAGGAAATTGCCTTAACCCATAATACACAGCTAAAGGAGCAACTACATCAAGAATCAAATTTCAGATTAATTTAGTGTGGGAAAATATTTCTAGACAAACACTTATACCATAATTGTGACAAACAGAACTGATATGCAATATTAGCTTCTGAAATAGAAATTTATATTCACCTATTTCACTACCACTACCACCATCCTGAATGCTCCACAGGATGATACTGCTTTCAGAGGCCACAGCAACCATTTTATCTTTGTCTCCATGTGGACCACCAACAACTTTGGCATTCAGAGCCACACGCTCAATAGTCCAGTCCAAGTACGGACTTGTGAACACCTGTTGCCATCCAGAAGATTCTTTGATTCTGAGGAAAAGAAATGTACATATGAAGCAAGTTTCTAGAAGCAGGCATTCGAAAGTATACTCAGCATTCAGAACAAACCCTAACAACTCCAATCCTAGGGAGCAGATGGGATACAAGTTCTTATAATACAACCCCTTGTTTGCAGAAGCTCCATTTGTGGAGACAGGAAATCCATTTTTGCTGTTCCCTCTACAGTCCTATGACTCCAAACCTCTGCCCCTTGAGGAAATGAAAGATAGCTCTTAAGATACAACCCTCTACATCCTAAAAGACTACAGGCTAGATAGAAATAATACCTTTTGGGTGAAGTGGCCATAAGAGTGAGACCATCGGGCCTGATCCATGGAAAATACCATGCTTTTGATAGTCATAATTTACAAACTTTTCCAGTTGTGGAACATGTGTCCAATGGAATACAATTTTAATATATTCCCAATAATTTAGGAAAATCCCTGTCCTGTGAAACAAGTTAGAAACACGTATTTAAAAGAAAAATGAAACAAAACAATATTTTACCTATAGCAAACTACAAAATGGGCATATGCAGCTACAATCCAATTGTGATGGCCAGCTACTATCAAAACTTTTCGTGGATCCATGGGAAACCCTAAAAACAACAAACATACACACAGTAAAACTCAAAGTTACTGATAGCCTCATATATCTTTTGCAAACACTGTTCTTTAAAACACGTATAGCGAGGGTAGAATATATTCTGCAATTTCACAATGTGCATTGTGAAAGCCTTAACTTTTTTAACAAAAACACAAACACACTTACACACACAGCTCTCACACTTCAATGAAAGATTAAAAAAGTACAAAGCCTGATGCAATCTCAAAGCCAAGATGACAACAAGATTTCAAGCAGGCTGGAACTACCTCATCTAATGTTTCTCATTCCTTAACCATGGGGAATCGGATAGGCGTCCCATTTTTTTAGAACAGGGGTCTCCAAACCCCAGCCCATGGGCCAGATCAGGGGTTTGGACAAACCCCTCCCCCGTGTGAGTGGCACTTACCTTTCTGGGCAAGTGCTTTCTGGGCTCCATTTCGCAGCCAATCAGCTGGCAGGGACACTCTGCGCAGTCACATCTATGCCTGAAGTCCTGCTACACAGCCTTCTGGGATGCCTGGGCATAGACACAACTGCTGAGAGAGTCCCTGTCAGTTGATTGGTTGCAAAATGGAACAGTGCTTGCATGGAATGGTAAGCGCTGCTTGGGACAGGGAACAGTGTTCCGGGACGCAGCAGTCACAAGTTTGGGGGCAGAAGTCTTAGAGAAAAGTATCTTATGGCTGCATCTAAAGTCTAAAACGTATCAAAAAAGTGAAAATGACCTTTCTTACCTAGCCTGACAGTATCTTCTTGAGTATCTGAAAGTGAAGGCTGTACACTCCCTCCTCGTGCCTCACCTTCAGGGCAGTTCTGCGGTGTTCTAACGTCGGAAGATACCCCGGGAGAAGTGCAAATCTTACGACTTGGAATGCCTAAGAGAAAGAGGAAACAGTTTTTTGAATTTAGTTTTTATGAGCCGAGATAAAAGCTGCTGTACCTTCAGCAGTAGTTGTTAACATACATATTTTGTTCGAACAGCCATTCTTTACAATGTTAGTGTACTACAACAGATGTCTTCTCCTGTTCATCATCAGCTTGTTATACAACATAACAAGTTCAATGGGAAACAACCACCATGCTTTGAAGAAGAAAAAAAGCTCTCTCATCAGTTCATGAGCAATAAATTTCAGCCTTGTAATTGTTAAGCGCTCATATGGTTGCTACATTCTCCAAACATTAAGCGAATCTTTACCTTTGTGATGGAAGTCTCTTCCAGGGTCACTCAGCTCTAATCCAGGCTCTGGTGGCCTCAGAATGGCACACAGAAGCCTCTGAAAGAAACTTCCAGTTTTCAGAAAGTCATTACTGGTTTGCTTTCAAAAAATGGAAGTAGCTTTCAGAGGCTTCTGTGGGACAATCTGAGGCCTGCAGAGACCCCTAGAGCATGACACAGAGCCAGCACAATCTTGGAAGAGGCCTCTAGAGTTGCACACCAACACAAAGGTAACCATGATTGAATAAACATTTATTGAGTAAAAAAAAAAACATGGTCAATTAAAAACAAGTACTACTATCTGTGGCAGGCTTCAGTGTAACTCCACTGAGTAATGCCTCACTTCCTTAACCAAACCTGGGTCCGGGGGTAGAGGTAGGAGATCAACTATAAGACAACGAAAGTTAGCTGCTGGGAGCTCTTTTGGCAAATCAGTAATTAATGAGGGACAAGGAGGAACATCTCATTAAGGGATATAAATGTAGGAGTTGCTTAAGGAAGTGAGGCATTATTCAGTAGACTTTGTCGGCTTCTGAAGAAGCCTGCCACAGATAGCAGGCAAAACATCAAGGTAGTACTTGTTTCTAATTGACCACAGTTTTTAACTTGATAAATGTTTACTTAATCATGGTTTTTGGCTGGGAAAAACCTTACTAAATAAGGTAACCAGTTAGTAAACAAGAGTAAACCAGTACATCAACAACAGACTGTCACATATGTAGTCTGTTATTGGACGTAACGTCACTAAGCGACGCACACCTACACACTTTCACCTGTACTGGGAGTAAGCCCCATTTAACTTAATGGGATTCACTTCCGAGTAAACAGGCATAGGACTGTGCTTTTAATGTGCATTTCCCAGTGGGATACTGCACAGGTCTTCTAATAAAAGACAAAGATACCTCACATGCAGCTGTAAGGCAGAATAGTAAGGCTGGTGAATAATTTATTTTCAAGGTTGATACACTGCCTCCAATCCAAGCTTTGAAATATTTCAACCATGCTGTATTATATCCACATTTGAAAGAATCTACTGCTTGTAGTCTCAGTTTCCTTACCAAACCTAATCCCAGAATGCCTATGATAAAGTATAATATTTCAAAGGTTGAGGGAAGTTGGTGTGTTTAGACTGGCAAAGAGGGTTTATGAGAGCGCTCTTCAATCCCTGAAGGGCTGTCATATGAAAGGAACAAATTTGTTCTCAACTGCCTCAGAGTAAGAATTTCTAAGGGGTACAATGGCAAGAGGAGATTCTGGTTGGACATCAGGAAGAAATTCTAGACAGTAAGGGCAGTTCGGCAGTGGAATAAGTTGCTAAAGGAGGTGGCGGATTCTCCCTGACTCCAAGCAGAGGCTTGACGGGCAACTGCTGGAGATAGTCTAGGAGGATTTCTTGTAACAGGCAGGGGGTTGGATTAGATAACCTTGTGGGTCCCTTCCAGCTCTATGATTTACAAAAGACAAAGAATTATGGGGTAAGTCATTAAACTAAGAAATCCAAGAAATAGGGTCTTGCAGTGAAAGCTTTACAGCAGACATCTGTGGCTGGCCATGTTACAATTGTAAAATCTCCTAGGACACAGTTCCCAAACTGTGCTGCGCTGGGGTGTCCCAGGGCACCACAGTGAACCCAGAGAGGGACTAGAGGATAGTTTAAAGGCACTGCAGGATATTTAAATGGAAGAACAGCAAGGGGCGCCAGGGAAAAAGTTGCAATTGGCCTATGGGAGCCATAAAAACAGACCGTTTGGGAACCATTGTCCTAGGGTCAATGGGTCTTTACAATTAGAAGAATCTAATTGACCCGTTAATTCAAACTTATTTTGATTAGCCACAAATAGCTGAAAAGTCTCACACATCTGTTAAATATGCGCTTTTCAAGAGTTTCTTCTTGCTGCTTCTGATGCACAAAGCGGATACAAGTACCTGGAGGTGGCAGATATCCATGAAAGAGGACACTCCCACAAGATGAACGCTCTAGCTCCTCACATAGCAGCAATCTTCTTACTGAGAGAAAAACAGGTGTGTAAAACGTTACGTATGACTCACAAAATGATCTACTTCACATGAGTTCTACACAAGATGTATAGCTGTAAGGCACCAACATGTACAATTGTGACCAAGATGTGTCCAAGATATAATTATGTATGCCATGCAGGTTCACAAAATTTAAATACACATGCTTACCTAAAGGTGTGATTCCATAAAATTCTGCTTCATGCCTGAGTACATTAATGCTTACACCCCTGAAACAAACCAAAAAAGGTATCAAACAGAAAACTTCTTAACACCACACTAAATATTTCTCAGAACAAATTAAAATTCTAAAGTTAAAACTTCAAGAGACTAAAGTATATGTTCACATCAACAAAATAATTTTACCAGACCACTGAAGACATTTCACACTACTGAGAAACAGAAGTCTCTAATCTATATAAGATCTATATGAAAGGTGAGAGATCTGACTCAATGAACCCGCTTTTTGCAAAAGTAAAATAACCAATGCTCCTACAAGTAGTCACAAAAATAAAGTATTATAGAATGTGCATGATAGAATACATTGACTTAAGAGTTCAGTTCAATGCACATACAGAACGGCATGCTCAACCAATCTTAGATTCTCCAAGCCAATTCCTGAGTCTTGAGGATTAGGCTCAGTCTGGTTCCTAGATAGTGTTAAAAACCCTGGCCCACATAGCACAAGCTATAGCGTTTCTGTAGATCTCAAAATTCAAATGACCTGAAGGTGAACCAAGGCTAATCCACTGGGTCTGTCTAGAACAATGGTTCTCAACCTGGGGGTCGGGACCCCCAATGGGGTCAGAAACCAATTTTCAGGGGGTTGTGAAGAGCTTGGGGCAGCCATCTTAAAAAGCTGGATACCACCATCTTTGAAGCTTTGTTTTGGCTAGAGAAGAGGTTTTCCCATTAAAATGCCACTTCCTCAATGCTTGTGGCTGCGAGGGAAATTAGCCTTGCTATGGGCTCATGAACATGTGTGTGATGAAGTCCAAGCGGGCCTTCCACGAGTATGGCTATGTGAATCTCGGCACATAGGGAAGAGGAACATAAATACTCTGAAGACTATCTAAAATTTGGCTTTGCCACCTTGATCAGCAATTGCACAGAGAAGCCATAATATGTTCTGTGCAATGTTGTCTGAAGTCCTGAATCCATCCCTGAACTCAAAACTCAAACATCACAGATAGAACATGCTTGAAAGGGTTTGGAATTCTTTCAACTTTCAAAAAGTTTTAAAAACAATGATTTCACTTCCTGCTTAATGACATCACTTCTGGTCCTAGGTCGGGGGAGAGAGGGCACAACAGGTTGCCATACATAAAAGGGGGTCCTGGTGCAAAAAGGGTTGGGAACCATTGCTTTGGAAGTTCTGCAGAAATTCATCCCAACATTTGGATAAAGGAATCATTTTGTGACATTAAGGAGGGTCTGCCACACAAAGAACATACACTGACACCAATTTTTAAAAGAGATCTACAATGTTCCATGGTGATTTTTCACTATGAAAACAAAATACTTTCAGATGCAGACAATGAATATAAAAGCAAAACCTCTTACCGCAAGTCTAGCTCCTTTGTTCGAAGAAAATTTAAAATAGGTGCAAATGCTGCAGGATCTCTGTCAATAAATATCTGTATAGAAATGATACATCTATTAATTATTAAATAGTAAAATGACTATTTTAGCACATAAATGCAATTTTGCTGGTTAAGTACTACTGATTTCAGTAGGAGAAATTTGGGAGCAGCAGAGTTCTACACCAATGTTCTCTCAGAGGAGAGGCCTGGCCTGTTAGGCACATTATCAAATTGAGCACCATTTCTCCAGTAAGTTCTTTTTCAAGTCAGATGGCAAAACACAATTCTGCATGTGTGCAGTTAGCACATTTACACTCCATTATTCTCGAGGAAACTCTCGTTAATTGCTGAGAAGACCACCAAACTCAAAGAACTCAACCACTTTAATATCTCTTACAAATATTTATTTATATATATATTTAAACCCTTCTTTTGTTACTGGATGCTTGTGGGGGGGGGGAGAGAAGATGGAATTGATTTCCATAGCTAGTGTATGTGTTATGCCCATTCCGTCAAATATGTGTACATACATAAATTTATTTTGGTAGTCTGAGACCACTGATTTATGTATAAGCTAATATGGTACATACACAAGTCATTTTTAATCAGGATTTAAGTTTCACCTCAAATTATCTAAGCAAACAATTTAGAAATATAGTTATAGTTGCCAATGGCATCCACTGGATTGTTAGGAGGATGAACAAAGGCTGGAAAGTACACTATGACTTTGAAGATACAGTATATAATGTAACTTTTTAACAATGCATTTTTGTGTTGTCATTTTTTCCCAACCATACCATAAAAAACATTCCCAGTTTTACTGCATGAGAAATTCAAACATTAGATTTTTTCACCTTCAAATGTTTTACAGCTCTTTATGCTTACTAACTTCCAGCTCAGGCCCAAACAGCCAAGCATGATTTTATGACAAGAAATATGTATTTGAATGTACTAAAGAAATTAAGCTTGGGGTAAAATCATGAAAACTGAGAGGCTTGAAGACTTGGCTGAACTAGCTGGATATCAACATCACAAAGAAAGTTCTTAAATATTACCATCTCCTTTATGTTAAAACAATTTAGAAATACTAGAACTTTTACACTTATATACAGGTCCGCCTGCTGTATCCAGATCCGTAGATTCTCAGACCCACAAGGTCGGCCTGATCTGGACCCTCTAGAAGTAACTGGAGCTGCACTCTGGTTGGGTGCCCTCCACAGGCCTCAGAACGCCTTCCAAGACCTACAGGAGGCTTTAGAAGGTCACTTCCAGTATTTATAAAAAAGAAGTGACATTTAAAGGCCATAAAAGGCCTTTGGAGGATTGAGGAGGTCACACACAGGAGCATAGCCTCTGGAGGATTAGAGGACCTCAAGACCTGCAGATTTAATTATCAGCAGGTTTCCTTATCCACAGGGGCTCCTGGAATGGAACACCCATGGATAATGAAGGCCCACTGTACATGATCTTGTACAAATTATACTGGATCCAACACACATAGTGTCATCTCTCTCGGATGCTTAACGGAATCAAAATGTTCCTATTCTAAGAACAAAGAATACTCACAGCACCAGTTTCATCTTTCAGTGTTGAAATTCTCCCACTCAGTAAACTGAAAAGCAAAATAAAATTACATTTAACTTGGGAAGTGATGGGGGGAAGAGGGTTAAGAAGGACAGTTTTGGTAGGTCAATATTTTTTCGGTATTAATAAACCTCAAAACCAGAACAGTTGTAGCAGAACTCAGAGGAAAGCACAATGCTCCAAACTCTGTGTTTCTTTCACAAAGTTTATGTAGGGCCATTTGCGTAGGAGAGTTTAAGAAGAAGCATAAGAAGAGTAAGTAAGAAGAACTCCTGTCCTCTAATTCTTCTCTCCTACTACCTACCAAGTGAAACAAATACGAAATCAGAGAGCAATTCTAGAATAAAAATTAGAGAATGATATCCTAATCATGAATTGGTAGCATTTTCAAAAAGATTCCTTATCAGAAAATGTCCTGGAAATTTCTCCAATGTCCAATTCACCATTTTTGGACATATGTGAAAAACAAAATGAAAAGTTGTGCCAATTTATATGATGTACAAATATGAGTGTTATTACTGGTCAAAGTACCCTTAGGGCCCAATCTCGAAGGCCCTATCGCTGCAGTATGTGCAAACCGATGACTAAAAGTGTCACAAATATGCCGTAAAGCATGATCGGGACACATTACTACTTTCACTGGGGCAGCACTCACTTTTTAATAGACTTTCCAGTATCCATGGTATCTATGGCTAACTGAAACCATGGATACCAAATCACTCGATACCAGGGTAATATAAAATAAAAAAACAAAATTGAGACACTAATCAGAACTTTCTTGAAAAATATTTTGTCATCCAGACACAAAATATTGGTTGGAGTGGAAAAAGGAAGAATCGAAGAATGTACAAAGCAATATAATACTTGTATACTTGTATGCACAATTCTATGCATGCGTACTCAGAAATAAATCACATTGAGTTCAATGGACTTACTCCCAGGTAATGTATATAGGACTGTGCTCAAGTATCTCTTAAACTGATATTTTAGAAAAGAGTTGTTTTCCATCCAGAAATAGTCACAAGTTTGCTATATTAGATGATAAACAGAATTAGGAAGGGATGCTAAAATGTATTCAATATACTAAAAGAGGCTCTGATTTGGATTTAGTCCAATATGATAGTATAATAACAAAAACCAGATAAGCAAGTGTCAAGAGCAAGTCAGAATGTCAGCTGAATATTTTATTACAAGGGTGGGGGAGAATGAGGTTGATGAAAATGTAAGACCACTTGGATATTTCACATTTTATGAGAGGGCATATGCCCTTTTAAAATACGAAGAGAACTCCAAAAGGAGTTGGATAATTTGGGACTTTGTGGTGCAATCATACTATAACAATTTTCAGTAGTATAACATTCTTCTCCACCCTTCATAAAATATAGCTAATGAAGTAATTAAGGCTTCATTAAATGTGCAGTCATAGGCACATTTACTTCAGAGTAAGTCTCACTGAACCTAGTGACATTCACTTCTGAGTGCATATACATAGGATGAAGTTTATAAAATACCTGGAAAAAAAGGAGTCTGGAATCCACATTAGTGTTTGTCTTGAAGTGCTAAACCTAGAAGGAAAAAAATTAGAAGTCAACAACTAGACAATATACCAGAAACCTTTAGAAGATTTTATTCAAATTAATTTGCACCCAAGAAAAAATGCTTAAAACCATATCGTCACTCCCATATTTCAGTGATATTCAAAATATGAAATATCCAAGTTATTTACGCCCCTTTGAAATCAAGCTTCAGAGAAGGCCATATCAGGATAACAAACACAAGGCTCCATTCAGCCCTCTAGATATGAACAAAAGTAATAAGTGACAAGTTATCTTTGTCTAATCCTATTAAAAGGTTAGTTGTTTAAATGAAAATAGGATTTCATTATACAAATATGCTGATGACCAGGGAATTCACTACAACTATAGATATTAACTATACAGTAAGCATATTACGATTCTTCACACAGCTCTCTTTACTGAATTCTTTTTAAGCAGCCAGCTCGGGTTCATTTGGTACTAAAAGATGCCTACCTTGGACAGGTAGTAACTTCTACTGAAAACACGCACAGAAAGTTCTGCCTAAACCAGGGGTTTCAAACATAAGGCCCGGGGCCTGGATGCGGGCTCTCACAGCACTACCATCAGCAGCTTAGTTGCTGAGCTGCACTGTCACTGTTGAAAGAGTAGCTCACATGATAATTGGGCTCTCCCATATCTTGAAATATGATTAAGATTTGTATATTTTCTGTTTGCAGCTAATGAGTTCCTAAGTGAAAAAGTACTGATTTCTGATCATGACGTCACTTCCTGCTTGCCACCGCTTCTGGCCCTAAGCAGGCATCATAAATGCTATTTTGGCCTGCTGTATGAAATGAGTTTGACATACCTGACCTAAACATTTACACTGAACATCCTTTTTTATGCTCTACCATTCTTATGAGAAATGCATCTTGACTAAAGGAAGCCCCTTGAGTCAGAGAAAAGACCTTTTTTCCTTCACAATGACTAAGTGCAGAAGCACTACACAGGTAGAATTTAATTACATTCAAGCCATAAGAAACTACTCTTAAAGTATGAAATAAGAGTGCCATTTCAATTTTTCATCATATTTTCCCTCCAAAAGTATTTTATTTCTAAGAGAAAACTGCCATATTACTAGCAGACAACATAAAAATAAGTAGTACAGACACATAGAAGTTTCTATATTGCACACAATGCAAGTTCTATGCAGTTGCGCAATGAGAGCAAGAAAAAGCCAAATCTTCTTGAACAAATACAAAGTAGGCATTCTGAGGCTGAAAACTGCAGAAAACAATATTCATCTTGCCTGCCAGAAAAACCAACCAGAACAACGAAAAAATGTTGTTTAAAAAAATGTCCTCATTAACGTTTCAGCTGCATTTTTGCATCAGAACATAAAGAACTATTGCAACTGTAAGTATAAAATAATTGAAAATATAAATGTGCAAGTAAAGGAGGTTATTATATTTAGTGTATATTATGGCATGGAAATCAAACATGAACATGAGCATAGTTCAGTTACTGACAAATGTCAAAATATAAGTCAGGATTCAAAACAAAACACAAAACTAGTCCTGAGTCAAAGGCAGCTTTATGTTTGCTTTTTTCCAAAAAACAAAAAACAGCAATCCATTCTTTATGGGAAACTGCTTCTGAAACCGACAGCCCAATTCAGCGTAAATCCCTGTGTGGCAATGCAGCAGTGCCAGCACAGGTCTTGCAGGGGAATTTCAGCAGATGGGGGTCTCCCTGAGGTAAGGAGATTTGCCTCTAAGCTCTAGGAGCCACCAGGTCAACTTGGACCTGTGCCAGCTATGTAACTGATATGCTGATCCATGTTAGTGGATCAGGCCCGAGAAGCAGACTAGAATATGGTACAGCTAGTGCTGCCAATCCTACCTCCTCTTAGACCCAATCCGCCCACTCCTGCCCCCGTCACCACTCAGTCACCACCATATTACACCCACACTCACCCTCCCCTGCCCTGGACTTAACTGGTCTGGCAGGTGTCTGTACACTGCAGGCACATGCATGGCTCCAGCCTTCCCACCAGCATGGCAGGCCCTTGTGCTGTCACAAAGTGCTTTAGTGGAACTACCACTCCACTAGCACAAGTAGCTATTAGGATTCTTCTACTAAGCAATAAACGAATAAGGCATAAAGATTACTTGTTCAAACAGAAAACAATTCTGCTGGGCTGGCATATCATTTTCTTGACCCTAAGCAGCTCTTTGGATTCTCACTAACAGTACAAATACAGAATATCTGCCTTAAGATGCAAATACAAGCCCTACTTTGAGATAAAGTAAACATCTGTGGGATTTAAAGTGCCCAATTGTCTCACAGTGCTATAATACAGAAAATAAATGTACTGCTCCCAGAAGACTGTGGAAGACATTCATCCCCGTACTCTTCCCCCCCCCCCCAGTAAAGCCCTAGCCTGCTTAAAGGGCTACTCGAGTTTGCACCTGCTGTTTAGCAGGCGCAGACTCAACAAGCCTCAAGTTCTGCTTCCAAGCTTAAGAGGGAGGATAGGATTCCCTTCTCCTGGGCCTCCCTCCCCCTGTTCCGCCATCTCTCCATCCTGGAATGCCTCCCCCACACCCATCCTCTTCCCTCCCCAAGCTCCCATGCTGAGCGACACTTACCTTCTCTCCGCTGGTAGTCACATCATCATCAATGGGGCGGCGCGAGCCCCACTGTAAATTGATGCCACTTGTTGGGTGAGCAAACATGGGATGGCACATTTGCCATCTACCACCAGCACTGTGGTCATAGTGCCAGCAGTAGGACAACACAGGTCTGGGCTGCCTGGCATTTTATTTAAAATCAACAACCACGATGAAGAAATTGAGAGGCCTCAATGAAAACATCCCAAGCAAGGATTTTTTTCCTCATGAAAGATACAATGCTTGTATTTTAAAGATGCTATGTCCCAAACTGTGAAGTGATATAATTTCATAACTTGGTAGCTGCCTTTGGTCCCCTTCAGTGTGGGAGAAAGATGGGATAGAAATACAATAAAGTAATTTTTCTCATTATAATTGTCAAAAGATAAGGATAATATTCCCAATGTTTTTAAAAGTACATCAGGACTTCTTCTGTAACTCATTCCTACAAACTTGATAATTCTTACAATCCAATTATCTTGAAATAATATCCAGCTCATTTCAGACTATGAACTACTATCAAGAGTGAACACAACAAAAAAACAAACAGTTCCTTTCTGTATGTTCCAACTTATCAGACTGATTAAAAATGTTACTGTGAACTTAACCAAGGACCTAACCATTACAATACTATTTTGTGACTGTATGTATCCCACATTATATGACAAGCAACTAAATATCAAGTTTTATACAAACAAATGAATCAGGTTATGTTATATTCAAACAATCCTGCTATTAACATCAAGAATCAACTTTATGCACTTTTGAAATTTTATAATTTCTTGGTGGGAAAAACAAGTTGCTAATACTATATAATAAATGGGGGGAGAATAACAATACCAATAGACTTGCCATTAAACAATTATTGACAAATGCTACATCTCATTACAGGACTATGCTTATCAATCATTTTTCACAAACAAATGGTTACAATTCCAAGATACACAACAAAACAATGCATATTTTTCAACCAGCAATACTGCAATGTATCCTAAGAAACTAAATATCACTGAAATCAAAGACACAATAAGGGCCCAATCCAAAGCCTGTTACCATAGGTAACACTCATACCGCACGGGCAACTGTTGTACATGGCACCGTAAAGTGCCTCCAACACCAGCAGTAAGCCCTTACTTCAGTCACTGGGGTGGCAACATGGCAACGCCGCCCATGCATGCCCCGGAGAGGGCACCAGTCACCAGCAAGTGGTGAGTTCACCATTCCCCGGCGATGCAACTCGGAGGCCCTCGCTTCTGCACCAGCTAAATAGCTGCAGAGGCTCCTGAGGCTGCCTAAGTCAAGTATTTCAGGATTGGGCTGTTAGTCATAATTAACTGAAGTCCCATTAATTTTAATGGAACTTCAGAATCCTAACTTTATACAATCCATTCACTACAGGTTTCACTGATATGGGAGTGCTGTACTGTGAATTGTTCTGTTTTCTTCTTTATACAGTAATACTACATCTCTTATTACAGGGTTGATACCTGGATAATTATCTGTTTAGATACAGTATGAACAATTTTAACTTTACCTTTTAAGAAATAGTACTGGAGAAGTTTATATCCCTATAATGATTTCATTATCAGTTTTGCATAAGTGGAGTCAAATTAAGTGCTTATATTACACAGATAAAAATAGATTACTGAACTTGAGTCAGTGAAACCACAAACATACATTGAAACTATGTATTAACAGCTGTTTGAACATTTTTAATGGGAGATTCCATTTCCAGGTCAAATGTTGAGAATCATCTCAATACAGTGTCCCAGATATACAGCACACTGTAACTAAAGGAAGATCACAAACTTTAAAATACACTTTCAATTTCTTCTGCTCTGTCTTAAAGAATGATAATGGAGTATCAAACTTTTAATCTGGTCTTCTCTCTCTCTCTCCCTGATGTTAGTTTACTTTCATCAGTGGTTTGGTAAGTTTGCCGGCGTCGTATGTCTTCCACAAAATATGGTATAAAGACTGGCAGATATTGTTCTTTAGTCTAACTAGAAAGTTACCTTGCAATCAGATAATTATGTAAGTCACTTAACATGTTTATTATCATCCCTTTTGCATCATACCTATAATCTGGTATTATAGCAAAATACTTTGAGTAGCATTTTTAGGCATCCTGTTTATGGTAATGTTTATGCAATCACCATATGATAGTTATGAACCAAATTACCAACAATTCACAATTTTCCTTTTGATATAAACTTCTAGACAGATTTTTAATTACAGTACACTTCAAACTGTTCTTCAGTTTGAGAGCAGTCTAAACACATTACTGATTGAGAGTCTAAAGCTGCGATCCAATACAACTTTCTTATTCTCAAACCCCATTGAACACAGTGGGGATTACTTCTGAATAAACCCTGCATAGGATTGTACCACAAGGACCCAATCCTATTCAACTTTCCAGTGCCAATGCAGCCATGCCAATGGGACCTGCAATGCATCCTACAGTGGGAGTGCAGTCAGAGACCTCCTCAAGATAAGGGAAATTTTGTTCCCTTACATTGGGACTGCATTGAGCCTGCATCAGTGCTGAAAAGTTGGTTAATAAATATTGGGCAGAAGATTTAGTCGAGAGGGTTAATGCCTCCGTTTGTCTAAGGATAAGAGCTGAAAGATCTGAAGGTTGCCAGTTTGGGACTACCGGAAGTCTCTGTAAGCGGCAGACCTTGTAAATTGCAACTGATTAACAGCTGAGCTGTCTTCGGATGCCTTGTGTGAGGGGGAGTTGTGCCAAAGTCAGCTGCTTCTCTGGTGGGAGCAGGGAAGCCGCTTATCAGCCAGCAAGAAGACAAATGGGTGGCCAGAAACAAGGACTAAATCCAGAAAGATCCATCTGTATGTGTGTAGTTCTTGGAAGATAGAACATTTCTGTAAAAAATTGTAAAAACCTTCAGGTTTCTGAATAAAGTCTGCCTATGTAAACCGCCTTGAGTTATAGTCATTAGAGAAATCTGGTGACCTAAGAAAGGCGGTATATAAATACAATTAATAATAATAATAATAATAATAATAATAATAATAATAATATTATTATTATTATTATTATTAATAATAATAATAATAATAATAATGGGTCAAGAATGGGCCTGCAAGAGTGAGCTGCAAAAGTAAGAGTCAGCTGCAAAAGAACCATTTTCAAATCAACCAGAAACTCAGTAGGTGGTCCTAAAAGTCACCATTCTTTTAAGTGAAATACACAAACTCAGCAATGTGGGTACAACATTTACCTACCTTACAGGACAATTGTAAGGGCTACTAAATTTTTTTTTATTGAAAGTACATTGAAGTACTCTGAGTAATGCCAAGTGTCCTAACATTTGAGCAGAGCAGACCACAACAATTTCTTGATTTACCCAGGAAAGTTTAGACTCAACTAGTGTTCCTTGCTACTCAAGTTCCTTTTCCCTACCTTGTTCCTTTGCATTCATAAACTTCAGACCTGAGCTTCCACACAATGCTCCTTTTAGACACTTATTTTTAAAAATCCTTGTAATGACGGAGGACTGCTTTTTGACTTTATCATAAGTTACATTTGGATCAAATTGAATTAGTTTTGCTCACACCTTAGTCTAATTTTCTTCAAATATTGCAGGTTTTTTTCCCTCCAGGTTGAACTACATACACACACAAATTAACAAGCCTCCAAGGCCATTGCAAGGCCCCATATTTATATAGCACTGGTTTCAAATTCCACTGAAGACAGGCTGTTTTCCTCTGATAGTTGACTCTTTGCTTAAATTGAAGCCACAGTTTTGAAAGGTTTCTGCAGTCTGCTTGTCAGTACACTCATCTACATTGCTTAGACTGAACAACTAACTGGATGATCTATGGTTAGATGGCCCTGCTTCAAGGAAGGAGTTAATGGCCTTTTAGCTAATCCTTCAGTTCTCCACCCTAGTTGCATGTTGCTAACATTTACTAACTTCTTAAACCATCAGAAGAACTAAATAGGGGGATTTGTTCTTTTGCTCTCTCAATACATAATGGCTGAAATGGAAATTCTACTCGATAAGCATCTGCAAATCAATACTGGCACTTTCTCTGGGCTTATTAATGTTGAACACAAATATGCACTCTTGTATCTGCAATGCACGATTTTTTGTTAGAGCTCCTTTTCCTACTGCAGCTTGAGCACACTGCATCCAATATTCTCACCTAGCACTACGACATGACCCAATCTCAAATGTATTTGGAACTTTAAAAACTTGGAGCTAATGCCACAAAGATGTCGAGCTATTTTCTTTAATAAAACGGGGCCGATTTTCTTAATCTTAGTTCAGAAACCGAAAAAACAAACAAACACCAATAACATTAGAACAGCACGGTGGCATATTACTTTGAAAGCAACGGCCCCCTCCCACTTGCTGTTGGAAGTGACATCATTGCCAAGCCCACTCTCCTTATGCTGGGTTGGGGGAGAGGATGATCGTGGCTTTCCCTCATTCCTTTCCTCAAGCCCCGTCTCGGCCGAGGGTATTATTTTCTCCCCGCAGTCATCCCACTTCAATTGTTTCCTGACAGGGGCAGCCCGAATATCCCCGTCCACGCGGCTACTCCCGCCGTTTTCCATCCCATTGGCTGCTCACCTGGTGCCCCCGACATTGAGCTGGATAATCTCCCCGCTCCCCGCACCGGCAAAGCCCGCGCCGTTCCCCGCCATCTTTCCCAGCAACGACTCTTGCTCCGAGCACCGCCTGCTGCTGCTAGTGCCTCCTGCTGCTGCCGCCGCCGCCGCCCCGGAGTCGAGAGAACCAGGAGGCGGCGGCGGGGCCGGGGGAGAAAAAGGAGGGTCCAGCGAGGCCTCACGGCCCGCCGTCACAGGCGCGGGACGCGGCGAGGGAAAGCCGGCCAGGTCGAAGCGTGGGTGAGGAAGCCGAGGCAGCCTCTCTGGGTCTCTGCCTCGGTCTCCCGTCAGGAGGCCGAAGAAGGCCGCAGCCTCCGACCCTCTTCCTGACTGAAAACGCCGCTGCTCTCTATGGCCAAAAATGCCATAGCAACGCGCGGCACCTGGAGGAGGGGACTCTGCGAGGGACAAAATACCAACGCTCGCTGCCGCTTCGCGAAGAGCGTTGGGAGGAGGAGCTGCGCGGGTGACGCCTCCCGCCCAGGCCTCGAGTAGGCTGCAGTCAGGGCGCGTGGTTTCCTGAAGTACGCACAGTTCCGTGTATAACGTTTAGTGAGAAGAAGAAGCCAGCCCCACGGAATCCAGTAGGGATTTACTCCCTAGCCTGACCCAAAGCCTGCAGTTCAGGGTCTGCTCCACAGCCACAAAGCGACCTGAAGTGACTTGTGTCAGCTGCAGATCGGAGGACGGGATGGACGAGAGTGGGCAGCAGATTCGGGGTGCCCTCCTTGACCTGATCTATCTGCCTCCAGCCCGCCACAGCACCTTAATACGTCTCCTTATCATGTTCCCTTGTGGCGTGTGCTCTTTTCGCAAACGCAGAACTGAGGGTCCAATCCTCACCAACTTTCCAGCACTGGAATAGCTGTGCCAGTGGGGCGTGTACTGCATCCTGCAGGAGCCCCTCAAGGTAAGGGAATGTTTGTTCCTTTACCTCGAGCTGCGTTGCCCTTATTTCGGTGCTGGAAAGTTGGTTAGGTTTGCACCCTTAATTGCAGGGACCGCACAAATAAATTTTCCTTTCAACAAAACAAAGCCCCAGAGGTCCTGCACTTCCAGGTTTGCGGAAAAAGTGGCTTTTTTAAATTGCAAGGCAGCCGTGGCTCACCTGAGGCAGTGTCAGCATCAATGATGGACCATCTGGTCCATACTGTAGAATATATGGAACATTTCTAAGCCGCTGATCAACTCAAGAGTTGCAAGATGGCATGCATGATAAAATAATACAAATTATAAAACATTGCTGGGAGGGGAGCTTTGGTTGACTGGCAGAGCACCTGCCACCTTTCTGTGCAGGCAGCCCTGGCTTCAGTTTCTGGTGCTATGCCTCTATTAGGATTGGACAAGACCAGTGGTGAAATCCAGCCACTTCTCACGAGTTCTGCAGAACCGGTTGCTAATTTATTGATGTACAAAAAGTAGTGCTGTAGTAAGAAGCACTACAAAGAAAGAAGGACATAGAACCGGTTGTTAATTTATTTGAATCCCACCACTGGACAAGACCATTGTGCATAAAACCCCAGAAACTGATTGTTAGCCAGTGCAGACGATTCTGGAGAAATTGTCAGCCAGGTCTGATTTCAGACTTTGAGTTTGCTGCAAATTTCCCAAATTTGCTTGACATGTTCCTTTTAGACCTTATGCCAGGGAGGCTGAAGACCTCCTAAGACCAAGGTCCATGATGCGGCGCAACTTGGACTAATGGTAATTATTTCCCCTTGTCCTGTGTAGTGCAGCAGCCATCCCTATGGGAGTACTCAGATCTGTGCCAGCGAATCACTGGTGTGAATCCAAACAGCCCAATGTAAAGCCGGACTACATGGTAGGTGGCTTAGGATATGGCCTAGGTCACCCTGGCTGGTCCCACCCCTCTCCTGGGCCTGGTCCATCCACCACCATGCCCGCATTCCTGCCTCCCTTGGCCAGCGCAAACCTACTGGGGGCTGGATCCAGTGCAGGCAGTCCTCACTCTAACCTAGCCTGCTAGCAAGGAGGCACAAACATGCCTTACAGCACATTTGCGACTCTCCTAGGCTGGGGTATGGGACTAAATTGTCCTTCTAATTAACTTCAGGCCTTTCTGTCTCATTGGGCCTTTTGTTTATAATCATTTCTGTAGTTTTATGTTTTGTCATACTTTAGTTACCACACTGTTTATAGTTAACTAGCTTGTCCTTATCCGGCATTGCCCGGGTATTTATGTATCCCAAGCTTCTATCAGACAGGAAAAGGAATGAATTCTATCAATAGTGTAAAGTCGAAGTAATTTTATGTACAGGTAATTAAAAGTGTAAGTACAGTATAAAAATTATAAAGTAAAATATTTTACAAATTCACTATAATATTAATTCAACTCAAAACTTGATTATAAACAACATTTTTAGTTTCACTTCCAGGAGCAAGAATAAATAAAGTCTTGGGTGAACCCATCCTTGAGCAAGCAACATAAAGTTGTCCGTCGGAGAAACATGGCAATCTCAAATCCACTCTGCAGTACTTAATAGACTGCTCCTGTGACTTGTTGATTGTGATCGAGAATGCAAGTCTCACTGGAAATTGCAATCTCTTAAGATTAAAAGGGAGATCTATCAGAATGAGTGTTATCCGTGGGGTAAAAACTGTTTCACCCTCTCCCTTTCTTGTTAAGAAAGTCGCTTTAATTACATTACCCAGCATCTTCTTGACACACAGCCTTGTGCCGTTGCAAAGTTTTGGCAGGTCTAGGTTCCGTAGCAAAATAATTGGAAATCCCACTGTAAATAAAAGACGATGTGGTGGCAATGCAGCCGGATCAAGTGAGTTTAGGAAGTCTGATGGGAAATTGATGACCTCATAGGCATCTACTACAGTATTCAGTGACTACGCCTGGTAACATGGCAAGTATTTGATTGGAGTCCAAGACCGGGGCATAATGATTTCTAAAAATTTCCAGAAGGTTCTACAGAGTTCTATTTGTTCTATTCAACTAAACCTGGGCTTAAATGTCATCGGGACTGTCACCAATCAGCTTAGCGACCCCGAAAACTATGGACTCAATGCTAATAACCAATATTAGTATTAGTTTTCTATTATTTTTACAAGTCACCCCCTTCCCACCCCTAGGGGTTTTAGGGGTGTCTTACCCCCACAGCATTTCTTTCCAGTTGTAAGTCATATGCGTACCAAGTTTGGTGTAAATTGCTCCAGGCATTCCAGAGTTATGCTGGAACATACACACTTGCCACCCCTTCTCACCCTTCCATGCCGATGGAGGCTGAACGTGGACTTAAACGGCATCGGGAGTGTCGCCGTTCATCTCAGCAACCCCGAAAACTATGGATTCGATACTAATATCGGCCGTTTTCGACTATTTCTACATGTCACTCCCTTCTGACCCCCACCCCCACCTAGATGTGTGAGGGGTGTCTGATCCCCCCAGTATTTCTAGACGTGGGATGAGTTTTGAAATCTGAAATCAAATGGGGTCCTCTACGCCACCATCAGCGTGCTGCGGATATTCTATTTCCAAGCACTACATCTCACCCTCAATGCTGATGGGGGCTGAACTTGGACTTAAACGGCATCGGGAGTGTCACTATTCATCTCAGTGACCCCAAAAACTATGGATTCGACACTAATATCGGCCGTTTCCAATTATTTTTACATGTCACCCCCCTTCCCTCCCCCAGGGGTGCGTTGTATTTGACTACACTTGGGCTTAAATGTCATTAGGGCTGTTACCAATCAGCTTAGCCACCCCGAAAACTATGGATTTGACACTAAGGTGAGTCATTTTGGATATTTTATTGTTCACCCCTTCTCACCCCCCATGCCCATGGGGGCTGAACGTGGACTTAAACAACATTGGGAGTGTCACTATTCATCTCAGTGACCCCGAAAACTATGGATTCGACACTAACGTTGGTCGTTTTCGATTACTTTGCACCCCCACCCCTGGGGGTGCTAGGGGTGTCTTACTCCTGCAGTATTTCTTTCCAGATCGCAAGGCATATGTGTACCAAGTTTGGTGTAAAGCGCTCCAGGCATTCCAGAGTTATGCTGGAACACACACACACACACACACACACACACACATACAGCACGTTCAGTTTTATATAGAGAGATTAGACTTTTATGTTGTGTGAGGTTGTTTTAAAATTGTTTGACTCTTTTTAATTTGTTTAAGCTGCCTTGATTATCCCTTTAATGGGATAGAAAAGTGGCAAACTCTTATTTAAATGAATAGTCCTCAGTTCTGTGTTTTTCAATGCCATATTCATCAGACCTGAGAAAAATTGACCCCTGTGCAGTTCTGGGGAGAAGGCAGTGAGACAGAAGGGAAAAAGAATTTCGGAGCCTTGGATGGGTAAGTGTGTGGTGAGAAAGATTAGCAGAACCAGGTGGTAGAACCTTGAAGGGATGGCACAGATCACTCCCTGCAGATGTAATGCAGCCTGTTGTCTCCTTAAAGAAGTGTATTTGCCTTCACGTTGCTCTGCATGTATATAAGTAAGGAAAAGCAAATATTATAAATAAACTATCATCCTCTGGTACTCTTGCATTGAAGGTCTACCTGGTAGCGCTGCCCCTTCAACTTTCTACCACTCAAGCGCATATCAATATAGGTAACTGGACTACATGCTTGGGAGAGGATGGCATAACATTGGTGGCTATACGAATTAGGAATTTTCTCACTACTTTCAGAATCACCATTTACAACTCCTTAAGGGCTCATTAAGTTCAGAGCAAGAATTTTAAAATCTGAGCCAAATAAGACCCCAGGGACCACTTAGGTGTGGGTCAATTTTGCTACCAGGACCTAGCACCATTTATGGCCATGGCTTTACAGGATCATTAAATAACAGGACTGGATTGAACTTTAAAATGCCATCAAGTATTTTGCCATTACTTTACGTGCAGGTATTGATTTAACTTAATGTTGTAAACGTTGAATGATAGGAATTCCACAGTCTCCTGCAATGACTTGCTCCACTGCACTGCTGTTCATAAAGTGGAGGGGGGGGAAAATCCTGTGTGAACGTACAGATTCCCTTCTGCAATGAAACCACATGAGCGCGGGGCCTGAAAGCACATAGGAATATTGTATTATGTATGCTGACCTCAGTTCCATTGTCAGGTACAAATGAAAGTGTTTCTTTTGCTTGTAGTAACTTTCCATGTCAGGTTGTCTGAGTACATTAAAGGCAAAATCCTGAGCCCCTCACCACGGGCAGTACAAACAAACTGCCTGCACTGGTGTTGCAAAACATGCCATAAGGCACATTCAGCGCGGGCATTAAAGGCTTATCACCCACACTGGAGCAGCACTGGCGCTTGCTGCCTGGAGGTGGTGATGCAGTGACTAAATAAACCAGCTGCCAGCATTGCAGGGATTCCAGATGGGGTGGCTGGGGGTAATGGGCTGGGGGTAATGAAGGGGCGGAGCATTGCTGGTTCAGGATTGGGCTGCCTGGCTGTAATTGCCCTGCGCCCTTGCTGCAGGGGAAGGAGACAAACATCTCGCTACTGCCACACCCACAGCAGCCAGGCCAAGATTGTGCTGCCTGGCTGCAATCCTATCCACACTTACCTGGGAGTAAGCCCCATTGACTGTAATGAGATTTGGGCTCTAATCTCATTATAATCTAATGAGATTATACCGATGCTTGGGCTCTAAGAATATTACCCTAGTATTCCAAAGGCAGAAATATAAGGCATAGGCTATCATTGTGTGACTTCTGGACCACACAAAGTACCATCCTAGGCATACCTGCTCAGAAAATTTTTCTTATTAAGTTCAGTGAGACTGTGTATATAAGATCACAGCTGAAAGCAATACTTTTCAATTACTAAGAATTCAGACTGTGTTTATCATTAAAATTATGTTCCTAATCTTCAGGATTACAGAGGAAAATCTTGAAAATAGAAACATGTATAAACTCTTGAAATCCAAAATGGGAGTGTGGATTGACTTGGAACATGCTGCTGATTTCATTTTAGAATGACTTTGGTTGGTTGGTTGGTTGGTTGGTTGGTTGGTTGGTTGGTTGGTTG
>JAJKFI010000008.1:13176916-13190900 GCA_029204185.1 Lerista edwardsae
TTGGTTGGTTGGTTGGTTGGTTGGTTGGTTGGTTGGTTGGTTGGTTGGTTGGTTGGTTGGTTGGTTGGTTGGTTTACAAGACAGATATGCCACCTTTCCTCTTTAAAACCAAGATGCCCAAGGTGGTTCAGAGACAATAAAATACAATTTGTTAAAGTACGATGGATAAAATGCAGTTAAAACCCCAGAGAAACAAAAACATAATAAAAATGCAACATATATAAAACAGAGCAGAATAAAAATGGGAAAACACACTATTGGGTGGGGGGAAGAAACCAGTGGTGGGATTCAAATAAATTAACAACCGGTTCTATATCCTCCTTTCTTTGTACTGCTTCTTACTACAGCACTACTTTTTGTATATCAATAAATTAGCAACCGGTTCTGCAGAACTGGTGAGAACTGGCTGAATTTCTCCACTGGAAGAAACCCTAAAGGGAGAAGGAAAATAAAAAGATCTTCCTCCACTTTCGGAAGGTCACCAGGGAAGAGCAGTTCTTAACTGTTTTGGCAGGAGTTCTGGAGTTGTGACTTGGCCACAGATAAAGCCCTCCTCTTTGTTGCCACCAACCTAACCTCAATCAGTGGCGGCACCCCCTGCCCTTCTCACCCCAAACATCCAGTGATGTCATGCAGGGGGTACGCAGGGGTACGCGAGTACCGGTTTCTAGGATTACAGCTGGCCCCGCCCATTCACCCGCCCACTCGTCGACTCCGCCCCCTGCAACATTTGAATTTCCTGCACGTTTGAGTTGCCTGCACGTTCTCAGAGCCAGGAAGGCAGCGAGCGGAACCTTGCCTTGTCTTGCCACTGAAAAATGAGCTGCTCTGGGGTTTTGGAACTGTTGGGTCACTTTAACATGATGCCAGGCCTCCTTAACATGTTCTGGGAGTGCTGTGGAATACTGTTGCAACTGTTGGGTCTGTTTAAAACTGTCTGAGGCCTCAAAAAGGGCTTTTTTCATGTCACTTCCTGCCACGACATCACTTCCGGCTTATGACGTCACTTCCGGTGGGCGGGTCCCGACATGTGCCAATCAAAAGTGAGTACCTGTTCTTAAATCATTTAGATGACACAACTGCAAACATCCCCATCCCTGACCATAATCCACCCCGTCCACCCTGGGTTGGTGAGTGCCAAACTTCATGATGGGAGCGGGGGGATACACAGACCTGCCAAGTGCCAACCCTTCATGTCAGTGGCTCTGAAGCTCCTGGCAGCAATGCACAATTTGCAGTGGTACGGCTACATTTGCAACAGTGCAATGCAAGCTCCTGTTTTGCAAATGAAGGATAGAATTGGGTGGTGGTCAGACTGAACAAATCCAGAAACAAAAATTCATATTGTTTTAAATTCTCACGATCTGTCATCACATCTGATGGTATCTGATGGTATTGTAGGACCTGGATAGTAGTTTTGAAGTTTTTGTGATAATAAATTCATGAGTCTTTCATGGGTGCTACTCTTTTATTGGGTTTTCTGCCTTTTTTTTTTATTTCTTAACTCTGTAGTTGTTTGCTGTGACATCCATAAAAGGCATGAAAGTGTGACTCAGAGTAGGCATATTCAGGACTGATATCTGAAGAATGGAATTAAGACTATTCGGCAGGCGCAGAACAGAAGAGCAGATGGGGAAAGCTGGAGCCTCCCCGGGGGCAAGGGCGCAAACGTACCCTTACCTTGGGGAGGCTCCTGAGTGCTCCCAACTTGCGCTGGATTGCGCTCCCAATCTCCCAAAGTCTTTCAAAATTTGGAGAAGTTCAGTAGTTCTGTTGCTGCAGTTTCTGTGGAAGGAAAATTCTCACACGTGTGGGCTTGTGTTGTGCTTCTGCACTCTACTGCAGGGCTATTATTATTTATTAAAATTAATAATGAAGAGTTATTGATTCAATGGTTGGGTTTTCAACATGAAGCAGATAAGAAATATGAACGTGGAAGGAAGCAAGTGCAGCTGTAGTACATTGTGCCGATAGCTGCTATTTTAATATTTGCCCACTAGATGGGTGTATTGGATTGTAATGAATAATTTCAGTTAATCACTCTCATAAAAATGCATTTCAAAGCTTCCTTCACTGTGCCATTGAACTTTCTCCATCCCCACTGCACAATGGGCCACATTAACCCCAGTTCAAAATGTGCCTAGGGCTATTAGCAGGATGACATGTTTCTTATATAATCTACCTGCCTACCTGTATGATATTTGAGGTAAATTCACATTTTCAGGGGTGGAATAAAAAATGAAAAACAAGTGTAAGCATAAATTAAAAATGCCTCTGACATCTAGAATACAATGGCTTAACAATACTCCATGTTGTTCCAGCCCTGGTCATACTGACACTAAGGGTGCAATCCTAACCTGGAGTTAGACGGGCACAGTTAGGCCAGCAAAGTTTGGCCTGCATAAGGGCCACAGTGCGTTTGGACCACTCTCAGAGTCAGGGAGGGAGGATGGCGCACATTTGTGTGCTGGTCTCTCTGACTCCGAGAGCGGTTCAAACATAGTTTACGGCGTCCCTTCTGCCAGCCAAGCTTTGCTGGCCTAACTGTGCCAGCCTAACTCCAGAGAGCAATCCTAACCTGCATAGATACAGCCAGGCCACATGGCTTAATAGACCAATGAGAGAAGGGGTTCCCCTCTTTAATGGATTTTCCAAATTAATGATACTCATTGGTCCAGTGTTTCTCAAACTGTGGGTCAGGGCCCACTAGTGGGTTGCGAGCCAGTTTCAGGTGGGTTGAACAGCCATATTGAAAATATGGGAAGATGAGATGCTGGAAAGGGGAAGGGATGTGTGGTTGTTTTGGGCATTCTTCTTTCTGATTCACTTTGTTATTGGAAAATGGCTGAGAAATCACCCAATTTATTGTTGCATTCTCAAGAAAGCAGCAGACCCTGGTGTCACAATGATGGCGTTTCCAGCCATGACATCACTTCTGGTGGGTCCTGGACAGATTGTCATTGTAAAAAGTGTTCCCAGTGCTAAAATGTTTGAGAACCACTTCATTAATCTGTTAGATAGTTCACTATATTTTTCTGGAATTCTTGATAAGAATAGGGTTGGGTCATGTGTTGGGTAGATTCTGGAAAGCGGTTTTGAGGAAGGTACATATCTAGTGTTTGTTTTTGCATTGCAGTGCTTGATTAACAGAACATTTCAATAAGCTTCACATAAAAAATATATTTGTTCTGATGAACTGTTGGTTTTCACTTGCAGACCACCATGCAATTGATTTTACACTGATATGTAGATTATAAATTGCTCTTGCAGCCACAAATGACTCTGAAGGCAAGGGGGTGGGGTTGCTTTACAAGGGTGTTCAGGCATCTGAAAAAATCTTAGCATTTGCACCCCTCTAGGAATGCCACTGAACAGGGAAGGCCATAGGGACAGGTGAGCTAACTGAGCAGAGGATAAATGGCAGCCACTTATGGCGTGCTTGTGGAACCCCTGAAGGGATCTCAGGGAACCCCGGGGCAGACCTGTAACCACACAGACTTTCAACCACTTGAGGGTGGAGGTGTTGCATGTTTGGAGAGGGAAGCAGCCAGCCAGGAGCAAGTATTGGCCAATATGACCCCCAGGCTTGTGGCTCTGGCAGGGCAAATGTCACAGGACATGAGAATGCTGGTTGCAGCTGTTGAAGGTACTCAACCCATGATGGGTGCCTTCATGGAGAGGCAAACCACTGTACTGTGAAGTTTACTTGTCCAGGCATGAACCATGTCCAGGCTGAGGGGAGGGAGAAGCACAAGGAGTTTTTACCATTGAGGGGCCACATGACCACCCCACTCCTTCTATGTACCTGTTTCACAGCACTGGTTTTGTGTGGATCCGTAATCACCTGGTCTTGGAACGAGCTAAGCACACAGCTTCAGATTTATTTTGGAACTTTTATTAACAAGGTAATGCGGCAGTGAACTGTTTTAAAAAGAAGCCCTTGCTTGTTCCAAAAACATCCATAATTTTGTTCCGAAATTTTCTAAAATTCAAAGCGGTTTACAAAAAATAGCATACTAAAATTAAAATTAATTAAACAAATTAAAAACCATTAATATGATATAGACAAGAAGAAACAACCGTAAAAGAGCAGAACAGCACCAAAAATGAAACAGCATAAAAGTGAAAAGGTTAAAAAGTTTTAAAAGAGGTCCCTGGTACCCTCTCCCCAAAAGCCAGTTGAAACAGATAGGTCTTTAGACACCATATACTGAGGAAGCTGCCCTCAGAGGGGGAGCTGGTACCTCTTCCGGGAGCTGGTTCCAGAGACATGGTGCCACAACCGAGAAGTCCTTATTCTTTGCCGCTATCCCCCTCGCTTCAGATGGTGGTGGAATCCTAAGAAGGGCCCTCTCAGGGGACTTCAGCTGTAGAGAACGTCTCTCCAAAAAATAAATATTGGGTGAAAATGGCATTGATCAGCAGCACTGCACAACTTGCCTGTAAATCCACTAGCTCCTTTCCCTGGTTCCATTCATCCTGGGTGGCCCACAGTCCGTTAACTTGGAGATCCCCACCTTCTGAGTCAGGGAATAGAACTCTGTTAAAGTTGGACTGGCCAACAGCATACAATGCCTGTGGCTGGTATGTCTGTTGTTAACTGAAGCCAGGCAATAGTCATAATCACTGACACCAAGTAAGCACCAAGGAGGCACAGATAAATGATCCAGCATGCAACAAACTCTTTGTTTTCCATCTTCTTCCAGCTTTCAGCAGCACTGGAGGGAGGAGAGAAAAAAAGAAGCTCCTTCCTTACTGGGCTATACATCCTCAAACAACATTTAAAGGGAACCCATCACTTTAAATTTTAAACATTGCACAAGTACAAATCAAGAGTACGGATGAGCGCAGCGCTCATTCCTTGTTCAGTGTTTAAAATTTAAAGATACGTGTTTCCCTTGAAGTGTAAGCCCTGTGCAAGGATGGAGCAAAGGGCAGAAAACAGATGATCCAATTCCCACTTGCCTTTACTGGAGTGGGGGAAATGGATCAATGTGGCAAGCTGGAGGGTGGTGTTGGCAGGAGGTGAAGAGCACCCCAAATTCCTCAACATTTTCCAAGAGACTCCCTGATGCAAACAACATCACATGGCTTTGTAGTTAAGCTGGTCATGCCTGCAAAGGTGGTATTAGGTAATGTGGTACTTGCAAAAATAACACTGAAAAGCCCAGGCATAGAGGACATGTAAATATGCATAGACCTTGGCAGCGGCATAAGAACCGTGGGCCTTGATTCAATCAATTGCCTTGTTTTTCCAGTCTAACATTATTACGAATTTTAATTTCAGGGCTATGTTTCATACTAGTTCTTTGTTAAGGCAATGATTGAGAGATTAGAGGTGGGATATTTAGATTGATCTGTCGGCGATGAAATTCATTTCCCACTGTTTTCTCCTTCACTGGTGCCTGCCTTGCTGTACCTTGATTAAGGATGTTCATCACAGATCTGAGGGGGGAAAATACAATTACTCTTGACTACAAATAAAAATCGTAGTACATCCTGACATATTCATGTTCAGTGCTAGTGGCATTGAATTTGGAACATACTCATTTGTCATCCCTAAACATTTTGTGTACTGAGAATATCATAAATTAAAATGTGCAGTGCAAAACCGTGCATGTTTCAGGACCTTGAAAACATGTGCCCTGGCAAAGATTGCAGAGAGGCTTCTTCAGTTCACTTCAGGTTGATTTTTTTTTTTTTTTTGCAGAGAATTTGAGAAATTACATATTATAGAGATGGAAGGAGAAGTTATGTACCTTAAGGGACTAGCTAGCAAATCAATGCAGTTTATAAAACTGCATAGCACAGTGATCTTCACCCTGTGGGTTGTTGCCCCAATGAGGCCATGAAGCCCAGTAATAGCATCTAAATGATTTAGCAACAGGTACTCACTTTTGATTGGCACTTGTGTCAGGGCCCGCCCACCAGAAGTGAGGTCATAGCCGGAACCCAGGAACCGCCCCCAGGAACCGCCGCGCCTCCTCGAGAGGGAGCCCCAGGCAGCCTACCTGCTCATGCTGCTGCTGCCGTCAGTCTCCCTCGCTCCGCTGCCTGCCTGCCTGGCTCTGAGAACGTGCAGGCAACTCAAATGTTCAGGCAATTCAAACGTTGCAGGGGGCGGGGCGGAGCGCCGATGGAGTCGACGAGTGGGCGGGGCCAACCCTAATCCTAGGAACGGGTACTCATGTACCCCCGCGTACCTGCTACATGACATGTCTGATGAAGCCTCATTTGTGGGGTCACGACAACTGATTTTTGAACTCCTTAGAAGCTCCTGCGCAGGTTCAGCACCTTAGACTGGCGAGTTCAAAAGTAAGGAAAAAACAGGCTAAATAAATAAATGGGGAGAAACAGGACATTCATCACAGTCTCATGCTGACAGTCTCAGAGCCCAATCCCATGAATAGTGCACTCAGAAGTAAGTCCCATTTCAATCAATCGGGCTTACTCCCAGGTAAATGTGGATAGGATTGCAGCCACTGTTAATTTTATGACTACCAAAATATCAAGGCCAAGGAACCCATTGAGTGAGGTATGTACAGGGTACCAGGAGGGGGGCTCAGGGGCGACAGGGGGCAAAAGGTGGGTAGATCAGGTCCCACAACTTGAACAAATGCTCCGGGGAGGCTCCCCAGTGCGCCTAAGGCTGCTGGCCTTGCCAGGGTTGGTTCCTTCATGGTGTAGGAGTGAGCAGTTCTTTAGGTACTCAGGTCTGACTCATGAGTGTCATGGGGACCTATCTGACAATACAATATTTTGATATAATTAGTAAAAGGAACAACATCATCATTTCCTTCATGTCATTTTGTATCCCTTTTAAAATATTTGGTTTGTTGTTTTTTTTAAATGCGGGTTGTGTTTGTTTAGGGCTCACACTCTGACAGCAATTTGGCCACTACAGAGCAAACCAAGGACGCATATTGATACATATGAGTGAAATAATGGCAGTTTGAACAGTGTATGTTAGCGATGACCTGTGACCTGTTTCAGTTAGAAATGCTTTTAGCTCCAAAGCACCAAAATGTACCAGCCTGCACAGCCTGCACATAAGTAGGTTTAAGTTAAAAGATAGCTCAGGAATGCAAGGATGTACCATGGACCAGGGCAGGCTGACCAAACTAATTAACTGTATAGCTTTCTGATAAGGCTGAATGTTGACGCCTATTCTTTTGCATAATGCATACTCTTTTGCTTAATGTAGTAGGCTACTACGTAAAAATAGCTATATAAACTTGTGTAAACTATTTCTCGGGGCCGCCCCTGCTTTTGGTCAAGAGACACTGGGGATGGTCCGCTGCGCAGTAAAATAGACTTTAAAAATCCTCCTCCGGCCATCCTGTGTCTATCTTATCAGGTAACAATATCAGCCAAGCAGGGCCCCCTGCACTGGCCCACGAGTGCCACAAACGTGACTCAGGAGTAGGCTGGGCTGGTGCAAGAGCCCGTTCTGGCCTAGATCCGGATCCTGTGCTGCTCAGACAGCTGACGCAGGCTGAGGTAGGGGGTGGGAGAGGGTGGCGGGAGGGCAGGGGTGGGGAAGGGGTGTTTTGGAGTGGGGGAGGGTGGACTGGAGATGGATCAAGAAGGGGTGGCAGAAGCCTCCTGCGCAGAATCATAAACCTCACTCCTGGACCTCGCTGCCTTACACAAGCTGCTTGGATTTGTGCCAGCATAACTGCTGGGACAGGGCTCAGTAGCCCCTCTGTGTGTGTGTGTGTGTGTGTGTGTGTGTGTGTGTGTGTGTGTGTGTGTGTGTGTGTGTGTAAATGCTTGTTTTCAATTCATACCACATTTTGACATCTTTATATCATATATAAGTAATCCCCCGAGTCGCTAAGCTAAGGCTCCATTGAAAATTGAAAAATGTTGTTTACAGATGAAATAGAAATTTAATGGGGGGAAAACTGTGAGCCACATTTGGGTAATGGAGGACTTTTAAGAAGCAAGTTCAATGAAAAAGTGACATTATTAACTGCCCAATCTTATTCGGATGGTGTGCTAATGTTACATGGATGCTGGCAAGATCTCCTTCATATCCTCATATCCATCCTGGCAATGCCACACCATTTGCAAGCTGGCACAACATGGGCCAAGTGCCAAACCTGTCCTGGCAAAACAATATTGGCTCAGCCCTTCCATGGAACACCTCCAGGGTCCACAGACTACATATCTAGGTATACCCACCTACAGTAACACCACCACTGATGCAACCGTGCTAATGGAGTGCATGCTGTATCTTGAGGGGGGCAGTCTAGAGGCCTCCTTGAGGTAAGGAAACTTTTGTTCCCTTACCCAGGGCAAGACCCCACTGCCCCAATGGGTCTCAGGGGTAAATTTGAACGCAGGCCCAGGATTTAGAAAAGGGAGCCAAAGAGTCAAAGGAGGGGGCCCCATAAATTTTCTGGAATTTTACGTTTTCTAAACTCACCCAGGCTGCAATGCTATACACATTTTCTTGGGAGTACGTCTCATTGACCTACATTGGGACTTAGTTCTGAGTAGACATGCATAGGATTGTGCTGCCAGACTTCCTGTCCGTGCGGGATGCTGGGGGCACTACTGCAGGCACACAGCAGTGGCTACTGCCGGAAGCCGTATACACTGGGCCCAGAAACGCATACATGACACACGTCAACACAATGCCAAATCTGGGAGGAAACTGGCCTCCTACAGTAGTGTTTGGCTTGTGGGTCTGCTTACCATGAAGAAGTGTATAGGTCAGAGCTCAGAGACACAGCGGTGGACACAGCTCCGCTGCTGTCTGGAGGGTTTTCTGAGGGTTTTTCTGCACATTTGCACACAGCCTTGACGGGGGTCAGAATGGGGGATTTTCTCCCCACCCTATGCTCCAGACATCAGTGGAACTGTTCTCCGCTGTTTTCCAGAGGGCCTTCTGAGACCCAACGAGGCCACACTTATTAATTCTTTATTTATTATTTCTATTTATAAGGCATTAAAAACATCACTTCCAGTTTCCCCTGGAAACTGAGGTGACATTTTCGGCCACATCAGCCATTCTGAGGCTTGCCGAGGCTGTGGGAGGTCCCGCGCAGTCTCAGTGGACCTCTGAAGAACCTCTGGAGGCGACTGGAGCACAGCTCCGGGTGCCTTCAGAGGCTTTAGGTTGAGCTTAATTTGGCTCAACGCGGGTCCAGGGCACCTACGTTGAGTCAAATCTGTGGTTGAAAAATCCATGGATAATTAGGCTCAACCTGTATAGAAATGAAAAATGCAGACTGTTTAGCAGAGGCACCTTGATTGAGTTCGAGTGCAATCCTAACCTGAAGAGAGGCCAGCACAGCTTGGCTGGCACCAGGGCCACTGTAAAGCGCCTTTAGACCACTCTCTGAGTCAGGGGGGATGGTGCACATCTGTGTGTTGGCCTCTCTGACTCTGAGAGTGGTAGAAACATACTTTACAGTGTGTCGGCCAACTTGACACTGTTTTTGCCGGCCAAACTTTGGTGGCCTAACTGTGCCGGCCTAACTCCAGGATAGGATTGCTCTCCCAGGGCCTAACCCTATCCAACTTTCCACTGCCGGTGCAGCTGCAATGCACTGCCAAGGAAAGGGAACAAACATTCCCTTACCTGGAGGAGGCCACCCTGACTGCCCCCCACTGCAGCATGCAGTGCTTGCCTCATTGGCATGGCTGCACCACTGCTGGAAAGTTGGATAGCATTTGGCCCACAATCATGCAATCACCTTGAGCGGGAGTAAAAGGCACCCATTCAACCTGAGAAAAAAGCTGTTGGCCGCCCAGAGCAGTGTGCAGCCACTCCGAGCATGCCCTAACCCAGTAGTAATAGGCGGTGTCATCATAATGTCACCACAATTACTGTACTTCCAAGTCAGGCACTTGCTGGGGGTGACATCGCAAGTCATGGCCCTGCGTATCAGAGGGTCCAGCTACGCCACTGGTCTAACTAATCTATCCCCCGCAATCCAACTAGAGTTGAAAATTTTATGGACATGGACATTCAAGAGAGAACAAATAAGTGCTAAAGTGAACAGTGGGTTGCTTTCTTTAAGGTACAGATTTTAAATGATTCCATTCGTGCACACACCAAAGCTAAAGGTCTTAGATCACCCTGAACAGAATGTTTAAATGAAACATTCAGCCACTAAGGGGCGCTATGAAACTGTAATATTGTGTTCTGTGGAGTTCTGGGTAGGCATCTTATTCTGAAATACACTGACAAATCTCTCTTGAAATACTGTACAGGGGATTTGACAACCCTTTTATGAGTTACTAATGTGCATTTTAACATTTCCCATTACTGGATCCGCAAACAATGTTTTTGAGGCAGGGGTTCATTAAGCATGATTCAGGCACCCCCAGCACCATGGGTGACTGAGGAATAATGAGGTATTTTAAAATAATGAGGTTTTTTATTTTTAAATGAGACCTGATCACACCTCCTGACATTTTTTTTTCTACAGGTACAATGCAACTAAAAAAATTGGCCAGAGTAATGGCACAATTGCCACAGCTGTTATCATAAGATGACTATATAACATAGGGTAAAATCCTAACCTGGAGTTAGGCTGGCACAGTTAGGCCAGCAAAGTTTTGGCTGGCACAAGGGCCACTGTAAAGCGCAGTTGGACCACTCTTGGAGTCAGGGAGGGTGGTGCACGGTTGTCCGCTGGCCTCTCTTGACTCCGAGAGTGATCCAAACATACATTACAGTGTCCCTTGTGCCGGCCAAACTTTGCTGGCCTAACTGTGCTGGCCTAACCCCAGGTTAGGATTGCGCCCACAATGTCAGCCTGTTGCCACCTTAATCTAAATATATAAAAGAGAACGTCTGTACGTTTTTATGTTTGTACATTTGTATGTTTGTACGTTTGTGTGTATGTATGTTCCGCATAGGCTCTGCAACGCCTGGAGCGAGTGACACCAAACTCGGCACGCAGATGCCTTGTGGCCTGGTGACAAACGGTGCCACTCCCGATCCTGTTTGAGTCCACGTTCGTACTTGGAATAATTTGTTACCCGGGCAACGCCAGGTCAAAAAAGCTAGTTTCAAATAAATGAGGAATTGGGGGCTTAGTGTGTATCACTATCATTAATGTGATTGTTTGGTATCTGCTTCTCTAGCATTACCTCACATGATACAACTCCTCTGCAGAAGTCACTCCATATACGAAAATGCCAGTGGAAGGTTTGCAACATTTAAATGCAGCATGCATTCACCTTAAAACCTTAGTCAATAAGTAGATGAGTATCTTTTAAACAATTGTATCAATCGTTTATCAATCATGTGTGTATAGATATATGCCAGTGCTTCCCTGACTGTGCGCTGGGGGCATATTTGTGTGCCACAAGAACAGCTGCAGTTTGACTTGAAACAAAAATGGAGGGGGTCATAAATGGGCACATATCTCTGTTTAAGATCAACCTCTCATTTAGTCTGTTATGATACAAAGCGCACTGGTGGCTGAGCTCAGGTTAGACCGACATAACCTGCAGTTGATGTCAGGTCAGTAAAAACCAGCAGCTTAATAGGAACCGAAGAATCCAGAATCTAGGAGTTCAGTTGGAGTTACAACGGGTCTTCTAAGAGTGGTTGCAGTTTGCCTCAGGCTGATGCAGCCGTGCCAATGGCGTGTGCACTGCATCCTGCAATGGAGGAGGGAAGTTACAGAGGCCTCCTCAAGGTTTGTTCCCTTACCTCGGGGCTGAATTGAGGCTGCATTGGCTTTGGAAAACTGGATAGGATTGGGCCATTTGTTATACCTGTGACAAAAAGGTGGTGTAACTTGGGGTCCAATCGTATGGGGGTCTGTGCCTGCGGTATGCTCATACCAGTGGTACCAGGTGTCACAAAAGTGCCATTAGGCACTTTCCTGCCACTGGCACAGCACTGGTACTGCCAGTGCTGAGGCCAGCACCAAGAAGACCCAGAGCTGGAGCTGCTGAGGTAAGCATCGCCGTCAGTCAGTGGTCAGTCGAGCGCCGTTTTCAGGGCTTGGGGGAGATGGGGTTGGGACAGAATGGGAGGGTGGTCTGAAGGGAAGATCAGGCCTGGCGGGGAGGGCAGAGACTGCGGCATTGTCTGCCACCAAATCCTAAGCCCCCTCCCAGTCTGTGGCCTCTTGGGTTCTGTGCGTGTTCAATAGCAGGTGCAGATCCAAGGAGTCCCATCGGGGCTGCCGAGGCTTTACACAGGGTAAGGGAATGAACGTTCCTTTACCCGCTCTGGCAGCTGTCCTGGCTTCATAGGATACAATGGTTGCCGCAAGATGTGATGATGGTGTCTGGCCTGGATGCAGTGATGTCATTCAGGGGGAACGGGCCAGAACAGGCGTTCCGGATCCTAACGGGCTCTGTGGCTGGTTCCGGGTTCCCGACAAGTGCCAATCAAAAGTGAGTTCCTGTTCCTAAATCATTTGAATGACACCACTGCCTGGATGCGTTTAAAAGGGGATTGGACAGATTTATGAGGAAAACTCTATTGCAGGTTACCCCAGACTGGGGAGGGAGAGACAGGTGTTCCGTCGGCTTTATGATCTACACTTGTGTTTAATAAAGTTAAACCCTAACTTCAGTCTGGTGTCTTCCTTGGGGGTGGTGCAAGGGCAATAGGCTACCTCAGAATGCCAGATGCAGGGGAGTGGCAGTGAGATACAAGTATCTGGTTGTCTCATGTGCTCCCTGAGGCATCTGGTGGGGCCACTGTGAGATACAGGAAGCTGGACTAGATGGGCCCTTGGCCTGAGCCAGCAAGACTTTTCTTATGTTCATTTTGATGCTGTTGTTCCTCAGGGCAGCCTAGGAATGGGCTGTTGGTAAGGTGATGTTTGTGATTTTTATCATATTGTGGCGTATCTGTTCGTAAGATATTCAGTCACTAGAATTATCTGAGATCAGTCCCTTAAAGAAATTAACCAGTTTTGTTTGTATCATCTGGTTTCTGTCAACATGCTTATCTGAGTGTGTATTCCGACAGTGAGATAGCCTGAAGGCAACCTCAGAACCGTAGTCCAGGGAAGCATTCTGCTTTCCAACTGGATGCACCCATTCTCAAAGTGGGAGGACTCTCTGCAGAGTTAATACTCCCTTCCTCTTCCATTGTGTGGGCAGTGACATTATCCCAAGGGAGAAGGATACATCGGGACTCTCTGATGCAACCCACGCTTCAGCTGACAGGTGCGAGGAAATCCCTGAAGCATCACCATTGCTCAGAAAGCACAGTAATCTCTGAGCCCCTACCAACTGGGCTGCCAGGAGATGTCAGGAAATAATTACTAACTGGGTTATCTTACAGTTGCAAAGAGGATGCCTGCCCATTGTTCTGGGTATTGATCAAGAAAATACATGTATATGGTGTTTTTGGGGGGGGGATGCAGAATAAAAATGCCTCCAGTGAAAAAGTCATGGACCACATATCAAAACATTCACAAGATGGGGTATTGAGGGTAGCCTGAGCTCATTTTCATGCCCCCCTCCCTTCAGGGACACTACAGGGAGGGGAGGAGATTTCAGTAGCAAGGTTATCTGTGAGATTTAAAAGCCTACTCTTGCATGCATTCAAGACTAAGTTATAAAAAAACCTGTAGGGTATGCATTAGTTTCATGATAGAATCATAATATTTAACATTCATAATACTAAAACAAGAGGGTCCCACAATTCCATATGAACAAAAGAAAAGTTGGGAGAAGGCCAGCCGGCAAAAGAATGGACTCCAGCCTTGAGGACCTGTCCAGGCTGGACTTACGATCACCTGCTGAAGCTCAATGTCACACGGCCAGAGGAGAGAACCACACTGTGAAGGCTACATCTGGGACTGAGGTTTCGGGGAATCGCAGAATACTGTACATTTGTTTTTAAAAAAACCATTGAAAAATGGTGGTTTAGACTAGCCTGCCTATGTAAGCCACCTTGGGCATTTGCTTCGGCATGGGAAAGGCGGGGTATAAATTCTTCAAAATAAATAAATAAATAAATAAATAAATAAATAAATAAATAAATAAA
>JAJKFI010000008.1:13190910-13225824 GCA_029204185.1 Lerista edwardsae
AAATAAATAAATAAATAAATAAATAAATAAATAAATAAATAAATAAATAAAAAGTCCTGCTGGTACGGGCCAAAGACCCATCTGTTTCCCACAGCAGCCCAGCAGTTGCCTCTCTGGAAATCTTCAAACAAGAGAGAAATTGAGAGGCAGACTTATCTCCCAGAGGCGGTCCTGAGGGTTTTCCTGCCCAGGGGCAAACCCCCAGTTGACCACCCCCCGCCCCAAAAGCAATTGCAGTGACATTATTGTGTCACCACAATTAAATTATGAAAGCAGCACAAGGGTCTTCGTGACTACTACCCCACTGCAGGATGCAGGACATGCCCCATTTTCACAGTTAGATCTGTACTGGAATGTTGGTTAGGATTGCACCCCGAGTATGCATGACAGGAAACAACAACTCTCTGCTTTTTCTGTCCATGCGATGCACCTGATCTACCCTTGAATGTCCCTGTATATTCATGTAGGAATGTAATACTTAAATATAGTATAACCTACATTTAATGCCTATTTGTTGTTGTTCAGTCACTAAGTTGTGTCCGACTCTCCGTGACCCCATGGACCATAGCATGCCAGGCCTCCCTGTCCTCCACTAGCTTTCGGAGTTTGCCCAATTTTATGTTCATCGCTTCGGTGACACTATCTAACCATCTCATCCTCTGCCGCCCCCTTCTCCTTTTGCCTTCCATCTTTCCCAGCATGAGGGTCTTTTCTAAAGAGTCCTCTCTTCTCATGAGGTGGCCAAAGTATTGGAGCTTCAGCTTCAGGATTTGTCCTTCCAGGGAGCAATCAGGCTTGACTTACTGTAGGATTGCCTGATTGGATCTCCTTGCAGTCCAGGGGACTCTCAAGAGTCTTCTCCAACACCATAATTCAAAAGCATAGACTCCCACATTTCAACTCCATATTTTAGTTCATCTCCCATGTGAACCTGCCCAGTGCCTGAGGGCTTCAGGGATGGCCTTTTCACTTGTTCTACCATTGACAGGAGAACAACCAGTGGCAACACATGCATCAGCTTTCCCTATGATGGCACCCAGGCTATAGAACTGCCTCCCATCGGAGGTAGGTTTGGCACCTATACTAAGGCCCCAAGCCAAAGGGCACACTATGTGGCAGAACACACCACACACAGAACTGGCGTAGCACACAGATCAGCCCTTCACTTTCTCTAAATAGTACTCCTCTTTCCTTTACACAGTCAATATCGTCACCTGCAAATGTACACAGGGAATTATAAAAGGAAAATCCTTTCAGTATAATTGTGCAGTGTGACAAGCTGCCCAAACGACAAGAATTATTTCCTAAATGAAATGGAAATGTTTGTAGCCGGTAAAGTGGCATCACTGTGATGTTTAGTCTGAGCAAACCCCTATGAAAGTATGATATGGATGTGATGCCCTTCCCCTCCACTGGCTACAGACTAACACCATCCCATGAACCACAAGATATATAGTATCTTCTACTATTGAATACTTCCATGCTTGTTCAAATATATAGCCATGACAGGAATGATCAGCACCAATGGCGTATCACATGTATTCTAATTATATCTAAAAAATGAGTCTTAGAGCGCAATCCTAACCGGGAGTTAGGCTGCCACAGTTAGGCCAGCAATGTTTGGCCAGCACAAGGGCCACCATAAAGTGCGTTTGGACCACTCTCCGAGTCAGGGAGGATGGTGCACATCTCTGTGCTGGCCTCTCTGACTCCAAGAGTGGTCCAAACATACTTTATCATGTCCCTTGTGCTGGCCAAACTATGCTGGCCTAACTGGGCTGGCCCAACTCCAGGTTAGGATTGCACTCTTAGTGGTTGAACACATCAAATCATATTTAAAGCCTGCAATATAAAACATTTAAGTGTTTTTGAAAAGCACAGTAAATTTTTCTCAGGTCCTCATTAAACTGAATAAATCTTTTCCCACACCACACATGCCATGTTGACATAATTAATTTCTACCTCAAAGAATACTATATATTTTTGCCATTACTACAGAATGTCCTTTAAATGCACTCCTGCCTAAGTACTATTTTGTTAATGAAATATTTATGGTATGTTTTTTTCTGCTATGAAAAACAAAGTTTATACTAAGGCAGTGTATTAGGGACTATTAAAACAACCAATTTCTTGTTGAATTTCCATCATGAAATAATACATCTGAACGCAATTGGATTTTTCTAAGACGATTTTTCTAATGGCTTTTACATTAAATAAGTACCTAATAAAAGTATTATTTTTTGATATGTGTCTGAATTAATATCACAAATAGTCCAAAACCTTAAAAACAGCTACTGTTTTCAGGATATTCCAAGGCATTTTTTTCTCAAACTGTGGGTTGGTACCTACTAGGTGGGTCGCAAGCCAATTTCAAATGGGTTGTGTAGCACTTAGCCAGCCATCATTGAAAATATGAGAAGGTGGGATGTTGGAAAGGGGGAGAGCTGTGTGGTTATTTTGCTTGCGTCAACATTGTAGACAAGTTTTTTTTTCCCCCCTTTCTGATTCACTTTGAAAATGGCTGTGAAATTACTCAACTTATTGTTGCGTTCTCAGAAAGCAGCAAGCTCTGGCATCACAATGACAGCACTTCGGGTCATGATATCACTTCCAGTGGGTCCCAGACAGATTGTCATTCTAAAAAGTGGGTCCTGGTGCTAAAAGGTTTGAGAACTACCGTTGTAAGGTTTTCTGCATTGGTACTGATGCCCCAATACCACCAAGATATAATAACTGTTTCTATACAGGACTTCAGGACTGAACAGATTAATATTTGTGACTAGCAAAATGCCCATCATTAGGAAGGTTGGAGTATGTTTTAAGGGAGGGCTAATATATATCAATGTGGGGACGTGGAGGCGCAGCAAGTTAATCCGCTGTCGCTGGGCTTTCAACCGCAAGGTTGGGAGTTCGAGACTGCGTGACGGAGTGAGCTCCCGTTGCTTGTCCCAGCTCCTGCCAACCTAGCAGTTCGAAAGCACCTAAAAAATGCAAGTAGATAAATAGGGACCACTTCGGTGGGAAGGTAACAGCGTTCAGTGGGAAGGTAACAGCGTTCAGTGGGAAGGTAACAGTCATGCTAGCCACATGATCGGACAAAAACGCTGGCTCTACAGGCTTTGAAACGGAGATGAGCACCGCCCCCTACAGTCGGTCACGACTAGACCATTCAGTCGGGGGGAAACCTTTACCTTTTTAAATATATATATCAAAGGTGCCTGGGTGACGCAATATGCCTTTACAGCCTTCACAAAGAGACAGATTGCGCCCTCTTGTGGAATAACTGTCAGTGAAGGCCATGCCATTCTCCATCAGAGAAGACGGAACGTATTTGGCTCTCACCATATCATTGCCTCCAAGAGCAATTGCGTTGAATGCCCCGTTTCCCCACCGTCAACCCCATTTTCCTTTATTTAGGGGCACTTAACCTCCCAGAAGTTCCTGTGCAGGTTCAGCAGCCTAAAAACTGTCAGGGCATCATTGCAAGCAAGCAATGTTTTCTCCTTCGTTTAAAACTCCATTACAAATGTCTTTGTGGAGTGGAGTCCTCCTCGACTGGTATAGCTGCTCTGCCCCCAGCCCACCTGCCCCAACCCACGAGGCCTACTCAGACCTATGCCAGCTATTTTGTGGGTGTAAATGTGCTAGGTCCAAGGGGGCATGTCAGGCCTGGGGCAGGGACCATGGATCAGAGCCGTTGCCAGCTCGCAGCGTGCCCGGGGGTGGGGCGACATCACTGCGCCCCCTGTCCGGCCGCCTTGCCCAGCCATACCTCCCTGCACGTGGAATAGCTCCATTAAGGAGCAATAGGACTGCAAGGGAAGGCACGGGGGGAAAGAGTGTGGGTTGTTCCGCACTGCGGTGCCTTGCCATTGTGCTGGCCACCCCCTGTAGCACCCTCCCTCCATATCTGCCCTGGATCTCACTGCTGCAGCTGCTGCTACCAAGATCTGCCCCAACCCACCTCCAGCCCACCCATGGCCCTCACCTGCCCTTGCCACCCCACCTTCCCTGCTTCAGTGGCTGGTCTGCTGCCCACCACTGCAAGCTCAGGGCTTATTGCTGTCGGCATTCTCAGCAGCGAGCGGCCCACTGTCACGTGATGCGATGGTGGATCTCGAAATCTGCCATCACATCACAAGGATATGTCTGGGCTGTTTGTCAACGTTATAGACCTCAACTGAATTTTGGAGTAGGGGGGTTGGAAAGAAAACATTCCAGCTCAGAAATCCCACTCTCATTACAAGCAAAGCCCAAAGTTAGGATTGTGCTCTCAGTGCCCAGCCCTCCCTGTCAATCTCCTTTGCAAGCAAACTGACGCTTGACAAGAAGAGAAGAATTAGCAGTGGGAAAGCTGGTGGTTTACAGGCCTGAAGACCTCTTTGATGGCAAGGTTCATGGAAGCTGCCTCCTGACCCTGCCATTTTCCAAGTGCTCTCTGAGAAAGATTGGGAACAAAATAAAGTACTTGAGAAGATACTTTATTGAGAATACAGCATATTTTGGCAGACCCAAGAATTCCCTGGAATAGTAGTTACTTTCTTGAAAGAGATCAATTCACCAAATAGACTGCAATACAAATCAAACAGAAAGACAAAGCTGTATAATTGTGATGCAGCCACTAAACCATCAGGGACACTAATAGACAGGACTCACCGTTTCCTGCTACCTCTATTATATGTCTTTCTTCCCAGATTGTAATAGAATGAAAAACATTAGGCAGATGAAATTGATTTTGCTGTCTGTAGCTGAATGCCTAAAATGTCGGCACGCTTCTCTTGGCACTCATTGAGTTTCCATTACAGGTAATGGGACTTGGAAGCCACCTCTAGAGGTGAGAGTCCACTATGTGTAATGCTTGCAATGAGGGCTGTTCGATTCCATTGCTCAATGTGTGACTTTCATGAAGATGTCACTCTTTGGAAGGATTCCTTTGACCCAGTTCCTGCAGCATTGCCTCCGTCTGAGACCCTAAGGCAGTGGTCTTCAACTTTTTTTGTGTCACGACGATCCCAGTTTTGGGGACCCCCCCTGTTGATCCCGTCCCTTCCCAGGACCCTAGCTGCCCTCCCCCACTTCTGTCACTGCCTGCTCCCTGCACTGTACATTATAACTGTATATTCTTATTAGAGGGAACAGAAAAAGCTGCCATGAGGCCTGGCACTACTGAAAGCTATTTCAGCACAACTTCTAAGAACCTGAGCAGGTCTGAGACATAATCCCTGGTTCCTGAAAGTGTACCCCAGATGCTTCCCCTTTTGCCTGGGAATGCTCTAATCCTGTGGTCTTCAACCCCTTTCATGCCTTTAAGTTGCCGTGACCCCACAACTGAAGTATTGCAACACCATTGGGGTCCCAACCCCAAGGCTGAAGAACACTGCCATAAAGGACTGAAAGCTGGGGTTGTGCATCTGTTCTGCAGTTCTGAAGGAACACAGAAAAATGCTCAGAAGGCATCACTGGATACAGAATTCAGCTTCCCCAGAATCTCAGCTTTCAATTCTTTCAGTTTTTAAAATTTTTTTCAAAACGTTTTATGATTTCAAATATATTTATTTCTTCCATTGGATGTGGTGCCCCAGGAAGGCTTATCTCAGCTCTGCAGCCAGAGCTATGTCCTACCACCCTACCCGTGTTAGATACTGCAGGGCTGGAAGAGCCACAGGACTGCAGAATGCCAATGCCTTTAAAATGCTCTCTTTTCTAGGAGGTAGATGAGGAGCCAGATGGAAGGATGATTGAAGCATGCAACTGCAACCAGGGGTGCTATGGCTAGGAGGACGTTGATAGAGACAACACTTGTCCCAGACCCAGGCCCATATTGCTGTGTGGCAGCTGAACAAAGTGCAAGGAAGGACCACAAAATCAGCTACAGGGTTGGAAGGTGAGGAATACAAGTCCTGAACATTTGCCTTGAAAAGACAGCACCAATTTTTGCACAGAGTAAGGGCAAGCAACCTGCAACTGCAAGAGATTGGTACTTCTGATTCACCTTTGAGGCCATATAATTATATTTTAACCTCTCTTTTCTTCTGCAAAGGCACCTGTCCCATTCCTGCATAGTCAGCCATCCAGATACAAACCATATCTGCTTAGTTTCAACAGGGTTGCTCTAGCATATGTCTTCTGATTATTCCCTTGGTGATAGCAAACATAGCTAGACAATACTTGCAGAAATCTCAGAAGCCAGCAAGGTGACTGGGGACGCAATCCTAACCTGGCGTTGTGCTGGCACAGGGCTGTTGCAAGCATGCCATTAGGCGCATCTGTGCCACGGATTTGGTCACTGGGCAGGCGCAAGCAGCAGCGCCGGCTCAGGGGCACTGCTGCGTCCATCAGCTACGCCAGTTGAGAGCCAGCTTGGCTCTGCCGGTGCAGGGCTGGCCCAAGGGTGTGCCAGAAGTGGGCAGAAAGCATAACATGGGGGTGCCATGGGTGGCGCGGTGGGCGGATTCAGGACATGGCCATTGGGCCATATCCACACACCTCCGTCCCCAGGCTGGGCGGCCCAATTTGGTCTACTTCAGCCACGTGGACTTGCGCTTGCTCTTTTGTGGATGCAGATCCAAGCAGCCCCATAGGACCAGCTGGGGCTTACCCCAGGGCAAGGGGAAAATATTCCCTTGCCCTGCGCTGAGCTGCTGCTGCCTCCTAACTTTGTTAAGAAGCAGTGCAGGTGAGCCGGCCTGCCTATTCCAGAACAGATTAAGGTTGCACCATGGGACTGATTACAGGCTCCTGGAGGGCAGACTTCCCCTGCCCTTCTCCCACAATGATGATCAGGAGTGGAATAATGTATGCAGATCATGTACAATGTATTAACAATAGATTGATAAATGTATTAAAAAGTTTGCAGAACTAAGCCAAATAAGAGAAATTGTGCACCTTCTATTATTTATATCAAATCACTGAAGGCATTTTGTCTTGGAGCCACATTTTAATTTTTATTATCAGTGTATTTTTAGCACAGAGAACACATAGTCCTTCTCATAGCCTTCTGGGATCCTGTGCAGAATCAGTTTGTTCCAGACTGGAGTAACTCAGAGACTGGCTACAATTGCCTTGATTTTTAACCTTGATTTGGCTACAATTACCTTGATTTGATTACCTAAGATTTTAAACTAAATTTTACCTGGGATGGGCACTCGAGTCGCTGAAACTTGACTTGAGTTGCAAAAATGCCAGTTTTTCATGAGTTGTGTTAACCTGAGTCACACATGTCACTGACTTGGATTCAACTTAAGGCTTGGGGCCACTGACTCGGAAAAGAGTCATGACTCAAATTTGACTTGAGTTCTTACTCTCTTTAGTGTTTGTGTGTTTGCTTATTTTTTTTGTCCATTGCTTCCATACCAACCCACCTTGTGGGTGATCCCGAAATCATCATGGTGGGAGGAGGGTAGGTGGTTCCAGAAACCACGACTGGGAGGGAGGGTTGAAGGGAGGAGGAAGGCTAAGGGCGCAATCATAATATGGAATTTGGCCAGCACAAGGGCCGCTATAAGCATGTTTGGACCACTCTTGGACTCAAAGAGGCCAGCACACAGACATGCACCATCCTCCTTGACTCTGAGAGTGGTCCAAACGTGCTTTATGATGGCCCTTGTGCCAGCCAAATTTTGCTGGCCTAACTGTGCCGTCATAATTCTAGATTAGGATTGTGCTCTTAAGGGTTTTTTTTTTTTTTTTTTTTTTGCTCAGGGACTTGATTTGTTTCCTGAAATGACTTGAGACTCGAGTAAAAATGACCTGAAATTTCCACACGTCAAGTCGCGACAGGTGCATGCTATGACTCACAAATCGAGTCATGGCTTGGCTGACACATGACTCCAGCTCAATGGGTTTGGCACATCCCTGTACTTTACCGCCTGGAACCAGTGCCTCAATTACAGCCACAGCTAAAATTTTGAAAAAAAAATTAAGGAAACCACATAAGGCAGCATTTAGTTTTAGGGATTCCGCAAATTGCGAGGAGGGGGATATTTCAATTTGCTAGGTGTTATGTTCATTTCTAAATATTAACCAGTGTCAGCTCCTGGGAGCAGAGGTTAGCTCAAATAAATAAGTCAATAAATGTGTGCCGACGCTGAAGATGGGAACAAAATGGTAGCGCTCACAGGCTGTGAAAACATTGTCAGGTTTCATAACCTTCTCCTCCTGCACTTAATGACTGCCTCGGAACACCAGGGAATTCCTTGTCACTTGTGCTAGATCAGTAGTATAGTCATGATGACAGACTGACATGGGATGGAATGTGGGAAGAATAGAAAACCAGATTTAGACAAGCGCTGAATGATCATGCCCAGGAAAGGTAGATCTGTAGCAGTTGTTGAAAAGCAATGCTAGAAGAACAGATTAATCGTTTGCAGCTGGGTGTCCAGAAACAAACAAATAAAAAACTGTGCCTATATTTAGCACCAAGACACATTGCCTTAACTTGAATGTTAATAGAGATTTGCTGGTATTCCATCCTTCTAAAACACAGCGCCACTCCTTTAATGGGGCTGCGTTTTACTCCTGGCAGGAATTGCTAAATAATTTCTGTGTCTCAATGCCATTTCAGCAGTTGCTTCAACACTTTAAGTGCCTTGACCTACATCTTTCATCAGCACTCTGAAAATGCAGCATCCTTGTATTCTGCTCAGTGACATAACAATGCATTAGCGTGGTTAATCAACCTAGAGGAGTACTTCGGACACAGTGCATAAACAGGTCAGCCGTGCCTTTAGTGAAGCTGAACTTTGCATTGAAAAAAGGAGTACAGTACTTGTTTTGCAATGATTCATAAATTCAGAAATGTTGAGGCCCAAAGGGAGTACACTGACTGATCACCTGGTCTAATCTTCTGCTCAACAGCAGACGAGAAAAACTCCTTCGGCAGTTTCAACCAAGATTTTGAATCTGCTATGAGACAGAGTATCATTTTATTCATTTTATTCATCATTTTCTTTTACGTTAGTCACTGATGATCAACATTAATAAACGGGGCATCAAGATAGCAGGTGGTCTTCTTAGTCATTTGGATGGGGAAGTCACACAGTCCCCTCCAGGGGCCAAAGCTGAGAAATTAGCTATTCAGTGCAGAGTCAGCACCAAAATACCGAAAATAAAAAGACAGATATTAAATTGTGCATCTGTCTTAAAAAGGTTGTAACCTTGCTGGGAGAAGGAAGCAGTGTTTGGTATATTAGGGTGCTGATGTTGCTTTTGAGATGGATAGTGCCTGCTGGGTACTTGCTTTTCTATCACTGTACCATCTCTATAAGGTCGTATTTTATATCTGTAAGTAAACAGAACATTACACAGCTACTTCTACGTTTCCAGGATTCTGTCCTCCAAAAGGAAACAGAATCTGTAGGGCTGCCCCTACGGCTGCCTGTATCTTTTGGTTGATACTTCATAATCCAGTCCCATATGCGGACTGGATAAATTCCTGACTTTCCTTGGAGACCTGAGATTTGTATGCACTTAGTGATTGGGTACCCAAACCTGTTCATGAAGGTCAAGGGGGTGGGATGGAGTGATCAGCTGGGTTCCACTCCTCCCATCAGGCACCTTGATGAGATCATCAATGCAGAGTTAGGAATTTTCCAGCCTGCAGGAAGTGGGCATTGTTCTCTACCAGTCACCTGTGTATTGCATTTGTTAGGAGCTCAGAGAACAGTACCCACTTGCTCATCTGTGAATGAAATTACTGAGATTCCTAGAGCAGTGTAAGTAGCTTAAACTAATTGTACTGTTTCGTTAGGATTGCGTTAAGGGATTGTGTTATTTTCCTTATTTGCAAATTCATTCCAGCCATTACTATACAAACTTTCCTGGGTTTAAAGCTACGAAGGGGTGGGTGTAGTGGCCTGAGTGATGGATTTGCATCACAGCGCCATCTATTGGGCATGAATGGCTACTGCACCCTTTGGTGAAATTGTGCTTTCCAGTCAAGCTACAGCATTTTCCACCCTCTTGCTTGTATTTTTATTACCCATCTTCTTTCCCAGTATTAATTCCCCCTTTTTGGTTTAGACTTTTAATAAACTAGTTACAGTTTGACCCTTTGTCTGCCTGGTCCATGTTCACAGTGGTTCTTGTTCATAGTGGACAATTCAGTGGATTGTCACATCTATTTGTCACATATGCAAGTTTTTGTTTATGGGTCTAATTATTACTGCAGGTTTGATTTTTAATACAAATCTCCCTATAGGTTGGATTTTTAATAAGAACCCCTGGGGTCAGGGCTGGCCTCAGTAGCAGTGGGGCCCAATGGGAGGCAGTCCTATGGGGTTCCCACTCTCCCCGCTGGGTTCCCCACTCATCATGGGGAACACCCATGGCGAGAAGAGCGTTTGTGCTGCCACAGAGAAAGTGCAGCACCTGGAAATAGTTGGTGGTAATGTGATGACATCACTACCAACTGCTTCCTGGAGGCCCATTTTGGGCCATTTGGAGACAGGACCATAAGAGACATAATGCTCTCATATTGAGCAGCCGCTCCACTTGTCCTACTGGTGTACAGCCCATGGAAATCCTGGTTGCAGCAGTGCTGCGGAGGCTCAAAGCACAGGGCCAATGTGACAATATAGGCCACATTGGCTTAATGACAGCCCCGCATGGAGTCCAGTGTACTCCTGAGAGGGTTTTTCTTTTCCCAGATGACCCTCCTTAGTCTGGTCTCTGTAGCCTGGGATGATGGCAGTGATACAAACTGCTAAAGCTTTGCCCTCACTCAGCCGCTGATCCAGTGCTGAGAAAATGGGAAACAGGAAGAGTGCATGCTTACCAGTAGGCATTACTCCCTTTGGTCAGTCTGTCTACTTCAAGGAGTCTTCTACTCCCATCAGGCTGGACAATACTTTCCCATTTGACTGGCCTACACAATTATTTATTTAGTTATGGCCAACAATGTGCATGGATTAAAGGTATTTGTGCACATCCTCACCCCTCAACAGAAATGAATTGAATGTCTGTGAATAGCTCTTGTGAATTGTGAATAGTTTCTTGGCTCTCAGTTGCCTAAACTGAGTTGGACTAGATGAAGCCCAAAGTCCCCATTCAAACATTCTACAATTCTATGAAACTGGTAGTGAGATGAGAGGGCAGGATGTGTGCATACAGGAGCATCTACAACTTTTAAGCTATGCACAGGGGCGTAACTAGGGTGTGGCAGGGGGGTGGCAGGAGCCATGGGCGCCATCTTGCATGGGGCGCCATTCGCATGGTGCCTGCCCCCCCCAAAATGGCACCCACGGCCCGCCCACTTCCTGCGGCGCATTCTCCTCGCTCCGGCTGGCCTTAAAGAGCCAGCTGGAGCAAGGAGAACGCGCTGCCACCCGGCGCCCCCTCCCGCTTCTCAAAGGGGGTGGGGCGCTGGGCGCCGCGGCATTCTGTTTGCTCCTGCCGGTCCTTTAAGGCCGGCACGAGCGAACAGAAAGAACGCGGCCGGGGTGCCGCATTCTGTTCGCTGCCGCCAGCCCTTTAAGGCCAACGGCAGCGAACAGAACACGGCGCCCCAGCCGCGTTTTGTTCGCTGCCGCTGGCCTTAAAGGGCCAGTGGCAGCGAACAGAACATGCCTCTTAGAAGGGGCGGGGCGCTATGTCATGATGTCACGATGTGACGTCATGACGCTGCGTGCCCCTAGGGGCGCATTTTCATTGGGCGCCATGGGCACCCTTTCAAACAGATTCGCCCCTGGCTATGCACATCACTAACCAATACGTAGCACAGGCTACGTAAATAAATAAATAATGTCAAATGGGAAAGTATCATGCAAATTGACCCACACTAACGCACTGATACCTTGAATGCATATAAATTGTAGGGAGCCAGATACTTCCGAGTATCACATGAACTGCCTCAGTGGCTCTCAGAATGTTCAATATGCCTTTCCCTCATCCTGCATCCATGGGCCATAGTCTGAGGACTGGAAAAAGTCCTACTGAGTCAAAGTATATTCCAGGTAGAACTCTAGTCATTTTGAATTTTTTTTTAAAAACATCACTGTTACCAACAGCTGCATATGTGATTGTAGAGTTTCTCCTGATCCTCTCTAATATCCCAAGAGGAAAGAAGACGGAACACCCACCAGCAAGGGAAATTCACGTCTCCTTGGGAAAGGAGAAGAAATGAACTGATTTTGAATGTGTGTGAATAGTTCTTGGCTCTCATATCAAACCCATGTGATTTCAAGTTACTTATACATGGGTTAAGCAGCTCAGGTTAAGCTGATAGCACAGGAGCTGTTTATACTGGAATGAAACACTGCAGGAGCCCTATCTGAATGCCTTCTGCGGTAGATTGTAGCCTAGGTCCGAAGGGTGCTGTAGGAAAAAATGTAAGAGTCAACCAGCCTAATCTTGTCAGAGTTCTCTGCTTCCTACCTTTCATGCAGCTCTAGTGTTCCTTTATAATCGAGAAGACAGAAGAGAAGATCCAAACGCAAGAGCATGCAATGAACAAGAACTCAAAAGTCTATATTGGGTTTGGGTGGATACACAGTAGGAGTACAAAAAACCTGTGAGAGGGCACAGGAAGGGTAAATTACATTTTGGAGGGGACGAGATTTCTCCCACATGTTGGGCAGAAGGAAAGATAATGCTGGTGAAACCCAGAGAAAGAAAAGCCATTAGCGCAATCATTCAGGCTAGTAACACTGTTAAATGAAGACTATACCTGTGTCCTAGCAAAACGGTTGACTGATGGCCTAATCCTATTTGGACATTGCACACTGATGCCATTGCAATTTACGTCATATCCTAAGTCCATCCAGGCAACACCACACTGCTGCAGCCCCCCCCCCCCCCCAGTAACATCCACAGTGCCCATGAAAACACCAACAGAGCCTGTCATCCATTGAATGGCATCCTGGCATTGATGCATCATCTGTACAATATTGGCCTGGCATCTGTACAACGTTGGTGCGCTGATGAAAAAGCCAGTTGCTGCACCCATCTAGCCACTATGCTAGCAGCCACGGAAGTGCCACCAGGGTGAACCAATTTGGGGGCAGGAGCAGGACCAATGAGTGGCCATCACCAGGCCCCTTGCCATCCCCTAGGAATCCATCCATCCATCCATCCATCCATCCATCCATCCATCAACAGGTACTTGTATACCTGATATATAAGTACCAGGTACTTATATATAAATGAGCAACTGAGCATCAGGCACTACTTCCAACTATGGGGAGATGCCCCAAGGACACCAGACACAAATGCACATGACATGACGAAGAATGCCACATCACCCCTACCACCTCCAGGAGCTACTGTGGCATCAGCAGCAAGTGGGCTAGAAATCCCTGCACCCAGGAATCAGGTTCCTTTATCCTGCTCACAAAAGTACACACATCCAAGGAATATCCTTTTGAGCAGAGCACGGGCAGAAAGATAGCTAACTGGGCAAAGATATACCTTTTAAAGTGGTGCCCTCTTACATTTAGCAGGGCGAGGGCATCTTTTCACCCCAGCATGGCATCTCTTTTAAGTCTATGAGCCCTTTGGGGACAGGGAAACATGATTTATTTTGCTTTGTACACCACTTTGTGAACTACTTTTTGTCAAAAAGTGGGCATATTCCAGTGGTGTCATCTACAAATAAGGAACGGGAACGCTGGGTGGGACTTCTGCAGGACTTCCGCGTGATTGGCTGCCCGCCTGTCCCATTCCACGGCTGCCCTGGCCTCGGGGTGTGTGTGCCTGCTCGCCGGGGGAGACGGGTGGGGGGCACGCCGGAGCCTGGGCGAGCAGCGATGGGGCTCACAAACTGAGGCAGCCCCCCCCCCCCGAGGCCAGGGCAACCACGGAACGAAACGGGCGGGCTGCCAATCACTCAGAACTCCCGCCCAAGTCCCGCCCAGCATTCCCGTTCCTTGTTTGTAGATGACACCACTGGCATATTCTTATTCATAACAACAACAGGACCCCTTGAAAAGAGGGCAGCTATGTGAAAAAAAAACATACAAGCCGCACCATGACAAGGGTTCGAGACCCTGCAGAGACATTCACCTGTTGGGAGGAACTCTTTTGCCAAGGATGGGCCTAGAATGAGTCACAAGGGGAGCCTCAACAGCTCTCAGGCCATTATATTTGATTAATGTAATTGAAATTAATGGTCTGTCAAAGTGCTCTCTCCTCATCTCTGCTCGGATATTACAAGCACCAGGAGAAACCCTACAGTCAGCTGCTGGAAGTAGGCAGCAGTTTTCTTTCTGTAGCTGCTGGAAGTAAGCAGTTTTTAATTTCCAAAATGAGCAGAGCGGGAGCTCAGGCCTGCCTGGAATACACTTTTCAGTCACTCAGATGTGCGGGAGAACAGCTGGGAGAGACGTTTATCCGGGAAAAGGAAAAAAAGAAGGGTTTGAAGATCCTGTGGCCTCTGGACCTAAAAGGATGGGCAAGGGACCCAGGCTTCCCAACATTACTGAGGTATATACAAATATAAGGAAATAGGTAAAGCGATGGTTAAACCAAGAAAATGTGCTAATTAATAAGACTATCATATGTCGCTATCCAAGTTTAAGGGCACAATCCTAACCTGGAGTTAGGCCGGCACAGTTTAGCCAGCACAAGGGATATGTGAAGTATGTTTGGACCACTCTCAGAGTCAGAAAGGCCAGCGCACAGACATGCACCATCCTCCCTGACTCCGAGAGTGGTCCAAACGCACTTTACAGTGTCTCTTGTGCCAGCCAAACTTTGCTGGCCTAATTGTGCTGGCCTATCTCCAGGTTAGGATTGTGCCCAAAATCTGTTATAGTTGAGTAGGCTTTAGTATTAAAAGGGGAAATTTTGATTAAAGTTTGAAATGCATATAGGGGAAAGACTGCCCTATATTTCTCCTGTTTGCTTCAATAGTAAATGAAGAGGAAGCTAACTTCTGAGAGAGAAGTGGGATTATATTTTATCTTCGTGCTCCCATTCTAAATATAAACAGAAATGATCCCATGAGGAATAGCTCTTTCTCTATGATAATGTTGATAGCTAGCTAGGTAAGGAAAAAGAAATCCTCTCACAGCTTAATCTTAATGGGTTCGCCGGCTGGCCAAATTCCCCTGGCATGTGCAATGAGGCTGCCAGCCCAGGTGATTGGTGGCGTTGCATGTGGACTGGTGGGGAGGCCTCCCGCTGACAAAATAGTAAGCCAATAGGGGGTGGGAAGGATGGGCAAGGGAGGGGGAAGGACTGGGGTGTTTCTGGTCAGGGAGAGGATGTGGAGAGACGCAGAACAGAGGCAGTTACCGGCGGCACAACTGAGGGTATCCTGAGCTCCCTTCTTCCCCCCTTCCCTCATTCACATGGTTCTATGCCAGCAAAATAGATCATAGGAGACCTATTGGGGTAGTAGAGGGTTACCCCAAGGTAGGGGCACAAAAGTTTGCTTATCATGGGGACACCTTTGCAGAGACGAACCGAGCGCCGAGTGCGCCCATGGCAGGGCAACGAAACTGCGCCCCCTGCATGTCACCCCGCTCCCATGCATCACCCCGCCATGCCTCCCTGCACCCGGAATAGCTCCATTTTGGAGCGAAACACACACCAGGGCGGGCCAAACAGCATGGGTTAGCACGCGATTTACTCCACGCAATGGCGCTCTGCCGCCCCGCCACTGCCGGCACCCATGGCTCGCGCCACCCCGGGCTACACCCATGCTCCGCCTCTGCACCTTTAGACTCCCTCCCAGTTGGATGCAACACTGGCACAGCTCCACTGGCCCAGCTGCACAGGTGGGGGAGGCTTTAGTTAGGATTGGGCCCAGAGTATCTGACAAGTGCCTTTCCATCAAATAATCACAGGGATTCAGAAATAGGGGAGCAAGTGGAGAGCAAGCTACTTGTTTCTTCCCTTCAGCACCACCTATAGCAATGCAAACAATACAGATTCTGCACACATCTTTAAAAGGATGAGTGCGAATGGTGTTGGGCATGCATTTCTTCCCCCCTCCACAGAATGGCCGGAGCTTCACACATGTAGTGCTGAGCACTGAAAAGCTCTTCAGGAGTTGGGAGGAGGCTGGAACTTCTCATCTTCTCTTGCTGAATAGACAACTGGCACCATCACTAGACGTCGGCCCCACAAGCGTAACACCTGCTCCTGTGTCTGGATCAGGGCTGCAGAGTTTTATCTCAGTTAAGTTGCGTTGAGGGCACAAAGTACAAAGGTGGTGAATTAAATTTCACAAAGATCATAATTCTGCATTATATTGATTCACTACTGTGGAAGGAATTAAATGTGATCGCTAAAGTTATAAGATGATTTGAAGGGAAAATTTTAAAACTCACATGGAAAACATTTACTGATGGCCCAATCCTATGGTTTTTCCCACCACAGCATGCAGCTGCACCAAAATGGGCAGTGCTGCATGTTACGGGGGGATGAATTAGGAAGCTTGGGAGAGGAAAGGGAAATATTTACCCTTACTCCTCCATAATCTCTGCCAGTGAGTCTCCTCAGGCCCGCACCAGCATACATACAAGAGCGCATGTCAGTTAGCACTAGAGATGAGAGCATCTGGCATTGGGTGCCACCCCCTCCTGTCCCCAGCCCTCCCCTCTTCTGCCGCCTCCTGCCCTTTTACACCCACTTCACCAATGTACTGAAGTTGGTAGACCATCTTTGCCCCACCACTGTGGGTAGGGCCTCTGCAGCTTCTCTGATGGTGGTCCAGAAGAGTGCGGTTCGGAGCATTTCCAGAATGTGTTTTATGACACCGTAAAGTGAGTTCCACCTCCAGAATACTAATTCTGGCAGCAGAACCTCCAGGGTATGTTTGGACCATAAATCAGACTAACTAGGTTAGCATTGTCTGTACTGACAAGTGATAACTGCTTAGTGCTTTGAATGCAGGGTTGCTTCCAGCCTTGGCTGAAGATACTAGGGGGTGAACCTGGAACTTCATGCAAGCATAGTAGTGCTAGTAAAGGTAGGTTTCCCCACGACCGAATGGTCCAGTCGTGACCATTAGGTCCAGTAGGGGGCGGTGCTCATCTCCGTTTCCGTAGGGGGCGGTGCTCATCACTTGTAGAGCTGGCGTTTGTCCGAGGACAAACTTCTGTGGTCACGTGGCCGGCATGACTATACACCATAGTGCATGGAACGCCGTTACCTTCCCACCAAAGTGGTACTATACCTATTTATCTATCTACTTGCATTTTTAGGTGCTTTTGAACTGCTAGGTTGGCAGGAGCTGGGACAAGTGACAGGAGCTCACTTTGTCGCATGGTCTCAAACTCCCAGGTCAGAAAGCCCAAGTCTCTGAACTTCTGGTCAGAAAGCCCAGCAGCAGCGGTTTAACCCGCAGCGCCACCATGCCCCCTAGTAGTGCTAGAACCCTGCCTAAAACAGCTTGTTTTATGCACTGTAATAATAACTGCCGAAATGAAGTGGCACAAATGAAGCAGTAGATAAAGTGTTGAATTTTAAACAGTCTCAACTCAGCCATTGACTCTGGGCACGTCTTCACGGATCCTGGAGCTGGGGGAAGTAATTGTGAGATGCTAATTCAGTACATTAATCCCCACAAGCTACACTGCACTTTTTCCACCTGAAAGAGAGCTCCTGGTTGTCCGCAAGACTGTGGACATTATTGTAGTGTTCATAGAGGGGAAGAATGTTGCTTTGCACACTTCCAGCTTTATCCAGAAACCAGGAACACAGAAAGCTGTTCTGTCAACCTGATCTCAAGTATTGCCCCTTTGTTCTACCGTATAGTATCATCTCTAAAAGGGGAACAGTAACTACGTGGGAAGCAGAACTAAGACTGCAAAGACATGCAAAGGTAAACAAAATAATGATTTTGGAAGAGCTGTATAAGTACATTATAATAATAATTATGGGCAGGGATGAAATAAAGACAGGGATGGGCACTGGAACCACAATGACTCAACTCGAGTCGCGAAAACACTGCTTTTTGTGACTTGTGTTGACTTCAGTTAAGGATGTTACTGACTTGGACCTGACTCATGACTTGGGGCCAGTGCCTCAAAAATGAGTCATGGACTTAACTGAAGAGACTTGAGTTCCGACTCACTTTTCTGTGTGCTTGTGACTTGGTGTGTGTGTGTGTGTGTGTGTGTGTGTGTGTGTGCGTGTGTGTGTGTGTGCTTGCTTAGCTTTCATTTTTTGCCACAACTACATTGTGTCACAGACCTTGTGGCCGATCTGGAAGCCAGCATTCAGAAGGATGGCAGCAGCAGGCATGGTAGGAGGAGGATAGGTTGGTTCCAGGAGTCAGGGGCTGGGGGATGTAGGGGAGGAGGAAGACTTAAAGGTTTGGGGGATTGCACGAGACTTGTTTCTCGTAATGACTTGCTACCTGAGTCAAAATGACTAAGCGGCTCAGGTCAAGTTGCAATGGACGTGCTCTATGACTTACAAATTGACTTGAGTCAGAGGATCAGTGACTCGACTCACAACTCGGGCTTATTGACTGGGCTCAGTGACTCCATTAACAATGATAAGCTCATGAAATACTTATAGTCCAAATAATTTCATCTCATGTGACTTAGATCAGATGGAAATAAACCTTTGTTCTAGGACTGATCAAAGTGCTATTTCACAAAGTGGCAGAATGGCTTCCCCTCACACTTTGTAGCTCAATTCATAAATAAGAATTCAACTTCCATTTGACAGCACTTCCATTTTATTACAAGCCTATACATGTAGTTGTCACTGCCTATTTTCATTAGATAAGCTGTCGTGCTGTAGATAAATGAGTATCAAATCGGTTCAGGTAGAAGATGTTTGTAGCGTTGATTAGCTGTTATGCACTGACTGGTACAAGTTGACTCCTATCACAGTCAATTTCACAGCTGATCATCTGTATTTCAAGCCCATGTGCTGATAGGGTCTCTAAAACATTAGACTTTGTTACTTTTTGTTTTATTATTGTACTAAAAAGACAGTTTAAAGTGCATTGTATGTCAGGATATACTATCAGTTAATATTGTACAATTTTGTCTTTTTTCTTGTCTGGCTTATGTTTTAGTTCAGCTTTATATACCAGACTTCATTTCCAATATGCCTATAAAAGGATGAGAGATATACTCAGTCTTTCTAATAACTGAACTTGGGTGGTCAGGTGCTTGTCAGTTTGGAAGTGAAACTGGGCCTCCTCAAAATAAGGTAGTGAGTTTTTGGTTTGTTTGTTTTTTAGCATACTTGGAATACTCCCTGGTGCATAGAAGAGTGGATACATTTGCAAATTTAAATTTTAAACCCTAAAAGTGGTCCAACAAGGATATGAGGGCTTCCAATACCTATGGAATACTGACAGCAGTTGAGCAGTTAAGACTGTAGAGCAGACATTTTCAATTGGTCTGCCATGAAAAATCCGCAGGTATGCTGTGGGAATTGTGAGCGCAGCAGTTCAACATCGCTGAAAAACCTCTTTTGAGTTCTGCAGCTCCAGGGGTGAGCTAAAGAAGTGCAGGGGCTTGCACTTGTTTATCATTAGTAGGGGGTGCGTTTTTTTGTTGATTACCGCATAAAAAATCGCCTTTTCGGGGTTAAAGTATTTGAATAAAAACACAGAACACCACATTTTGGTGTTTAAGATACTTTCCAAAAATTAAAACTTTTCCAATTAGAAACATTACTGTGGCTGCATCTGCCGACACTATATCACCTACATCCCCTACCTAGTACACTTTTAAAGCATTTGAAATTAATAAAAATGACAACTTGGAATGAGAATGTAAAATAAAAACAAATAGCACCGCAATTTGCTATTTTATTTTGATCAAGAAATGTTGGGAAAAATATCACCAAAAAGCACACCCCTAATCATTAGTATATGGAGTGGATGGGATCACAGCGGATGTGTGTGCTGTGTGGTTAAAAAACAAAAACAAAACCTCTCCTCCCTCTACTATACAGAGAAATTGCAGGAAGAAGGAAAGGAAAAAAAGGATACCATTTTCTTTTCTACTCCCCAGAATCATCCCATCTGCAGCGCAGAGGCAGATCTAAGGGAGGGCAAAGCTCTAAGTTTTGCAAGAAGCCTTACCTTGCAGTGGAAATCACTCCTCTCCTGCAGTGTTTTAGCCAATCCTCACAGGGAAAAGCAACATCTTGGCATTGCTTACTGGCTACAGCAGCAAGGGAGAGGAGGGATTTACATGACAGTGTAAGGCTTCTTGCAACACTTAGAGCTTTGCCCTCCCTGTAGATCCGCCTCTGCTGCAGCGTTATAGCAATAAACTATTCAGGTTTAGGGTTGGGAGTTCTTTAGTGCTGTATTGATGGAAGATAACTGGAGGATCAGAAAGATGTCTGTTCTTCCTTCCTTCCTTCCTGAAATATCTCCCTTCCCTTTGAGGCCTGAACCATATTACAAATGGCTGTTCCAGGCAGCTGAAGGTATGAGTAAGAGCTCTTCTCTTAGGAGCTGGGGTACTCTACAGCGTCTTGTTGTGAGTCCCCACTTCTGGGCCTTATTTGTCAAATGCAAACTGTAATAGTTCATGAGATGGGACAAAAAGCAGTACACAGCTGCCACAATTGGGAAGCAACTGAGAAGGAGAGGGTAGGTCTGCACTTCCCAGTATGCACCTTCTGTTATAGCAGTACGTAGGCCCAGTGCTAAGGCTATAGCAGTGCACTATTTTAGCACCCACTTTTTAGAATGGCGCTCATGTTGGGACCCACCGGAAGTGATATCATTAGCCTGGAAATAATGTCATGGCCAGAAGTGACATCATCAAACAGGAAGTGCCATCATTGTAATGTTATAAAATGACACTCCTGGACTGCAAACTGGCATTCTTGGACTGCAGCAATTGCACAACCATGAAACATCCCTGAGAGAAAGCAAGATTAGGACAAAACATTATGTAGAAGCAACTAAAAGTGATTTTTTTTTTTAAAAAAAACAAACCTCACTGGAATATTCAAATTGTTAACACTCACAAAAGGACTATAGCAAGAGTCAGATCTGCAGCTTCCAACATGGCTGCTCCCACCTTTCTGCGACCCACCTGCCATCAGGTCTCGACCCAACAAGTGGGTCCCAACCCACAGTTTGGGAGCCACTAATCTATAGGGTTACCAGACACAAAGCGGGACAGAGTGCCTATACCTTCAACCATTGCATAGAAGAGGGAATTTGGGCAGGTTCAGGTCATTATGGAAGGGTTTCAAAAGCTGATGAAGGTATAGGCACTCTGTCGCCGTTTGTATCTGGTAACCCTAGCCATCTATGAAGGTAACAATGCAATGTGAAGGGCCAGCAATATCCAGTGCAAACTGATCATGTCCTCAACTTACACCCATATAGGGCACTGCTGTTGATCTCTGCTTCAGCAGCCTTCAACGGGTGACTGTTGATAAGAGCCTGGACTCCTCTTCTTCTCAACGTTTGTTCAGCCCCCACCCTACCACATCAGAGGCTGCTGAACGCCACAATAAAGAGAGATTCCTTTTCTTTCACCTGTGTTCTCTGGCTCAGTGCACTTGCTCATGTCTGCAGTAAATCTTTCGGCTTTAATAAAATGTGCTCCTGGCAATCAGAAAACATTAATCACTCCCAAAAACTGAATAGCCATCTATTAACTGGGGATGAATAATTTCAGGAAAGGAGATAGAGATTCTGGGAAACTTTCCAGAGAAGAGACCAGCAGCTTTTTGTATATTTTGTCCTGATGGTTTTGGCCAGTAAGTCTTAAAAAAAAAACTTCTTAAACCCCCAAAATATAGACCTTGGGTACATTGAACATATGTATACCGGTATATATGTGTACAGTTAATCCTCTTTATATGCTAATTTGCTATCTGGGGATTTTGCTTATCTGCGAAGGGCAGAATAGCTACCTACCTAATTATCTGTGTCTCTGTTCTCGTTATCCACTATGCAGAGACCACAAGATCTCTGAATACTGCAGACACCTTCCAGAGGCTACCGGGACCTTTCGAATGGCACCTGCAACCAGTGCAGACCCCTTTAAAATGGCTGGTGGAAGCATCTGCCAGCCATGTCTAAGGGGTCTGAACTGGCTGTGAGTGCCATTCTGAAGGTCCTTGTAGCCTCTGGAAGGTGTCCGCAGTTCAGAGATCTTTCGGCACTTCTTGCTGCACTCCGCTGGCTTCCTGAGGGGTCTGCTAGAGTCTTCTGATGGCAGATAAGGTACCCCTTGCACCTAACCCCATTGATCCCATAGGATCAATGATTCATTATCTGTGAATTTGCTATCTGCGAGAGTTTCCAGGAACCTAACCCTAGCAGATAATAATAATAAATAATAATACCGGTATTTATATACCACCTTTCTCGGTCATTAGATTGCTCCTTTGACTTTAATTCAAAGCGGTTTACATAGGCAGGCTTTTTCTAACCCCAAGGGGTTTTACAAATCACAAAGAGGTTCTATCTTTCAAGAACTACTACATTCAGATGACACTTTCATAGTCCAGTCTTTCTTTCTGGCCGCACGATTGCCTTTCCTGCTGGCTGATAAATGTCTTCTTTGCTCTCACCAAAGAAACAGCTGGCCCAGCACAACTCCTCTCTCACAGGCAGCTGGAGACAGCTCAGATCTTATCAGTCGCATTTTCAAGGTCTGCCGCTCACAGAAGCTTCCAGTGTTCTCAAACTGGTGACCTTCGGACCTTATCTTCGGGCGTAACAGCAGCTTTTATCCTCTCGACTAGACCTCCCGCCAGATGAGATATGAAGCTGTCATATAGTTAAACGATTCTAGGCCCCACCGTCTGGCCCTGTCTTGTTTACTCCTACTGCTCATGGCTATCCAAGGTCTTGGAAAGGAGCCTTTTCCACAGCCCTATTTGAGTTTCTGCGACCAACAGTGCTGGACGTTAAACCTGAGCATCTGCTGTACTTCTGAGCTATGTCCCCCACCCAGGAACCCGTGGCTAATAATTGACGTTCTTTCACCTCATGTGTTTCAATAATGGGCAGTTACATTTCCTTCAAATATTCATGCCCAGATGATGAGAGAGATAATTTGCTAACAGATTTAATATTTAATATTTATGCTATATTGAATCAAGCCAAAAAAAAAAAAAAAAAAGGATAGAAATGTACCACATTTGCATTTCTGTGTGCTCTAGCCACCTGAAAGATAAAACTAGTTACCATAGAGATACCTCAGCTGAAAGATGGCCCACATCTGGCATCTGAAAATGCCAAGCACTCTCTATATACTATGTAAAGCAGGAAAGTAATGTCAGATTTGAATACCACAATTCATTGTTGGGAAATCCGTTTTTCCTCACACTCAGATGAAAAGCTACATTTTGTGTGCATTCCCTTTTTAGCAACCTACCAGCAGCTATGCGTTGCTTGCATGAAGTGCAATGAATAGAGAATTTGGTATGCCCTGGTATGGGCCCAGGATCAAATCTCTATTCAGCGATGAAGTTCATTGGATGGCCTTGTGTAAACCGTTGTCACTAATCTATCACTGCCGCCTAGGGATGTTGCAAGCATATGGATTTTTTTGCAATAAGAGTGAACATTTGTTTCGGAATGAATGAAAATGGATTGAAAAATTCATTCAAGTTCTTTTTCATTTATTCCAGCAGTGGGTTTCTCAAACTGTTTAGAGGCCCTCTAAGAGGCTGCTACTGGATTTATAAAAGCCAAGGGGTGTGGCTGTAATGGTGATTGGGCAGCAGTGCTCCCTCCTCCAACTGCAGTTTGTTTAACCCTTGATGCCCTCGCCGAATCTGCCTTGTCAAGTTCCTAAAATTGTGTCACTGGTGGGTCCTGGACCCACAGTTTGAGAACTGGCGTATTATGGAGTTACCTTGTAATAGGATAACTCCAGTGATGTCATTCAGGGGGAATGGACCAGAACGGGCGTTCCGGATCCTAATGGGCTCTGCGGCTGGTTCCGGGTTCCCAACAAGTGCCAATCAAAAGTGAGTTCCTGTTCCTAAATCATTTGAATGACATCACTGGATAACTCTACTGTGTGACATAATTCTAAATGTGACAGGGCAGCCATTTCCCCCACAATACCCTAGCCATTATATGATATTGCGGAGGAAAATGGGGGCAGTCATTGTTTTGTGGTGGCAGCCATTTTCCCCACACTGCTTTGGAACGATGTATTTTTCCTTGAATGAGAACCTTTTTTCCCCAGGAGTGTCAAACATAACGCCCACAGGCCAGATGTGGCCCCCAGAAACATCCAACCCCCAATATAATTGGCTCTCCCAGCATGATTTCTAAAAAAAATTATGATCAAGGTTTGCACATTTTCCCTTCTGTGATTTGCAGCTAATGAGATCAGTGAGATTTTTATGCGAGATTAGTGTGCTAATTGTCTTGCTGGCCATCGTCTGCTTAATGCTGTCCCTTCCTGTTTAATGGTGTCACTTCTGGCTCTTAGCAGGCACCATGAACGCTATTAGGCCCACTGCACGAAATGAGTTTGTCACCCCTGTTTTATCCAGTGCTAGCGTACACCATTCCAGAAACTTTTGTTGGAAGAGAAAGCTGTTCTCAAGGCAAGACTATCACCTGGCATCAAAACAATCCTGTTCTATAAGAATGGGGACATCACAATGATTAGCCACCACAAGTATGGGGCTAGAAAATGAATTACGAACCCAGCATTAAGAACCCTGCCAGGGAGCGCAGATAGCCTAGACGCCGCCTGAATGAATAATCAAGCTTCCACAGCAACACAGGGCGACAGTACGACTAACACGAACTACAGTAATAACCATCTTTTTAAAACTGTATTTGGAAGAAGTTAGGAATATTAGCAGCTAATGGCTATGTGGGTGAGAATATTCAGCAAAGCCTGGGGTTTTCCGACAATGTTCTTGTCCACCTCCTCTAAAGAATAAAAACAAAACATCCAGATGGTATAAACAGATGGGACAGAAACAGAAGCAGATGGGTAGATGGACCATTGGTCTAACCTAGGAAGGCTGTTTTTGTGTTTTTTTTATAGTGTTCCCCTCTTCTGGCTGTGTTAGCAATGTGTAGATTTATGCGACAATGCATATGTTCTCACAATTCTAAAAACACCCAGACCTAGAAATCTTCCAAGTTGGCTTTGGGTCAAAAAGCACCAGTAACTGGTGTATGCATCTCAGTAACAGACACGGAGTATGCATCTCAGTCCAGAGAACAGATGTGATTGTGACTGATGCTGTGGTTAAGTCTTTGTTTATCTCTCTGTGTTTCTACTTGCTCCCCACAGGCAGGTAAAAAAACCATGAAGACCTTAGGAAAACTTAACAGCCTGCCTGCCTGCCTGAGTGACCAGTGTGACCCCAGCAGCTGACCTACTCACTCCACTCATGTCCCTGTGGCTTTGCAATCTCCGTGGTGAACAGAGGACCAACTGGGGCAGCTAGTCCTCACCGGCACATGTTACTTGAAGTTCTGTTGACCAACTTGCAATGGCACAACAGCCCTGCTGGGGAGAGATGGTTGGCAACCCCAGAGGCAACTCCACCACTGATACACTGGCTTGACCATTTTTTATTGTTGACTGCATCATCCTTGTTGTCTCCTTTTTAGCAGACAGGGATCCCTTCTTAAGGATCCCTTCCCAAACCACGCCTCTGCACAGCCACACCTTGCCCACTGATGTACCATCACCACCACCTCAGCTATCCTCCTTTCCAGCTTGGTCAAGCCAGTGCTATGTTGGCACCATGGAAGTGGTGCCAAGAACAACCTGCCATGCTTTAAAGCACCACTAGTTAAAAAGCATAGGAAAGGTGGTACAGAAGTCTTTTAAATACAGGTGGACCCATATTATCTGCAGGTTCGACATCCATGGATTTCATTATCCTTGGATGCTGAATTCCCCACCCCCAACAAGTGTCCACCTGGACCCTCCGCACCTGGTTTTCTGAGGTCCGCAGAGGCTGAGAGAAATCAGAAGTGAAATTTTTATGCCTTATAAGGTATTCTGAGGCCCAGGGAAGCCTCCCCCTGTGAAACCAGAGGTTGTGTGGCTTGCTTGCCATTCCGAGGCCTGCCAGTGGGCACAGCACACGGCCTCTACAGGTCTTAGAAAACCCTCTGGACCTGGCTGGAGCTCAGCTCCAGTTGAATTTCAAGGGTGGGGGTGGGCCCTAATCCCTGTGGGGATTTCAATACCCACAGATTGCGGTATCCAAAGGGGTTCCAGGAACAGACCCCTCACGGATGTTGAGAGTCTGCTGCAAATTAATTAACTGAATTCCAAAAACATTGCTCTGCTGCTTAGGTCAGGGAAGCATTCAAACCTTTAGCACTGGTGGCTCACCACACAGGTCATTTGTAGACAAAGCCATGAATTCCCAGTTCTAAATTTGGACGCTCCTGATACCACCCTCCTTTAGGGACACAATAAAGTGGTGTTTTTCCCAGATATGAGGACAAAATGATTCAAACCTGGACTAGCAGAAAAGGCTTTTGTTGAAGCAAATATGTCATAGTAGGTCATTTGTATCTCATTTGCAGAGGCGGATCTAGGGGGGTGCGTGGGGTGGCTAGAGCCATGGGCGCCATTTCCATAGGGGCGCCGATTTGCCTCAGCCCGCCCCACAGCCGCACCCCCCCAACTTGCTGGCTCACCCCCAGAACTGTGTGGACCTTCCCCCACCCATTCATTATATCTTTAAAGTACCCACCCACCTTTAAAGTAGCCTGAAAGCCAGCTATATAAACTTCATAACCTTTCAGGTTATGGTGAGCTCAGCCTTAGCTTCTTGTAGTTGGCTCTTACCCTTTGTTGAGTACAATTTGAAATCCCTGTGTCTCCACTTTCAGCAATCTGAGTCAGTGTCTGAAAAAGCCACATGTGAGCAGAGACCATCATGCAACGCTTCCAATTTGCATGGAAGATTAGCATGTGTCCGCCCCCCCCAGTTAAATAGGCTTCCGAGAGCGGAGGCATGCAAATTAGCCATATGCAGATGAACAGGCGGGGTCTGATAGGCTTGGGAGACTGGCTCTGCCGCCGCCTCGCAGGCGTGACCAGCCGCAGCCAGTAAAATCCCACAGCGAAAGAGCGGAACGCGGAAAAGGCAAAAAGGAGCCTGCACGCATTTGCAGGAGAAAGAGAGAGAGAGAGGAGGCTGGGCTGGGCATGAGAGGTGTGTGCCCGCGCCCGTGTGTCACCCACGGCAAACATCACAATATGCCCCTTGGAGACCTGGAGGCACCGCTCACCTCTCTGCCCATTCAAAACTTGACCTGACCCGTGAGAGGGTGGGGGAGGCTTGTGAGTAGTGCTTCCCATTCTGACGAGCCCGGCTCACTGCCCAGCCCCTTACCTTGGACATCCCATCCCAGCTCCCCTCCCCCATGCAATGTACATGCTTGGGAGGTCAGGGGGCTTTTTGATCCCCCGTGTGAACGACTCAGGGGCACCTCTCCAGCCCGTCCACTCCTCTCTCTCTCTCTCTCTCTCTCTGCTTCTCTTCTGGGCAAACAGTCCCTGCCCCCTCCCATCCCTCGCCTGCCGGTTCCTGTTTCTCTCTCCCTCCTCCTCTTCCTCCACTTGTGCTCCTATCGAGCCATTTGGGCGTGAGCGTGTGAGCAGGGGGTGGGGAGATCAAAGTGAAAGCTGCAGCCAAACGGCAAACAGAGCAGCGCGGAGGAGCTGGTTGTTTTATTCTCTCTCTCTCTCTCTCTCTCTCTCTCTCTCTCTCTCTCTGTGTGTGTGTGTGTGTGTGTGTGTGTGTGTGTGTGTAAACGCCATCAGCCTGCTCCAACACTGCGCATGCTCACATGGAAGGCTTCCTCTCAGTCTCTCTCCGCCCTCAAAGGGGGCGGGGCGATGTGCAGGGGGCGCAGTTTCGTCGCCCTGCCATGGGCGCACGCGGGGCTCTGTCCACCTCTGCTCATTTGACAAGTATGTGATGAGGGTTTTTTCCCCCCAGTACAAATTCCCACGTGCTACAGCAGCAAAATCTAATTCATCGAACTGGACTCACCTCCTTTTCTTTGAGTTGACAGAAAGCCTTCTCAGCAACCTGTGTAACTCTACAAACCTCTAGGAATAACTGAACTATAATCTCCACACTCCATCAGTGTAAACTCACACACACACACACACACACACACACACACGCACACTTTCTCCAGCCTAATTTCTCTAGTCTTTGATTTAACACATTTATTTTTTTTAAAAAAATTGCTTTTATCCATCCGTCGGGGAAAGCCTATTATTATAGCATCAATGATTACAAGAAATCAGTGAATTCATCAGTAATGAAAATGAAAAGGAGAACAAAGCAAGGAACACATGGGGAGGCCTCCTGTGCTATGTTGTCAGCAATTCCAGCAACAAGCCCCACAGATTTCAGATTTAATGAGCTTTAAAAGGATAGATTTAAGATCAAGGTGAGCCGTATGGAATTTTAGCTTATCATTGGTCTCATTGACAAATTACTGCCAAGTGTCAATGCAAGCCAAGATATGAGCTGTGTCTTGCATTTTTTGCTGCAAGTTCCATTCTGCCTCTTGGTGACAAATAGACCATCTGCTCAGTCTAACAAGGCCTGTCACAGTTTGACTCTTCTGTAATCATCTTGTTTAATAAGTCAAGCATTTTCGCTTTGACAAACAGGTTTGCTGGTACAAGGAAGGTTTGTCTGCAAGGAACTTCAGCACACACAAAAGTATGCAGTGCCTTACTTTGAATCTTCAGATGCATTTCACTTGTAATAGATGGACAGCCTTATTCTAAGTCTGTGTTAGTAACAAGGGTCTAAGCTGGAGCGCCATTCAGGAGGGCAAGGAGCCATTCCTCCATAGTGCAGATCACAACTGATAATTCCATGCGAGCACCTGTATTTCTGGGCACTGGTTTTGCACACTGAGAAGCTAGTGTTATAAACAATTGAACAAGGCTATGAACTAGGACGTGCCAACACATATGCCATTTAACTTAAAAACTAATGAGAGATAAAAAGTAATTACAACACATTATCCTAAGGCACAAAGAATAGATGCTTTCAAATTATGGTGTTGAAGACTCTTAAGAGTCCCCTGGACTGCAAGGAAATCAAATAGGTCAATCCTAAGGAAGTCAAGCCTGATTGCTCCCTGGAAGGACAAATAATGAAGCTGAAGCTCTAATACTTTGGCCACCTCATGAGAAGAGAGGACTCTTTAGAAAAGACCCTCATGCTGGGAAAGATTGAAGGCAAAAGGAGAAGGGGGCGGCAGAGGATGAGATGGTTAGATAGTGTCACCAAGCAATGAGCATGAAATTGGGCGAACTCCGGAAACTAGTGGAGGACAGGGAGGCCTGGCGTGCTGGTGTCCATGGGATTGCAAAGAGTCAGACACGACTTAGCGACTGAACAACAACATCATAAGGCACAACCAGTGCTGTTGCTACATGGGTCCAGATGGAGACCACACTGGGGCGCCAATCCTATGCACACTTTCCTACGAGTAAGCTCTGTTGAACACAATGGGACTTACTTTTCAGTAGACATGCATAGGATTGTACTGACAGTGATGCACTAAGGGGGATTACACAACTACTGGCCATATCTCTTGACAGTAGTAGATATTAATGGAGAAACATGGCTACTTCCATGTACAATTACAACTAGTACAGAACGCGGCGGCTCGGGTGGTTGCTGGGGCACGTCGGTTTGACTCTGTCGAGCCGCTGCTTCGGCGACTACACTGGCTGCCGGTTCTGTTCCGGGCCCAATTCAAAGTGCTAGTTTTGACTTTTAAAGCCCTTTACGGCTCGGGTCCGGGGTATTTGAGGGACCGCCTCCTTCTATATAATCCAACCCGTACTCTTAGATCATCTGGGGGGGCCCTTCTGACTGTGCCGCCACCAGGAGAAGTAAGAGGAGTGGCGGCCAGGAAGAGGGCCTTCTCGGTGGTGGCCCCCCAACTCTGGAACACCCTTCCCCTCGAATTGAGAACTGCTCCCTCTCTGTTTATATTTCGGCGGGGGCTGAAGACCTTTTTATTCCAAAAAGCTTTTAATTGTTGACAGGTTGGCTGGCTGGTTATTATGATCCACGGGGCTTGTGTTTTATTTTATTTTTTTAATTGTTTTTAAATTGTTTGTGTTTTTAATCTTGATTGTTTATTGTTTAATACTGTTTTTAACTGTTTTTAATGTTAATTGTTATACTTTATTTTTATCTTTTTAATATTGTAAGCCGCCTTGGACATCTGCCTCGGCAGAGGAAAGGTGGGGTAAAAATTTCTTAAATAAATAAATAAATAAATACTTCCAGAAAGAGCAGCTCCATATCTTCCCTTTTCTCCCCTGGTAATGTCTACAGTAATACAAAACATTTGACATAGAACCGATACATCTTTGTAGTTTCCCAGCCCTGCAAGTAGTAGCCAATGAAGTGGATTAGGAGTGAGAAAACCTGCAGTATGCTGATATAACAACATGCATTTTGTAGAAGACATAATTGGAAAGAAACGAGAACACATCCCAGGGCTGTTGGTCTTGGTGCCAATCACATGTCTTCTGTAACATCTAGTTCTGGCCTTACACAGTGTTTCTCTATAATCTGAGTCTTCTCCATCTTATTAAGATCATGACAGATGATCTAAATCTGGTCCAAATTTCCTCAGCTAGGGGCTAATCAATGATTGACTATGACTTCATTGATTCATAGGGTTAAGAGAGAGAATGCTTAGATACGAAGGGTACAATCCTAACCAACTTTCCAGCACTGGGGTAAAGGCAATGCAGCTCTGCAGTAAGGGAATAAACATTCCCTTACTTTGAGGAAGCCTCCATGACTGTCCTTCCCCAACTGCAGGATGTAGCACACACCCTATCGGCACAGCTATGTCAGTGCTGGAAAGTTGGTTAGGATTGCACCCGAAATATACAAAAAGCCCAAGCTGCCATTGTGAGGGTGTCACTGTGGATACTTTGCCACCTCTCCTTTCAACATGCATGAGTTATGCTTATAACACCTGTGTGAGCCTAGCTCTGATATAGGTGGGTTAACAACACACTTTCCTAAGGGCATTAATGAATTAATTACCGTGGTGATCATGGAATTCTGTGTTACCCATTGGATTGACCAATATTGCATTGAGGAAAAGAAAAGAAATCTCTGAGATTCAAAAGAACTAGAATGGTCATATGAAGTAAAGGATAAAACCAGGACGTTGCTCTGCTGCATGGTTATGTAGCACCTCAAAAAAGAGCACACTAAAACACACACACACAGAGGTTGCTATTTGTGAAAGATTAAACATATCAAATGTGCTGAGGCATCATGTTTTCAAGTCACTAAAACATGCCCTGTTGTGTTTTATTCTCGTGTTTTGTTTTCCATCACTGCATGTTCTGTAAAATGTGTATCTTAATGAGACTATAATACAGCTGCACATAGAATAAATGAATCTGTGACTCTGGTTTGCTGTTTTAACAGAGCACACCATTTCCTGCAAAAAAAAAAAAAAAGAGAGAGAGAGAGAGAGAGAGAGAGAAACAGAGGGAAAGTTTACAGTAGAATATTAAAAGCAGACCAATTTTTGTTGTCTTTCAAATTATCTTTCTCAGCCATCTCAAAAATATTTTTGCACCACCTGAATTAACAGAAATGTTATGTTTCTTTCCCCACTGCTTACATAGAGGGAGATAGAGAGATGGCAGCGAAAAAATAGTTAAAATGGATATTGTCTGTGAATTATTCCATTAGTTGATGAGATTAGTAAGTAGGAAAAAAGTCACTTTTAAGAGAGAACTTGTTATTTGGGAGCCCCTCTCCAAAGATTCGATTTTTTAAAAAAGGGCTACACAAAACTAAAAGCCCAATACATATCTAAAGGTAAAGGTTTCCCCACGACTGAATTGTCTAGTAATGACTGACTCTAGGGGGCGGTGCTCATCTCCGTTTCTAAGCCAAAGAGCCGGTGTTTGTCCTAGGACAAGCTTCTGTGGTCATGTGGCCAGCATGACTATACGCCGAGGTGCACAGAACACTGTTACCTTCCCACCAAAGTGGTACTTATTTATCTACTTGCATTTTTACGTGCTTTCGAACTGCTAGGTTGGCAGGAGCTGGGACAAGCGACGGGGACTCACTCCATCGTGTGGTCTCGAACTGCCAACCTTCTGGTCAGCAAGCTCAACAGCTCAGCAGTTTAACCCACAGCACCACTACGTCCCCTGCACATCTACTCAGAAGTAATCCCCATTATACACAATGGGGCTTACTCCCAGGTAAGTGTGGATAGGATTGCAGCCTAATCAATTCTGAAAGCTTATAAAGGATACGTTCTCAAATTCTTAACACATTTTAGGGCTAAATTCTAAACCAAATTGGATTTGCTCTAGATTAAATGGGAGTCCTAGATAAAAAAAGAAACTGGCATCAAAAGTGAAATGCATTAGCTGGTTAAAGTTCAAGGCATTCCTGAAACGGATCTGAGTGTTTTTCAAATTGTCCTGAGAGGAGTTCACCCATCACTATACATGATGCTGTACAGTGGAAACACTATGTGACTTTGCTTTGAGAGCAAATAGACAATTTAATCAAGTCAACAGATGTGACTTAAAGTACGTGCACAAAATCCTATGAGTAAACACCAGGTGCCTTTTATTTTTCTGTTAAAGAGAACTAGCTGCGTAGGAGGGTTCCAATCTGTTTATGGAGATATCATCTGTATATCTTACATAGATCAACAATTCTCCAGCAGGCAAATCTTAACAAAAATGCTCATCTTGCAACATCTTTCAGGTGAGAAGACTGGAAAATGAAGCTGGGAAAAGTTGTTCCTTCTCAGCAGAATGACTGAAAATGTGGTGATGGGGGAGAATGAAACCCTTTCCGCCCACAAAGGAAATTGCAGCCTTAGGAAACTTGTTCTCACTGACAGCTAAGGATTCCTGGAAGTGAGAGGGCCTAACCATTTTTGTCCCAGGGAAGAACTGAACGTGAATGAACCAGAGGCAGATCTAAGGGGGGGGCAAATCTGTAAGTTTTGCAAGAAGCCTTACCTTGCAGTGGAAATCACTCCTCTCCTGCACTGTTCTAGCCAATCCTCACAGGGAACAGCAACATCTTGGCGTTGCTTACTGGCTACAGCAGCAAGGGAGAGGAGGGATTTACATGACAGGGGAAGGCTTCTTGCAAAACTTACAGATTTGCCCCCCCCCTTAGATCCGCCTCTGGAATGAACATATGGCTTATATGGAATTGAACCGTTGGGTCTGTCATCAATCCCTTGCCTGAGGCTCTGATAATACCATCTAAAAACTACAGAGCACTGCAAGTCACAAGGCTCAAGACCGGAGTGTACTTTGCCCAGACCTGCTCTCGACATTTATGGCTACAGTGGCACTCTGTAGCTCATCAGGAAAGATGAATTAAGTAGAGGTCTTCTAAAATGGTGTTATTTATTTTACTCATAAGTAAGCCCATTGTGTTCCATAAGACTTAGGCTGTAATCCTATCTAACCCACCAAAAACAAACACCTCTAGTATTCTGTCCCTTACAGCAGGCCAGGCTAGGGTGCAGTGGATTCCTTTATCTCATCAAAGATTCTTTTGATCTCCATGGCTTACTGTCAGCCTTCTGTCACACACCTGAGATGACATCTAGTATCCATGAGGCCCAACCAGCTTAAATAGGTCAGAAGCTGCATTTACATGTGACATAAGCTGTAGTTCTTCCAAAGCTACATACATGGCAAGAGACCAGACCAAATGGACAGGGCTTCTTCCATATTTTAGCTGTAATGTATAAATCAGGTCTGAACTTCTCTTCAAGTTCCATGTCACCAGTGAAAAAAAGCCTTGCCAGAACTACCATCACTGTTTCTGCTCCTCTATCAATCTACTTTGTTGCATCAGTCATTCCAGTTATATGTGAACCCTTCTGATCCCTTTCCTGTTCATGTAATACAGTGGTTTTCAAACCTTTTAGTACTGGGACCCACTTTTGAGAATGACAATCAATCTGTTCAGGACCCACCGGGAGTGATGTCATCAACCCTGGGAATGATGTCATGGCCGGAAGTGACATCATCAAGCAGGAAGTGGTCTCACATGCCAGAATTTCCACAGTGTCTAAGATTCAGATATGCATCTAAGATTCAGATATAAACATAACACCAGCACCCAAGTGGGTGTTTGATTTCAGCCAGAAAATCCAACCTCGTAATTTCAGTTTTGAATTCTGGGTAAATTTTGAACAGAGAATGTCAGTACTGCAACACAACACACTGAATACCCTCAATCGAAGAATTCAGAACACCTTGCAAGAAGAGATGTTTGAGCAGTACGTTGGAAGAATTTGTATTCTGAAAGGGATAGGATCAAATCCCCACCCACAGAAGACACGCAAAGAAGCCCTGACAAAACACTCCATTAATTCTGTCAGGCTGCAGAAAGAAGCAGAAAGGAATTTTGTCGCTTTAAGGGAGCCAGTTCTCCCGGTGCAGCCAGCAGGTGGTTTTTCCACCACCTGTGAGCAATCAAGACGTGAGTGGCTTATAGATGAGAGCTTCTTGCCTCGAGCTCCTAGTAGCTTCTAGCTTGCCACTTGCTGTGTGCTCTTGTTGCTGTTACTTGCTTTGTGTTAGTCGCTCGTTGCGTGCGTTCTTCCTTATGCCTATCTGTTTGGGGAACTGTTGCTGTTGAGGCTGGACCCGGACAGAGAGAAGAGCACGAGGACTGTGTGCCAGAGAGGACCTATTCAAGCAGAAGACTTCTGTGCAGGAACAGAGGACTTTGTGTTTGGTTCCTGTCTGGACTGTGCCACAGGTGAAGCTTTCATCCAGTGTTGTACCACTGTGTTCATCTGTTGAACTCTACTTGTATGTACTGCAAGCTAATCTACTTCTGTGTGTTGATTCCCTCGTGGAATCCTTATGCTATAAAGAAGCCTGAACCTTTAGCTTTGTGGACCTTGCCCCTGTCTGCATCTCCGAACAAAAGGGGACTCTGTCCCTGTTGCGGTAGGAAAAGCAGAGTGTGTCCCGTTGCGGGGACAAG
>JAJKFI010000008.1:13225834-13253948 GCA_029204185.1 Lerista edwardsae
CTGGCTGGGTGCACGAAACTGCCGCAGACCAAGCCTGCAACAGAGCTTGGTACGGCAAGCACCACGGCCTTCAGCACCAGACTCCCACCGTTGGAATGCGTAGGCGGCGAGATAGAGGCAACGGACACAGGAGCAGTTCAGTAAGAGCTTGTATTAAAAGCAAGCACGATGAGCCTTGGCAGTATACAGACAGGAAACGGTAGGCAAAACAGTTTCCACACACAGTCCAGTACAAAATCACTTCAGTCAGATGTACAAACAGACAGAGTGCTCCGCAGCACTCTGTTTCTCTAGGAGCACACAATACATGTTACAGCAGTAGTTTTATAGCTACTGCTGGCTATAGCTGGAGGGTGTAACCTTGGGTGTGGCAGAAGCCTGCCTCCACTGCACACGTCTCTGCAACACAGGTGCTGCCACTGATTGCATGACTGTGCTGTTTTCCATTTCCACGAGGCCAGTATGCCACGAGGCAGATGCTGCTGGCCAACAGACCAGAGGCTCCAAACTGTTGTATAACCTGACAGTCCCAGGTAGAGCAAGTGGGTCTGTACAACTCTGCAGCTGGATACTTGGAGGGCTTACGCCAGTCTGCATCTTGCGCTTGATACCATCTGTGCGCCCCGTCAAATTCCCACCTCCTTTCCGAAAACCTAGCTTTTCCTTCACCCTTTTTTTATTATGTTACCAGGCATGCATGTATAATGTGAATATGGGGGAAATTATTACACCTGCAGGAACTGAGTGCAGTGGCCAATGGCACAAGTCAGTGGAATGGTATAAGGAAGGCATAGGTAAGGAAGCCTTAGTAAGAGAACTTTTATTGCAGGGATAAAAAAAATATAACAGAGAAGGGGAACCGAATAATAGGTGGTTTCTGGGTAGGCTTCCTCCTCCACTTTTCAAGAGAATGGAGGTGTGTAATGGTGTAAGCAAGGAAGGGAATAGGCTAGGACACTGTTACTCAAACTTGGTGGGCCGTGGAAAGGTGGGAGCAGCTATCTTGGAAAAGTAGGTCTTACGCTTGTTATATTCCTTTTGAGAGTGTTAACAGTTTGAATTTTCAAGTGAGGGTTTTTATTCAATTTTGTTTTTAGTTCAGTGCTTTTACATAATATTTTGTTCTAATCTTGCTTTCTGTCAGGGATGTTTCATGGCTGTGCAATTGTTGCAGCCCAAGAATGCTGATTTACATTCCAGGAGTGTCATTTTAATGATGTAACAATGACAGCACTTCCTGCTTGATGATGTCACTTCCTGTCGCAACATAACTTTCCAGTTAATGACATCACTTCCGGTGGGTCCCGACACGATTGCCAATCTAAAAAGGGGGTCAGGCTAAAAAGTTTGAATACCACTGGGCTAGGAAATCAGAGGTGACCCAGGGGGACTTGGGGATTGGAAAACTGGGGACTTGGCAGTAGTGGGAAGGGAGGGGAGAAAAACAGGGAAAGGAGGGAAATAAATTTTCCTCAAAATATTCTCTGAGAACAATGTCCTAAGAGACATTCTGAGCTTTTCTTTAAGAGACAGCTGCCAGGAAACCACTGCCATTGCCATCACCCCAATTCTTTCAGCCCAATTCACCTACCCCTGAAGATACTCAAAATGCTCCTTTCACTCACTCCAATTCCTTCAGCCCAATTCACATACCCATTTCCCAGCAAGTCATCAGGGAGAACGCTGCACCCCAACCCTGGCAGTGATGAGAAAGCATGCTGCTCCTTGGATGCAATAAGATTAAAAAGGGAGCCAAATAGAAGGCTCTACTGCCCGCCCCCAATGATGGAGCGTGCCACTTCAAAGGCCAACCTGAAGATCGCGTTCTTCTCCTCAGTGAATCCAGAAGTAAATCCTCAGAAATGCATGCTCTCCTCTCCTCACTAAATCCAGCACCATGTGCCATGCTTAAGAAGAAAAGAAACGGGTGCTGATTCACTCCTCTGCGCCTATGCTGGGCGGGTGCTCTAACAGTCCTAAAGCTTCTCTTGTCAATCTCTCTGACTGACTTCCATCTTTCAATATGGCAACTTCCAAGATGGCAACACCCAACTCATTTGCCATCTTCCAAGATGACAGCACCTACCTTATCACAACCAAGTGGGTCGTGACCCACAGATTGAAAAATGCTGATGTAATACATACAATGGTTTTTTTTTTTTTTCAGTTGTAGGGATTTCTCTGAAAAGTATTATTGAAGAAAGCCACCATGTATACAGAGTTTAATATGCAAATGTTATGAACATCTGGGTTCTGCACAACGCCAAGCAAACAGATGCATTAAATCCATGTTAAGTAATACAGTACAATTAATATTAGGGGATTTCCTCTCAACAGAACTTAACTGTTGCCCAACCTTAAATATCTGAGACAGTTTCTCCTGGAATGGAAGTCCTATAACTTTAAAACACAACCCTCGGTTGTGGCATAAACAGTTATTATGTAAGTTCAATAAGAAGTGCAGTGCTCCTGCAAATATCAGTATTAATAAAACACAAGTAATGCACTGAGTTTTGTAGTCGCTGCCATCAAACCAAATCCATTATTTATTTCTATCTCCATTTAGAATTTAACACAGGAGGACATAGATTGTTTTTTTTAAAAAAATTTTTTTTTGACTAGAATCCAAGTTAACATTCATAACAAAAGCTGCTATGAAAAGACTTTACAGGGCCTTCTGCATGCTTGCTGTATACAATGAACTGTTCCATTATCTGGTTTGTTAATATATGGTGTTAATGTAATCTCTGCCTGCATGCATAGACATGATCAATATTATCCCCTTTACTGAACAAACAGTTTAAGCTAAGCTATAAAACTGAATATAACTGAATAAAACTCTGTGCGTGGGGGTGCGTGCAGGTGCATGGGCGCACGTGCACATACACACACTCAAATTTTAAAAAATGTGAGATGAATACACAGTAATCACAAGTGCACGTGAGCACACACATTATATAAAACCAATGTTTCACCTTATTGAAAAAGAGCTATACTATGCTTGATTAAGAGCACTGGTAAGGAAAGATGTAAATAATTTAGAAAAAGCTGAGAGCTGCATTTAACAATTTAAAAGTGAGCTCCATGCCCATTTTTCCCTCTCTCCTAGGGAATGAAATTTGTTACACAAACTGCTCTGTATTGACAGGAGTAATCAGAGCAGGGTGGCATTTATAAGTAGCACAAAGACTATTTACAGAATCCCAGCTGGTTTAATTAGTGTCACGGTGCAATGCTTGCCTGATGCTCTGTCTACCTCCTGAATGCCTAACTCTGCCATGATGCTGTCTGGTTCACCTGCCTACTGATGCTCACCCGTTGCACCATTCAATTTCATATGTACTAGGCATTTTGTCTAGTTTGGCCTTGGGCACATCCAGGTTCGGGATTGTGGATTTGTGCATTATTTCCAGGGCCAGTCCATTCATGAGGCTAACTAAGAGCACAATCCTAACCTGGAGTTAACCCAACAAAGTTATGCCAGCAAAGTTTGGCTGGCAGAAGGGCTGCTGTAAAGCGCTTTTGGACCACTCTCAGAGTCAGGGAGGATGGTGCATGTCTGTGTGCTGGCCTCTCTGACTCCAAAAGTGGTCCAAACATACTTTACGGTGACCCTTGTGCCGGCCAAACTTTGCTGGCCTAACCGTGCTGGTCTAACTCCAGGTTAGGATTGTGCCCTACGTCAGTTTATCTTTTCAAACCAGTGCCAAGTCTGTAGCTGGTGCAAGTCTGGAGAGAAGAAAGGAGTGGGAAGGCTGGTAAAAGATGGAATGGGATCCAGCATTTGGCATCACTACTGGATCCATCCAGTGGCGTCATGCAGCCGGAACGCTGGGCGGGAGGAATGGGTGAGCGGCAGCCCGCCTGTTGCATACCGCTCTGTTTCGCGGGGGCGGGGAAGACAGCAAAATGGAGCGGTACACAACGGGCGGGCTGCCGCTCACCCGTTCCTCCTGCCCAGTGTTCCGGCTGCATGACGCCGCTGGATCCATCCCCTCCCACAGCCTCCCTGCCCTGTTCATCCCCACCCGGTTTTGCCCCCTCCCCCATCTTTGCCTTTTCTGTTCCAGTAGGTCTGGTGGGGTCCATCAACAGGATTGGAGTGCTGCTGCCTATTGTGGCAACACTCCTCAAACAGCCACTGTTGGTGCATTCAGCATATCATCATTGGCCATTGTGTCTGGCCAAAAGCCCAATCTTCGAAAGTTACTGAAATACTTTGTCTTCCTATAGTGCAAAATTCAAGTTGCATATATTTCCCTGATGTTGTAATTCACTCTTTTCATGGAATGCAAAACAAAATGCAACTGACAAGTGAAGTGGACTTTGTTAGAACTTAATATTTGGCAAAAGGCCAGAAATACAATAACGCAGTATTTGTGGATCAAGACCTGTGGATTGGGACCCACCAGGTGGATTGTGAGCCCATTTCAGTTGGTTTGCAGAGCACATAGCTCAGCTGCCATTGAAAATACAGAGCTGAAAATACAGGGTACAGAGGCACTGGGCAGGCCAGGCTACTGGTGGGAGAGATGCATGGTGCATTGCATAACTGGGAAGATGGAAAATGGAAAGGGCTGTGTATTTGGAGAAGGATCTGCAATGGACAGCTTGTGGTGTCAGCAGTGCCCTCCCTGCTGATTCCAGAGCACACAGGGTTAACTCCAGAACTGCTGCTGTCCCCTGGAGCACAGCTGTAGCCTAGGCAGGCTAATGAGGGCTGGTTAAAGGCAGAAGTGCTGAGTCACGCAGCAGGTGCAGATAGGTGTGGCTGATTAGCTATAGTCTGCCTAGCAACAGCCTCTGATAGGCCTGTAGATGTATAAATGTTGAGGCAGGAGCAGCACAGCAGTGTGGGGTGTGGTAGGAGCAAAGTTTGGTGGAAGTGGAGAGACTGGACTGTCAAACCTGTATCTGACCCATGTGCATGGACTACTGACTACAAGCTTGGATTCTGATTTGGCTTGGCGCAACTTGGAAATGGACTTTCTGGCTTGGGATTGACTTTGAGTGGCGTGGCTGCTGTGCTTAAAGAGGCCTGGTTGTGTTTGCTCCTTTACTGCACCAGGGCTGCTTAAAGGGGAAACCAGTCAGCCTAGTGTGGGCATCTGGGCCCTCAGGGAGGCCCAGCAGGAGTTTCTGGCAGAACAGGATTCAAGTCTCTATTCTGCTTTGACACCCAAGGTGGAATGCTTGAATTCTGAACTATGCAAAATAACAGCATGAGTGCACTGTGCATTGGGATTTTTGGCTGATCCTGGCTTAAGTTTGAAGCCAAAATTAATGATGTCACTTCCAGCCACTACATCACTTCCAAATTCATTGCATCACTTCTGGTGGGTCCTGACAGACTGTCAATCTAAAAAGTGGGTCCTGGTGCTAAAATATTTGAGAACCACTGCAATAACCTTTTTATGAGGCACCAACAGAAGTCATCTTAACTCGCCAAGAAGGCTGGCTGGTTCAAGCAAAGAAGCAGGTGGTTGAGATAGCCTTTATAGACACTGAACTAGCAACTGAAACCTTGATAAACCATGCAGTTACCAAGCAGGAAAAATGTATCTAAGTACAGATTTGCAATTCATTCAGCATTTTTTCACCTGAAGGAACCCTGAGGGACCACAGCAGAGACTTATCAGCTTCCTGAATAAAACACAAACCCAAAGATTCTTTGGAGAAAGTCATATATGCAATCATACAATGGATATAGAGCAGTGATTCTCAAACTTTGTAGCACTGGGACCCACTTTTTAGAATGACAGTTTGTCTGGGACCCACCAGAAGTGATGCAATGGCTGAAAGTGCCATCATTGTGATGCCAGAGCCTGCTGCTTTCCTGAGAATACAGCAATAAATTGGGTTATTTCTCAGCCATTTTCCAACAGCAAACTGAATCCTCCCAGTTTCCAGCATCCCGTCTTCCCATATTTTCAATATGGCTGCCTCTAGGTGTTTTGTGATCCACCTGAAATTGGCTTGCGACCCACTGGTTTGGGAACCACTGATATACAATATAGTGTGTTGGAACTTTCTTACCTAGTCATTGATTTTCTGCAAGTTTCCTTGATTTTGTCAACACACACATCTATGGGTACTTCAGTTCTTGGCACAGGTTCGTGGTTTTTTTTTACTGCTAGTTTCATTTTCACAAAGGCACTCTTCCTCACGGTTGCATGACAACGCTCACTTATAATAGAGTGATTGCCTTTAAATATTAAGTTGAGACAGATATGTGATTGGAACATAATTCAGTAGGAATGTGTCTGCTGACAAGGTAGACTGACATATGTGAAAAGAAGCCCTGAAGGTCAGAGAAATATTAGATGTGATTCGGATTAAATTTCTTCCCCTCCCCACACACTTCTCCTTCTTTGCCCCTTCAAGTCTACTCTCAATGCAAATTTTAACTGATAATAAAGTATAAGCCAGAGGAGTAGATTTAAAATTGACCAAAGTCTGTGCAGGTTCATGAATCCACTGTATTTGAGAGAATTCTACCTTCAGTGCAGTTGTCCTCAACATCAAGCTGCTTTATTGCTTCCTGCAGTACAATCTTCATGGTTGTGAAGCTCCAGTAGATAGCAAGTCACAACCTTTCCTGAAGAACTCTTCTCTTGCAGCTTTCTCTCCACCTACCATAAGCGTTCTCCATGTTTGTGACATTAATTAATGCCCTTTTTTTAGATGTATTTGTTTGAGTGCTTCCAGAGGCGTTTCCAGTGGAAATGGCGCCCATGACAAGCAATGAAATTGCGCCCCTTTCCTCCTTCTGCGTTCCCCCTTTCAGCCTTGACCCCCCCTCGCTTTCCTTTCCTCCCACACTTTTGAAACTGGGGTGTTTCAGATCCAACGCGGGCAGCACCGAAACCTGGAAAAAAGAGTTGCTGCGTTCCATTCTCATGTTTGAAATGCCAGCCTTCGCAAGCAAAGGATAGAGTGGGGTGGGGTGCGGGCAAGACTGCAGCGATTTGCTTCCGAGCACGAGAGATCCGGAGGGTGAGAGGGAGAAGATGGCTTAACTGAACACGCTTAACACGCATACACCCCCCCGTGTTTTGCGCGTGGAGAACGGCGCTGCAAGAAGACATCGATCATGGATTCCAAACTTCCAAAATGTGGAGGGTTGGAAAGCAAGTTAATACGACGCCCCTTCCCACTTCCAGTCTAAGAATATCAAGGCAGAAACTGCTGGACAACACTTTCCCTCCTCGTCCTCTTTCTTTCCCTCTTTCTTCCCATTCTTCTGCCAAACAAACCAAGCAGAGATCACTTTGTAGATCCTCAAGATGGCAAGAAATAAACGTCTATACTGAGGGCGACACTATTTTCTCTTTTTAGCTTGCCCTCCCTGCGCCTGACTCACAAACACACACAGAGATCTAGCCACTTTGGAATCACCCCTCCTGATCCCCGGCGCCGCTCGTAGCCTCCTTTTCCCCCGCGCATGCTCAAACGCACATGTATAACTACGGAAAGCCTCTGTAAACATTGACATAGGGAAGTGTGCTTTTTATTTATCTCTGTGGTCTTAATTCAGAGAAAGAGAGAGGGGGGAATGGGAAGGGAGGGCGCGGGGAGCAGGGGAAGACCCGGGCGGAGAAGGACCGGAGGCACTTTTGCCGGAGCAGCGGCCACGCGCCTCCCCAGTTTGTAGAGCGGGGAGGCGCGGCTTCTCCTGGCTACCGCTCGGGCAATTTTGCCTGAAGGGCGGCCAGAAGACACCAGCGCCTCCCTGGTTCTGGGGGTGGGACGCAGCGTCTCCTGGCCACCGCTTGGTGAGTGGGGGGGGCGCACAGCTTCCCTCAGCCACCGCTCAGGCATCCTCTAGGGCATCACGTGGGGGGTAAGGGCCATTGGTGCCCCCTGGAGAATTTCGCCCATGGCTCTTGCCACCCCTTGCTACACCCTAGAAACGCCTCTGAGTGCTTCAGCTCTTCTTTCACTTTCAGCATTCGTGGGTGCTGGTTGGTTCTACTGAGCAAGCTCCCCAGAAAATTCTTGAAGCAGGGCTGGCTCCAAGTCTTAGGAGCACTCAACAAAGTAAGGTCTATGGGACAAACTGCTGTGGTGAGGCTTAGTGGGGTAGCCTCTGGAGAAGAACACATTTGTGGAGAAGACATGGCCATGGCTTTAGTGTAGTACTGCTGGGAGGTGCAGGCAACACTCGTATCGAAGGAGGCGGCAGCCCAATTCTGAGCTGCCCATGCAAGGAGCAGTAGGCAAGCGCTACATCCTACCAGCACCAGGCAGGCACTGGAAGCTCCTCAGAGGGACATTTGTCCCCTTTCCCCGGATAAGGACACAAGGCAGGTGATGGGTCTATCCACCTCTGCGCCAGCTATTTTGCTGTCACTCCTACCCCCGCTTTGCCCCTCTCCTGACTAGGAGCTCTCTCCTGCCCCACCTGGAACTGGCGCAATGCAGGCGACAGTAGCACTTAGTGCTCACTGGAGTGCGTTGCTGCCTCTGGGCAGTGTGGGGCTGGGGCTGGCCTGGTGCCAATGGTAAGGCCTTCCTGAGGCCTTACTGCTGGCAGTGAAGTAGCTTTATGGGCCTACATGACACCAGTGCCCTCAAAATGCTCATACCACGGGTGCAATGGAGCTCAGTACTGGGCCTGCCCTCCACTACCACCACAGGGCAGCGGACCCTCTGAAGACTCAACCATCTTCCCCCAAGTGTGCCAATCCCTGTTGCCAACCCAACCTCAAAGGCTTTCCTTCAGAAATCCTCAGCCTCTCAGGCGGTGGGTGGAGCTGCTATTTAGGCCTCCAGACTCCTCTGGGATCCCCAGGCTGGTTTTTTTCTCCCTCATCTGTGGTGCTTAAATTACAGCATCCTAGAGTGGCTCAGCTATCTGATTTGTCCCATTTTGCTGAGCAACAAAAACTTGGCTTTTAATAAACAAAGCTTTGGAGTGGGGTTGTTTTTCTAGGTGGCAAATTGTTGTTGTTGTTTTATTCTACTTTTGCTGGCTGTATTTTTTACTGTGAAATTCATTTGTACTGATTGTTTTTATCTGATGCTGTGAGTCAACTTGAGGGTAATTCAATGGGTGGGATAAAAATGTTTTAATAAATAAATTCATCATTTCCCAGAAGTCTCCTTGTCTGCCTGTCAAGCCTGCTTTCCTCAGTTCTTACTCAGCCTGGAAAGCTGGCATGGTGCACATTTTATAATTGTTTGATTGAGGGCGCAGTCCTAATCAACTTTCGAGCACTGGGGTAAGAGCAATGCAGCTCTGAGGTAAGGGAACAAATATCCTCTTGCCTTGAGGAGGCCTCTGTGACTTCCCCCCCCAACTGCAGGATGCAGCACATGCCCCATTGGCACAGCTATGTCAGTGCTGGAAAGTTGATTAGGACTGCACCCTGGGTCTTCTTGGTGCTTGCTTGCCTGGAGTTCCCAGCATTAAATTAAGGCTGTTGGATTTACCTTATATCAGGCCTTGTTTGAAGAGGGGGAAAGCATTGTCAGAGTTTCTCCAGTTTCCACCTCAGAAGCAGACAGTCTTTGCAGCGCAGCTCATCAAAATGATAGGCAGCTTGTTAAATACAAGTAAACACAAACAGAAACTTAGTTGCTAACTTGGCATGGAGTGTTTTGAATATTAAGTCTGCTGCCCTGTGTCCACTTGGGAGTAAGTCTCATTAAACTCACTGGAGTTTACTTCTGAGTAAACATGCATAGGATTGCTCTGTGTTTGACCCATTGTATTCAATTTTTTTTGCAAGTAATCTGTACAGCGTAATTAGTTTTAACAATGCAAGTATGAAAGTAGCAGTTACAAAAAGGAACAGAGGAGGATTGTGATTTAATCCTTTGCGACTGTGTGTAGTTCAAATCAAGATACCATTTCTAACAGCTGTGTCCCCTAATGTAACACCAACTCAGAGGGATAAGTGCCACTTTCTGAATCACAAATGAAATCGTGTCTTGCTGCAGTACAGCTATTCCCTGGGGGTCTCCTAGTCTGGTATGTGCAAGGATGAAAGAATACAACTTGAGATTAGTTATAAAAAAAAGTTAATGCTATTCAGCAAACTGCCTGTGGCTTAAAATATTAACGGCACCGATGGAGAGTGCAAGCACGACTGCTGATGCTAGTTTATATTAGGAATTATCTTGGTCTGAGAGCTGTTCCATGCCCTACCGCACAGGTGGTCGGACCTCTGCTGGCTTATGGGATCTGCCAAAACCCTGAGGTCCATCAACTGGAGCCAAGTGGAAAGTAGTGGCTGATGGGGGTGGACATCAGGTTAAGTGCACTGCAGGTGTGCCAGGTGAGTCCCATTGGAGTTCTGTGAAAAGTGCCGCCACTGCTGTGATGCTGCAAACACTAACAACCCACAGGCTCTAAGTAGCTGGAGCCTGTGGGTTGTAAGTGTTTGCAGCTTCACAGCCACCACAGCAGCCGTGATGGCACTTTTCAAATAACTCCAGTGGGACAGTTCAGCCTCACCTGCCCCACCCACACCACATGTTGCTGGTGGACATTCACCTAGAATTAAGGACCACGGTGCCTTAGACCAGGAACTTGCTTTCAGTACCACTTGCAGTGGTGGCCTGGCTCTGCTCACTGGCCAGTCTCCGACCTGGCTGATTCTCCTCCCTGGGGCCAGGTCCACAGATCACCCCCCACCCAGCACCTGCTCCCTGCGCCCACCATGCCCCCAAGCCATGCCATGCCCCATTTTGGAGCCATTCAGATGTAGGGGCGGCCAGGCAGCACATTGCTCCTGTTGCTCGCCTCTGGGACTCACTTTTCACAGTGACAATCTACTGTGACCCACTAAACCAGAGAGCGAGAGCGAGCGAGCACTATCTCTTCCCAAGAGAGGAATACATTCTTGATACAAATGTAAGGATTTGAGAAGCCTTCCTTGGTCCTTTCCACCTGCAACGTAGGGCACTTCAGCCTGGGTCTTTTTCTGACACATTTCCTCTCATTGCTGTATGCTTGGCATAGCGAACACCAGCATCTGGTTGTGTAGTCCCTATTCTAAGGGCAGTTCCAGGGCTGCGGAGAGTGAGTGTGAATGACAGGAAGGAGCAGGTTTGGAAAACAGATTGGATCTTCTTGCCCCTTTCTATTCCCCAAAGCAGCTCAGTGATGGGCAGGATGATGGAGAATGGGTGATGATAAATGGGGTTGAGGATTGAGATTGATGAAAGGCCTGGAATAATCTATCCTCCTCCTATTTGTGTTCTTGCAACAAGTTAACGAGTAGATTATTGGATACTGAGAGTTGAATGTTAAACACCTTGCTTGGTAAATATCAAATATTGGATGTCAAACAATAATGCTGAATGCAAGGCACAGTTCCTTGCAGACATTCAACATCAACACCTGCACATTTTGCAGAGGATTTATTGGAGGCAAATTTGTTTCAGTTCTAATAATGGAATCAAAGTGCAGCTAGCAGGTATCGCTGCGGGCTGGGTTTGCTCTCCTTGCTTTGCAGTGAGGCAGGTCACTGAGGGAGCCACTGCAGTTCTGCAGATGTAAAGTGCTGGTGGGTGTGCCGATATGCGTCTATAGCTAATCTATCTCAAACACTTTCTACGCTTTGCAGAGCTGCTTATTAAAAAGGGCTAAGCATTCATATGCATTAGCAGTCTACTGAAGCCTGCTTGAAAAAAATAAATAAATGTGCCTGCATTTCATGGATGCAAAAGCAAGGTTTGTTTATTTTTTTTAATCCCAAGTATTTTTAGCACTTACCAGCAATTTTTTAATAACATGTCCCCACAGAGAGGGGCAAAGCAAGTGGGAGATCTCAAAGGGGGCCTGAAAAAGTTATTTTTTCCACATTGTAATTAGAGCAATCCGTTACAATTACAGTAGCTGTCTGTGTGCCTTTCTTTTTTTGCTGTAGCTGTGCGGTGCTTTTAATTGCAAGCTAAACAGAGAGCAGTTGTTTCAGAAGCAAACATTTGGTTCTTAAGCAAGTTAATTACAGAGCATAAAAATCACTGGGAAGAAGATGCTCATCATTAGCATCCATGGGAATCAATAGAAGTTTCTGCCATTGACATGCACTGGAAAGACTTCTACAGCTTCTATAGCTATTCGCATGGGTGCAGATAATAATAATAATAATAATAATAATAATAATAATAATAATAATAATACTTGTATTTATATACCGCCTTTCTTAGGTCACCAGTTTTCTCTAATGACTATAACTCAAGGCGGTTTACATAGGCAGACTTTATTCGTAAACTCAAAGGATTTTACAATTATACAGAAACGTTCTATCTTCCAAGAACTACACACATACAGATGGATCTTTCTGGATTTAGTCCTTCTTTCTGGCCACCCATTTGTCTTCCACTGGCTGATAAGCGGCTTCCCTGCTCCCACCGGAGAAGCAGCTGACTCGGCACAACTCCCCCTCTCACAAGGCAGCCGAAGACAGCTTCAGCTGTTAACCAGTCGCAATTTACAAGGTCTGCCGCTCACAGAGACTTCCGCTAGTCCCGAACTGGCAATCTTCAGATCTTCAGCTCTTATCTTCAGGCAAATGGATGCATTAACCTTCTCGACTAAATCTTCTGCCCATAAGAAGCTGCCTTATTCTCAGTCAGACTCAGTTCAACCCACAGGTGAGGTTTATCAAGAGACATTAAAAAACTCTCTTTAAGGGATGGCAACCTGGTCACTCTCCTAAATGCCTTGGTAACATTCTGTTTGAATTACTATATAAGTCAAGGAGATATGTGCCATGTGCATACGCATGAGTACATGCATGGAATCTAGCACAGTATTATCTTCATGGGCTGGGAGTGGTTCTGCAGAGGCTTTTCCAAGCCAGGTAGCCCAATACAGCACCAATTCCCCTGTGCTGATGCAGCAGCACTGGCACAGCTTGTGCTGCATCCCATGGGAAAAATTAGCAGGCGGAAAGCCTCCTCGAGCTTACATCCCTTTGCCCTGGGATAAGTGTATTATTATTTTTATTATTTATTAGAATTAGAATTTATGGCAGTTTACATGGGCAGGCTAATCTAAACCACCATTTTTCAATGATTTTTTTTTAAACAAATATACAGTATTCTGTGATTCACCAAATCCTCAGTTCCAGATGTAGTCTTAACAGTGTGGTTCTCTCCTCTGGCAGTGTGCCATTGAGCTTCAGTAGGTAATTGTTAAGTCAAGCCTGGACGGGTCCTCAAGGTCCTACTCTGTTCTTTTGCTCACACCCTGCAACTCTCGCTTGCGGTGTCTAACCAGCTCATCAGCGACTCCACCTTGCCACAAGGGGTGCAGCAGCTTCTCACAGCCTGACATTCCATCTCCCATCCAAAAACAAGACTACGGCTAGGGAGAAAAGCGTGGCTGGCTGTTGAGTCACTGCGTATGCAATGCAGGAAGTGGGCAGCCTGGCCCCGCCGAGGATAGGGGCTGAAGCCCTACACAATGGTGCATTACTGCAATACAAATGAGAGGCTGTTTGAGGCAAGTAGATGTTCTCACACTCATGGCTACAGAGTTTCCCTACTTAGCTTCAGGCACTGCCGGCAGTTCAACCATCAGTCCACATTGATCTGTGTCGGCAGACCAGGGTTGTGAAGGGGTATACGAAGCGGCACTACTGATCCTGTCCCCCTTACAGGTTCGATCTGCTCATACTGTCCTGTTTAAGTTAAGAGATCCATGGTTGAGACAAAAGATTAAGAGTCTATTCCGATCCAAATTTCCATCATTAATGTAGCCACAAAACAAGCATTCCCTTATCTTAAGAAGGCCTCCATGACTGCCTCCCCACTTCAGGGTGCAGCACACACCCCATTGGCAAGACTGCATCAGGTCTGGAATGTTGGATAGGATTGGGCCCTAAGTTAAGAGACCCATAGCTGAGAGAAAGGGCATCCATGGGAGGAAATAAGCATGGTGGCATGGGATATATGCAAGAGTTAATGGGATCAGGCAGGGTACACACAATGATTTCAGGATATAAAGAGGATCTTTGAACAATCAGTTGTAGACTGTTGGTAGTTTTAGTCCCTTGTCTTAAAATCAGAATTCAAATCACACAGATCTGTAGCATTACAGAATTGTAACTTGCTAGGGAGAAAAGTCTGGCTGGCTGTTGAGTCATTGCTTATATAATGCAAGACGTGGGCAGTCTGGCCCCGCCGAGGATAGGGGCTGAAGCCCTACACAATGGTCCATTACTGCAATACAAATGAAAGGCTGCTTGAGGCAAGCAGATGTTCTCACAATAATGGCTAAGGAGTTTCTGAAGTTACATCGTTTTAGCTTCAGGATGGCTGTTTGAATATTTCCCTGTATCACAATATTTCTGTCCAGGGAAAACTAGTATGGCAATGTGCTAAGGCTTCTTCTTGAAACACTATTTTTTTCTGTGCAAAGGGAGCTGGTTTCATCGAATCATAGAATCACAGAGTTGGAAATGACTTACAAGGTCATCTAGTCCCTGATCATCTATACAAGGTCATCTAGGTCAACCCCCTGCCTATAGCAGGAAATACTCCTAGAGCAGTGTTGGCGAACCTATGACATGCGAGTCAAAGGTGACACACCACACCGTTTGGGGTGACACACTACTGTTCATCAACACTTAACAAAAACTGAGTTTCTTTTATTCATTTTTCATTTTTGTAATTATTTGATGTTTCTTTATATAATACATAATATACATAATTGGGCTGCATTTTTTGTTTAAATGACTATAAAGAATTGTTTCTATTTTGTTTGGGGTGGCGGGTTAAAACGCCTGCAGAGTCAAGTTAAGCATTTTCTGAAATTTTGACACACCAAGCCCAAAAGGTTCACCACCACTGTCCTAGAGCATCCCAGCAGGTGCCTGTCAAGCCTCTGCTTGAATGTCTCCAGTGACGGGGAATCTACCATCTCCCTTGGCAATCTATTCCACGGTTGAACTGCCCTTATCATCAAGCAATTCTTCGTGATGTCCAACCAGAATCTCCTCTCTTGCAGTTTGTACCCATTGCACCTAGTTCTATTGTTTAATACTAGGGAGTAATAAAACATGCAATCCCCGACTTGCAATATGAAATGCACAGGCCCAGGAACTTTGTATGAGTATGAACAATATGCTTCATGCATGTGCACACTGGATCTCAGCTTGCAGTTCATTATTAAAGGTAAAGGTTTCCCCACAATCGAATGGTCTAGTCGTGACCGCAGGGGGCAGTGCTCATCTCCATTTCTAAGCCGAAAAGCCAGCGTTTGTCCAAGGACAAGCTTCTGTGGTCATGTGGCCAGCATGACTGTACGCCATAGTGCACGGAACGCTGTTACCTTCCCACCAAAGTAGTACCTATTTATCTACTCGCATTTTTTACATGCTTTCGAATTGCTAGGTTGGCAGGAGCTGGGACAAATGACAGGAGCTCACTCCGTCATGTGGTCTTGAACTGCCAACCTTCCGTCAACAAAGTCAGCTCAGCAGTTTAACCTGCAGCGCCACCACGTCCCTACCATGTTCATCATTGCTGCTTTGCTAATATGCTCAGAAAAGTTCCATAAGCAAAGCAGAAAAAGGCTCTCTATGAAGCTGTCATATGCTGAGTCAGACTGTTTCTGGCTCAGTATTGTCTGTATAGACTGGCAGCGGCTCTTAGAAAGGTCTTTTCCAGCCATATTGTGCCTGGTTATACCAGGGATTAAACCTACATGCAAAGCATGCTCTTCACCACTGAAATATTGGAGCATAATGTATATGTGATGCATGGACTTGCCCTTGAAATGGTTTGAAAACTTCAGCAACAAAATGAAATCAATTAAGACAAGCAATTCATTATAATGGAAACCTTCTGTTACCTCTTCTGGGTAAAACCAAGACATTGACTGACAACTTCAGTATTCATCACAAGTAGGTGAGCGGTAAAGGAAAAGTGGTAAACTGAGACAAGGATACCTCAACCTATCATATCAACCAGAACACAGTCTTGCCAGTGACAAAGAGAAATTTTGCATGCAGTTTTGCTTCCATCCAGAATTGATCTGTCTAGGACGCGCCACTCAGCTTGAAAGAGTAGAACAAACAATTGAGGGTGTTTGCATATGCAAGGAGAAAAGGAAGAAAGCAAAAGACATATAATTTGAGAACAGAAATGCATTATGCAAGCCATTATGCAGGAGGCAAAGATGTGCCCCCCCAACATAATCCTGAGGAATTAGTTAAATTAACCGTGTTGAAATATTCAAATTAGTAATAATTCTGTGCTTTCTCAAGGACACCTACAGTGTAATGTTAAATCAACAGTGGATGAGCAAACCCAGACTGTGTGAATTCATGACGTAGCATTTTGCTATTAGCACACTTCTCAAGGTCATCAATTACACAGCAACAAACTTGGGTCTAACCTCGCAGAAGTGTACACTCATCAGAGAACACTGGTGAACTCTGACAAGGGTATCTGTATGATACCACTTGCTTGTCCCAATCACATTGTCAATTTTTAACTACATGCTTAAACAACAATCCTAGAATTCCCATGGTGTAAAGTGGCAGTGAGGAATAACAAAGCTAGCTTTTCCTTCCCCCACTGCTTGTGTTGGTCCATTGGAAGGGAAAGGGAAGGACAATGCCTGCCTTCTCACCTCCCACAGCCTGCTTGATGGTTTTTCTGTTGCAGTGCCAGGGGTGAGGATGGTGTCAGTATATCCCACAAATTTCAGATCCCTATTGTCTCCCTGATCCCAATCCAGTCCTAGAACAGTTGTCGTTGTTCAGTCGCTAAGTCGTGTCTGACTCTTTACGACCCCATGGACCACAGCACACCAGGCCTCCCTGTCCTCCACTAGTTTCCTGAGTTCGCCCAATTTCATGTTCATTGCTTCGGTGACACTCTCTAACCATCTCATCCTCTGCCGCCCCCTTCTCTTTTTGCCTTCAATCTTTCCCAGCATGAGGGTCTTTTCTAAAGAGTCCTCTCTTCTCATCAGGTGGCCAAAGTACTTGAGCTTCAGCTTCAGGATTTGTCCTTCCAGGGAGCAATCAGGCTTGACTTCCTGGAGGATTGACCAATTGGATCTCCTTGCAGTCCAGGGGACTCTCAAGAGTCTTCTCCAACACCATAACTCAAAAGCATCTATTCTTCGGTGCTCTGCCTTTCGTATGGTCCAGCTCTCACAGCCGTACATTGCTACTGGGAAAACCATCGCTTTGACTATGCGAACCTTGGTTGGCAGGGTGATGTCTCGGCTTTTGATTAAGTTGTCTAGGTTCGCCATAGCTTTCCTCCCAAGAAGTAAACGTCTTTTAATTTCATGGCTACAGTCACCGTCTGCGGTGATCTTGGAGCCCAGGAAAATAAAGTCTGTCACTGCTTCCATTTCTTCCCCTTCTATTTGCCAGGAAGTGATGGGAGTGGTTGCCATGATCTTAGTTTTTTTAATGTTGAGCTTCAAGCCAATTTTGGCACTTTCCTCTTTCACCCTCATCAGAAGGTTCTTTAGGTCTTCCTCACTTCCGCCATTAGAGTGGTATCGTCTGCATATCTGAGGTTGTTGATATTTCTCCCAGCAATCTTGATTCCAGCTTGTGAATCACCCAGCCCTGCCTTCCTCATGATGTATTCTGCATATAAGTTAAATAAGCAGGGTGACAGTATACAGCCTTGTCGTACTCCTTTCCCAATTTGAAACCAGTCGCTAAAACGCTAGAACGCTAAAAGTTCTCAAACATTGTTATCATTTCTTTTTTATTTATTGGAATAATTTATATCCTGCCTTTCCCAATCGAAAGCAAATGCCCAAGGTGACTTATAGAGCTACATAATCAATCAATCAATCACTAGTATTTATATACCACTTTTCAACATAAAGTTCACAAAGCGGTTTACAGGCAAATAATAACATTAAAGTTAAATGGCTCCCTGTCCCAAAAGGGCTCACAATCTAAAGGAATGGAGAACAAAACCAGCAACAGCCATGAGAAAGACACTGTGCTGGGGTGAAGAGGGACAATTGCTCTCCCCCTGCTAAATATAAGAGGACACCACTTGATAAAGTGCCTCTTGCCCAGTTAGCAGGGGTTCATAATAAAAGTATAATGTAAAAAACAATAAGTGAAAAGCATCAAAGGCAAAAGCATTACAAACATTAACATTATGGGTTAATGGGTTGGGGAGGACGATTGTCCAGGGGAGCAGTCAGGCAATAGCACTATTCCAGAGGCACAGAGGGCAAACCATGGCAATGCAGCAGATTCTCCAGGGGCTTAGAGCAGATTAGTATCAATTAGTACTTGCCAGCACAAGGGAGATCCGGGCGAGGGGAGGGCATTTCTGGGCGGGCATTGGGTCGACCGGCAGGCGTGTTGGCCTGGGAGGTGGGCAGGCTTGGGAATCAGCCATAAGGCTGAATCCTAAGCCTGATGGGGAGGCCATGGGGCCTAGATTAGGGCCGTGCAGTCTCCTTGGATCTGCACATACTGTTTAGCAGATGCAGATCTGAGGAGCCCATAGGGTAGGCTGGAGCCTCCCCTACAGTAAGGGTGCGAATGTGCCCTTGCCGTGGGGAAGCTCCAACCTGTCCTATACTGCATCAGGATATGGTGCAGGCTGGCTGGCCTCGCTATTCCAGCCTAGTATAGGATTGCACCCCAAATGTCCCCAGGGCACCTGTCAATCCAATCATTTGCGATTCTTTTCAGCTTCTAGAACCTGAGGATGTGGTCAGGATTCTCTGGAGTGTGAGACCAGCCTCTTGCCCGCTTGATCCTTGTCCAGCATGGCTAATTAGATCTGCCCAGGGAGGGCTGGCCAAGTGGACAGGAAGGGTGGTGAATTCATCCTTGAGGGAGGGGATGTTGCCACCTATTCTGAAGCAGGCAATAGTCCGCCTCCTCCTGAAGAAACCCTCCCTGGATCCTACCAATTTGAACAACTTTCGGCCAGTCTCAAATATCCCATTCCTGGGCAAGGTGATCGAGCGGATGGTGGCATCCCAGCTTCAGAGGGTCCTGGAGGAAGCGGATTATCTGGATCCATTCCAATCTGGCTTCAGGCTGGGGTTTGGGGCTGAAACTGCTTTGGTCGCCTTGGTGGATGATCTGCGCCGGGGAATGGACAGGGGGAGTGCGCCCCTCTTGGTCCTGCTGGACCTCTCAGCGGCCTTCAACACCATCAACCTTCTGGAGTCCTTCTGGGTCGGTTGGCTAAGTTGGGGCTCAGGAGCACTGTTTTGCAGTGGTTCCACTCCTTCTGGCTGACAGATCTCAGAAGGTGGTGCAGGGGGATGCTTGCTCGGCAGCCTGGCCTCTTAAGTCTGGGATGCCGCAAGGATCCATTCTATCCCCCATGCTGTTCAACATCTGCATGAAGCCACTGGGAGAGGTCATCCAGAGGTTTGGGGTAGGGTGTCATCAGTATGTTGATGACACCCAGCTTTATCTCTCCTTTCCTCCTGATTCCAAAGGGGCAGTCGAAGTCCTAGACTGTTGCCTGGAGGCAGTTGGGGACTGGATGTGGGTGAACAAGCTGAAATTAAAGCCAAATAAGACAGAGGTTCTCCTGGTCCAGAAGGCTATGACTCAGGTATTGGACTATCATCCTGCTCTGAATGGGGTTGCACTCCCTCTGAAAGAGTAGGTCCGCAGCTTGGGGGTTCTCCTGGATCCGCAGATGCTCCTGGACTCTCAGGTGGTGGCTGTGGCCAGGGGAGCCTTTGCTGAGCTTCAGCTGATTCGCCAGCTGCGACCATACTTGGGTGGCTCAGACCTGGCCACAGTGACCCATGCTCTAGTGACATCTAGATTAGACTACTGCAATGAGCTCTATGTGGAGCTGCCTTTGAAGACAGTCCAGAAGTTGCAACTAGTGCAGAACGCTGCTGCCCATGTGGTTGCTGGGGCTCGTCAGTTCGACTCAGTCGGGCCATTGCTTCGGCGTTTGTTTCTGGGCCCAATTCAAAGTGCTAGTTTTGACTTTTTAAAACCCTTTATGGCTTGGGTCCAGGGTATTTGAGGGACCGCCTTCTTCCATACAATCCTACCTGTGCTCTCAGGTCATCTGGGGGGGGGGGGCTGTTGACTGTGCCATCACCAGGTCAGGTGAGGGGGATGGTGGCCAGGAATAGGGCCTTCTTGGTGGTGGCTTCATGGTTGTGGAATTCCCTCCCCTTGGAATTAAGAACAGCTTGCTTGCTAGCAATCTTTCAGTGGGGTCTTAAGACCTTTCTTTTTAAGGAAGCATTTAATTACTGACATGATGGGCTGGCATTTTAACTTGTATTTTAGTTTGTATTTTAACTGGTATTGTACTTGTATTTTAACTTGTATTTTTAATCTGCAATTTTAATTTAGCTGATTTAGCTGAGGGTTAATGCCTCTGTTTGCCCGAAGATAACAGCTGAAGATCTGAAGGTCGTGAGCTTGAGACTACTGGAAGGGAAGTCTCTGTGAGCAGCAGACCTTGCAAACTGCGGCTGATTAAAAGCTGAGTTCCAGCTGCCTCATGGGAGGAGTGTGCTGAAGTCAGCTGTGTCTCTGGTGGGAGCAGGGAAGCCTCTTATCAGCCAGCAGAAGACAGATGGGTGGCTAAGAAAGAAGGCTAAATCCAGAAAGAAAGATCTGTATGAGTGTTGTTCTTGAAAGATAGAACATTTCTGTAAATTGTAAAAACCTTCGGGTTTGTGAATAAAAGTCTGCCTATGTAAACCGCCTTGAATTAGTCATTAGAGAAATCTGGTGACCTAAGAAAGGCGGTATATAAATACATTTATTATTATTATTATTATTATTATTATTATTATTAATGATTGTATAGTCCATTGTGGTCTGTCACTTTTTAATTATCTGTTTTTTAAATTTTATTCTGTATTTTTTATTGTAAGCTGCCTTGGGTGCCCTAGCATAGGAGCAGAAAGGTGGGGTATAAATTCATTAAATAAAATAAATGTTACTTAGGGCATAATCCTAACCAACTTTCCATCCTTGGGGTAAGGGCAATGCAGTTTTGAGGTAAGCCTCCCTTACCTTGAAGAGGTCTTTGTGACTCCTGCTCTACTGCAGAATGCAGAACATGCCCCATTGGGACGTCCATGTTAATGCTGGAACATTGGTTGGAATTGCATCCACTGTTGATTTTATTGTGCCACACAACTTTTTCCTTATGAGATTAGGGTGATTTGGGGGGTAAACATGGAACAAGTTAAAAAAAATTTCCCATTTAATGAACTAGTTGTACTTGTTATGCAGGGATTTACTATAAGGTCTGTTTTCAGGGATGGATTAGATATGTATAAAGAGGGAAGATTAAACAGTTGCAACACATTATGTATGGGGCTACCTTTAAGATGTCTCAGAAACTTAAATTGGTCAAGATATTGTTGAAAGATTGTTGACTGAATAGAATAGGAATAGACTGAGTGGAACATATCCCCACCAGTGCGGAAATTTGAATAGTATTATAGACACTTGGAGATGAGACAAATTTGTTTTAACTATTCAGAAAGTGCATTACGTCTTGCAAGATTATTATTTACATAACCTGCTACTCCAGGTGGATTGCGATCCACTTTTGTGGATCCATGAAGGCAGATCGAGCCTGGGAAGGGTGGTTGGATTCAGCTGATGCCACTTCTACTAAACCTGCCCCTTTCCTGTTTCCGAGTCTGAGTTGATCCATTCTTTTCCTGCCCCCGTGGCCGCCCCATTCTGCCCCAGGCCACCATTCCTCATCTCCCTCCTGACACCTGTGCCTATGTTTCAAGAATGATGGGCATCGAAAAGTTGCTGGCACATTTTGCTGGCCACTTGCAGCGGCAGTCAGCCCACCGCACTCCTGCATGTCAGAAAAATCCTAGCTCCACTGGAATGCTTGTTTCGGCAGCACTGGGTACTGACAGTGCCCCTAATTTATCTATATTATGGTAACAGCAATTTTAAAATGTCTCCTAGTGGCAGAGGGTGAAATAGTAGGCTATACACTGCATGGCACCTTAATGCTCATGCACATCATCATGCATTTCTGAGAATGTACACTAGAGACAGTACACTGTGAATGTACACTAGAGTTTCACTTCTAGAGACCCTGGGGAGGGTGCTCAACTCTGAAGAATAATGTCTTGTTACACACACAACCATTTAACACAACGTTCTCCAAAAGCATTGTTATGCTGGGGTGGGGGCGTGTAGCTCCCCTCCCCTGGTGTAGCTGCCGCTGCCACCAGCCCAGGCTCAACACAACAAAGGGAGCTCCTGGGCAAAAACCCCTCTTAAAAGAAAGCCAAATAAAAGAAGTAAAAACCCAATTTTATTGACATATATTAAAAGTTACAAATAAAACTACAGAGGCTCTGTACCATAAAACCTGAATATTAAAATGACAATAATCAACCCCTCTGTTTATAACTTAACTTAGAGGAACTCAGAAAGGACAAAAACAAAAAAAATCCTATAAGATTGTTACCTCACTGACTAACTACAACCGGCTTCCACAGCACATAATGAGACTAACCTTCCCTGAGAGTAGCCAAAGGGTTCTGTTCCCTGAGGCTTTTAACTTTATCTCAATGAACTAATCACCCCCACCTGAGCCATTTACACTTGAGTAGTTCTCTCCCAACTAACAAGGTTCACATGAAACCACAATTTCATGACAAGCATTTATAGGGAAAAGGAAGAACAGTAATGTACTAGGGTTATCTATCAGAAAATAGGGATGGCCTGTGGTAAACAGGAACTGTTGGAACATATGCTGGGCTGAGAATAGAATAAGGGGATAGCTAATTTAGATGTATGACCCTGTAAACAGCCACAAGCCAGATTCCCATGTTAACTATTAGCCCTTGCAACATCTTGGCAAGGCTGCATCATTAGTATTATTTATCCACAGCCAAAATTGCAATGCTTGAAAAGTTGTTTGATATAAAACATTAATGATTTGTAGCAGGATGCCCCTCCTTCTCTTCCCCAAGCAACGTTTACATCTATCATCCCAGGTTTTATCACAGATTTCATCAACGCTATATGAAGGTATAGAAAATACATACATCATGCTAGGGTTTTATCATTCAAAGGAAGCTTAACAGATTGGAGTAACAGTTTTACGTAAAAAATCTGGTCTTACAGCTAAATCAAACACCTCAAGCGTGATGATTCAGCTGTTTCATTTCATTTGCCAATATTTCATATTAACAGTAGTAGGTAGAGCTTATGATAAACAGGTTAACAGGCCCTTCTGGCAGCACCAAGAACAGCTAAGATGTTTCAGTGAGAGATTTTCATTAAGGGCACATCCAGTGGTGAAATTCAGCCAGTTCTCACCTATTCTGCAGAACCGGTTGCTAACTTTAGGTTGGGAGAGGGAAGAAAGGCAGCGGATGACCCTGAAGGCCGCCCTGAAGGACATAGAACCAGTTGTTAATTTATTTGAATCCCACCACTGGGCACATTCAGTTGGAGGATAACAAAAGGAAAGCATAAGACAGCATAACAGCGAAAGGCAGTTATGATCAAGAGTAATTAAAACAAACCACGGAATCAGATGCAAGTTGTGACTAACAGCCAGATCCTACCTGAGTCCCCTTACCCTAAAAAAAAGGTAAAGATTCCCCATGACCGAATGGTCTAGTCGTGACCGACTGTAGGGGGCGGTGCTCATCTCCGTTTCAAAGCCTGTAGAGCCAGCGTTTTGTCTGAGGACAAGCTTCCGTGGTCATGTGGCCGGCATGACTCTACGGTGTAGAGCATGGAACGCCGTTACCTTCCCACCGAAGTGGTCCCTATTTATCTCCTTAGGTGCTTTCGAACTGCTAGATTGGCAGGAGCTGGGACAAGCAAAGGGAGCTCACTCGGTTGCACAGTCATGAACTCCCAACCTTCCGGTCAGAAAGCCCAGCAGCAGTGGTTTACCCCACTGCGCCACCACATCCCCCTACCCTACCCCTGTGCTAATGCAGTGACACCAGCATGGCATGCTCTGCATCCTACAGGGGAATTTAATAGGCAGAATGTTTTCTCAAGGGAAGTAGACATTTGTCCCCTTGCCCTGGGGAAAGCTGCAGTTGCCATTATGGGTCCTTGTATCCACACTGATGTTATCACTGGTGCAAGTCTGAGTTGCAGATCCATGTTTACAGAACATACCCAGAAGGGGGGGGATAGGATGCAGACATGCCACCAATACTGCCTCCTCCCAGGTCCAATGTGTTCATCCTCTGTCCCCATCACTGCCTTTCTCCCTGCCTCTTGTTGTGCTGCTTGTTGCTGGATTTACCTGTTCCAGCAGGGATCCTCTGCTGTGCAGATGTGAGCAGAAAGGCTTCGGCCTTCTGACTGGTGGGCTTATCATGATGTGCTTTTGTGACAGCTAGCACCAGTGGGGCAAAAGCTCCGCTTGTGCTGAAGGGGGATTGAATTGTGCCATTAATTGAATTCCATTAATTTTAATAGAACAAACTGGTACATTCAATGCATATTTATAAGGGACTTCCACAGATTTTGGAGCCAGCTGCACTTCTCACCTAATGTGGAACTTGGGAAGAAAAGAAGACCCTAGATATTTTTTGCGCAACAAAGAGCTAGAGGGTTGTTTCTTGGCCAGGATCGTGTTCAAAAAGGATACTTGACATGCACTTAAAGCTGGGAGCAAATAGCTGACAGAGATGCTTGAGTGCAACATTAGTTGATGACAGAGAGCAGGAGGCTATGATGAAACATAGATGAGCTGATGGCATTTATAAAATTTTGAAAAAGCATCAAGCAATGTACAATGCAAATCTCAATCTTTTTTTGTCTTCGTTTCTGCTCTGTACAAGTGTAAAGTTAATACACTTTTCCCAATAGGTTTCCACAATTTTGGCCACTACTGTATATCTCATTCATCCACTGGTGGTGCTGAATGTAATGCAATGTAATGGAAGAATTTATTTCCATTCCATTGCATTACGTTCAGCATCTCTAGTGGATGAATGTGGCATATACCCATGCTGGGAATCTTGGAAGTGCGTCTTTTCAGCTAGTTTCAGCTCTGAGAGGCTGGGGAACCCCATGGGCTGGATAAAATCTTCCAGAGAGCCGCATATGGCCCACAGGCTAGGGTTTGGAGACCCCTGCTCTATAGGAATTAAATATAGACATGCCCCAGTATCCACTGATTTGGTATTCATTATTTTAGTTATCCACAGATACCATGGATGCAGGGACGCCTATTAAAAAGATAGGGGAACATTAAACAAATCTATTTTTTTATCTTGTTGTAGCCAAACCACTGATGTACCACTATCTTTAAAAAAAACCACCCCCTGTAGCCATGGTTTCAGGTATAAAACCAGGAGGGGGGTCCAGAATGGAAACCCAGAGGATACTGGCGCATGCCTGTACAACTGTCACATCCCTGCAACGTTACTCCTGCTTGGCGAAGCTGCTGTTGTGCCTTGTGCATCATAATGTGCTCGGACCTGCACAATGAAGTACATGCAACTCTTGCAACTCCTGAAACTGCTCCAGCCCACCAGAGCCTACTTTTAGCAAGAGCACAAGTAGCACTGCGTGGAGAGAAGCTGAACATACTTGTACATACTTTATAATAATTGACAGCTTCCTTTAATTAGTTTTATTGCGCTTCTGAGTTGTATTGTTATCAATCAATCAATCACTAGTATTTATATACCGCTTTTCAACACAAAGTTCACAAAGCGGTTTAAAGGCAAATAGTAACATTAAAGTTAAATGGCCCCCTGTCCCAAAAGGGCTCACAATCTAAAAGAATGGAGAATACCACCAGCAACAGCCATGAGAAAGACAGTGCTGGGGTGAAGAGGGACAATTGCTCTCCCCTTGCTAAATATAAGAGGACACCACTTGAAAAAGTGCCTCTTGCCCAGTTAGCAGGGGTCAATGAAATTATTCTTAATTTTTTTTTACATAAACTGCCTTGAAGGGCTTTTTCATATCAAAAGGTAGCCTCTCAATATTTTAATACATAAATAAACCCCACTCTGGATTGCATCCAATGGATTTAAAGGGAAGGAAGATACTTCTAAATTAAATACTGGAGATAGTGTGAGTAATCCTTGAACTGGAAGAAATACAAAAGCAGCATGGAATGCAACAAGAACTGATAAAGCTAAACCTGAAACATGGTGGGTTTTTCCCCCCTGATTTACCTCAGCAACTACAGTTCTAAATCAGCAAATCAAAGTAGGTAATAAATCATAACCAGCCCTTTGGTTATAACCAAACTAGGTTCAGTAGTTTGGTTCAGTAGGTGATTCAGAAACTTTCATATGTGATTTCAACTGATTTCATAGAACTTAATGGCAACTCTATAAGCTGCCATGAGTCACTTTGGATAACTCAGTAATACATTTCGAACAGATTCATTTGACTTCAGCGAAGACATTATATACATTAGAAGACCTAGAGGAAAAAATGTAACATGTGGAGTGGTTTCATCAAAAGCAATTCAGGGCGCAATCCTAACCTGGAGTTAGGCCAGCACAGTTAAGCCAGCAAAGTTTGGCTAGCACCAGGACCACCGTAAAGCACGTCTGGACGACTCTCGGAGTCAGGGAGGATGACACACATCTGTGTGCTGATCTCTCTGACTCCAAGAGTGGTCCAACCTACTTTATGGTGTCCTTGGGTCAACCAAACTTTGCTGGCCTAACTGTGCCGGCCTAACTCCAGGTTAGGATTGCACCCTCAAACTCTTACTTCATGACATTCCCTTTATATTGATTAATGTTTTGTGCGCTTTCTTTTTTATTTCTTGTAGATGTTTGTTTTGCCATTGTGTCTACAGTGCTTGTCTACAGTGGCAAATGAGGATATTTGTCATTTACAGAGTGTGACCAACCATAATGCAAGATCCCTCCATGGTCTACCATTCTTTTAATCGAACTTAACCCTTAATTTTTATGTCAAAGAGGGTAGCAATGCACCTGGCCTAGATGCCAGGAGGATTGGACAAATTTATGGAGGAAAAGCCCATCAGAGGTTACAAGCCACGATGGATATACACAACATCCTGCTTTTAGGTTCTTTCAGAATGCCAGATGCAAGGGAGTGTCAACAGGATATAGGTATTGTTGCCTTGTGCACTCTCTGAGGCATCTGGTGGACCACTGTGAGATACAGGAAGCTGGACTAGATGGGCCATTGGCCTGATACAGCAGTGCTCCACCAACAAACCAGAAGCAATACATCATACCTGGCCATAGTTATTTAGTTACATCTCTAGAGCTAGTAACCTGTCACACAAGAGTGGCACTGGGATTGAACGACTCCAAGATAGACAGGCCCAAAAGGAGGATAGATTAGTTTAATAAAGCTTTTGTTGAAGGCCTATCATTTGCTGAATCACTTTATTTTCAGCTTAAATGATAAGGTATATGATGGCTTCTGGCAAAAAGGTGCTTTGATAAGCCACCTTGAATCCTCTTTAGTATGGGAGAAAGGCAGAATAAAAATGCTATAAATAAATAAATAAATGACAGGGTTGCTAGTTGATAAGCAAACAGGTCACAACAGCTGGGTGGGTTATTAGTTTCAGGTCAAGAACGGCATGGGACAAGGCTCTCCTGCACTCTCCATTTTTAAAAACCACACTTCTGAGGAGAACAATTGGCCTATTCATACACAATACATGCATTATTTACGAAGAAGTGCCATTTTGGTGGGAGAATCCAATCCCAAGGACTCCATCTTCATTTTACTATCTGAAAAGAACCCTGTATTCACAACTGTATCCACATGACTCTTCTATGTGTATTAGGGAACTCTTACTTTTATGGTTTCTGTATATATAAAGGACCCCATTTAGATTTCAGGGTGGTTTTTTTCCCCATAGCAATACAGTAAACTTGTATACTGGGGGGTGGGGGTGGGAGAGAACACTATCAGCCCATGAATTCTAAGCCCATGGGCTGAACCCATGAGTGTTCATTGTATGCCTGGATAATCAGTAGCATAGCCAGAGGGATCGGTGGTGCAGTCAGTACTGCAGGCACCACAATGCACCGCACAAGTGGCCCCCACTCACCATCAGAGCAATTCTGGGCAGTGACAGCAATGCTCTCTGTCCAAAATGGCTCTGACAGTGAGTGGGAAGGGTTGCTTACAATTTATTTATTTATTTATTTATTTATTTATTTATTTATTTATTTATT
>JAJKFI010000008.1:13253958-13268731 GCA_029204185.1 Lerista edwardsae
ATTTATTTATTTATTTATTTATTTATTTATTTATTTATTTATTTATTTGAAGAATTTATAACCTGCCTTTCCCATGCTGAAGCATATGCCCAAGGCAACTTACAAACAAAATACAAAATAGCCTCAATAAGTAAAACACCATTAAAACAACAACAATATTAAACATTAACAGGAACACCGAGAGTGTTCAAGAATGAAACTAGACCCAATTCTCCATATAAGGCTGTTTGGAGGGTGGGAAAACAATTGACCAGAGAAGTGAACAAACTATGACAATATACCAGAGGGACAGAGGGCAGGCAGCCACACATCCAAAGGCCAGACAAAATAGGTATGATTTGAGCCGGAAAGGCCATGAGGGAGTGTGTGGTTCTTAATTCTTCTGGAAGGGAATTCCATATTTGTGGAGCCACTACAGAGAAGGCTCATCCCTGAGTAGCCATCCCTTTCACTTGGGACGGGGGGGGGCACTTGAAGGAGAGCCCCTTTAGATGATCTAAGAGGGCGAACAGGTATGTATGGGAGAAGGCGGTCCTTTAGGTAGGCTGGGCCTAAGTCACGAAGGGTGCATTGCGGTGTCCGCAGTACTTACCATGTTGCCCCCTCTCTGGCTATGCTAATGTGGATAATTTCTGAGCCGAGCTAGTGCTCATGCCAAGGCTCCATGAGTCAAGTTGGGTTCCCAAAGCCATAAAAAATGCTAGATCTTGACCTCAAGCCTCCCCAAAATGCTGGTGCCTACCCTGGAGGCCTTGCTAAAAATGATTGGGCTCTGTCTATTTACTCCACCACTGGTTCTGCTCTGGCCTCTGCCCTCAGGCCCTTCTCAGGTGTTAGAATTGTTGTATTAAAGAATTGGCAGCAGTGTTTGAGTAACTAACACAGGAAGGCTGCGTAAGTAAGGGGAGTTTTGTCACTGGCTGTCTTGTTTTCTCAGTTCACTCCACTTGCTGTCTCATTATATGGCAAGTGTTCTGTGATACCCATTTTCTCATCTTCCTTTGGGAAGCTGCTCCACTTGGAATTGAGGCCCTGAATGTGTGGAAGTTGCTATTATATGGTTACCAGCTGTCAAGCTGAAGGGAGATCTGCCTGTTGAGCAATAAACTTAAGAAAAGCTGTACAATTTGCACACTAAGGGTTTGCTAATTTCATTACCTCTTGTCCTAAAGCACACATTTTCAAGTTAACTATGAATAAAAATAGCTTTAAAATAATTCAGCCAGTACTGAACACTCTTAGCTCACATTGTTTTCAAGAGGACAGTCAAGTGTGTGCTTGAATCTCTTCCATTGAAATCAGTGGGACTTGAAAGGCCTTGCCATTTCAACAGTGCAATTTTTCATCAAGTACAATGAATTCTATATTCTAGAAAATGATTGACAATATCTGCAGTCATGAGAAGCACAAGATGAAGATAGTGGCTTGAAGTTACTAACTGGTTGTGGCAGCTATCATGGCTATCCTATGCAAGAAATCCATGAACCAATACATACGACAGGGCTTCTCAAACTGGGGTGATGCGACACCCCAGCCAGGAAAGCCCTGTCTCTTTAAAGGGCGGGGAAAGGGACAAGGCGGCAACACAATTCCCAGGATCACGCTGCTGCTGGGGGTGAGAGAGATTTTTTCTCTTACCTGCAGCCAGCGGCAGGGCTGGCTCTAGGACCAGTCGGGCCTTATGAAGGGCATTCTTGTGAGGGGCACCTCCAACTATTTCCAGCACAAGGGCCAACATAAAGCATTTTTGGACTACTCTCGGAGTCAGGGAGGATGGCTCACGTCAGCACAAGGGACACCAAACATACTTTACGGTGTCCCTTGTGCTGGCCAAATTTTGCTGCCTTAGCTTATGCTGGCCTAACTCAGTTTAGGATTGCACCCTGAGAGTGGTCCAAACATACTTTATGGTTCCTTGTGCTAGCCAAACATTCTTGCCTAACTGTCCTGGCCTAACTCCAGGTTACGATTGCTCTCTCAGGATTATGTACAGATCAAACATACTCTCTCTCTCTCTCTCTCTCTCTCTCTCTCTCTCTCTCTCTCTGTGTGTGTGTGTGTGTGTGTGTGTGTGTGTGTGTGTGTGAGAGAGAGAGAGAGAGAGAGAGAGAGAGAGATATTATTTTACTCTAGATGCCAAATTTTGCTGGCCTAACTGTGCTGGCCTAACTCCAGGATAGGACTGAGTTCTAAGAGGCAGTTGAGAACAAATTATTCCTTCTTGTATATAAAAGCCATTCAGCCATTTGAAAAGCACTATCATATTTCCTCCCCACCTTCAGCCTTCTTTTATCAAGGCTAAACAAACTAATTTCCCTCAAACATTCTTTATAGGGCTTGTTCCTCAGTTCTCTGAATATCCTCATTGCTCTTCTCTGAACTTGCTCCAGTTTGGCTTCATCTTTCCTAAAGTAAGGTGCCCAGATTCAGACACAGTAAGGTTTGGCCGATGTGGAATAACACAGATCCACTACTTCTCATGACTTGGAAGCTACAATTCTAGTAATGTGGGCTAAAATTGTATTAGCATTTTTTAAAAGCAGCCTCACACTGTTAACTCATGTTCATCTTCTGATTTGTTGCAACTCCAAGATCCCTCTCACATGTTGTGCTGCCAAGCCAGGTATCTCCCACTGTATACCTGCATCTTTGGTTATTTTTTGCCTCCATGCAGATCCTTGCATTTGTCTCTGTTGAACTTCATATTATTTGTTACAGCCCAGTATTCCATTTTGTCAGGTCTTCCTGAATCCTTCTGAAGTTTTTTATTGTGTTAGCTACTTGTCCCATTTTGGGGTCATCTGCAAATTTGATAAGGTCTCCTTGTATCCCTTCTTCAAGTCACTGATGAAGATATTAAAGAGCCCTGAGCTCTGAGTCCTCCAGGCTGATGTGAAGCTATTAAAATTCACCCATTGTGTACAGTTATCCAACCAGTTGCAAATCCACCTAACAATTGTATAATCTAGGCCAGTGTTTCCCAAACTGTGAGTCGCAACCCACCAGTGGATCATGAGCTGATTGTTGGTGGGTCTTGAAACTGAACCTGACAAACTGGTCACTTGTGCTTAATAAAGTTAAAACCCAACCTCAGTCTGGTGTGTTCCTTGAGCGTGGTAGAAGGATGATAGGCTACCTTAGAATGCTAGATTCAGGGGAGTGGCAGCGAGGTACAAGTGGTTGTCTTGCATGCTCCCTGAGGCATCTGGTGGGCCACTGTGAGATACAGAAAGCTGGATTAGATGGACCCTTGGCCTGATCCAGTAAATCTTTTCTTATGTACTTATAGCTGATTAGGAAAATGTACCAAGCCCTATGGAAAGTGAAACAGCCTAAAGCGCACATTTACTCACAAATAGGCAAACATGCTTCAGTTAACATCGAAGAGTGGGCCAAGAGGAAAGCAATGCCACCAGAATGGTCCAGATTCAATGAACACAAGATTCTTATATAATTCAACAAATCTGCCCTGACTCCAGGATGAGAGGGGGAGCTTTGACTTTTCTTCTGCTTGGTTTCTCCTCTTTGGTGCAGAAGAGAGCGACTAAAATGATTACGGGGCTGGGGCACCTCCCTCATGAAGAAAGACTGCAGCGTCTGGGGCTCTTCAGCCTAGAAAAAAGGTGCCTGAGGGGGAACATGATTGAGACATACAAAATAATGCACGGAAGGGCTAGAGTCGATAGAGGGATGTTCTTTTCCCTCTCTCAAAACACCAGAACCAGGGGGCATCCGCTAAAACTGAGATTGGGAAGAGCTAAAACTGAGATTGGGAGAGTTAAAACTGAGATTGGGAGAATTAAAACAGACAAAAGGAAGCACGTTTTTACCCAGCGGGTAGTTAATCTGTGGAACTCTTTGCCACAGGAGGTGGTGATGGCATCTGGTCTTGATGCCTTTAAGAGGGGATTGGACGGATTTCTGGAGGAAAGGTCCATCGTGGGCTATAGGCAATTAAATGATGGATTGTGCAACCTCCTTACATTGGTGGTGGGCTACTTCAGAGTACTGGGTGCAAGGAAGTGGCAACAGGATGCAAGCATCTTGTTGTCTCGTGCCTCCCTAGGGCACCTGGTGGGCTGCTGTGAGATACAGGAAGGTGGACTAGATGGGCCTTTGGCTTGATCCAGCGGGGCTCTTCTTATGTTCTTATGTTCTTATGTTTGTTTTTTTTAAAGATCCCAGTCATGATCATCATAACTTTTACTTATGTTTATTCATAATCGCTACTTCTGAAGAGTGCTCAATGAAAATTGAATGTATTTTTAAAAGTGAGCCTAAAGTAGCCATTCCATGATTATTAAAAAGCACATAATATTGCCAACCTTACTCCCCTTTGCACCATGTTTGGGCCACCAATTACAAGCTTCTTTTGCAACTTGGAAAAAGAAATATCTTTTTTAATCAGAGTTCTAAATTGGCTCATAATGTTTTTCATGTCACTTGGGAACTGAAGTGCGGAGACAGGCAGGGAACAGAGCATTGCCTAAGCTCCTGTTTCTTACTTAACATGATATTTAAAATTGTTAAACTTTACTTGCACTGAACACCCACATTCAGGGACATTATACAAAATGGAGAATTTCTCCTATGAGTTCTAATGCCGTGGCCCATGATTGGCTCCTGGAACAGCACAGGAGTAAGAACATCAGTGGTGTCAGCAGACCTAACAGTGGGTGGCTTCCCTAGAGCAGGTGCCTGATCCAGAGACCTGACATCCTACCTCCCAAAGCACTTTCCCTTTTTGGAACTGTAAAGTTCCAGTAGTCAGTAATTAGCATTTTAGGTCACTGTTAAAGGAGAAATCATGGGGATAAGCAGTGGGTTTTAGATTGGGACTGGGAAACTACACAAGCACACCAGCAATGGAAAAATTAAGTGGAATAAAATGCAATTACCCTAAAAAATATCAAGGGGGCAGTTTCTCATAAAAACTACCTAAGGCAAGGATGTCAAACATAAGGCCCGCAGCTCAGATGTGGCCCGTGGAAAATCTTTATCTGGCCCTTGGGCTCTCCCAGCATCACAGTCATTGGCTCTCAACATCTTGTAACATCTTGTACTGTTTACATGACAGGGTAAGGCTTCTTGCAAAACTTACAGATTTACCCCCCCTTAGATCCGCCTCTGCTAATGAGTTTGAAAAAAAAAGTGGTTATAGTGACAGTGGTATTGCTAGAGGGGTGCGGGCCCTCAACCAAGAATGAAATATGTCTCTTCCCTTCAAAGATCAAAATATAGGCTATCCAAGGTAACTGTTAAGGTTACATCAAACATTCTGCAGAAAATACTACAGTTTTCAAAAATAAACCATGAACCCTAGAAGTTACATAGAAGTTACCCTTGAAGTCCAGGGCAAATTCATTAGCTAAATTAATCCTACATTTGAGTTCAAACCTGAATCTGCTTATTTGGTCAATAAGAGTTCCACTATGAATTTAATGTAATACTTTCTGAGGTTATATATTTTCTTGAAAGATCACCAAGAGAAAATAAACACTGTGGAGTAAAAAAATGCAAGAAATAAAATTGTGCTGTCGTCCTTTCTGCCTATTTACTTGTCCCATATGTTGTTCATGAGTCCCTGCTATGCTGATTGGTTTCATTTAAGTCATCTCACTATGTAGATGGCTTCCTGGGGCAGATACAGGTTTTGTTATAAAGCATAGCATGCAGATTATCTCTTTGTACAACTGATTTTTCAAGTGTGACAGCTCCGAGTTAAGCCTCATTCTATTGCCGCCAGTGCGGGCTGATGACTGAGACATTACAAGAAATTATATTTTGTTCCAACTGCAAGGCAAATTTCAGTCACAATAGGAAGAGGCTGAAGTGAAACAATCATCATATGAAGGGTCCAACCTGAATGTTATTCTTTGACTATCATGTATTCAGCCAATCGCAAATATAAGATTTCCAAAATGCATCCTTGAACCCTTTCACACAACCCCATTGTACATGTATTTCTCATCACAATGTGGGATTTAAAAACATCTAATGATGGAAGACTAAGAGTGCAATCCTAAACTGGAGTTAGGCTGGCATAAACTAAGCCAGAAAAATTTGGCCAGCACAAGGGCCTCCATAAAGCATGTTTAGAGTGCTCTCGGAGTCAGGGAGATGGCTCACGTCTGTGGGCTGGCCTCTCTGACTCCAGGAGTGGTTCAAACATACTTTACGGTGTCCCTTGTGCTGGCCAAACTTTGCTGGCTTAGCGTATGCTGGCCTAACTCAGGGCGCAATCCTAAGAAGTGCCAGACTGGCGAGGCCGATGGGCCAGCCCAGCGCCATATCCGATGTTGTTTAGGAGAGGCTGGAGCCTCCCCGTGGCAAGGGAGCATGCGCTCCCTTACCGTAAAGGAGGTTCCAGCCTCCCCTATGTGCTCCTCGGATCTGTGCCAGCTAAAAAGCGGGTGCAGATCCAAGGAGAGTGTGAGGCCTGAATCGGGGCCATATGGCCTCGCTGACGGCCTTAGGATGTTGCCTTATGGTTACCTCCCAAGCCCGCCCAGGTTCCGCCCAAGTCCCCCCTCCCGCCTCCCCCCTCCCATCAATCCCCATCCCGATACGGGACAGAGAATCCCTCGCGCCAGCCGGCTTCGGCCGATGCGAGGGAAGCGCTGCACTGGCGCAACAGTACTGGCCAGCGCCAGTCCTGTTGCTTTAACGCCAATGCGGGGATGCTGCTAGATGCTCCCGTGTCAGCACTAATGGTGGAGTGCCAACGTAGCAACATTGCATTGGCGCTCTGCCCCCTCTAGGATTACGCTGTCAGTTTAGGATTGCACCCTAATTCTATGAATTCACTCTTAATGTGCTAGTTTTGTAAGCAGCTTGAATTTCTTGGAAATTGAAACATCTGAGACAATAACATCAGGGCAAAGGAACCTGTCTTGATAAAAGTGTCTGCTGTCTTTGAGGACTGGATTATGATTTCAGGAAAAATCTGAGTTGAGCTGTTATGGACACAACAACAAATACAGATATATTAATATATCCTTTCAGACTAATGGAAGAAGTCAAGTAAGAAAAAAAAAACATTGGAACAGTTCCCATCATCATGTTCTGCCAGAGTTCTATTGATTGCCCATCAATACTGTGTGCCTGTTAAACAACATCCTAATAAAGAGACAGCAGTGTGTCTTGGATGTGCCATGCCATTGATGGTAAACAAATGGTCCATTTTTAGCTCTATCTTGGGAATGGCTTGTTCCTATAAGAGAACGTCTTAGCCATTCATTTTTCTTTATATGAATACAGGCATGCCCTGGTATCTGCTGGGGTTCCATTTCAGACCCCACTGTGGATACCTGAAACCGTGGATACTGGGGATACCCTTTTAAAGATAGGGGTACATCACTGGTTTTGCTGCAATGATAAAAAAGGAGATTTGTTTAATGTTCCCCTATCTTTTTAATAGGCATTCTGGTACCCATAGTATCTATGGATAACTGAAACTGTGGATACTGAATCTGTGGATACCGGGGCATGCCTCTAGTATGTGTATTATCTACAATACAGAGTCCCACTGTTTTTTGAACATTGCAAGCACATTCACACTTATCAGGATCATTGAATTCTGTTGGGACTTTGTCAGGAAATAAGAATTCACTGAGAGGCTGCACTGAGAAGAGTAGGGTCTAGTGGTTAACAACACTCAAGCATCTGTCCCTGCTTTTCCATTTTTACTGGCTCAGCAGCCCAATAGGGGGAAACTGGTAGTTCTTTTCACTGCCACGATCCCAAAGTTAGAAAATTAGCCAGAGGAAGGACATTAGCCTTCCCACGATAGCACAGAACCACAGCGGTTCTTATTTTAAATCAAGTGGCAGCAGGGCCTATTAGCAATCTGAATTGCTTGTGAACTCAGACTAGGTAAACAGAGTCAACATATAATCATAGTAGATAAATACAGTATATAATAGTGAAAAGCACAAAGAAACAAGAGGACAAGGAAGGTAGAAAAAGCACATCAAGCTGGCTGATGGAAAATATTTGAACTTGGCTGGATGGATACAAAGAAGTAGCTTGACCAAATGGATGTAATAACTAGTAATGCCCAGAAGAGGGTGCCAGGATGCTACCCAAGAGCAAAGCGCATGCACACACACACAAATTGCTTAAACAAAACAATTCCCTAATGCATCTAGCTAGAAATATACAGTTTCTACTACTAGCTGTTTACATTATTCCAGGCTTCCTGGCCCCTACATTTCCTGGAGGTATGCCTTCCAAAGGCAGATATGAAGGTATGAAGTAGGTCTGCCTTCCACAAACCAGTATTAGATTTTGCAGCACACCTGGAAGAAACTCACCCAGATTTTCATGTGCTTCAACCTAAAAACATACACACACAAAACTATGTTTGTTGATGTCATAGGTACTGATTGGATGAGTGAAACCTTCCTTGCCACTTCATCCTACTGCTTTATGAAAACAGGGAGTTTGGGCTGCCCAATCAGTACTCACATGCCAGTCAGGGGCTTGGTCAGTCCAACCATAGGAGAGGAATCTACCCAATACATAGTTTCTGGGAAAAGTGAATCAAGGGAGAAATGCCGTGAATAGGTCGTGCATACTGCTGTATAAACATTGGACATAACAGATGAATAAATGGACTGTATGCACATATGGATCAACAAGTTGGGTACACTGACCACAGATGTCATGTGTTAATAGTTCCAATACCTCCAACTTATCTGGATTAAATTTCAGTTTGTTCTCTCCCATCCAGACCCTCAACACTGTTTCAATATACATGCAAATTGTACCATCTCCTCTCTCTCTTGGAATAGCATATGCTGCTACAGCTATAGAAGTTCCTATGCCAGCCAAGGGGCAGAACTACCTGGTTGTTGCTTGTTTGCCTTTAAAACCCACTAGAATTCACTTGCCTACTGTGTTTTGTGACTGTATTATTTATTGTGCTGCCCTGAAAGAAGCAGGAGCACTCCACAACCCTACAAGTGTTACTCAAAGGGACACTGCAGCCTTCTCCACTCAAAATCTTCTCTGGCACAATGAAGCACAAAACTGGGCAATGTGTCTGAAATCCAACACATTTCAGGTGTCCTTTAGAACATTTGTGAATACATCACACTTTGATGAATAGGATAATGTGCTTGCTCAGGGATTTTTTTTCTCCCCAACTGCTAGCCTTGAATGTGCTGGTTTGATTGCTTGTCTGAATGTGGGTGGATTTTAATTAGTTCCCTGTACCGGTTTTTATAAATTATGCAATTTCGAAGTCCTGCACATGATAAGCAAAACTTTAATAAGCTCTTCTTTCATATTCAGTGACAGGTGATGAAACGTAAAATTGCCTCCCTTATTTCTCATTAATACAACAGACATTGAAAATATCACACTTTGCCACATCTAGGCTTGGTTTAGTCACAAAACAATTTAGCAATTCATACTCGGAACATGTGTTTTGGATGCTTAGCAGAAAGATGTCAATCAAAGGGAAACCACAAGAAGCGGGAAAACACAATTGTTGCTAACAAAAGGTCAGGGTCAACAACCTTTGGAAGGAAGGACTGCACAAGGGTTAATGATAGCTTGCCAGAGCCTGGGGTTTATGGATATGAAGACTGATGGGAAAAGGTGAAAAACCAGTAAGATTTTCAGGATAATAGGAAAGGAAGAAATCCAGTTCTTACATGAGGTTTACACTCAAGCAATAGGATAACTATGAGGCAGGTGAGGAATTACCATGCCCTAGATTAGTGGTCCCCAAACTATGGGTCAGGACCCACCAGTGGGTCGTGAGCGAATTTCAAATGGGCCATGACGCACCTGGAACAGCCATATTGAAACTATGGGAAGATGAGATGCCGGAAAGGAGGGCTGTGTGGTGGTTTTGCTTGTGTCAAGGTTGTAAATAGGCTTTTTTCTTTCTGATTCACTTGCTGTTGGAAAATGGCTGAGGAATAACCCAACACATTGCTGTGTTCTCAGGAAAGCAGCAGGTGCTAGCCTCACAATGATGGCACTTCCAGCCATGACATCACTTCCAGTGGGTCCCGGACAGATTTTCATTCTACAAAAGTGGGTCCTGGTGCTAAAAGATTTGAGAACCACAGCCCTAGATGTTACATGTCCTTATGTAGGCAATATGTGCAATATTTGCATGAACTTCCCCTTCCCTCGAGGAGACCCCTGCAGCTGCTATAGTGGTCACAGGATGTGGCGGTAGCCTTTTTTTTTTTTTACTGTTGTTCCTCTGGGCACTGGGCAACTTAGGATTGGGCTGTTAGTCTTTAAATGTTGCTTTAAAAGGTATGAGTATTACAGTACTCCTTCCGAAATATGGCCAGGTAAAATTCAGGAAGTGGTTTTCCAAGTGCTGGATTTAGAGACCCATGCTAAGAAAAAGAACTTGCATGATCATGTGTAAACAGTAGAAGGTATTATCATAGAGTGTCGAGGCCCACTCATATTGTCATGACAAGCTAAAAATAAAAATTTGAGGCTATTCTTCAGGGAAATAAAATGCCTCATTTCCACAAGCGCTAGAGTATTGCTCAGGGCAATAACTGTTGGCGTTTTCACATGGGGCAGTATCTGAGTGTAAATAGTCAACAATGTCTATTCTAACCTGAAATCAGACCAAGAAGTTGGATCAAGATTATGTGTGTGTGTTGGTGAAATTGATAAGTAAAATGGATAATTTATTTATCTGTTTATTTGTTTATAGGATTTTTATCCTGCCTTTCTGCCCGATGGGCACCCAAGGCTGCTTACAACATAAAAATATCACATTAAAATAGAACTACAGCAAAATAGACAATTAAAACAATATTAAAACAATTTAAAATTTAAAATGAGCAGGCCCCATGGATCCCATAGTTGTAGTTTAAAATGCCAGCCAGCATGTCAACAGTTAAAAGCTTGTTTGAATACAAAAGTCTTCAGGCCCCACTGAAAGATTCCCAAAGAGGGAGCTGTTCTTAATTCTATGGGGAGGGTATTCCACAATCATGGGACCACCACCGAGATGGCCCTGTTCCTGTCTGCCACCCCCCTACCCTCTCTTGGTGGTGGGGGCCCCTCAGATGACCTGTGAGTACGGGTAGGATTGTATGGAAGGAGGTGGTCCCTCAAATACCCCGGACCCAAGCCGTAAAGGGCTTTAAAAGTCAATAGCACTTTGAATTGGGCCCAGAATACACTGGCAGCCAGGTGTAGCAGCTGAAGCAACAGCCCTACTGAGTCAAACCAACAAGCTCCAGCAATCACATGGGCAGCTGCATTCTGCACTAACTGCAGTCTCTGGACCATCTTCAAAGGCAGCCCCACATAGAGAGCATTGCAGTAATCTAATCTGGATGTCACTAGGGTCTTAGGCACTCCCCATTAAGACTCTGACTCAGTTCTTCAAGAGTACAAGCAATTTATTTGACAGCGTGCGCATCGCGGGACACTTAGGGAACATGGAAGTTCACAAATCACAAGTGTAAATTCTATTCAGGTTTGCTTTCCTTCTTATAGAGCTTAGCATCCCCAGCACCCAGCACATTACATCATTAATCACAATTTTGCATAATACATGGTTGTTATCAGCACTTTGCAATACACATGTTCACTTGTTGCAGCAAACGTATACTTCCTAGAATATAAATTGCAACTTCAGCATATCTTTTGGTAGAACACAGGACGCACATGAATCACAAGTTATTTTGGTAGGTAATTAGTATTCAGCTTGAGCTAGCTTGACCACTTCCCTTTTTAACTAATTTGCAAAGTGTTAGGTACTTTTTACTTACTTCAGCTTGTGGAAGCAGCTTTGATTAAGGCTCACTGATTTATTTGACTATTTTCTTTTCATAAGAACATAAGAAGAGCCCTGCTGGATCAGGCCAAAGACCCATCTAGTCCAGCTTCCTGTATCTCACAGTGGCCCACCAGGTGCCCCAGGGAGGCTTGAGACAACAAGATGCTTGCATCCTGTTGCCACTCCCTTGCACCCGGGACTCTGAAGTAGCCTACTACTGCTATAAGGAGGTTGCACAATCCATCATGGCCTATAACCCACAATGGACTTTTCTTCCAGAAATCCGTCCAATCCCCTCTTAAAGGCATCTAGACCAGATGCCATCACCACCTCATGTGGCAAAGAGTTCCACAGATTAACTACCCGCTGGGTAAAAAGTACTTCCTTTTATCTGTTTTTACTCTCCCAACCTTCAGTTTTAGCGCATGTCCCCTGGTTCTGGTGTTTTGAGAGAGGGAAAAGAACATCCCTCTATTGACTCTATCCCTTCCATGCATAATTTTGTATGTCTCAATCATGTTCCCCCTCAGGCACCTTTTTTCTAGGCTGAAGAGCCCCAGATGCTGCAGTCGTTCTTCATAAGGGAGGTGCCCTAGCCCCGTAATCATTTTTGTCTCTCTCTTCTGCACCTTTTCCAGCTCCACTATGTCCTTTTTGAGGTGCGGCGACCAGAACTGCACACAATATTCCAGGTGTGGCCTTACTGTCGATTTGTACAATGGCATGATAATATTGGCTGTTTTATTCTCAACCCCTTTTTTAATTACCCCAAGAATGGAATTGGCCTTCTTAATTGCTGCCGCACACTGGGTCGATACCTTCATTGAATTGTCCACCAGCACCCCAAGATCTCTCTCTTGAGCTGTCACAGACAGCTCAGAACCCATAGGCGAAGTTTTGGTTTTTGGCCCCAATGTGCTTCACTTTACACTTGTCTACGTTGAAACGCATCTACCATTTTGCCGCCCATTCCCCCAACATGGAGAGATCCTTCTGGAGCTCTTCACAATCCCTTCTGGTCTTCACCACCTGGAAAAGTTTTGTGTCATCCGCAAATTTGGCCAACTTGCTGCTTATCCCTGTCAATCATTTTCAATCGCTTTAATTAATATACCATACTTTTTGCAAGAAATTTCCTTTATAGGAAAAGCAGGTTATTTATGGTCTTTTTGTGTGCAAAAGCAAATATGCTTTTGACTTGAGCTGGTTATGTGGTTTAGTACTTCCTCTTACAAGGGACAGTTTCTCTTGCAAGGGACAGTTGGAAACTTTCCACTCCAGCCTGTGCTGACAAGGCAGGGGAGTTTAGGGTGACAAACAACATTTTGATTTCTCATATTTCTTTCATCATAGTATATAAAATATATGTAGGCATAAGCTCCCTGCTCTCATAAGGGCATTAGTCCAGTCAATATGTCATTAGACCCGGGACTAAGTCTAATAAAAGGTCTGTCAACTGTTCTTGTCAGTACTAGGTGTACTGATTGACAGAAAAAAAGTTCTCCAAAATTCGACCACCGGAAGTAGGTTATTTTCAAGATGGCAGCCACAAACCATGAAAATCGGCCAAAATCATGCAACCGTGTCATTTTTAAGCTTAGTCTTTTTTTCATTTTTCAAACTCAAGGTTTTTTGTATGGTCAAGTAATTCATTTTAACCAATTACTTGGTTCATGGGTTGAAGATTGGATTCCAGTGTAATGAGCATTGCCGGTACAACACCAGTATAACAAATATCAAGTTGTATGTTTTTATTATTATATCATAATACTACATTTGAACTGAACTGTTTCCTTTTTTTTAAACTACATATTCAACAAAGAACCCTTTAAACTTGGTTAAGAAAACTGCAGCAATATGCGGATAAAACAGTAACTCCTTAATTTTCTATTCATCCTCATCACTGCCCTCTAAGTCACCTAACACCTGGTTGTCACAATACGTTTCTTGACATGGTCCACATACAGAACTGCATGGAAGTCCATATGTTCTGCAACTGCAGCGGGTACCACTGCAACCAGTTTTACAATTGCAATGTTGTTGTTGTTGTTGTTGTTGTTGTTGTTGTTATTATTATTATTATTATTATTATTATTATTATTATTATTATTATTGTCATTGTATTACACAATACAATGAAATTCGTTGACACCCGGAGACCAAACCAACACACACATTGAATTCCCAACAGTCCCCCCCAATCCCCCAATCCCCGCCCCCCTTCAAAAAATTCCTCCTCTGAAACACAAACATCCACACAATAGGAAATGATACACAACAGGAAATCCACACAATAGGGAATGATAAACATCCACACAATAGGAAATAATACAGTCCGACTGCCCCTATCTACTGGTACTTCAGTTCATTGTTCAATGCTGTTATGGCTCTAGAGTAAAAACTGTTCTTAAAACGTGTTGTCCGAGTTTTAATAGTCCTATACCTTCTGCCAGAAGGCAACAATTCAAAAAAGTTGTAAGCTGGATGGGAAAAGTCTCTAAGGATATTATGTGCTTTCCACAGCGGGTGGCGTAAATATCTTCAAGGGTGGGTAGCTGGAGCCCGATGGTATGCTGGGCCACTTTAATAATTCTCTGTAGTGCCTTTTTATCCCCTACAGAGCTGCTCCCATACCATACTAAAATGTTGTATGTGAGGACACTCTCAATGGTGCTACGGTAGTAAGCCAGAAGTAGACGCTGAGAAAGGTTCATCCTCCCAAGCACCCTTAGGAAGTACAGCCTCCTCTGCGCCTTCTTCACTAGCATATCAGCATTTAATGTCCATGTGAGGTCCGATGAAATGTAGGTACCCAGAAATTTGAAACTGCCAACCCTTTTCCACCTCCTCACCATTTATGAGCAAAGGCAAATGCGCATCTCTCTTCCTCCTAAAATCAATGATAAGCTCTTTAGTTTTTTTGGCATTAAGTGTAAGATGGTTTTCTTTACACCACAATATCAGCCCTTGTACTTCCTTTCTGTACACAGTCTCGTT
>JAJKFI010000008.1:13278731-13323810 GCA_029204185.1 Lerista edwardsae
GGGAGAGGTGACATCATCAAGCAGGAAAATGTTTAGAATCACCGTACGACAAAATCAAATTGAGGGCACAATCCTAACCTGGAGTTAGGCTGGCAGTTAGGCCAGCAAAGTTTGGCCGGCACAAGGACCACCTTAAAGCGCGTTTGGACCACTCTTGGAGTCAGGGAGGATGGCGCATGTTTGAATTTAAGTAAATTCAAACCAAGAATTAAATTCATAATACAATAAATACGATATCTTTATGAATTACAGCCCCAAGGTCTAGAATGAGTTCCATAGCTTTGCATTATCAATTAAATCATATGGGTTGGGTTTCTTTCAGAAAAGGCCTTTTTAATATGAAAAATCCACACTGCATCTTTAGCCCCAATTACTGTAGATTGATTACTGTTGACTGTACATTACTTTGGAATGAAAGCTAATCCATAAAAATTAATGGTATTTATTGTTAGAAATGACAGCCGATTCCTTAAAATAAATGGGAGTCACACACTGAGCACCAGAAAGTTATGATGGAAAGCCTATTAGTGATTAACTAATCATAAAAGCAGCGAAATATGTGTGTGGTTGCAATATGAACTGAGAGACCTTTGCATTAGACAAATGAGACAAAAGATAAAATGCATTGAATTTTAATCTAAATTGAATGTGGTCCATAATCTGCAGTACGTTTCCTGGTACTTTTCTTATATCCTCCTGGATAAGGGTGGAGTGTTTTTTTTTTTTGGGGGGGGGGTGATTCCCCCCCAAATTTCTTGATTAAAATACCAAATTGTGGTGTTATGTGTTTTTATGCAAATTTTTATTGCAAATTGTACAACTGCGTGTGTGTGAAAATAGCTCTTTGCTACGTTTTAAGTATTGTGGATCCAGACCTCGATCACATTTATCTCACAATGAATTAACAGTGAATTATCATTCACACTGAGGCCTAGTCCTAACATCAGATAAAAATGTTTCAGTATACAGTACAAATTGCAAAGTATCTCATTGCCAGTTGCATCTGGAACTTTCCCTAATGGAACTTACTTACTACCTTCCTTGCATTCCCCTGAAAGGTTTGCATTACAGTTGCTATCTGGAGAGGTGCAAATTGCAAACTGAACATTGCAGTCCCTGGTAAACGCCGCCAGTGGCACGCATAGCCAGCTCCTGAGAGTTACGAAGCCCAGGACATCCAGTGACTGCACTGGTAAAAAAAAAAATGCATGTGACCCCTTAACACTGTATTGGAAAAGGCAGGCAATACCCCCAGGAGTGAGGGAATGGTATCAGCAATGGCTCCTTGACCAGGTAAACCAGGGATTAGGGGGTTAATCCCAAATCCCAGAACATAATCCCAGAACTCCTGCACCAGGAACACAGCTGTGGCAGGGGAGGACCATGGGTAGGGAGTGGAAGTAGCATGTAGTGGGGGAGGGAGGGGTAGATCTGGTGGCAGCAACTTGCTCCTGCATCCTATCCCCAAAACCCCTCTGCGGGACATCACCTCATTCTCCAAAATGGCTGGCATAGATCCAAGGGCACTCTACCATAGGTGATTGGGCACTCTACCAGGACATAGAAAAAACATAGTACCTCCTGCAGACTGTCCAGTCACTCCCCCATCATAGCATGCAGGCCATGCTCCATTGGCACAGGCTGCATGCTAGAATGTGGCAAGGGATAGAATTGGGAAGTTTGAATTAATCTGTAAATTAAGGCACTCATTGAGATTTTTATCTCATGCAAATACACTTTAAATTTCATCAATCAAGTAATACACTGATCACTTCAGAGGCAGATAATTAAGCAACTACAATCATTAATCAGTTGAGTGCCCTAATATTTATGTCAGTGCTGGCAAAATAGATGCCACGTTGACACTGCAAGAATAATCTAAATCAGAACCAAGCTAGAGGAATGACAATCCTAGGCCTAGACAGAAACAGGAATAATGCTTCCATGGAAACAAAGAAACCAGGAGATGGTGTCAAGTCACACCTACAGGGAGCAGTGGGTTAACTTGGGATCATACACCACATAAAAATAGAGTTCAAATGAAAGAGACTCTTGTCTACTTCAACTTCTGCTGACTTTGCCACTACGAATTACAAACACACCTAATGAAATAAATGCACATTGGAAACTGGTTGAGGGATGAAGTAGTCATAACCGTTACCAAACTCAGGCAGCCCATCCTAAGTGAGGCTGACATAGTAAAGCCAACATAACAGGGCTGTATCCTAAAGCCCATTAGGAGGTAGCAGCAGCAAAGGGCAGGCCAAGGGGAAGTTTTCCCCTTACACCCACATAAGTTCCAGTCATCCCAATGGGACTGCGCGGATTTGCGCCTTCTGTTTTGCAGGCACAGGTGCACGTGGGCAGGAATGGCCTGAATCGGGGCCGCCGAGGCTGGGGACGGGCTTTAGGATTTGGTACTATGGCCGTCATGCATCACAACCCCCGTCTCCACCCACTGCGCTGCCCAGTTACACCCCCGGCATGCTGATGCACTTGACAGCACGTTTGCAACAGCGCTTGGCCAGCGCAAGAGCATAGCGCCAGCGCAATGAGGGTGTAGGATTGCGCTCTGAGTAGCATCACAGGAATCTGGTTTTGAATATCAGAATGATGTTTAAAGGTGATGCCAGACCTTGAGAATTCAAAGCATGGGCTCTGCCACTGAGTGATGGTAAGGCCAGAGATGGTACCCCCCTTGGTCAGGCCAGCTGATGACTCACAACGGAACTCACAGATTGCCTCTGTTGAAAAGTGCCATGTTTGGGGTGATGTGAAGCACTGTGAAAGCTTTTGAAAATGCCACCTGATGACTCACAGCCCTGACCATAAGGACTGTTCTGTTCTACTGAAACCTGTCCTGCTTGGGGCGACATGAAGCCCATTTCTTATGTTTAATTTTGGCGGCTGTTGGATTCATAAAGGCAAGTCACCACTGGCTGTGGAAACTCTCAAGTGAAGAACGGACTGTATATGTGCTTGCTGACCCCAGAGGCTGCTTTGAGCATTCATAAGAAGCTGTGAAAGCACAGGTGACTCTTCTCTACCCTCTTCTGGGTCTCATTGGGAGGAAGATGCAGATTGTGGGAAACACACTTCCCATTTTATTTTGTTTGTTTACTTTTCACATTTTTTCACCACCCCTCCTTCATGGAGCTCAGGATGGCATACATGGTTTCTCCATGGTTCCAACCCCTACATTTGTCCTCACAACAACCCTGTGAGGTAGGTGAGGCTGAGAGATAGTGACTGGCCCAGGGTCACCCAGGAAGCTTCATGGCTGAGCAGGGATTTTGGGAGTCCAACTCCCAAACCACTATACCATCCTGGCTCTCTCTCAACCTAGAAGTATCAGGAAAGGAAGGGCAACTTAGAGCGCAATCCTAAACTGGAGTTAGGCTGGCATAAACTAAGCCAGCAAAGTTTGGCCAGCACAAGGGCTACCCTAAAGCATGTTTGGACTACTCTCGGAGTCAAGGAGGATGGCTCACAACTTTGCTGGCTTAGCTTATGCCAGCCTAACTCAGTTTATGTGCCCTTAGTTACCCCTCTTGCTACTTCTTTTGAACATACAAAATCACATCAGAGGCATAGCTAGGGCAGAGCCTGAGAGGCAGGTGCCCTGGGCACTATGCCAAGGGAGATTCATAACTGTCCCTCAGGCTCTGTCCTGGTTATGGAGGAGGTAGCTGTTGGCTTTATGCTCCCATTCCTTCTCCTTCAAATGGGAGCCTCCCCAAGAGAAAGGACAGGGGAACAATGCTGCTTAGCTCCTCCTCCTGTGGGGAGAACCCAGAAGTGACTGCCTTGCAGCTGCTGCAAGAGACTTGCAGCTGCTGCAAGAGGGAGCACCTGCTGCAGAGATTTCATGACCCTGTTTCTTTTCCTGTGGAGGCTCCCCTTCAAGGGCAACCTCCATAGGAGAAGGAACGGGGAACATAAAGCCACCACAGTGAGCACTCTGTCCAGTGAGGAAAACCTGGAAGTGATGTCACAACATCATGTGACATCGTGACATCATTGCCCTGGGCAGCAGGGCAGAGCTTTACACCTCTGGTCAGCATTCAACTTTAACAACAATCAATCAATCAATCAATCAATCAAATCAATCAATCAACAAGTACTTATATACTGCTTTTCAATACGAAGTTCACAAAGCGGTTTACAGGCAAATAGTAATAATAATAAAGTTAAATGGCTCTCTGTCACAAAGGACTTGACCAACTCTCCTGTCACCCAGTAGTGAAGTGCCCTATTTCCCTTGTCACTGACATACCAATTGCAAAGTGCTGGTGCATTGACTTGTGTTGCAAGGAACTGGTATTTCATTCAATTACATTACAAATTAGTAAATATGCTATTTATCATCTTGTTTTGCATCTGGGAGTTCTTCCTTGCTTTTTAATTATGTATTAGGGCAGTGGAAGCTAAATTGTTGGATGAAGTCCAAGGACAAAATATTCCTTTTCTTTGGGTAATAGAATTGGGAAGAGAGATCAGGTCCAAATTTTAGATAATATTTTCCCCTTTTGCTGAACCTTGTTTACCATAGGTTGGAATTTAAGGTTTTATGAATTATTCAGATGCGCCAGTGAGAGAACAGCGTACAACTGGGGGATGTTTGGTTTCATGTACTATGGGTACACGTGGGCGGAGTTTCTGACAGTCTGATCTGACAATCTGTGCAAATTGAATCTTTGTTGATCAACACCTTCTGAATATATGGAAGGCTACATTTCTTCAGGGCAGAAGACACAAAAAGAGAGAAATTGGGTGCTGGCAATGTGTGTGGAACTGTGTATGGATCAGAAAATCTACTCAGTCGTGCATTGCTTCCTTCAATAGGGCCTATCTAACCAGTAGATTTTATACCTGGGTGAGAAGAGCAAGTACAGATCAGTGCAGATAGCCCACCAGGTATTCCTGCTCCACAAGAGGAGAGGGGAATGAACAGGTATTTACTTTGTTAACCAGAATTGATGCGGGACTGGCCCAGGCAACAGTTTGTGTGACACTACACATATAATATGACAAGTAAGAGCAAGGTATAAACTTGCCATTATTATTGGAAGAAGAATTTATACCCTGCCTTTCCCATGGCAAAGCAAATGCCCAATGTGGCTTACAGAGTTGCATAATAAAAGTACAATACAAAATAGCAATAAATAAAAAAAATCAAAACCAAGAGCATTAAAACATTAAGTATAGCATTAAAACACAAACACAAAACATTTAAAACAGGACAAGATCCAACATGGGTTGTAACTGTTAAGTGTACCCATGGGTTATAAGTGTCTGCAGGATCACAGCCATTGCATTAGCAGTGGAAGCACTTTTCAAAGAACTAAGGTAGGATCCCCACCTCACCCTCACCACATGTCACTGGTTTGTCATGCTAATAGAATAGGGGTATCAGCCTTTCTCTTGAACATCATCTCCAGTTTCAATGAGGAAAAAATCATACCAATGCTATGATTGCTATCATACCAATGCATACCAACTATTCCTCAGTAGTTGGGCTGCCTCAGAAGGCTAAATGCAGGGAGTGGCAGCGAGATGAAAGTCTCTTGTGTGCTCCCTGAGGCATCTGGTGGGCCACTGTGAGATACAGGAAGCTGGACTAGATGGGCCTTGGCCTGATCCAGCAGGGCTGTTCCAATGTTCCTATAAGAGTCATACAGTTAACCAAAGAATATGCTCTGTACTGAAAATATCCCCAAATTTTAGGCTACTGAAAGTTCTATGTAGCAATACTCAGGTGTTGCACATATTGGTTAAAGAATCCAGATCTAGATGCTATCCCAGTGGTCTCACCTTTTGTGACCACTGTTATTTTCGTATGGTTTCAGGTTATGTGAAGGCAAAAGGGAGATCAGAATCCATTGGTAGATCTCTGAGTGATATGGGGTGGTTTGGCAAATTGGTACTTTCACGCTTAATAGTTTTCCCATATCAGCAACCTCCCCCCTTCCCTAAATTAAGTTGCTGAAATGAAGATGGTTTTTATGGGGGGGGAATAAGGAGTGGGTTTTGTGTGAAAGGGATTTATTTATTTAAAAGATTTCTATGCCACTTTTCTGGTGCTAGAAGTGGTATACAATATGTAGAAAGAAAACATACAGAAAAAACATCTGCATGAAAAAAGGATTATAAAACCATCAAGACAGTTAAAAATTAACGCTGGAGCAGATTAAAATGTAACACAGCGATCTTGAAACATAAAAGCAGCATCAGGAATGAAAAAAGGGGTCCCTGGGAAGTTCTTCTCTCCTCAAAAGCCAAGAGAAACAGATGCATTCTTGTAGATGCATTCTTGGGGCGATAGCATCAAAGGCTATCAAAGGATCCTGGTAGATGAATCAGATGGACAGTTAGCGCCCACACACAGTATGCAGCATCAATATTCCATCTGAACTTTTGAGATGTCATTTACAATACTGAGATCTGTTGAATGCACACGGTTGCCGTTTCTCTGCCATCCTAGGCAGCCAGAATGTCTGAGCTACAATTCACTACGGCCAGAGAACCCTGGATGAAAAGAATCCCATCTGGTTCTATGAGATTCCAGGTGCAAGGCTCAAAATGAAATACTCTCACATTTCTTCTGGGGTTTTTTTTTACTACAGATGAGCTGCATAACATCTACGGGTTCCTTCCTGTTTGGAAAACATTGGATAAAATATTCATATCCTGGCTCCGTTAAACTAAACGCCATAAGGTCGTGGATTTAAATACTCCTGCAGTGTGGCAAGAACTGATGTGATAACTCCCACCCCACATTACCTTAGAAAAACTGAAGCAATGTAAATATAGGCTTGGTAAGGTATTCAGTCAATTTAAAGAGCCAGATGCTCATGTATAAAAGTTCCACTAAATCTTTCCAGCAAGCCTTCAGACATAAGAAGTCCAGCAGATAGAACTGATTAAACTGGAATACAGCTGTGAGAACATCAAATCTAATGGGTTGCATACAAAGAAACTAAGGTGGGAAGCCCAATCCTATTGGGCATACATGGTGGCAGATCTCACGATCTACTGCCATAAGTGCTAATGCAGAACCAGAATGGTGTGCTACTGTCATGCGCTGCAAGTCCACTAGTGAAAGTGGCACATACATGCCAATAGCCCAACCCAGCTGCACCAGAACAGGCAAAGCAGCAGCTGGAAAGGATCAGATGGGGTTCTGGAAAGGATTGGAGTGGGCAGCAGGCAGGGTGGAGGATGGGTGGGCGCAGGAGAGGATGGATCTCGATGACAGGAGTGCACCTAGGGACCCACCTCCTGAGGCTCTTTGGACTTACACCAGCGACATAGCTGACATGGGCCTGAGGAGACCCACTGGTGACCAAGCAGCCTAGTGAGAGGTAAGTAAAAAATAGCTCTGAACGCGTAAAAGAATGTGTTTGTGGAGAAGTTCTGTATGTGTCAATTACAGGGTCATCCTAATCCCCGCTTTGGGCCAACACAGGTCATCTGCATTGGCCCAGTGTTGCTGCAAATGTGCTATAAGGCATGTTCACGTCCGTGCAAGACACTCTGGGCCAACACAGACAGGAGCGTCAGCCCAGCAACACCGCGGGGCCCATGGGTAAGTCGGTCCAGTGCTGGCTGAGTTTGGCCAACACGGGACCATTTGGGGGCAGGAGAAAGGGGGAGGGGAGAGCGGAACAGGGCGGAGGGAGGGTGGTCTAACAGGCAGGGCAGCTGGGAGAGGCAGTGGAGCTGGGGCCTGGCCATTAGGCCAGATCTTGACCCCCGTCCCCAGGCTGAGTCAGGCTGTGGCTGGGCACTCAGGCTTGCACCTGCTGAACAGCAGGCACAGATACGAGTAGCCCCCATTTATCCAGCTGGGGCTTACCCCAGGACAAGGGGAAATAACCACCTTGCCCTGTGGTAATCTCCAGCGCAGTCCCAACCTGTGCTTGGATGCAGTGCAGGCCTACCAGCCTGCCTGCTCCTGAGCAAGTTAGGATTGCACCCTGAATTTTTTAGCGGGTGAGAGACCCACACGTGTCTGCCCTGAAACTCCTCTTGAGTCCATAAGAATATTGGATTGCATGTCTAATTACCACCTCTCACAATGGCCTTTTGCCCCATGCGGATCCAGCCCCAGCAAAAGCCAAAGTTTATCCCAGGAAAAGATCCCAAGGTAAGTCCACCTGTACTGGAATTTGCAAGGAAATCCAACACTTCTGATAGAATGATGTTTGAAAAATCATAGGCAGCCAAGCCAAGATTAGAACTCTCCCAGGAAGTTGGCTCATGAACCCTAGCAGTCAACCGGCCTTCAAGAAAGAAGCATTAGAACCATATGCAGTTGCTGTGTGAGTGTGTCTTTCATTCGTTTAAATCAGTCCTGAAATCTGACTGCTTCCGTTTACCTGCTTGGTCGATGTCCCCCTCAACAGCATGGCTCTTGAGCCTTGAGAGGTGCCTTTCATTCTGAATGATTGTGCTCCCCTTGAAAATAAATGGTGACTTGTCATTCACTAGTCATGCCATTTGAGGAAAGGAAGCTACTAAGGATTAATGAAAGAGTCCTCTGGTAGCTTAATCAAATGTTCAGGGAGGAATGCTGGCAGCTATTTCAGAAAAGTGAGATTTTTCTCAAGAGCAGTAATTTAGGAAAAGCTCAGAACTTGACAGCCTGTTATATAATCCCATTAAAGGCCTGTTAAAAAGTTATTTACTGAATATTTCACATATGGTAGGTGGTTTGCTTGTTTCTTAACTTTCTGGGCAATATCTATTATTATTATTATTATTATTATTATTATTATTATTATTATTTAATTTATACCCCGCCTTTCTGCTCCCCCCTCGGGCACTCAAGGCGGCTTACAGCAATAAAATACAATAAAATACAATTTAACAATTAAAAAAAGTAATTTAAAAACAATAATAAAAAAATTAAGATTTAAGCAACAAGCCCCGTGGATCATAAAATATAAAAAGAATATAAAAACCAGAATATAAAAACCAGCCAGCCTGTCAACATCTGCTTAAAGAGATGGTAATCTATGCTATCATCACTGCCTACTTTCTCAGAGTGATTGTGAGAGGGAGGTAACCATGGGCACCAACTAGGGGAGGCTTCGGGTTTTTTGACCCCCACATTTTTTTTCAGTGGGGGCAGAGCACTCTGGTACCCAGCACCCCTCCCAATTAGTGGCCCCCAGGTGATCACATGCTCCGGCCTCGGGAGAGGCAGCTGTCGGGCCAGCAGACCCCTTCCCGAGGCTGGGGCATGCGATCGCCTTGGGAGGTGACAGGGGGCGTGGCCACATCGACATCAGGGGAGTGACAACATCAACATTGGGGCATGGCTGCGTTGTCAGGGGTGTGGCCATGGGCACCCCCGATGTTATAAGCAAGTCGGCGTCCATGGAGGCAATTGTTGACTAACTTCAATTCAGCATGAATTCAAATTTATAGGCAGAGCCTAGAAGCCACATGGCCTTCTCTTATCATATTTTGATGAGATATGTAGTCATGTAGCACAATTGAGGCAAACAGGGAGCGCTGCAGTAGGCTGACGATGGCATAAAGGGCTTGACATTAAGCAGTAAGAAAGGTTGGTGGTGGAGGGTGTGATCCGAGCCACGTTGTCTACAATATGTGATTGTCTCCTTAGTTGAGTAGTTCAAAGCACTTGCCATGATTACCTTGGCATTACCCGGTTGTGTCTTACCACAGCCCCTGCTCCAAATTTTCCCACTAAAGGCTATGCCTTTAATAGCTCAAGCTATTAGTACCCCTGATCCAGACACAGTTAGCCCTGACTGTGTATGCAAATTGCTGGATCCCAGAACTAACAGAGAGAACCCCCCCCCGGGGGGGCTTGCCTGTAGTCTGCAAGTTCCCTCTTCTGGCTTCTGAGCAGTTGCTCTCCAGTTAACAGCAGTCCTCAGTCTCAGTCTAGTAATCCTCAGTCATCCACCCACTTGTTTGTCCATCAGTCAGCTACTAAATCAGTCCATCACATCAATCCAATGAGTCAGTTAGCTGGTTCCATAAGTCGGTCCAATAAGCCAACAACCCTCCTCTCCTTCCACCAGTCTCTCCACAACTACAACCCACAGCCTCTCCTTCCTTCAGGTGTTCCTTGTGGCACCTAAGTGGCTGCAGCTGTGCAGCCCAGCCACTGATACTGCCCTGGTGTTAACCCTATGCTTGCCTAAGCCTAGGACCACTGTTGACACTACACTCTTGACTCCTTGAGAGACTCATCTGCATTTCCACTACCAGTGGTTCCCAAACTTTTTCAACTGGCTGTGGCTCCCTATTAGGGCTACCATCCTGTATGGGATGGTGGGATTTTTTTTGTGAGGATTTGCAGCTCCCCTGGCTGGTTTCCATGGCTCCATGGAGAGCCACAGCTCATTGTTTGGGAACACTGGGGCAATCCTGAAAACAGTAACCCTGTAAGATAAGTATTGCAAATGAGGAAGCAGTGTACATAAGGCCAGTTAGTGAGTGGATGACAAAGGGGAGAGTCAAGCAGGTGACTTCCAGACTCATAGGCAGCGTCGTCATCCGCAAATGAACTCCCGGAACGCTGGAAGGGACGTGGGTTGGACTTTTGCGTGATTGGCAGCCCGCCCGTTTCGTTCCGCGGCTGCCTTGGCCTCGAGGGGGGCTGCCCCAGTTGGTGCAGCCTCCCGCTGCTTGCCCAGGCACCCGGCGCGCCCCCCACCTGTCTCCCCTGGCGAGCAGGCACCCCTTGAGGCCAGGGCAGCCACGGAATGAAACGGGCGGGCAGCCAATCACGGCGAAGCCCCATGTAAGTCCCTCCCAGCGTTCCGGGAGTTCATTTGCGGATGATGACGCTGCTCATAGCTCAGGCTCGCATCCACTGTGCGAGACCAAGTCTCTTGCAATAGGCATGCAAGGTAAGGAATAGGCAGGCTTCCTGGTCTTGTGTAGACCTAGTTAGGAAGCGGCTGTGGTGCAACTCAGAGTAAGGGGTTGTTTGTCGCTGGAGCAAATCCAAGCAGACTGTGTAGCACCAACTGGGCCAGGGATGGGGTTTAGGGTCTGGCCTAAGTACCAATTACTGACTGCACCCCAGGATGGTCCACACACAGGCCTGCCCTCCTCCATCTTCCCCCTACTCCATTCTGCATCCAAGCAAAGCCTCTGAGCCGCGAATGGCTCTGAAAGTGAGGAGAAAGAGGTATTCCACACAGGAGCTCAGGGTCCTGCAAAACAGCATCTCCCCTCCTCTAGGGATACCACTGCTCAAAGGCAGCACTTTAATTGACCTGGATACCCTGTACAGTTGGAACAATCAGTCAGTCAGCTGTATTTATATACCGCTTTTCAACACAAAGTTCACAAAGCGGTTTACAGGCAAACAATAACAAGAAAGTTAAATGGCTCCCTGTCCCAAAAGGGTTCACAATCTAAAAACAATGCAGAACACCCCCAGCAGCAGCCACTAGAAAAGAGACTATGCCAGGGTGAATAGGGACAATTACTCTCCCCCTGCTAAATATAAGAGGAAAACCACTTGAAAAAGTGCCTCTTGCCCAGTTAGCAGGGGTAAATCCTATATAGTAAGTTTTATAAATGGCCACTACATGACAAATAGCTCACAAGATAGCCTAGCCCCCCATGCTATTTGTGTGGTAGAAGACACCACTATATTTACCTCACTTCACACACATGATTTGCCTTGTCGGAGCATCTGTGCTCTTTGATATAAACATGCCCACAAACATCTGTCTTCTTTTGTAAATTGTGGGGTAGTTCTAAAGGAGAATTAGAATTAGTTTTCAGGTCTGCACTTGTAGCTTTTGCAAGTATGTGTGCCATCCTCCCTGACACCGAGAGTGGTCCAAACGCACTTTACAGTGGCCCGGCAAAACTTTGCTGGCCTAACTTCAAATTAGGATTGTACCCTCAGATGGAGAACATGTTTGCAATGCTGGAGTAATCTGAAAAAAATCACAAGTGTCTTCAAGTATGTGTGAAGTATACTAATTCCTGATGCCTTAAGGGTTGATTCACAATTGAAATTTGAGCACTCGGTGGTCCTTGGCTGACTGCATGAAAGCTTTCCATTGAAAAGTACATGTCCAATATGTGTATTTTGACATGGCTTCAGATTGTGTAAAAGTGAGCAACGTGACAATGAATCTGTGATTGCTAATTCACACATGAATGAAAGATGAACTTTTCAATCTTAAATCCAGAACATGGATTGGGCTGTACTGTGGTGGGTTTTATGACAGGTAAGGCAGTGGTAGGGATAGGGAAGGGGAAAACCTGGGAAGGGGAGGAATAGAGCAGGGAGGATGTAGGAGGGGTGGATCCAGTGGTGATGGCCCATGCTAGATCCTATCCCCTCTTTTTGCAGCCTCCCCACTCCTTTCTTCACCTCTCCTCCTAAATAGCTGGCACAGGTCTAAGGCTACCCATTGAGAAGCGGGGAGCTTACAGAAGGGTAATTATTCCCTTTTCCCTTCCAAAGCCTCCTATTCCTCCCCCTTTCTCAATCTAACACACCCAATTTGGGTTTGGCTGCATCGGTGGGGGAAGGCTAGGATCAGGCACATAGTGTGGTCATAAGACTTGAATCATAGACTTCCTATTTGTAGGTTAGTCACTAAACAACTGCAGTTCATGCCCCTATGCCGTTCGTGCCACTTGTTGTTGTTGTTCAGTCGCTAAGTCGTGTCCGACTCTTCGCGACCCCATGGACCACAGCACGCCAGGCCTCCCTGTCCTCCACTAGCTTCCTGAGTTCGCCCAATTTCATATTCATTGCTTTGGTGACACTATCTAACCATCTCATCCTCTGTCGCCCCCTTCTCCTTTTGCCTTCAATCTTTCCCAGCATGAGGGTCTTTTCTAAAGAGTCCTCTCTTCTCATCAGGTGGCCGAAGTATTGGAGCTTCAGCTTCAGCATTTGTCCTTCCAGGGAGCAATCAGGCTTGACTTCCTGGAGAATTGACCGATTGGATCTCTTTGCAGTCCAGGGGACTCTCAAGAGTCTTCTCCAACACCATAATTCAAAAGCATCGATTCTTCGACGCTCTGCCTTTCTTATGGTCCAGCTCTCACAGCCATACATGGCTACTGGGAAAACCATCGCTTTGACTATGCGAACCTTTGTTGGCAGGGTGATGTCTCGGCTTTTGATTAAGCTATCTAGGTTCACCATAGCTTTCTTCCCAAGAAGTAAACGTCTTTTAATTTCATGGCTGCAGTCACCATCTGCGGTGATCTTGGAGCCCAGGAAAATAAAGTCTGTCACTGCTTCCATTTCTTCCCCTCCTATTTGCCAGGAAGTGATGGGAGTGGTTGCCATGATCTTAGTCTTTTTAATGTTGAGCTTCAAACCAATTTTGGCACTTTCCTCTTTCACCCTCATCAAAAGGTTCTTTAGGTCTTCCTCACTTTCTGCCAGTAGAGTGGTATCGTCTGCATATCTGAGGTTGTTGATGTTTCTCCCAGCAATCTTGATTCCAGCTTGTGAGTCATCCAGCCCTGCCTTCCTCATGATGTACTCTGCATATAAGTTAAATAAGCAGGGTGACAATATACAGCCTTGTCGTACTCCTTTCCCAATTTTAAACCAGTCGGTTGTTCCATGTCCAGTTCTAACTGTTGCTTCCTGACCCGCATAAAGGTTTCTCAGAAGGCAGATCAGGTGGTCTGGAACTCCCATCTCTTCAAGAACTTGCCACAGTTTGTTGTGATCCACACAATCAAAGGCTTTAGCATAATCAATGAAGCAGAGGTAGATGTTTTTCTGGAACTCTCTTGCTTTCTCCATGATCCAGCGAAGGTTGGCAATTTGATCTCTAGTTCCTCTGCCTCTTCGGAAACCAGCTTGTACATCTGGTAGTTCGTGCCACTATGATACACTAATTTTTCCTTAGTTGGGATACTTGTGAGTTTATTTATTTATATACAGTAGTTTTATCCCACCTTTCTTCCCAAAGGGCCCCAAAGTTAATGGCATTCTAATTCATCAACCCCAGTGAGTTTCAAATGCAAGTGATAACCTGAGGAAATACAAAACAGAATCTATCAACAATTATAGAATTTGTTGGGATGGGTCATATGAATCTCTTCTAAGATTAGCAGTTGCATGAAGTGTTGTTAGGAATTCCCTATCCTCACTTCAATGCCAAATCTGATTTTTCTTCCAGTCTCCAATTGTCTTATGGTGTTTTGTTCTGACTTATTTTCCATGCCTGCTTACCCTCAATTATCAATGATTTTTTTTCTTTAAAAGACTGTTCTTCAAATTGCCATAATTAATTATGACATTTCATAATGAATTCATTTGCAGGCTGAAGCAGCTCTCATTGAAAAATGTTGTGACAATGAAAAAGAAAGCCATAATTGTTTATGGCAACATTTATTACCTTATTTTACATCAGCGAATCTGACAGCACCAGTTTTGTTTTTGCTGCCTTTGTAACATTTGCAGCATCTTTCATGTTCCTTTTAAAATAACGTTAAAAAGGAGGACAGGAACTTTTATCTAATATTTAATTTGATTTGTCCTGGATGTTCAGGGCACAATCCTAACCTGGAGTTAGCCTGGCACAGTTAGGCCAGCAAAGTTTGGCTAGCACAAGGGACACCGAAAATTATATTTGGACCACTCTCGGAGTCAGAGAGGCCAGCACACAGACATGCGCCATCCTCCCTGACTCCGAGAGTGGTTCAAATATAATTTTCGGTGTCCCTTGTGCTGGCCAAACTTTGCTGGCCTAATTGTGCCAGGCTAACTCCAGGTTAGGATTGCGCTCTCAGAAGCATTTGAATCACTCTACAATCTAATTGAAAACTGGTTACAAAAGGTGTAATACAAACAGTGTTGGTAACTTTGGGGTTATGAAGCAAAGTCCTGCACTGGATCCCCCCATGGTGCCCCCACCCCACTCTATGATGGCACATTGGACACTGGCACTGCTGCAGTGGGATCTTTGATAGGCATAGGCCTGTGGTTCCCAAAACTTTTTTTAACGGATGGTGCCTTGACCTATTGGGCCATTGGCCACAGCTCTCCATTAGGGCTACAATCCTATACATTGTGTAGGGCACTGGATTTTTTGTGCTGGTTTTTTGGCTGTGGGAATCCACAGCTCACAGTTTGGGAACCACTGGCATAGGCCCTCAGCCCATGGCCAACTTGGCCAATCCTTGACACCACCTCCAAATACAAAAAAAACTCCAGAAACAGTTATATTGCTTAAGGATTTTGACATTTGTTGGGTTAAATAACCAAGGTCGACTTATTATGAGGCACTTGTACAGTGGTGGGCATAAGAGAGATGACCCTGAATTTATGCGAGAGTAAAACCTAGTTAAACAGCACTTTGGGAACATTGGGAGGTGAAAAAGATGCCTTCTGAGAGTCAATGATCCCGCAGAAAAACCTCTGGTATTGTGGCATATTCTTTTTCTTTTAAGCGTAGGTGAATCTGGCACGCCAAAGAAATGTGTTTTCAGATCAGCCTTTTCTTTCAAATTCCCCATGAATTTTATTTCTCCTTCTGATGATTTTCTGAGCAGACATCCCTTAATGGAAAGCAGATGGGAGACAGGAGTTAGCCTTCCTAAATGTCCCTGTGCTCAGGGTGGGAGAAATGTGATAATTACTTTGTGCCTTTCACTTATCTTCCACATTGTCACTGATTTAGTTGGAAGCACTTCCCCAATCTCTCCCAAGATGTCCCCTGTGGTGCCTTCTCTCTACCCTTTCTTAAAATGTGTTGGTTTTAATTTAGCCCTTAGGTTTCCTTGCCGGAAACATTATTGCAGCACTCATGGGGCAGGATTAGTCATCCCCCAACACATAAATGCAACTGAATCCACAAGCAGTAGGAAATATAGCAGATTAGATATGCAGAGACGTTTGAAGAGAGAAAAAATATTCAATTGAATGCAATTGAATATCATGCTTTCTGATATTGCAGATGAGCAGTTCTGAAACTATGGATCCATTGCTCACCAGTGACCTACGACTCAATTTTTGGTTGGTCATGAAAAAAGCCCAATCCCCCTTGTCAATGTGTATCAAGGGTTAAACAACCTGCTGCTTGGTGGGGGACCTGGGGGGAGCACTGCTGCCCAATCATCATTGAGAACCACCAGTGAGATTGCAGCCCAATCACCACAGAGATTTGAGCGGCTGATAAAGTGAAGCTTTTTTAAAATTAGGTGCCAATGCTAAAAGGTTTGAGAACTGCTGAGATACAACATAAAAAGGCAAGAATGATTGTATAAAAATGGTCTAGATCAGTGGTTCTCAAACCTTTTACACCAGGACCCACTTTTTAGAATAGTACGCGTGTTGGGATCCATCGGAAGTGATGTCATGGCTGGAAGTGACATAATCAAGCAGGAAGTGGTGTCATTGTGACATAATCAAATGATACTCCTGGAATGCAAACTGGCATTCTTGAACTCAGAGCCGGTTGTAGCGGCAGTGGGACCCAATGCAGGGCATTCCCATGGGGCTCCCCACCCTCCCTGCAGGGCCCTGCAAGAAAAGTGCTTGTGGTGCCATGCACACAGCTTGGCACCTGGAAATAGTTTGTGGTGACTTGATGAGATCAGTGTCAACTGTGTTCAGGAGGCTCATTTGGGGTTAGGGTTAGGAGGCAGAAGCAGGAGGGAGGGCCCAAAGTAAAGTAAAGCTGCTCTGCTCGCCCCACTGACTTACAGTTCATAGAGATCCCTGAACATAAGAAGAGCCCTGCTGGGTCAGGCCAAAGGCCCATCTAGTCCAGCTTCCTGTATCTTACAGCGGCCCACTAGGTGCCCCAGGGAGGCACGAGACAACAAGATGCTTGCATCCTGTTGCCACTCCCTTGCACCCGGTACTCTGAAATAGCCTACTACTAACATAAGGAGGTTGTGTATGTTTGCTGCGCTGGTGCGGGGCCCCCAAAGTGCAGGGCCAATATGATGGCATTGGTCGCATTGGCTTAAGGCCGGCCTTGGACTGCAGTAATTGCACAACCATGAACATCCCTGACAGGCAGCAAGATTAGGACAACATATTATTTAAAAATACTGAAATTAAAAACAAAATTAAAATAAAACTCACTTGAAAATTCAAATACTCACAAAAGGAATATAGCAAGAGTAAGGTCTGCGGCTTCCAAGATGGTGGCTCCCAACCTTCCATGGCCCACCTGACATCACATTGCAATCCCCCCCAAGTGGGTCCTGACCCACAGTTTTGGAGCAACTGATCTATAGGGTTACCAGATACAAACTATGATGGTGTGCCTATAGCTTTAGTGCCTATACCTTCAGGCTCTTAGCAGTTGTGCTAAAATAGCTTCCACTCGGGCCAGGCTCCATGGTACTCTTTTCTCTCTAATAAGAATATTTTGTTACAGTGAACATTGCTGGGAGGGCATTTCAGGGGTGGGGGGTGGGCAGGGGGCAGGTGTGGGAGAACAGGGTCCTGGGAGGGGGCGGATTGACAGTGGGGCCCCAGGGCAAAATCCTAAGAGTGCCCTTGAGCCAACACTAGCCGCCTGCATTGGCCCTGAGCACACGAGAGTGCTGTTTTGGACACCTGCGTCAGTGCTGCAGCAGCATCACTCCAGCAACGCCAACAGAAGCCAGTTATCTGCCGCTCCTGCATCAGCTGAGTTCGGCTGATGCAAGAGCACTTCTGGATGGTGCAAGGGAGGGCATTTATGGGCAGGGGACAGGCAGGCTGGGAGGCATGCCAGCCCAGGGAGGGGGGGAGATGGGTGTTTTGCCAGAAACTCCCTGCTGGGCCTCCCTGAGGGCCCTGATTCCCACACTAGGCTGACTGGTTTCCCTTTAAGCAGTAGTGGAGGGTACAGGACCGGGCCTTACCTCTTTAAGCACAGCAGCCACGCCACTCAATGTCAGTCCCGAGCCAGAAAGTCCAAGTCAGAATGAAGGTCCAAAATTCAGTTAGTCCGTGATCCAAGTTCCGTAGTCCATTGGTCAGTCCAATGATCAGTATGCCAGGGCAGTCCAAGTCCAAGTTGCGCCAAGCCAAATCAGAATCCAAGCTCATAGTCAGTAGTCCATGCACATTGGTCAGATACAGGTTAGTCAGTCCATTCTCTCCACTTACACCAAAGTTTGCTCCCACCACACCGGTATGCTTCACCTGCCTCTACATTTATACATCTGCAGGCCTATCAGAGACTGTTGCTGGGAAGGCTATAGCTAATCAGCCACACCCATCTGCACCTGTGCCTCAGTCACTCCGTGTGCAATTAGTTCAGCACCTGCTGAGTGACTCAGCACTCCCGCCTTTAACCAGCCCTCATTAGCCTGCCTAAGCTACAGCTGTGCTCCTGCGGGCAGCAGGAGTTCTGGGGTTAACCCTATGTGATCTGGAATCAGCAGGGAGGGCACTGCTGACACCACAAGCTATGTCCATTACAATGGGTTGCGGCTATTAGGCCACATCAAAGCTAACGTCCCCAGTCTCATGTGGCCCCGATTCGAGCCGCACAGTGGCCCCAGCTCTGCACCTACTTAAGAGCAGGTGCAGATCCAAGGAGCCCATTGGGGTGGTTGGTGCCTACTCCGGGGTAAGGGTATGAACATGCCCTTGCCCCAGGGAGGCTCCAGGCGGCTCCAAATTGCATTGAATTTGGCACAGGCCTACCGGCCTTCCCATTCCAGTGAGTTAGGATTGCACCCCCAGTCTCATACTGTATTTGTTGGGGTTGTGGCATGAGAAAGGTGGATGTCACGTCCCCGGGGCAGGCCCGGTCCTGGGGTGACAGGCTCAAAGGGTCCAAAGGGGTTTGTACCCCACCAGGTGCATCGGTACCTGTCAACGAGAGGAAGTAGGGAGCCCCAGGAAAGTCAAGCTGGTTCAAGCAGATAAAGGCCTCAGCCCAGTTGCAGGGAAAGGGGGTTGCTTCACTCTTGGTCCTTTACCCTGGGAGTAGAAGGCTGTTGCTCCACAACCTCCTGCCTTTCTATACATGACTGCCCTCATCACCGGCTGCTTGCTGCTTTTTATGGCTAGGTCCCACCCCTGAGACTCCCTTCCTTCCCTCCTGAGACAGGCCTAGATGCCTAGAAGGGCACACGGGCTTGAAGGATCACTCCCGGTCCTACTCGCCATCCCCAGGAGCTCTACTTCTGAACTATGGCCCTTCCTTATAGCAAAATCTTATAAATATCTTGAAGTTATAAATAAATATAAATATGACAACCACCTGCCTCTCACCCCCTTTTCATGCATACCATTACTCTTTCTGCATGGTCCAGAAACTGTCCATGCTCATCTCTGCCACTCAAGAGCAAAAGTTATGAAAAATAGATTATGAATATGTATTCCATTCAAAAACTAAGAATCAGTTTCAATGCAACAAACACATGTCTTCAGACACAGAGATCATAAAAGCACATTCATCAGGGATCGGTGATTAGCTGCAATTTCCAGCTAATTGGGTCTCCCACAGTGGGTAGTTTTATTTTTCTTTGTTAATGGCTAAATACAACTGCAATGTGCAAATCTGATTCGGAACAAGAGAGCGGTGGTGTGCAAAAGGGTCGAACCCTTTCCCCCTCCTGGGCTGTTCTCCAGGTTGAAATCCCCTCTTGAACCGGATATTTGCCCAACAGCACCTGGGATGGCATTCAACCAGGAAAATGGCATAGGGTGAAGAATTAACACTAGAAATTTCTCCAGTCTGAGTCATGGTGACTTATGATTCCACTTAAAATGTACGCAAGAGACCCATATATCCATGGGTGACAACTAGGGGGGGCTTTGAGTTTTTGGGCACCCACAGGTTTTTTCAATGGGGGCAAAGCACCCATGTTCAACCCAGCCCCCTCCGGCACCCAGCAACCCTACCCATCAGTAGCCGAAGCACCCATTCCCGAGGCTGGGGCGTGTGATCACAGTGGCGATTGCACCCCCCCCTGGCCTTGGGAGAGGCTGCTGTCGGGCTGCAGCATCCCTTCCCAAGGCCGGGGCATGTGATTGCTGTGGCGATCGCACGCCCCTGCCTCAGAAGCCAGCAGCGATGACAAGGGGCATGGTCACGTCAGGGTGTGTGGCCATGTCAATGTCGGGGCATGGCCACGTCCACATTGGGGGTGTGGCCATGGGCACCCCCGTTGTTAAAAGCAAGTTGTTGCCCCTGCAAATATCTATCTCCTACAATAACTTCCATGTAACTCCTGTGCCACAGGTTTGCTATGTGGATAAAATTTGAGGTGATTATGACGTATCCCACGCTGAGCCACTGGAATGGTTAAAAGGAAAAAAAAAAGTCTAAATGCAGATGGGGTCTTTTTATCCATGAGAACGGAGCCCTCATGCATACATAAATCTGCGGATACTTAAACCTGTTGATTTTGCGCCCCCCATCCGGCACTATTCCAGTTGGGTCCAGAGGGCTTTCTGAGGCCTGCCAAGGCAGCGAGCATCCACACGCAGCCTCGGAGGGTCTCAAAATGCCCATTTAGACCAAAAGAACACAACTTCAAGTTTTTTTGGCAAAAGCCGGACCACATAATGCCTTATAAGACATTAAAATATAATTTCTGGTTTTGCTGAAAAATAGGAAATGTTGTTCTTTCAGCCTAAACTGCCATCCTGAGACCCGCTGAAGCTGCCGGTGGACATGTATGGCCTTGGCAGGCTTCAAAAGAGCCTCCAGAGGATCTTCAGTGCAGGTCTGGTTGCCCTTGGACCCTTCAGAATTTAGGTCTGGGAGACCTGTGTTGAGCCAAATCAATGGATATAAAATCCATGGATAATTAGACTCAATCTGTAAAACAGGAGTCTGAATAAGATGGGAATCAAATGTCCCTCTTATGCAGTGGTGTCATTCAAATGATTTAGGAACAGGAACTCATTTTTGATTGGCACTTGTCGGAAACCTGGAACCAGTCACGGAGCCCGTTAGGATCCGGAACGCCCATTCTGGTCCATTCCGGTCCATTCCCCCTGATTGACATAACTGCTCTTATGCCTCTATTAACATTTTCGCATCATTTCCTCCTTCCATATCATTTCAACATCATGCTTCTAATTTCAGAATATGAATGAGCTGTAACTTGTTATTTACACTCACCAGTAGACTCTGGTTAAAGTGTGCATTCAAAAATACTTCTAATATCTCAGCATCTGTTTCTTGAGTTGCTCAGTGAGACATTCTGCTTCTCCCCCATATATCACAGGTGATCAAATTATAAATGTATAGACTAACATCTTGAAAGCCTTAGATCATAATTTAGGGAGAAGTTATGGAAGGGCAAACATCCTGCTTAATTCCCAGGCTGCCTAACCCTCTGCTCGTCAATCTATCTGTTAGGATCTTTTCTGTGCATAATTATCTAATAACAGTGGTGCATCAGGTCAAAAAAAAAGTTAAGAAAAGAGCCAGGATTCAGCCATGGTGAATTTTGAAGAGTCATGACTGTAGATGTGACCATGTAAAACCTATGAGATTGGTGTGTATCAAGAATATCTATAAAAAGGTGGGTCCAGGAGGAGATAAATTACTTATTCAAGTTATGCTAGCACAGTGCTAGTACAGTGGTCCCCAAACTGTGGGTCAGGACTCACCAGTGAATCGCAATCCAATTTCAGGTGGGTTGCAAAGCACCATATTTGTAGAGCAGCCATATTGAAAATATGGGAAAATATTGAAATATGGGAAAATATGGGAAGCATCTTCCTGCTGGGAAGAGGGTGGGCTGCGTGGTTGTTTTGCTTGTGTCACGGTTGTAAATAGGCTTTTTTTCTTTCTGATTCACTTTGCTATTGGAAAATAGCTGAGAAATAACCCAACTGATTGCAGCGTTCTCAGGAAAGCAGCAGGCTCTGGCGTCACAATGATGGCACATCTGGCTATGTCCGGTGGGTCCCGGACAGATTGCCATTCTAGAAAGTGGGTCAGGTGCTTAAAAGTTTGAGAACAACTGTGCTAGTAGAGTGGAATATAATGACATGGGACCAAGGGCATCCTAATATGCCGACTTTACAGCATCTATAATTCTTTCACCTAAACATTGGTGGGGTGGGACGTTGAGAAGCAGCTGCATAAAGACTTACAGAGGACAAAATCTCTTCCAATGGATTTGAGCAAATTGTCTTACAGCCCAATCCTAACCATGTCTGCTCAGAAGACAGTCCCATTGTATTTAATGGGGCTTACATCCAAGTGTGCATCGAATTGCAGCTTCATGCTTATCTCTCCACTGTAGGGGATATGCAAGTTATGGTGCAGGGCAGTATGCCACTTCTTTGTTTAAACTCCCATATGTCTCATTATTTGTTAGTCATGCTTATTTAATTCCCTCTAGTTTTGCTCACTCATTCATATTCATAATGAAGGTGGTGTTGGTGGGGGGGGGGAGTTCATTGTATTGATGCAGAACAGCAGGCTTAGTTCTTGCCTCTAAACTGTAAACAGAATGTCAAGACTCCTCTTGGTCACTGTGTTCTAGTGGCCATCCTGGGTTACTGTCCACAATGTTCTAGATCAGTGTTCTTCAAATGATGGGTTGCCACCCAGAGAACAAAACAAGGGCCATTTCCCCATGGAGAGTGGCCCAAGAAAGCAATGCCTGGCAGCACCACAGCAATTATGATGCTGCAGGCATTTAGGGACATTTGCCCTTACCTGGGAGGTCAAGGGGGTGTCCCAAAGAGCTGGGGAGGCCCGCTGCCACCTCTGCAGGCCTCCCTGATGCTTAAAATAGCTCTGTGGTATAGTCAGAGCTCACTTCCTGCTTTCATGCCCAACCCCCAGATAAGGGCAAATGTTGCTAAATGCCCACAGCACCGTGATCGCTGCAGATTTTGGCAGAAAGGCAAAAGCTATGGTTTGGAGTGGAAGGGATCAATTTCAGAAATTTATTTTCCTGGAGATCTTTAAGAATTTAATTATGCAGCTCAGAAAATGATGCTCAAAATGGCTTGAGTAGTGGGGTGGTACGTTGTCAGTATTAATTGAAATCTGAATACATTTTCAACCTGCTTCCAATTAAAACTCTGTAAACAAACAATCTGTTTTGATTTTACTTTATTAGAGATGAAAGTTATGCTTCGGTTCATGTTTGAAATGAAAGTTCCCAAAGAATCTCTGCCCCAGATCTGCCCATTCCCCCATCCGGCTGTCCCATTCTCTTGAGATTTAGTAGTTTTTGTGAAATTATTCAAATAAGAACAATCAAGCAGAAAAGCATCATCATCAGTTGTTCACATATGAACAAGTGCTTCACTTGTACAGTCTCGGAAATCCTGCCACATAGGGCAATACAATGTTATCTCCATTTTGTAGATATGTTTCTGAAGCATAGTTGAGTAATAATAATAATAATAATAATAATAATAATAATAATAATAATAATACTTGGATTTATATACCACCTTTCTTAGGTCACCAGATTTCTCTGATGACTATAACTCAAGGTGGTTTACATGGGCAGACTTTATTCAGAAACCCGAAGGTTTTTACAATTTATACAGAAATGTTCTATCTTTCAAGAACTACACACATACAGATGGATCTTTCTGGATTTAGTCCTTCTTTCTGGCCACCCGTTTGTCTTCTTGCTGGCTGATAAATAGCTTCCCTGCTCCCACCAGAGAAGTGGCTGAACTTCGGCACAAATCCCCCTTGCACAAGGCAGCCGAAGCTCAGCTGTTAATCAGCCGCAAATAACGAGGTCTGCCGCTCACAGAGACTTCCGGCTGTCCCGAACTGGCGACCTTCAGATCTTCAGCTTTTATCTTCAGGCAAACGGAGGCATTAACCCTCTCGACTAAATTTAACTGATAGTGATTTAACCTCTCGACTAAATCTTCTGCCCTCATCACTAATCCTAAGGCCCTCATCACAAGCGGTATGCTTGTACTGCTGACTCTGGGTGTTGTAAACATGCTGTAAAGCATGTTTATGGCACCCAAAGAGAAGGCACTGCATGGCTGGGCTGGGCCAGTTGGCACAGTACATGGGCGGTACTGACGGAGGGTGCTCCAGCAGTGCCAGCCAGCAGAAAGGCCTGTTGGGGTGGGGGCAGGACTAGGTGTGGGAAGGGAGGAGCAGGCCCAGCTGGGAGTGGGGCCAGCTGTGGCTTCCACTGATGGATCCTCAACCCCCTCATTGGGCTGGGCAGATAGACATGAGGCTACTTGAGTCTCTGCTGGCAAAATAGCCAGCGGAGACTTGAGGAGTCTCATTGAGGGGCCCACAGTTTTCCTTGGGGGACAGGGATAAATGTCCCTTCCCCTGAGGGGACCCTGGCAGCTACAACAGATCCTATAGGATGCAGCAGTAGCCATTTTGCTACTGCTGCTCCTATGGGACTTGGGCAACTCAGGTCTGGGCGGTTATTGCCCCTTGCTGCTGCAGCGCCAATGTGTTATATCTTGTAGAGGGCAGTCCTAGAGGCCTCCTTGAGGTAAGGGACATTCGACACTCAGGGTAAGCACCATTTCCATAATATATCTATTATGCATCTATTTCCATAATATATCTAATATATCCAGCTCTTTTGCTGGTGCAACTCTGAGGGTACGTGGGGAGCTGCATTGAGACAGGAAAGGGGGATAGGCTATAACGGTGCCACTACAACCAATAATTGCTTCCTTCTGACACTCGACACAGTCCCCTTTTCCCCCTTCCCACCCCATTCCACCCACCCCTGGTTCAGTAGCAGCTCTCAAAAATCGTCACTCTGTTCTCTTTGGCTTGCTGTATTTGAAAAGGAAGAAGGGACAGGAAAAGTGCTGAAGAGAGGCAAACTGAGTGGTGAGCTGGAGCATAACTCTGGAGATAGTCTAGTCCAGTGGTTCTCAAACTGTAGGTCGAGAACAGCCATATTGAAACTGTGGGTTCAGAGCAGCCATATTGAAAATGGCATGAAGCATCTAGAGCAGCCATATTAAAAATGGCTAAAAAGGGGGAGGGCTGTGTAGTTGTTTTGCTTGTGTCAAGGTTGTACATAGGCTTTTTTTCCTTTCTGATTCACTTTGCTATTGAAAAAATGCTGAAATAACCCAACTTAATGGTGCATTCTCAGAAGAGCAGCAGGCTCTGGCATCACAACGATGACACTTCTGGCCATGACATCACTTCCGGTGGGTCCTGGACAGATAGTCATTCTAAAAAGTGGGCCCCTGCGCAAAAGTGTTTGAGAACCACTGGTCTAGCCTATCTGTCATCTCTCCTCCATGTTAGCAGGTGTGTTCTGAGTCACATGTAATATGCACACACATAGTGAACCAAAATCCTATGCCTGGACCTTTTGCAATTGATTTATGATACCCCACAAGGAAACATGGCATTTAACAATGATAAAAGTGCAATATAATAAGATTTATTAGGGGGGGATAAATGTACTGTAAAGAAAGGGGAAATGGAAAGAAAAAATGCAATAAGGTTCTAGACAAACACACCCACATATAGGACAACAGAGGAGGTGAAAAAAGACACTAAGGACCCAAGTCCTGAAGGCCCGAATGCTGATGGTATATGTGTACCACCAGCTAAAATTGTTGCACCATAAGAGTCAGCAGTGCTGGTGCTGGGCCAGTGCTAGTCAGCGCTGGGCCTAAGCACCAACTGGGAGGCTGGCTGGCGCTCCAGCAACACTGGCGAACAATAAGGTGATTTGAGGCAGGGGGAGGCAGAACAGGGCAGGGGAGGCAAGAATTGGGCCTGTGCAGAAGGTGGGACCTAAAATGGCCTCCAACGCCAGAACCTACGCCCCACTTCAGGCCAGGCGGCCTGGCACGGGGCTGCTCCAGTCTGCACCTGGCAAAATAACTGGTGGGAGACTTTGGTAGCTACATTGGCAGCCTGGGGCTTTACTTGGGAAAGGGGAAAAATGCCCCCTTCCCCCAGGGAGACCCCAATGACTGTTGTGGAGCCCATAGGATGCCACAGTAGGCATTTTGGTACCACTGCTCCTCTGGGGAGTAGTCAGCATAGGATTGGGTTGCCCCAGTCCAATCTTAACTAAGGCTAGGCAGCCTTTGCTACAACAAAGCTGTTCCTCTGTCTTAAAATGGCTTTGGTGGTGCACGCACCACACTGGCAGTGGCCATTTTGTGAGTGCCACCACAAATAGTGGCAGCTTCGGAGGTCCAGCTGTCTTCAGCAGGGCAAATAAGCCAGCTCCAATTTGAAGGAAGTTCTACTCATTAGGTTACATATATGATGGTTAATCTAACCAGAGCAAAAGGTCAGGGTAGAAAAGAAAATCTGATACATAAAAGATGACAGATTAATAACCTAGTGATTCAGCTAGTTATAGAAAAGGTCATATTACAGAGCCGAATCATATGGTGCCATATATAGAAAGCATTAACAACTTTATCTTTTTTGTGGTGGTTTTTTTTTAACCTTCATTAGAATACAAATAATTCAAATATAGCTCATTTCTCTAATCAAAACTGCATAAAGGAACCTGCACTGACCGTGAAACAGCTCTGACCATGAAAGTTTAATTTGGATGGCGGCCCATAGGTAAAAGTCTGACTCCACGAAAGTCAAAGACACTCATTATAATCAGTATTTTACAACAGATGTTACCTTAATGTGTATGTGGCAGGGCTGCATACTGAGACCGTACTTGTCCGCAATGTGAGACCAACAGGAATGTCAGCCATCTACTTAATGTTTTACAGCCATTTGGGTCAAGATGACCCTACAAAGAAGAGAATGTTCAATCAGTGATGTGGCAAACTGAAGGGGCTTCTAAAAATGGAACCACCTCAGAACAGGGGTGTGTGTGTATGTGTGAGTGAGTGAGTGAGTGAGAGAGAGAGAGAGAGAGAGAGAGAGAGAGAGAGAGAGACTATTTATACATACACCATTTATACAAAATTTTAGCAATTTTTTCAAACAAAGGTTAAAAAGCTATAAATAGCTTAGGGCCTCACCAAGTCTAATCCAGCACTGCCCAAAGGTAATTTACTGTGGAAACTAGCTGGTGGCCCAATCTTAACCCGCACTGGGAGGCCAGCTGGCCTGCCCCATAGTAAGCACAGGGTTGGGGCTGTCTGCAGGGCAACTCAGAGTAAAGGGAATTAATTCTTCTTACCCCGTGTCACACAATAGCCTCCCCAACAGGACAACTTGGACCTGTGCCAGTGAAATCACTAATACAGATCTGAGAGGCCAGTGTAAGGCTGACTGGGCCAGGGGTTAGGATCTGGCCTAATTGCCAGAAGCCAGTCCCACCCACCTCCCCAGGCCAGTCTGCCCATGGGCCCCCTTCCCCTGCCTCCAATGGCCTCCAACGCTGGAACCTACGCCCTACTTCAGGCCAGGCGACTTGACACGGGGCTGCTCCAGTCTGCACCAGCAAAATAACTGGTGGGAGACTCTTATCCACCTTTCCCCCCCCCTCCCGCTCCTTCTCTCCACCCTACCTCAGCTGGCACAAACTTACCTGATATGGGTAGCACGGGGCCTGAATCTGGCCTCACTGAGCCAGCACACATCCATGCGCTGGCTCAGACTCCTCCCAAGTTGTTGCGAATGTGCTTTATGGTGCATTTGCAACACTCTTGGGCCAGCACAAGGGACTGCACTCTGGGTCACTACCAAGCTACAATGTCTGGGGCAAGTCTCAGAGCACAATCCTAACCTGGAGTTAGGCCGGCACAGTTAGGCCAGCAAAATTTGGCCGGCACAAGGGACACCGTAAAGCAGTGGTCAGGGAACAGGGGTAAATTACCCCAAATGGGGAAAAAATGAAATTCCTGGGGGTAATGGATGGCAGCCGGGCATGCATATGAATCTAAGCGATTCCCTGCAAAGACTTGTTCCTCCGCGCGCCCGCTGTCTGCGCCTCCGTCTCTCTCTTTAAACTCGGGCCAACAGCCCTGCAGCGTGTCTCCTCACTCTGATCAGCCAAGCCATGCTAATTGGGTAGGCAATGAGGAAGCAGCCTGAGAATTTAGCGGGGCCTTCGGCACCCTCATTGGCTGGCTGGGGTGGCTGAGAGGCTGAGCGTTCCATAGCAGGACTGCAGTGCACGCCGCCTGCCTCGCTGCTTTGTGCACTCATGGGATGGGGCGGCTGGTTGGAGACGGGGGGTCTGGCTATTGAACTGGTGAGTAAAGGTTTCTGTCTGGGTTTTTAAGTGAACACAAAAAGAGAAGGAGGGTCAAGTATAGAGGATGAGGCACAGCGCTGTCTGAGACCAGGGAGCCGAGGATGAGGCTTTGTTGCACACGACATTCCAAGCGTTCTGATCTGCAGCAACAGATGAAATGTTTGGGTGATTGCCTGGCGCTTCCAAGTGCGCCTCCGGAGTGCGATCGTTTTCCCCGTCTGTGTCTGGTATTCAGTCCGTGCTGCAATAGTGTCATTGGCAGCTCCTGGCTCAAGGTGTTGATCAAGCGCAGGAGAATTTTAAAGGGCAGGAAATAATACACACTTTACAGAGGGAAGTTTGTGGCTGGCAGCTTACAGTACAAATGAAATAAGGGCTGAGCCCACACCCAAGTAATTCCAAGTAATAGGGCTTAACCCCCCCCCCCCCACAGTGTCTTTGTACTACAGAAGCCTCGTGCATTAATCAAGCTCATTAATTAATCAGATAAAAAGCAATGGGTTCCAATATGTAATTTTTTTCTTTTGTTCTGGTGGTAGTGGTGGTGGGGGGAGTTTGACACACCAACAGAGCTGAGTTACGAATTTTCCAAATTTCTGACACACCAAGCCCAAAAGGTTCACCATCACTGTTCTATAAGCATGCCCGGCTGTGTGTGTTACAGTACTGTAGTGTACAAGGACCTGACACAGTGCAGTGTGTCAGGCCCTTGTGTATAACACGCTTCCCTGCGTGATGCCCCAGGCCCCGCCTCCAAGTCTGCTCGCTTCTTCAGTAGAGTCGACTAGTTGCTGCACCATTGAGAGAGACAGGACAGGGCCTCTCCTGAGAGGACACCTATCTTTCACTGGTAGTTTTAGAAAGTACCTGTATTAAAAATCAAATCAAGGGGGTAACATCGGCGTATCTAAATATATTTTGGGGTAAAAGGTAAAAAAGTTCCCTGACCCCTGCCGTAAAGCATGTTTGGACCACTCTTGGAGTCAGGGAGGATGGCGCACATTTGTGTGTTGAACTTTCTGACTCTGAGAGTGGTCCAAACATACTTTACAATGTCCCTTGTGCCAGCCAAACTTTGGTGGCCTAACTGTGCCTGCCTAACTCGAGGTTAGGATTACGCTCTCATTGTTCCAAGTATCATGTCTTCCAAAGCAGTCGCAAGTAGTGTCATTTTCCTTCCCCTTTCCTAGATGGATGTTGGACCTGCCATTTGGCAGGTTCACCAAACACAGACTGTTGCTTTCCCTTTTGTTTCAACTTGCAAGCGATACTATTCTCGTTTGCGCAAGCAGATAGGGAAACGAATCTGCTTGCAGACATGTGCAAGAGTTTTTTATAAGATGGAATGGAAGAGTTTGGATACATTGAACGACAATGAGACAAAGGAGAATTTAGAAATGATAAGATCTAGAAACCTGTGGCACTTATACACTACTCTGAAATTTTAGTTGCATTCTGGGGCTTTTTTTGATTTTTTATGTTTTGCAATCCTCATTAATTACTGTGATCAGAGAAAGTTACTGTGAACTCTGCAAAAGAAGGTAGGCCAGATCAGCTGTCAGTTGCGGTACTTGCAAATTGTTTGCTGGGGGAATTGCCTAGAGGAGAATGATGCCTAATTAAGTCTTTCGTATTGAAAGGATTGTGATCAGTTTTGCTTTCTCAGCAAGGTAGCAGAGCTATCTTCAGCACCATCATCAAAACCCTGCTCATTAGCATCCAAACTGCTGTAGATTTCAAAGAAAAAAAAAATCTCGTGATGAGTCTGAAACAAAGCTAACCCTGGGGAGTGCTTCTATCTGAAGAACTCCAGAGATGAGGGCCTAGTTTCCACAGACCTGGCAAACCTAGACTCTGCTATTACAGACTGCAGGTATGCCTGGGGGGACAATGACAGAAGGACACATTTTGTATTGTCACATCACTGAATGCTCCTCTATAAAACAAAATATCAAGCAGATATGAAATGCTAGGCAGAAGGTGATACATCGTATTGGCAGACCGTGGAGACTTAGGAATGTCTGCACAGATTCTTCCCAATGGTCAGTCTGTCAGAATGGGGTTGATCCAGTGGTGTCATTCAAATGATTTAGGAACAGGAACTCACTTTTGAGTTCAAATTCAAATGTTGAAAAAAAAACCCATAAAAAACCCAGAAGCAGCCACGGAGCCTGTTAGGATCCGGAACTCCCGTTCTGGTCCGTTCCCCCTGAATGACATCACTGGGTTGATCTTTTTACACTTGCCAAGTCATGCTTAGTCAGCTTTTGCACTTGTGAGTAATGACGACACCTCCCTTACTGTTATCCAGCTCACATGCCTGGATGAGGCCACCTCTCAGCAGATTGTTAGGGGGCGCCCACCTCCATCCGCCCACTTGCATCCACTCCTCTTTTTCTTTTTCTCCTTCCCACTCCCTGAATTGGAAGCAGAAGAAGGGGAGCAAGGGGCAGAGGGAGTAAGAAGAAGAGTGATGCTCTAGCCCACCACTCTTCTTCTCCCTTCCACACTTTCAGTCCACTCTATCCCTCTCTTCCTTTTCTAATCCAGGATATGAAAGAATCGAGGCTAGCAGGCTGGCATTTCACCAAGTAAGGGGGGGATAGAATTTGCTTCCTCGCGTGTCGGGAGGTCTTGGGCTGTTCCTCCACATAAGGGGCCAGATTTGGGGGGAATTTTATTCATCCCAACTCCCTCAGAGGAGGAAATGCATAAGAAACAATTCACATATCTCCTGTGGGCCCACTAAAATTGAAAGGGCAATTCTAGCCAACTTTCCAGCACTGACCTAGCTGTGCCAGTGGGGCCAGTGGGGCATCCTGCAGTGGGGGAGGGGCAGTCACAGAGGCCTCCTCAAAGTGAGGGAATATTTGTTCCTTTTCCTCAGAGCCGCCTTGTCCTTAATGGGGGGCTGGAAAGTTGGTTAGGACTGCGCCTTAAGCCATTCATGTTTGGCACAATCTAACCAGATTTAAACTTCTTTTAATCCCTATTACTTCCAGGGGAAGAATTAAGCGCAAGCTTAACTATCTTTCCCTGAAATCACTGCAGCTAAAAATGCATATATTTGGATAGTTCATAACCTAGTATGTAAAATAAAATGCTTGTGTTTTTTTTTATTAAAGAGAGTTTTCAAAGCAACAGCCACTCTTCCCTTCAGTGGGATTTTTTGGCATTTAGTAATTCTGGAAAGTGATTAGAATAATTTAATAAAGTCCAAGGGAAAACAAATGCTTCTGGAACTAAATATACAGTGGGATAAAAATTGCTACCAAAATAATTGAAATTCTTAAGGGCAAACTGTAGAAACTTAGCCTTGTTAATAAACATGTGTAACTTATTCCTATGTTGACAGCAGACTAAAGCCAAGAGAAATAACAAGGTCATTTCTATTAGGTTCTTAAGAATTATTTAAGAATTATTCATTTACATGGCAATTAGCATGCAGAACTCAAGGCTAATGAGCAGCATATATATCCTCGGGACAGCTGGCTTCCATAGGTCTTTTTAAGAACTAACTACATAAAACATCTGTCAGGGGGACAGCGAGGACAAGGGAGTCTGTCAAAGGATACAAGGAAACTTCCATCCCTTTTACAGATTCACCACAAAATCAAGCATGGCAGCAATAGAATGAACACAAAAACCTCTAGAATATAATAGCAGCAAATAAGAACTAGGGATAAGCTTCCCATCTCCTTTAGCAAAAGACCGAGGAACGGCTATTTCAGGTGCCTTTGGAGAAAATCAATAGAAGTTATTCTCCCTTCCTCACATCATGAACTACTGTAAAGCAGTGGTTCCCACCAGTGGGTTGCAAGTCAATTTTCAGGTGGGTCGCGAAGCACCTAGAGCAGCCATATTGAAAATATGGGAAGTAGAATGCTGGAAAAGAGCTGTGTGGTTGTTTTGCTTGTGTCAAGGTTGTAATAGGCTTTTTACTTTCTGATTCACTTTGCTGTTGGAAAATGGCAGAGAAATAACCCAATTTATTGCTGCATTGTCAGGAAAGCAGCAGGCTCTGGCATCACAATGACAGGACTTTCAGCCATGACATAACGTTTGGTGGTTCCTGGACAGATTGTCATTCTAAAAACTGGGTCTTGGTGCTAAAAAGTTTGAGAACCACTGAACTAGAGAGATAAGGGTCAAACAACAGGAAGTTCTTCAACCAGTGCATAAAATTCACTGCTACAAGGTGTAGTGATGGCCGTTACTTCTTTAGATGCATTTAAAGGAAGATAAACGACTTAGAGGACAAATTAAATCTCTGAATGGGTACTAGCTATGATGGCAATATCAAAGGCAATATGTTTCTGAATTCCAGTTGGGTGTTGGTTTCCCAGAATTTGGTTTGCCACCATGGGAAAAGGATGCTGGATTAGATAGGCCTCTGGCCAGATTAGGTTCTAAGGATTCCAACATTTCAGATTATCCTGGACAAGGTCACAGTTATAGGATTCTTCCCCTCTGGGGCCAAGACCCATTCTCTTGTCTGTTTTTCTTAGGTAAAGCACACCTCAAGATATCATATATTATTTTTTGATAATGTATCTTGTAAATGAGCCGTTGTATGGCAAGATTGCAAGTTGCTATATCAGCAAATGACAGAAAATTATCAACTGTCAGTATCACGAACGTTATTTCTTAAATGCTCTATTACAGTCATTTCAGCACACTGACAGTCTAAACATGGCACCATATGACATTCTGTCTCCAAAGACGTGAAAGCAGGACTTTCATCTTCCATCCTAGTGTTTTTCCATAGAAGCCACCATTTTCACTTAATGTGAAGACTACCCAGAAGTCACACATTCATCCTGTCCCATTTTTCTGTACCAAAATGGCAGGACTTGGTGGAGGCCAAACACCAAACAGCATCAAAATTTTCTCTCAGTATAATTTGTCAGCAAAGTTTGCTGCAGTTCAGGCAGAGAAAGCTGTCTGCACAAAAACAGAATTGGACATGGCCACAGTTGCCATCAAGCCAAACATGCTGCCAGCATAAAACAGGCAGGTACAGAGAAAACCGAGGTGCATTTAGAACCAATTTGCAGAGGTATCCTCACAACTTGTTATCCCAACATTTGGTGTCCCGGTCGAATGTGCAAACACTGGCTGTTGAAATGCATTATATTTTAGGTGGTTTATTCACTTGGAGATTTAGATGTTGCTTAATGAGAAGTCCCTCAGGGCACCATCCTAGGGGCCCTGTACGGTGGATGCTACATGGTAGCGTCGGCGCTCTGTGCCGAGCGGCACCCCCGGGTCGGCGCTCTTACTCCGAGACCGGTGCTGCAGGCAGCGCCAGCCTCAAAGCCAACTGGGCTCAGCTTCCTCTGCACCAGCCCTCTGCACCTCCCTCCTGGCTGGCGCAGAGGTGTGACACGCCGGGACGGAAGGAGGGAGTGGGCAGGGGGAGGGCGTTTCTGGGCAGGTGGTGGGCGGGTTGGCAGGCATGCTGGGAGGGATGCAGGTCCACAAGGCCAAGTCCTAGACCTGTTTATGAGGCTGCGTGGCCCCAATTCGGGCCCTGATTCAGGCCGTGCAGTCTCCTCGGATCTGCCCCTGCTGTTTAGCAGGCGCAGTGCACAGGGGAGGCTAGAGCCTCCTCTATGATAAGGGCACGAACATGACCTTGCCATGGGGAGGCTCCAGCCTCATCTATACTGCTCTGGATATGGTGCAGGCCTGACGACCTCACCATTCCAGCACCGTATAGGATTGTGCTGTCAGTCATCTCTGTCCAATAGGTACCTCAAAAGTTCATTTCAACTGAATCAGACCTTGAGACCATGTATATTTCCTCAATTACCAAAAAGGAATTGCAAATGAGAAATGGCTGCTATCCTGATGAAATCACTAAAAGTGTGACTTGCTTAATTTTTAATTACTTCCTTCTTTTAAAAATAGAACATCCCATGAAATGTGTTCCTGGGTCAGAAAAGATATGCTTGATGACAGGCATTACTTTGAAAATTTAGTTCAATTTCTGTGGCTTTTCTGTTCATCTTCAGTTGCATCCCCTAAATCAGCGTTTCCCTACCTTTGGTTGCTGGATCACTGGTGATCCACGGGAGCACAAGAGGAAGCTGGCTGGGCTCCGCAGCTGAGAGGAGTACAGTGTGCTCATTGCAACACCAGTGCTCATGAGGACCCTCCTGTCCGCCCTTGGCTCTGATTGGCCCTAATTTAAGGCAAACTGGCAATCACTGGCAACGATGCAATGACGTCATTGTGCCATCATCACGTTCTCCTGCAGCATTCCCTTTCTCCCTTGCCTTTTGCTTCCCTTCTTTCCTCAGCTATTTGTAAAGCCTCGTCAGACAGCCACTTTACCTTCTTGCGTTTCTTTCTCTTTGGGATGGTTCTAGTTGCTGCCTCCTGTACAATGTTGTTACAGACCTCTGTCCAAAGTTCTTCAGGCACCCTATCTACCAAATCTAAGCCCCTGAATCTATTTGTCACCTCCACTGTATATTTGTATGGGATCTGATTTAGGTCATACGTGAAGGGCCTAGTGGTTTTCCCTACTTTTTTTAGCTTGAGCCTGAATTTGGCAATAAGAAGCTCATGATTTGAGCTACAGTCAGCTCCAGGTCTTGTTTTTACTGCCTGCCTGTATAGAACTTCTCCACCTTTGGCTGCAAAGAATGTAATCAATCTGATTTCGGTGTAGACCATCTGGTGAAGTCCGTGTGTAGTGTTGCCGCTTGTGTTGTTGGAAAAGGGTGTTTGCTATGACTAGTGTGTTCTCCTGACAAAACTTTATTTGCCCTACTTCATTTTGTATTCCAAGTTATTCTTATTACCTCTTGACAGCCTACTTTAGCATTCCAATGCCCTATGATGAGGACATCTTTTTTTGGTGTTAATTCTAGAAGGTGTTGTAGATCTTCATAGAAACGGTCAACTTCTTCCTCTTCAGCATCAGTGGTTGGGGCATAGACCTGGACTACTGTGATGTTGAAAGGTTTGCCTTGGATTCAAATTGAAATCATTCTATCATTGTTGAGGTTATACCCCGGTGCTGCTGTTCTCACTCTCTTGTTCACGATGAAGGCTACTCCATTTCTTCTAAGGGATTCCTGCCCACAGTAGCAGATATAATGGTCATCTGAATTAAATTCTCCCATTCCTGTCCATTTTAGTTCACTAATTCCCATGATGTCAATGTTTAGTCTTGACATCTCGTGTTTGACCACATCTAGCTTACCTTGATTCATAGATCTGACATTCCAGGTTCCTATGCAGTATTGTTCTTTGCAGCATCATACTTTCCTTTCACTTCCAGACACATCCACAGCTGAGCTTCCTTCCGGTTTTGGCCCAGCTACTTCACTCTTCCTGGAGCTAATAGTACGCGTCTTCTGCTCTTCCCCAGTAGCATAAAGGACAGCTTTTGACCTTAGGGGCTCATCATCCGGCGTCATATCATTTAGCCTTTTAGTACTGTATAGTAATCTATGGGGTTTTCTTAGCAAGGGTACTGGAGTGGGTTGCCATTTCCTTCTCCAGAGGATCACGTTTAGCCAGAACTCTCTATTATGACCTGTCCATCTTGGGTAAACCTACATGGCATAGCTCACAGCTTCATTGAGCTACTCAAGGCAGTGATCCATGAAGGCGACAGACACATGTACATGTCCACTATATGTGTGTAGACATAGTATGTGCATCTACACAGATGACCACTCAAAGAATTACAGTTACAGATAAGCAACCTCATCACTTCAAAGATAACTCTTTGACCTTATCCATATTTTTGTTTTATAAAAGCTTACAATTATGGATAAGGTCACCTCTGAGTTAAGCAATGCAAAATTCTGCTGTGACATTTAAGAAAAGACAGTTCTGTGCTAAATATAAACATATTGGGAATAGAGAGAGCACATTGTTCTGCCTAATTTTTACTTCACTTTTCTGTACAATAACATGGAATTCGCCTGAAAAGCCCACAGGATTTTCAAATATGTTTGCTCCATAATGCCACATACATAGGGCTGGAAAGCTGAGACATTCTTCTGTTGCAATAAGCCAAGTCTGGTCTTTGGGGACTTGATGCTCTTTCTTCACACAATGCATAATTAATCTGTGGAATTCATTGCCACTTGCTTGGATGACTTTTAAAGGGAATAGGACAAAAACATGGTGTCATGATGGCTATGTACTATTTCTAGGTTTAGCAGAAGTATATTTCTGAATATAAGTTGCAGGGGAGCAATGGCAGAAGTCTACCATTTCTTTCTTTCCTCAACTTCTGATGTGCATTTATTTGCCTTATGTTATGTATACATTTTAGTATTCATACATAAACATTAGAAACTAGGCTGTTAGGAACAAGAGCCCATTTATTACAAAGAACATGAACTGTGATTTAAGAAGTCCTCTATTCCAGTATCATTTTAGTCGTGAACTCACTGGGTGGATTGTATTCAAACTGTTTAGACTGGCACTCGGAGGTGACAAATAGATTTAGAGGCTTAGATTTGGTAGACAGAGTGCCTGAAGAACTTTGGACGGAGGTCTGTAACATTGTAAAGGAGGCAGCAACTAAAACCATCCCAAAGAAAAAGAAATGCAAGAAGGCAAAGTGGCTATCTGAAGAGGCTTTACAAATAGCTGAGGAAAAAAGGGAAGCCAAAAGCAAGGGAGAAAGGGAAAGATATACCCAACTGAATGCAGATTTCCAGAGAACAGCAAGGAGAGATAGGAATGCCTTCCTAAATGAGCAATGCAAAGAAATAGAGGAAAACAACAGAATGGGAAAGACTAGAGATCTTTTCAAGAAAATTGGAGATGTCAAAGGACAATTTCATGCTAAGGTAGGCACAATAAAGGACAAGAATGGCAAGGACCTCACAGATGCAGATGAGATTAAGAAGAGGTGGCATGAATACACAGAGGAACTCTATAAGGCCGATCTAAATGTTCCTGATAACCACAATGGTGCGGTCACTGAGCTTGAACCTGACATCCTGGAGTGTGAAGTCAAGTGGGCTTTAGAAAGCCTCACTAACAACAAGGCTAGTGGAGGTGACAGCATTCCAGCGGAATTACTCAAAATCTTAAAAGATGATGCTGTCAAAGTGCTGCACTCCATATGCCAGCAAATTTGGAAAACCCAGCAGTGGCCACAAGACTGGAAAAGATCAGTTTACATTCCAATCCCAAAGAAGGGCAATGCCAAAGATTGTTCAAACTACCGCACCATTGCACTCATTTCACATGCTAGCAAGGTGATGCTCAAAATCCTACAAGCTAGGCTTCAGCAGTATGTGAATCGAGAACTACCAGATGTACAAGCTGGTTTCCGAAGAGGCAGAGGAACTAGAGATCAAATTGCCAACCTTCGCTGGATCATGGAGAAAGCAAGAGAGTTCCAGAAAAACATCTACCTCTGCTTCATTGACTATGCTAAAGCCTTTGATTGTGTGGATCACAACAAACTGTGGCAAGTTCTTGAAGAGATGGGAGTACCAGACCACCTGATCTGTCTTCTGAGAAACCTGTATGTGGGCCAGGAAGCAACAGTTAGAACTGGACATGGAACAACCGACTGGTTTCAAATTGGGAAAGGAGTACGACAAGGGTGTATACTGTCACCCTGCTTATTTAACTTATATGCAGAGTACATCGTGAGGAAGGCTGGTCTGGATGATTCACAAGCTGGAATCAAGATTGCTGGGAGAAATATCAACAACCTCAGATATGCAGACGACACCACTCTAATGGCAGAAAGTGTGGAAGACTTAAAGAACCTTCTGATGAGGGTGAAAGAGGAAAGTGCAAAAATTGGCTTGAAGCTCAACATTAAAAAAACTAAGATCATGGCAACCACTCCCATCACTTCCTGGCAAATAGAAGGGGAAGAAATGGAAGCAGTGACAGACTTTATTTTCCTGGGCTCCAAGATCACTGCAGATGGTGACTGCAGTCATGAAATTAAAAGACGTTTGCTTCTTGGGAAGAAAGCTATGGCGAACCTAGACAACTTAATCAAAAGCCGAGACATCACCCTGCCAACAAAGGTTCGCCTAGTCAAAGCGATGGTTTTCCCAGTAGCTATGTATGGCTATGAGAGCTGGACCATAAGAAAGGCAGAGCGCCGAAGAATAGATGCTTTCGAATTATGGTGCTGGAGAAGACTCTTGAGAGTCCCCTGGACTGCAAGGAGGTCCAATCGGTCCATCCTACAGGAAGTCAAGCCTGATTGCTCCCTGGAAGGACAAATCCTGAAGCTGAAGCTCCAATACTTTGGCCACCTCATGAGAAGAGAGGACTCTTTAGAAAAGACCCTCATGCTGGGAAAGATTGAAGGCAAAAGGAGAAGGGGGCGGCAGAGGATGAGATGGTTAGATAGTGTCACCGAAGCGATGAACATTAAATTGGGCGAACTCCGGAAGCTAGTGGAGGACAGGGAGGCCTGGCGTGCTGTGGTCCATGGGGTCGCGAAGAGTCGGACACGACTTAGTGACTGAACAACAACAGACTGGCACTCATATCAGTACCCATCAGAAGTGACATCATTAACCTGGAAGTGATGTTGTGGCAGGAAGTGACATCATTAAGCAGGAAGTGCTGTCATTGTAACATAATAAAATGACACTCCTGAAATGCAAATTCACTCCAAATGACACTCCTAAAACAACCATGAAACATCCCTGACAGAAAGCAAGATCAGGACAAAAAATTTTTTTAAAATCCCTCACTTGAAAATTCAAACAGTCAGCACTCACAAAAGGAATATAACAAGAGTCAGGTCTGCAGTTTCCAAGACGGTGGCTCACAGCTTTCCGTGACCCACCTGACATCAGGTCCCGACCCACAGTTTGAATAACACTGCATTCGGTGTTTCTGGATGGGGGTTGTTGATTCCACAATATGAAAATGCTAATAATATTGGCCTACCTTGCGGAATCGCTGTAAGGATCACTGAGGTGTACTGTGCTAGGAACATTTGAAATGTGCTGCATGAATGCAAAGTTTTAGAATTCTGCATATGTAAATTGACTGTTCTTTCTATTGACTGTTCTTTCTTTGGCTTTAGGGGAAGCTGATCCATTCGCATTAAAATCTGGTTTCTGGAATAGTAATCAATATGCTCAGAGAGCAGTGTTCAGTTTGTTAACCTCCTCCAAAATGCTAAAGCACTCAGTAAGAGGCATTGATTAAATGTGGCTCCTAATTATGAGCAACCCACTGGTTCAGCCCTTTGACGTCTGTGCTCTCCTTAGACAAAGTAAAAAAGGGGTAGGAACTATCCCAGTCCTGCTCCTCCACCTCCATGTTCTCTCCTTACCTGGCCTTAGGGGTCCGGCTGGCCTGCTAGGCCCTGTTGTCAGTCCTGAACCTCCCTTCATAGGCTGGGCTTTTTCCTGTATCCCACATCCTGAGATGAATCATTTGTACTGTTTGCTTCCAGGCTTTGTAAGACTTGCTGGGAGCCTACGTAGTACCTATTCACACCCTACCTACTCCTTTCTTTCAACCTGTTTGTCACCAGGCTGGGGACATGAGCTCTCCCAGGTATAATGCCTACACTTCTTATGCATTGGTAACTCTTTAGAAAGCAGAAGCCAAGCTGCTTTCTAGACTTTGGGAGAAGGCTTGGCTTTCTCCTCTCTGGCAACATTTGAGAACTCAGGTAGCAAACAGCAGTTCTATTGTTGCAATACTGGCTTTGTGTCACTAACACTGTGGCTTGAATTGTGAGCAGATCCTGTTGAGTGACGGATGCCCTATTCAGCCAAATCAAGGCCTTTCTCCTTTGTGTATTGTACAAAGTTGTCAGCATTGCTTGCGGTATTTTAATATTTAGTAGTCCCTGTCACCTCCACTTCAGGCTGTGGTTGTGCGAACATGACACTCCGGGTGAAAATCCATTTTTGTTTTTGTTCCCTGAGGGCTGCATCACTTTTAAGGATTGCTTGCCAAGAGGATCTTTGTACCTTGACAGCTTGCAAACCGTACTCCGCTACCAATTAAGGTTGGTCCAGTAGGAAGTGTCTTCTTGGCTATTTTTTATTTTTCTCATTGACAGGTATGTGGCCCATCTGTGGGCCCAATCCTATCCCATTTCCCAGCACAGATCCAGCAATGTAACCCCAAGGTAAGGAAACAAACGTTTGAGAAGGCCTCCATGACTGCCCCCCCCAACTGCAGGATGCAATGCATGCCCTTTTAGCATGGCTGTATATACACTGGAAAGTTGGCTAGGATTGGGCCCTGAGATGGATCATGGTAGGGGCAAGACTATCATTTGAACTCTTTTAAAAACAAGAGCACAATCCTAACCAACTTTCCAGCAGTGACATAGCCATGCCAATGGGGCATGTACTGCACCCTGCGGAGTAGTCATGGGGGCTTCCTCAAGGTAAGGGAATGTTTGTTCCCTTACCACAGAGCTGCATTGTCCTTACCCCAGTGCTGGAAAGTTGGTTAGGATTGTGCCCTCAATGTGTTATAGAGGGAGCCTATGCATTTCTTCTCAGAAGTAAGTTCCATTGAGTTCAATGGGACTTGCCCAGTGGTGTCATCTACTCTCGCGGAGACGGAACGCTGGGCGGGACTTACGTTTGATTGGCTGCCTGCCCGTTCGCTTCTGCCGTCCTTCCTGCTCGCCCAGGCACCCAGCGCGCCCCCACCCGTCCCCCCCCCTGCATCCATCACGGAGCTGAGCGAGCAGCAGTGTGGCGCGGCAACCAAGGGCAGCCTGCGTGGCGGGGGAAGGCAGCGGAACCGCACGGATCAGGCTGCCAATCAAACGTATGTCCCGCCCAGCGTTCCGTCTCCGCGAGAGTAGATGACACCACTGGACTTGCCTCTAGGTATGTGTGTATAGGGTTATAGCCTCAGGGCCCAATCCTATCCAACTTTCCCATGCCAATGCAGCCCTAAGGTAAGTGAGCAAATGTTCTCTTGCCTTGTGGAGGCCTCCATGATTGCCCGACACCATAGAATGCAGCACCTGCCTTATTGGCACAGCTACACCAGGTCTGGAACGTTGTAGGATTTGGTCCTTAGATTCATGTTTTGTGTAAGCCAACATAATTTTCTAGCTCATGATTTGTAGAAATTATGATCCAATGATTGTGTGAAATTATTATCCAATGGAGAAGATACGGGGCCAAAAAAAGAAACTTTGTGCCCCCTAATAAAAGTCCTACCTCTCGGTATGGTATATCAAACCTGACTTTAAATCCCTTCCCCTTTGGAAGAAGCACAGTTAGACATAGATGAGATAATAATAGGATTAGAACTTCTGCATCAGATGTAGTTCTTCTTCCATGACTATGTGCCTTCCTGCTGCCCCTTAGTCTTGTTCAGATCTCCAACTACACTGTGCTTTTGGTTTCTTTTTCTTCTCTTCCACCCCCCCCTTTTTCTTCGGCATTCATTTTTTATGGCTTTGCCGAGTTAGCAACAGCATCTCAATGAAGCAAGAAGGAGCATCGTACAGGGAAGTTCACTTTGGAGTCTTCCCTGAGGGGGTTGAGCAGTGAAAAGAAACCTGTCTGTATGGAAAATTTAATGAGCAGCTCGTACTTTGCAGCCAGCTGGGAGATATCCTTAGCAGGACGCATTTTTACAGCAAGGGCCTCATAAAAATAGTTGACTGTAATCTGACATGATGCTTCGGTCTGAAAAATGTCACTTACTGCCCATGCCAGCTGGGATAGCTAAGGTCCCATTCACATACTCATCCAGTCACTGTTATTTGATAGGAAGTGTGTATGAATGTCACAACCTCACATGCAAGAACTTTTTTTAAAAAAGAAAATGGTTTGGGGGCTGAAAAGGTTGAAGGTTACTAGTCGATGCCAAGCAAAGTATATCCTCTTTCCTATCCAATTATCACTGTGAAAAGGAAAAGACCCACACAGTCAGCCTAAACCATGGAGTTGTGACATTCTCCCCAGTGGCAAGGCATTGCACCACAAGGCAGCTTTTCCCATGCCTTTGGGACTGTGCATAAAGGTAGCAGAAGTGCACAGTCCATCCCCCACCATTGACCCCAATGTAGCTCCACTGGCAGAGCACAAACTGCATCCAGTGATAGTGTCGGTGGTGGTCAGTGATCAGATAGCCAACAGAAGGTAAGTAAAATATTTGTTATGTACCCACCAGTAGGCTGTCTGATCGCCTATGGCTCTCCTTGACATATGCCAACAATTTTGCTGGTGTGTGTTCAAGGAGAGCAAAGGGGCAGGGTGGTTTAGGAAAGAAGGATGTGCTGGTGCCACAGAGATCCAGTCCGGTTCCCTTCCCTGACTCTCCCAAAAATTCCCTCTGCCCTCCCACTCACCATCCACAACACGCTTCCATCATTTAGACAAGTGGTTCCCAAAGGTTTTAGCACCAGGACCCACTTTTTAGAATGACAATCTGTCTGGGATCCACCGGAAGTGACGTCATGGTCAGAAGTGCCATTATTGTGACACCAGAGCCTGCTGCTTTCCTGATAGTGGGTTATTTCAGTCATTTTCCTGACTCAATCGTTGAGTCAGAAAGAAAAACGCCAATTCACAACCTTGACACAGGCGAAACAACCACACAGCCCACCCCTTTTCCAGCATCCCATCTTCCCATATTTTCAATATGGCTGTTCTAGGTGTGTTGTGATCCACCTGAAATTGGCTTGGAACCCACTGGTGGGTTCTGACCCACGGTTTGGGAAGCACTGATTTATGCTGTGCAGCTTGTGACTACAGTTACCAATTGTTGGTTTCCAACCATCTGCATGGAGGACTACTCCAGAATGCACTGTCAAATCTTCATGATGCCTGATAATGTGTTTTGTGGATGTGAGGAGGCATAGAATTGTCCTGCCAACACCGTGCACGGTTTGGTGCCTTCACACGTCTAATTAGGAATGTTGTCAGTAACCACGACTGGTGTGTGGCAGCAACATTAGCAGGGATGCAATGGAAGTGGCTGTATATGTTGTGACATCATCCCTGTTCTACTTTGCTGGGAGGAGAGCACAGAATCATGGCAGTGTTATGCCAATGTAATTGTGATGTAGCAGTGATTGTTATAGTAAGACAATCTCATTAGCCTATAAACGTTTCAACCAATCTTAAATCATCACGCCTGGAACATACATATGTTTCACTAAGGCAAAGTATTTCCTTTGTGTCTTATATTTGCATCCTGCCTTTCAGTCAGCTTGGTTTCCAAGGTAGGTTTAACATTTATATTAAACCATTTGGCAGCTTAGTGGTTTTGTACATGACAAGTTACACTCTGGCCACTATGTAGCTGTTGGAACCATGGATTCAATGGAAATTTATTCCAGCTAATTTGGTTTAGGGTAGAGGCCTTCATTTGCAAGGATAATAAAATGCTATTTGTTCATTGAAATATATGATAATGGCTGCTAATATTCAGTTCAGCTTTATTAATAACCTAGAAAATCTATCTCTTTGAAATAAACTGCACTAACCTTTTTGATGTTCTGACTAAATCTTCTGCATATTTGGAAACCCTTTTTGTACTAGCTATTTAGAAATGTCTAATTATCAGTAATTAAAATGCAACCCTGAATACCATTCTAATTTATAATTAGAAATGTAATCTGAGTCTTGTGTTCATGCACTGGAAAATATTATTTACCACTGATGACAGAATGTGCATTCCCCACTTAACATCTGCCCAAGTTCCTCTGGAGAAGGAAGATCTGATATTCAGTAGAGATGAACATTACAAATTCATTTTCAAAGCTTACTTTGAATTAACAAGTAAGCTAGCCAAATTAATCACTTGCAGGAATACGTTGCTGCCTGCTAAAAGTGATCAGAAGCCACTGTAAACATGTGCCTATATATAAAGGCTTATTTAAGTTTATGCTATTAGAATTAGGTTTAGAGTAAAAGGAGAGAAACACTTGGGAGAAGATAGGTATTGGAACTCCAATTTTTCTTAGTGTCCACTAGCTTGTCCTTACCCTGCATTGCTCGGGTATTTATTTATCCCAAGCTTCTATTAGACAGGAAAAGGAATGAATTATATCTATAGTGTAAAATCAAAGTAATTTTATGTACAGGTAATTAAAAGTATAACTACAGTATAAAAATTATAAAGTGAAATATTTTACAAATTCACTATAATATTAATTTAACTCAAAACTTGATTATAAACAACATTTTTAGTTTCACCTCCAGGAGCAAGAACATAAAGTTGTCCGTGGGAGAAACATGGCGATCTCAAATCCACTCCGCAGTACTTAATAGACTGCCTCTGTGACTTGTTGATCGTGATCGAGAATACAAGTCTCACTGGAAATTGCAATCTCTTAAAGTTAAAAGGGAGATCCGTTGGAATGAGTGTTATTCGTGGGATAAAAACGGTTTCACCCTCTCCCTTTCTTTTTAAGATAGTCGCTTCAATTACATTACCCAGCATCTTCTTGACACACAGCCTTGTGCCGTTGCAAAGTTTTGGTGGGTCGAGGTTCCGTTGTAAAATAATTGGAGATCCCACTGTAAGTAAAAGACGATGTGGTGGAATTGCAGCCGGATCAAGTGAGTTTAGGAAGTCTGATGGGAAATTGATGACCTCATACGCATCTACTACGGTATCGATAGACTTGTAGTCAGTGACTACGCCTGGTAACATGGCAAGTATTTGAGTGGAGTCCAAGACCGGGGCATAATGATTTCCAAAAATTTCCAGAAGGTTCTACAGAGTTCTATTCGTTCTATTCGACTACACTTGGGCTTAAATGTCATCGGGACTGTCCCCAATCAGCTTAGCGACCCCAAAAACTATGGATTTGATACTAATGTCGGTCATTTTGGACATTTTACTTTTCACCCCTTCTCACCCCCCATGCTGATGGGGGCTGAATGTGGACTTAAATGGCATCGGGAGTGTCACTATTCATCTCAGCGACCCTGAAAACTATGGATTCGACACTAATATCGGTCGTTTTTGATTATTTGTACGTCACCCCTTCCCACCCCCACCCCTAGGGGTGCTAGGGGTGTCTTACCCCCACAGT
>JAJKFI010000008.1:13334198-13344964 GCA_029204185.1 Lerista edwardsae
TTATTATTATTATTATTATTATTATTATTATTATTATTATTATTATTTATCCTCCCTTGCCTTCGAGCCATCCCCTAGTTACTATCCTACAAGCCTAGAGCAGCAGGGAGCAGGAGGTCTTGTTCGAGGAGGCCTGGGCAGGAGGTTTGGTTGAGAGGGTAAAGTCGCCGTTATGCCCGAAGATAAGATCCAAAGGTCGCCAGTCTGAGAACACCGGAAGCTTTTGTGAGCAGCAGACCTTGAGAACGTGACTGATAAGCTCTGAGCTGAGCTGTCACCTGCTGCCTGTGAGAGGGGAGTTGTGCTGGGCCAGCTGTTTCTTTGGTGAGAGCAAAGAAGCCGTTTATCAGCCAGCATGAAGGCAATCGTGCGGCCAGCAAGGAAGACTGGACTATGAAAGTTCCATCTGAATGTAGCAGTTCTTGAAGGATTAGAACTTCTTTGTGATTTGTAAAAACCCCTTGGGGTTTAGGAAAAGTCTACCTATGTAAACCGCCTTGAATTAAAGTCAAAGGAGCAATCCAATGATCAAGAAAGGCGGTATATAAATACCAGTATTATTATTATTATAGTCTACCATAGTTATTTTCAACTACTGTGCCATGGAACATTGGTGTGCTGCAAATGGTCCACAGGTGGGCTGTGGGAGTTTGGGGCTGGATCATTTATTAGTAGTGCCATTGGGAGAAGTGAGTACCCCTGCTGGCAATATGGTGTGCCTTGTCAATTGTCAAAATACTGATGGTGTGTCCTGACAGTTTTAGCACCTTGTCAGTGTACCATGAGATGCAAAAGGTTGAAAATAACTAGTCTTCCCCTATCAGATGTCCTAGCTTCTTTGGATAAATGTATCTACCCACAGTGCATGTGTACAATACAGGGGGCTGCTAGTATATGGTCAGTCAATGGGAGTTGATCACATGTGAGCATTTTTACTTAAATTCTATTTTGAATTTTTTTGTATGGTTTATTAACAGCAGGGAGGCAATGGTGACTACTGATTAAATAATTTTGAAGTGAAACTCTTTACAAGAATTAAAGCACTTAAATAAATTAGCCTAATTTTGAGACATTGGCAAGCAAGCTGAGATTAGCAAGTACATGCCTTTAAAAAATTAACTGAAATGAACGATGAACACTTTGCTATTAAAAGATTGAACCCTTTGACCTAGAATAGAAATTTAGAATTATAGCCACATTGCTTCTTACATCTGAATCCAGACATTGATTAACTACAAAATCAATTCATGGTGGAGAAATTCTGCTTGAGTTGTTTTTTTTAGCCTGTTTTCCTCATAAACATACCTTACTTGCAGCAACAAGAAAATCTTATTTACCTACCTACCTACCTCAGACATTGTAATTCTGAAAATAATTCATTGTAATTCATTGTTGTAATTCTGAAAATAAACGTGATGTGAGGTGAATTCTGAGAAAGTAGTGAGACTACCTCAGCCTGATAAGAAAGAGAATGCAATCCTAACCAACTTTCCAGCGCTGATATAGCCGTGCCAATGGGGCATGTGCTGCAGCCCGCAGTGGAATAGTAGTCATGGAGGCCTCCTCAAAGTAAGGGAATGTTTGTTCCCTTACCATGGTGCTGGAAGTTTGGTTAGGATTGCGCCCAGAGTGATATGAAGCTGAAATAGTGAAATGCAAACATCTCTCCCCACCACACATATACACACCCATTCACTTATATTTTCTGATGGATTATAATTCTAAACGTTTTTGAGAAGAAATTTTGGCTGAAAAGTGGGCTGCAAGTACAATAAATACAAACCTAATAGAATAGAATCTGAAGATGTCACTGATAATCTGGGATTTGGTATGTCGTATTTCCAGACAATGTGTAAAGCCGGATGGATTTAAAATGAGATGTTATTGTGTTTGTTTTGCTTTGGTTACCATCTTCTTCAATACCTACAATCAGGCCAGCTATTCCGAGTGCAACCAGCCTGAACTGACCTATTCTTTTGTTGTTGCCAATTTGCAAGCAAAGAACCAGCTGTCTGTGTACTAAGAGCTATTCATAATAACACCGAACTATTTAGCCTTTGCTCTTAATGCAGTGGTTCCCAAACTTTTTGGCAGTGGGGGTCACCTAAAAAAAGTTTAACTTGACCAGCCTGTGTGCTTGTAATGAGGATTGGGCAGCAAGCTGTTTAACCCTTCCTTGATGCACACAGCCTAATCTGCCTTGCCAATTTTGTGACCCACTAAAAACTGGGTTGTACCATGGACTCACAGTTCCGACAATTTTCTTAATGTATACTTGTTGACAAGAATTTTTTTTATGTCTCTCTCCACAATGCACAATATGACAGAAAAAAACAATCTGAATTTAGGTGGTGTGTATCTGAGGCGGGTGTTGGATATGATGATCCTATGAAGACGGGCAAATGCTCGGTTATTCCTTCATTTTGTTAGTAGCACAGAATCCTTACATTTTCAGAAGAAAATGCAAAAGAATGTTGCAAATGGTCTCCACAAATTTTTCCTTCAGGCCTGATGATCCTGAGGTGCCATCCAAATAGAGAGCCGACATTTGACTAGTTTCATGAAATGGAGCGCAACCCTAACTTGCCTGTAAACCGTTTTGTGAACTTCGTGTTGAAAAGCGGTATATAAGTACCTGTTGACTGACTGACTGACTGACTTGGATAGACGCAGGCAGGCCAGTGCTACATCCTACCCAATGTTAGGAGGCGGCGGCGGCAGCATTGCACAGGGCAAGCTGGCTGGTGAAAGGCACATGTGTCAGTCCAACGGGTGGTTTGGATTGTGCCCATAGTCTCCTTGGACTCTAATTTACAAGAAAAGTGGGATATACATTATAAGTAAATGAACTTTTTAAATCGTCCATATCTGCAACTCCTTTTAAGTTGCATAGTTAGGATGGATGCAGAACTCTGCAAAATGCAGGGAGCAGGTAATATCTATCATGGCTCAGCTGTTATTGGCTATTAGTTGGCTACCAGGTCAGGTTCACAGTGCTGGTGCTTATCTTGCTTTTTAGCAGGTGTTATTCAAGCTGTGGGTCGGGACCCACTTGGTGGGTCGCGACTTGATGTCAGATGGGTTGCAGAAAGCTGGGAACAGCCATCTTGGAAACTGTAGACCTTACTCTTGCATTCCTTTTGTAAGTTTTAACAGTTTGAATTTTCAGGTGAGTTTTTTAAATTTTGTTTTTAGTTCAGTGCTTTTACAGAATATTTCGTCCTAATTTTGTTTTTTGTCAAAGTTGTTTCATGGTTGTGCATTTGGTTCAGTCCAAGAATGCCGGTTTGCATTCTAGGTGTGTCATGTGATTACATCACACTGACAGCACTTTCTGCTTGATGATGGCACATCTAGCTATGACTTCCAGGTTAATGACATCACTTCTGGTGGGTTCCAACATAAGTGCTATTCTAAAAGGTGGGTCCTGGTCTAAAATGTTTGAGGACCACTGCTTTATAGTATACTGAAGCGGCTTCTATTTCATGATAAGGTTTGTGTGTTTTAATATTTCTTTTAGTACAGAAATGGAGTTTATGTTCTAATGTTGCATGTCAGACAAGGGTCATTTTGGGCAAAGAGCCATTTCATAAGTACAACAGATAAATAGTTGATACAGTATTAATTTAGTGCAATATGCTTTTCCTTCTGATGTCTGGAGTTAGTTCTTGTGTTAGTTATTTCCACAGACATTTCATCTTTCCCCGATGCATCTGGTTGCCAAAAAAAAAAAAAAAAAAAAAAAAAAAGGGATACCATCTGCTTGAAATCATCATGGTTCAGAAACTTGTTCTGGATTCCCAACTTTTCTGTGCCCTCAAATACACCCAAAGAAAATGTTACCCTTTCATAATATAACTCCCTTTGCCATGTATTGTTAAAGACATAAGCTCAAAAGGTTACTGATGGAGGGCTGTGTAATTTTCAAACTGCCAGAGCACATAAGCCAAGAAGCTTGTGTAATTTAATTCTCCTTTCTCTTTATAAAAACATTTTGGTGGGTGTTCAGCTTCCTTCTGTCCCTGAGGGATGACATTTTCATATGCTACACTCAATTTTAGTTTAATTTGAAGCTTGGTAGTCACTCAATAACTGATACTAAGTTATTGAAATGCCATTTTTAAGGGTAGTGTGACCCTCAGAAAGAACTGCACTCATACTATTGGCAGCAAGTGTGATATATATTTTCTCTTTCTTTTTTTGTTTATTAAAGGAGGAATGACATCTATAATATAATTAAGAAGTAAATTGTGTCTACATACCTAAATTCTTTTAGTGTAGTAATTCCCAAACTGTATGTCAAGACCCGCTAGTGGGATGCAACCAGATTTTTGGTGTGTTGCCAAAGGGCGATGGAAAGATCAGATAACTAATTGCCTCAAGCCCAGAGGTTTCAAAAAGCAATTATAGCTGCCAATTGTCCTGTAAACAGCTGAGCTCCTGCAGTTTGCAAGCATGTGTAAATACAGGAAGATAAAAGTATGTGGGTCTTTTTCTAATAATTACAATTATTTTCTTCTTGATTTTTTTTAAAGTTTGGTAAATTTAGGTGGATCCTGATAGAGTGTCATTTTAAAAAGTGGGTCCTGGTGCTAAAAAGTTTGGGAGCCACTGTTTTAGTGGATATGATCCATATAGTGACTCACTAAACTTGGAAAAAAGAATGACCCAAATTAAAAGTAAACTTACCTGCAAGGAACCTTTTTGAAAGCCTAGTACCCAATCCACACAATGATACATGACCATAAAGTTTATGCAACTCTCATCATCTTTTCTTTTTCAAAGAGCAGATATCTAGGTAAATAATTCAGATTGGGGTCTGGTCTGTTTTTTGCTTGTGAACTAATCACAGTTCCCTGTTGAATTTGGTCATTTAAACCAAACCAAGATGTAACTGAGGTTTTATATTCTTGTTTGCCAACCAATTGGAGCTTGAAATAAAACATGGAGTTGTGCATTCATTTTAGAATGAAATAAAAAAGCAAACTAATTGGGCCCATTTGGTTCATTTTGATTCATTACAAACAAATGGCACAGCGCTTAGAAATAAACAGAGTGCAATCCTATGTGCTGGAATAGCGAGGATGTTTGCGCCCTGTATAGCAGGAACCAAGGAACCCACGAGGCTTGAATTGAGGCTGCGCGGCCTGGGGACCCAGATAGTTCTTCAGCAAACCTATTTAGGCCTTTCTTTTTTAATCAACTGTTTTTAGCATGCAGTGGTGTGCATATTCGTATCAGCCCAATCCTAACCTGTGCTGAAACACGCGGGCCAATTTGTATCTACTACAAGGTACCCACATAAGGGGAAATCTTTCCCCTTACCTTGTACTGTGTGGCAGCCACCCATATGGGGTTTCTCAGATCTGCGCCAGTGAAATCATTAGTGCAAATCTGAGCAGCCCAGGGTAACGCCGAGATGGCCAGGAAGAGAGTTAGGATCTGGCCTAAGTCATCCAGGCTGGTCCCAAGTAACTCCCACTGACTCATCCCCCACCAATACACCCCTGCTCTGCTTTCCCCCATCCTCTCCAACTCCTCACACTGACTGCCCTTGGCCTGTCCAAACTCACCCCTTCCTGGTCAGGATCTGGCACAGGCAGGCTAGTGTGTGTCCGTGCACCGGCCTTCCCAACTCCGGAGTAGTCACGCACATGCTCTATAGCATGTTCATGACACTCCTGGGCTGTGTTTGGATTGCTCTCTGAAATAAATAAGTAACAGGTAGATTTTATATATCCTTCTTATAAATATTTGGTGAACAATGTGCAGCCTGATATGTGCAGCCTGATACAGTTTCAATGTACTGTGCCACATCTTCTATTATTTCCAACAATTATGACTAATGCATTGTTTGAAGCACTGAAATCAATTTTCCTGATATAGATGTCAGTAACTTAACAATAAATTTTCCCATTAACCTCATGAGGATATAGCAGTCTAACTAGAAAAAAATAATATGCATCACATTATCCATGCAAAAGAGTTGAGTACAGAGTGTTTTGTCTTTGCTGTCAAAAAGCTCTTTTAATATCTCAGAAGCTGCTACATTTGCCTCTGATTTGGAAAACAGATGGGTTCAACAGACAGAATCATTAGAAAGCAGGGTGCTTGCTGGGGTCCTTGAGCCAATTGGTTACTTTACTAGGGAGGCTGTTCACATTTAGTGCGCTGTTGCATTGAAAGACTGCTGACATTCCTTAATCAGGCATTTCTTAAAATCTGTAACAATAGGCCACTAGAACTCTTTTCAAAAGTTTCCAACTATTTAATTCAGACAAAAGCACACAATTGTTACTTTCAATGAGGCCCGAAGGCCCAGAAGCCAAATAAAGGACAGTGTTGTTCATTTAAAATTAACTTATATTAGGTGATTGTGAAGGTTGACAATGTCTTTCCAACACATCTATTTCTCTTCAGTGCAAGGGCCATGAAGATAGGACTCCTCCCTGCATCACAGATGTGCTAAACAATTTTAATCCCTGGCTGCACACAAGAATCTCCCTGTTTCTCTGATGTAGTTAGAAAAAACTGGCGCCTTTTTTCAAGATGGAAGAGCCCCAAACTCTGCAGTCTTTCTTCATAAGGGAGGTGCCCCAGCCCCGTCATCATTTTTGTCACTCTCTTCTGCACCTATTCCAGCTCCGTTATGTCCTTTTTGAGATGTGGTGACCAGAACTGTACGAAATACTCTAGATGTGGCCTTACCATTGATTTGTACAATGGTATAATAATTTTGGCTGTTTTATTTTCAACCCCTTTTTTAATTTCCCCAAGCATGGAATTGGTCTTCTTAATTGCTGCTGCACACTGGGTCGACACCTTCATTGAGTTGTCCACCAGCACCCCAAGATCTCTCCTGAGCTGTCACAGAAAGCTCAGGACCCATTAGCTTATAGGTGAAGTTTTGATTTTTTGCCACAATGTGCATCACTTTACACTTGTCTATGTTGAAACGCATCTGCCATTTTGCTGCCCATTCCCCCAACTTGGAGAGGTCCTTCTGGAGCTCTTCACAATCCCTTCTGGTTTTCACCACCCGGAAAAGTTTTGTGTCATCCGCAAACTTGGCCACCTTGCTACTTATGCCAGTCTCCAGGTCATTTATGAACAAATTGAAAAGCACTGGCCCCAAGACAGATCCCTGGGGCACTCCGCTTTTCACCTCTCGCCATTGTGAAAATTGGACATCAATCCCCACTCTCCGTTTCCTGCTTCTCAACCAATTCTGAATCCATAAGAGGACCTGCCCTCTTATTCCCTGACTGTGAAGTTTCCTCAGCAGCCTTTGGTGGGGAACTGTGTCAAACGCCTTCTGAAAATCCAGATATATGATGTCCACAGATTCACCCACATCCACATGCCTGTTGACCTTTTCAAAGAATTCTAAAAGGTTTGTGAGGCAAGACTTACCCTTACAGAAGCCATGCTGACTTTCTTTCAGCAACACTTGTTCTTCTACGTGTTTTAGGATTTTATATTTGATGAGGCTTTCCACCATCTTACCTGGAACAGATGTTAGGCTGACTGGCCTATAGCTTCCAGGGTCCCCCTCTTCACCCTTTTTTAAAGACTGGTGTGACATTGGCTATCCTCCAATCCTCTAGCACTGTGGCTGTTTGAAGGGACAAGTTGCATACTCTAGTTAAGACGTCAGCTACTTCATTCTTTTAATTCCTTGATAACTCTTGGGTGGATGCCATCTGGGCCTGATGACTTATTTATATTTGATTTATCCATTTGATCTAAAACATATTGTTTATTAACAAATATCTCTTAAATCCTTAGTTAGGAGAGGCCATTCGGCAATGGTATCTGCCCAAGGTCTTCTGCCGTGAAGATGGACACAAATAATTCATTTAATTTCTCTGCAATTTCCAGGTCTGCTTTTATCTCCTCTCTCCCTCCCTCCCCGTCCAGTGGGCCGACCGCCTCTCTGGCAGGTTTCCTGCTTCTAACATATTTGAAGAAGCTTTTATTGTTCCCCTTTATGTTTCTGGCTATGCGTTCCTCAAAGTCTTTCTTGGCCTCCCATATCATCCTCTTACATGTCTTTTGCCAGAGTTTATGTTCTTCTTTATTCTCATCATTTGGGCAAGACTTCCATTTCCGGAAGGAAGCTTCCTTGCTCTTTACAGCCACTCTCACTTTATTTGTCAGCCATGCAGGGACCCTCTTCGGCCTAGTCGAGCCCTTCTTTCTTTATACCACAAAGTGTATACACCTGCTGGGCCTCTACTACTGTTATTTTAAATAGCCTCCACACAGCCTGAAGGGACTGGACTCTTTTTACCTTCCCTTTCAATTTCTTTCTAACTAGCCTTCTCATTTGAGGGAAATCTGCCCTTCAAAAGTTGAGGGTTTTTGTGTCAGATTTGCTCTGCCCAATTTCCTGGACATGCATGGCAAAACCAATTGCAGCACGGTCACTGTTCCCCAATGGCTCCGTAACATTGACATGCCTAACTAGGTCCCGAGTACCACTCAATATTAAATCCAGAGTTGCCTGTCCTCTGATGGATTCCATGACTAGCTGCTCTAAGGCACAGTCATTCAGCATGTCAAGGAATCCGGTCTCTCTTTCTTGACCAGAGCACCAGTTGACCCAGTCGATATGAGGATAATTGAAGCCCCCCCCCATGATTACAACCCTGTCTTTCTTGGTCACCCCCCTAATTTGTTTCCTCATTTCAAGGTCCCCTTCACGTTTTTGATCCGGAAGACGATAGCACACCCCCACTATTACATCGCTTTTTTGACCTGGTAGTTTAACCCACAGTGACTCTATGGTGCAGTCAGGCCCACCTTCAATTTCTACTCTGCTGGATTCTATCCCTTCTCTGACACAGATGGCCACCCCACCACCAACACATCCTTCCCTGTCCCTCCTATAGAGTTTATAGCCTGGGATTGCGGTATCCCACTGGTTCTCTGCATTCCACCAGATTTCTGTTATGCCCACTATATCCATGTTTTCCCTAGCCACCAAACATTCCAGTTCCCCCATCGTGGTTCGGAGACTTCGGGCATTCGCATAATAACACTTATACAGGGGGTTCCCTAAGTAGGGACCCTTATTTGATCCATTCACATTGCCTCTTTTACTACTGAGCCAACTGTCACTTACACTCCCGCTTGCAGTCCTATTTTGTACTCCGCCATTACTCTGTGGTACTCCTCCACCCTCCTCTAGAGATGAGGAGTTCCGAACTGGACGCCACTCAGCTCCTGTCGGCTTTCCCCCAGGAGTCAGTTTAAAAGTTGCTCTGCCACCTTTTTAATGTTATGCACCAGCAGTCTGGTTCCATTCTGGTTCAGGTGAAGCCCAACTTTCCGGGAGAGGCCTGGCTTGTCCCAGAATATTCCCCAGTGCCTAACAAATCTAAACCCCTCCTCATGACACCACCATCTCATCCACGAATTGAGACCCCTGAGCTCCGCCTGCCTAGCTGGCCCTGCACATGGAACAGGTAGCACTTCTAAGAACACTACCTTAGGGGTCCTGGCCTTCAGCTTCCTGCCTAGCAACTTAAATTTAGCTTCCAGGACCTCCCTGCTACATTTCCCCACGCCATTGGTGCCAACATGCACCACAACCGTTACCTCCTCCTCAGCATTCTCTACCAGCCTATCTAGACGAGATGTGATGTCCGCAACTTTTGCACCAGGAATGCAAGTCACCGTGCGGTCCTCACATCCATCACAGAGCCCCCTCTCTATGTTCCTGACTATAGAATCACCCACTGCAAGGAGCCCCCGTCCCCCCTCCCGCTGAGGAGCATCCGTCGTGTGACTGGATGTGGGCTCGTCACTGGAAGAAGGGGTCCCCACTGGGGGACTGTTTCCCTCTGTTCCAGGCTGACATCCACCAGCCCTGAGACTTCTTTTCCCAGCAGCTGATGAGCTGCCTCTCTGAGGGTGGGACAAAGTCTGCAAGTCACCAGAAGTCAAATTGTGGTCCCTCTCTGCCTGCCTCTGTTTCTCCAGGTCCGCAACCAAGGCCTCTAGGGAGCAGACCCGCTCCCTGAGTTCCTGGAGCTCCTTGCACCGAGCACACACCCACGACTTATGCCCCAGAGGCATATAGTCATACATGTGGCACTCTGTGCAAAACACTGGATAGCCCCCCCCCTTCCCGGCTGACTGACTGACTGCATGGCTATGTTTGTTTTTAAGTTCTAATGTTCTTAAAGAGTCTGGGGCCCTGGATTCCTTGCCCTGCTGCTTAGCTCGCCCAGATGCTAAACTTGCATGTCTCACCAGGCACTTTGTGGCAGATGCTGCACTTCGTCATGGACAGCACTTGTTGCTGTCATTTTCTTAACCTACCTAGGGTTGGGCCAGCACATGGAGCCACTTATGGCAGTGGAAAGCCTTTGCTGTAAAACGGCTTTGATGGTGTTGTGCTGCACATGATGCCAGCAGCAGTTTTCTGAGCACTGCAGAAAGAGACAGCAGCACTAGCAGAAGAGCGTCAGACCCTACCATGCCCATCAGTACAGGTAGTGGTGGTGGTGGGTGGAACAAGGCAGGTCTCGACAAGGAGAGCCTGTGCCAGCACTGCTGCACCCTGTGGGCAGCATTTAGTTAGGATTGTGCTGTTGGGTTTTATGTCATTTGCACAATAATCCTTCCAGTATCAGCTGTTTGGTTTTGCAATCCTGTGGCAGGTTTGTTCACAGTTAATATATCAGGATACTGTTCTGATTTGCACTGCTTATATTGCATCTACTTTTCTTATATTGCATTTCTGCTCTTACTTGTGA
>JAJKFI010000008.1:13344974-13450704 GCA_029204185.1 Lerista edwardsae
TCCAGGATCCACTGGTCTGTGTGGGAAGGCTCTTGCCTTCCTGCAGGTGCTCCAGCAGACAGTGCTGCCAGAGCATGCTTTATAGCTCATCTGCAGAAGCTAGCACCAGCGGAACACACGTTCCACCAGTAGGACAGCCCAACAGGATTAGGCTGCCTTTGTGCAGTTCATCTCTCACTGAAGCCAACAGGAGTGTGATTAATGTTGGAATATAAAAGGTTCTTTGGTCCATTTTTTCTTTGTAATGAAATGAATACATCTTGAAATAAAATGTGTGTGTGTGTGTGTGTGCGTGTGTGTGTGTGTGTGTGTGCGTGCGTGCGTGATTTTTTAAAACTACACTGATTCTTATTCATGGGGGGGGGGGTAGAAATCCTTCCTGTGTGTCATCCACTATTTTGATGTTCTCATAAGGCACCACATGCAGCATGATACCAGGGCACTCTGAGGACCATTAATTGTTGTCATTTTTTTGGCAAAAGTGCTCTGGGACCACCCTGAGAACACTGTAAGAACACTAAAATGGCACTCCCCCTACCCCACTGAAGTCAACCACGTAGACATGCTGCCGCCGCCACAGGTGAGAGCAAGAAAATAGTTTTAAAAAGACAACAGTGTTTTAAAACACAAAGATGAATATGAAGTAATGAAATGAACAGAAGACAAAGGAAAGAATAGCCAAATGAATGGGTGCTTAATTAACAAAAGGAAAATAAAACCTATTTTTCTTAACCCTAGAAGCCAAGGGTAAAACTTTCACTGATTGCAATGGGCCAGGATGACACTGATAATTTTATCAGTGTGTCAATCAGAAGGGTAAACTGAAGGCAAAATTGTCTATTCAGATGTACCTCAAAAAATGAAAAAGGAAAAGTGAAATAAAGAGTTGAAATAACATTATAAGAATGTTAAAGCACATTGCATCGCATTTTGGATTTCTCAAGGCTTAAAATGTTTGAAGAATGTTTTTCTCAAGCAGAAGTTTAAAAAAAATTATAGATATCTAACATTGGCCAAAGACATATTTTCCACCAGGCTAGTTTATGAGTTTAACATAGACAGTGGGCTGATCTTCCATCTGATACAACCATAAAAGTGTAGAAAATCTGAACATTCAGTATCATTCATCAAAGAGCACTCAGTCAGATGCTACAACTACAGTGAAGGGTATTTCTAATAAAATACCGAAGGAAGAGTTATCTGACCTTCAACAAATTCCTGTTGGCATCTATAAATCAGACCCACATAGAAAGAATAGCAATGCAATCTTATGCATGCCTACTGAAAAGAAAGCCTTATTGGGTCCAAAAATCACACATCAGTGATGCTTCTGTTAATGTCTTGCTACACTCTCTGTCTTATTTTTGCCCTCTAAAGACAGCTGTCCAACGGGGTAGAGGACACAGGACCCTCCATATGCTCAGTCATGCAAAGCCACAGGAGACATCCACAGCATTCCTGCCAGCAGTGACCAATGGGGTCCCAGCTCTTCATTTGTGGTACTGTAGACCTACTTGTTCTAGACAGACCCCTATAACTTTGTAAACCCAATGACAATGCATCACTGATGCAGCCAGACTTCATTGACATCTATTACCTTGCTGTGTGGTAGATAACTTGCAAAGGCACAAGCACCCTCTTAGGAGGAGATTAGATGGCGGACAACCTCATTTCTGTGTTTCTCTTTCAGACATTGCTCTATTTTTGATGCTGTTCATTGACTTGACTGTACTTTTTGTTAGCAGAAAGGGATCCCTTCTCTCCTGCTAGTTGTTTCTTACTTCAATGTCCTCAGGGTGGGACTTGCTGGGAAAAGAGGAGGGGCCGGTCTGCTAGACCTGCAGTCTCTGATGCCTTGGGCTCAAGTGATGGGAAGCCCCTAGTTAGACACAATCTGCCTGTTCACTGCTGCCATGATAGATGACAGACAGTTAGAAAGGAGAAGGAGGGCAGAATGCTAGCCATGCCAGGGCTAAGGTGTAACAGGTGCTGGCAATGATGCAAAAGGTGCTACATGGAAGCCCAATGATTGGTCCATCAGTGCTCACTCTGATTGGTCCATGTGCTATAGTTTCCCAGCCAGGCAGTGGCGTTTCTACAGGGATGGCAAAGCTCTAAGTTTTGCAAGAAGCCTTACCTTGCAGTGGAAATCACTCCTCTCCTGCACCGTTTTAGCCAATCCTCACAGGGAACAGCAACATCTTGGCATTGCTTACTGGCTACAGCAGCAAGGGAGAGGAGGGATTAGCATGACAGGGTAAGGTTTCTTGCAACACTTAGAGCTTTGCCCTCCCTATAGAAACGCCTCTGCAGCCAGGTGAGCCTCTTTGTGGTGCTGTGGGACGCTAAATGTCCCATGAGATGTTCTCTGTTTCCTGCTATGGCTGAGTAGTTAAGAAAGCAGCCCTATGAACTGACCAGTATTGGATCCAGACCCACCGCCCCCTCCTCTTTTGTTCTGGCTGGCCATGCATAAGGTTGTAGCAACCCCTTGACTGGACTCAAACCTGTCTTTCCTATTTTGTCATCTGGGTCAATACCAGCCTCTCCCAAGGCAGTTATCTTCCTGCCTGTGGACTACTGCAGTTGTAAATGTATTGCTTGGGAGTGTGTATTTGTGTGGTTGTCATAATAGAGGGGCTAATTGGCAAAGCTAGCAGAATTAATTTGATGCCTTTTATAACCAAAATAAGTCTTTTGTTAGCATTTATGTTTTGAGACAAATTCTGGAGCAGAGACCTAGACCTCTTTAGAAAACACCCCTATGCTGAGCTGGGCTAAAGTCTGATCACCTCTGGTCCAGCAACAGCAATGCTACTTTTCAACTTTCTGATTGTGGAAATGCAAGAGAACTGTCCAGGCCAGTGAGTTGACTCAAAGCCAGGTTCAGCTCAAGCGATAAACCACAGCACAATGAGAAGATACATAAGGAAGGCATTGCGCAATAAGGAAGGCATTGCTACAGTCTCTGAATGATTTAGTAGCCCCTTCAGGATGCGGAGACATCACAGACGCCTCCAAAGTAATAGAAAGATCCAAAGGAAGTAGGAATACGGATTTTCACATTTCACGAACTTCAATTACTTTCCAGCTTCTCTCCCTGCCCTGCTTTTTTGAAGCTAGTTCGGGGCTATTAAGTTTATGAAAATGAGGGAGATATGATCAAAGTTTGTAAAATGATGCATGATATTTGAAAAGATTAATTCATTTCTTCCTCTCTCCCAAAACTTATACCTGAGAGTCATCCATGGAAACTGACTGGCAAGGAGATGCAGGACAGACCAAAGAAGGTACATATTGATGGAATTTGCTGCTGAAGGATGTGGGGATGGCCATTGGCTTAAATGGTCTGAAAATTGGATTAGAGAAATTTATGGAGGACCATTCTGTCAATTAGTATTGGCTCATGTTTACCTGATCACCAAATGTAATGGAAAAAATACTCCCATTTCACGTAAAGTTAGTGTAATAATAATAATAATAGTAATAATAATAATAATACTTGGATTTATATACCGCCTTTCTTAGGTCACCAGATTTCTCTAATGACCATAACTCAAGGCAGTTTACATAGGCAGACTTTATTCAGAAACCCGAAGGTTTTTACAATTTTTACAGAAATGTTCTATCTTTCAAGAACTACACACATACAGATGGATCTTTCTGGATTTAGTCCTTCTTTCTGGCCACCTGTTTGTTTTCTTGCTGGCTGATAAATGGCTTCCCTGCTCCCACCAGAGAAGAGGCTGAACTTTGGCACAACTCCCCCTCACACAAGGCAGCCGAAGCTCAGCTGTTAATCAGTCGCAATTAACGAGGTCTGCCACTCACAGAGACTTCTGGCTATCCCGAACTGGCGACCTTCAGATCTTCAGCTCTTATCTTCAGGCAAACGGAGGCATTAACCCTCTCGACTAAATCTTCTGCTTATAATTTGGTGAACATTTACTAAATTCGGTATAACCATGTTTGTTTTTGTAGCACAGTGCTAGGGAGTTCACAGTTTAATTTGGTAAACATTTAATTTGTTCCCATTAAGCGTATTAGTGGAACCTCAGGTTCAGTGACCGTATGCGTTTGAATACCAGTCGCTGGGAGGCAAAGAGCGTGAAAGGATTGTGGCCATCATGCCCTGCTGTTGGCTGCCACAGTTGGAAACAGGATGAAGGACTAGACAGGCCTTTGATCTTAATCAGCAGGACCATTCTCTCATATTCATCTTTTTTCCAACAGTGGCTAAACAGATGCTTCTGGGAAGCCCACAAAAAGGACATGAAAGCAACAGGACTCCCCCAGCATCTGTTCTTTGGAGGTACTGGGTAAGGTTTACAAGGCTAAATATTTTCAGCATAATACAAACACATGCACACAACTGTTTTGGGAAGGGTCTAGTTTCTTCCATCTCCTTGTAAAGGTGGCAAAATCAGTACAAGAAGGCAATCATGTATGAGCATCGCCTGATGAGTTGAACTATTGAGCTATTTCCATTCCAGATACAAGTTCCAAGACTATCTCAAGGCACGACACAGAATTTGAATCTAACAGCTAAGAAGACAGTGCCAAATTATCTGAGATCAGAACCAGGCTTTAGGAAGTGGACAGAAATAAAAATCTGGAAGAAGAGCAAATGCAATAGCCAAGTAAACAATCTAACTGGAGTAGGAAGACCCCAAAGCAATTCCTCTTACTAACTACCACTGGGATCGATTTAATAATATCCAAGTGCTAAGTTCACTAAGAACTATGTGGATCAGGTCCTGGTAACAGCGAATTTCCATTTATTTCAATGCAGCTTTGTGTAACAGAAATTACAGGAAGATTTGTTCCAATGTCATGAACTTAGAGCCACTATGGGCAGCCCAATCCTACCTAACCTTCCTTGTGCTGATGTGGGAGTGTCAGCATGGGCTACGCGGGGGAGTTTAGCATATGGAAAGCCTCCTCGGCATAATGGAACATTTATCCCTTTGCCCTGGGATAAACCCCAGCTTATAAGAACATAAGAACATAAGAAGAGCCCTGCTGGATCAGGCCAAAGGCCCATCTAGGCCAGCTTCCTGTATCTCACAGCGGCCCACCAGGTGCCCCAGGGAGGCATGAGACAACAAGATGCTTGCACCCGGTACCAGTAGCCCTTCACCTCTGTAAGGAGGTTGCACAATCCTTCATTGCCTATAGCCCACGATGGACCTTTCCTCCAGAAATCCGTCCAATCCCCTCTTAAAGGCATCAAGACCAGATGCCATCACCACCTCCTGTGGCAAAGAGTTCCACAGATTAACTACCCGCTGGGTAAATTATGCAATGGGTCAACTCAGAGAGTGTGAGCCAAATAGCTAGTGCAAGTTCACATTGATCCACGTTAGTAGATCAGGTCTGGGAAGGGGGATAGGATACCACACACTTGGGTGATGCTTATCCTGCCCGCTCCCAGGTCCGACCCACCCTCTCCCCACTGCTATTTCCCGTCCCCTGCCCTGTTACACACTGTACTGCACCTCCCCTCCTGCACTGCACAGCATAATACTTACCTGTTCTGACAGGCTTTGTCAGCTGTGCCAGTATACCTGTGAAGGCTTCAGCCTTCCCATCAATGGGCCTGGAGGCTTCACTGTCACAACATGCTTTATGGCACATTTGTGATGACCGTAGCCGCTCCACCAGTACAATTGGCCCATAGGATTGGTCCATAAACCATAAATCAGATCCAGCCCAGATTAACAGTTTTTTTCCCTAAATGCTGCAGTGCCCTTTAAACTGCCCCCAAGAAAAAATAACTTAAGATTAATGTGCTATTATGAACTGAATTCCGTATTTCTTGGGAATAAATGAATATGAAATATGGCACTCAAAACAGAATTTCTTGAACAAATAATATTACTGGACGTGGAAGACACATGCACAATTACAGAAGCAATTACAATATATCTTTCAAAACATATGATTAGTTGCATTTTATCTGAAAAATGAAAACAAGCTTATGTTAAGACATACACTTTCTGAACGGAGGGGAGAACAACTCCTAATGAATACATGTTCTTCTGTTTTCAAAAGCAAAATCTGTTCATATAATCCATAAATTACAAAAGTATTTCCTTATCCCACTCCAGAGAAAACAAGCTGTTTGTTAAACTCCAATGACATTTTAATTAAAATTATTTATAACCACTGTCACCGATACAGTCACATTATCATGTGAGAAAGCACACCTTGACGTGAAACAATACATCTGCCTGCAAATGAATATGCATGTATAAGAATGAGAGCAGCTGAAAATACTCTCAAGATGGCCTACAAATGTGGGCCAAAGCCTGAAATATTTTCATAAGACATGAGCTAAGTACCTTAATATTTGGTATAATGTCTGGTATATTCTCTTAGGCGTGTACATGATTTTTTTTAGATTTACCTAGCTGAACTTCAAACAGCAGCTAAACTGCTAATTTCCTTATGGACAAATTTGGCTAAACAGAAATAATCTCAAATCCAAAGCATTGAGAAGACTGTCCTAATGATAATTTCTATAAAATGGTCTTGAAATTCAGTAATTCACACTGAATTTCAAGACTGTATATATATTTTTTGCCATAAACGATTGACATTCACTTGAATTATATCCTCCTCGGAAACACTGAGACTGAAATATTGAGATGGATTCGTATCTAACATTAGCATTGGCAGAATTAGGTGTTTATTCCAATACATACCTGTAAACATACAGTATATTCTACTGGATTGAGGCTACGGTTAAGAACTTGGTTATCAGAAGATGTCTTGCAGTGGCAGACCTGCCATTAGCCTGGGGGGGGGAACGTCCCCAGGCAGCAGGCTGCGCAATGTCCCTGGGCCCATCAGAAGCTGTCTGAAGCCTCCAGAAGTTTAAATACTGTTAAACAGTATTTCCAGTTTTCCGACAAAAAATATTGTTTTACTTCCGACTGAAGTATTGTTTAAAGGCCTTTGGAAGGCTGTAGAATGCTTTTGGAAGGCGATATCATGTGAGGCACCAGAACGTGTGAGGTGAGTGGGGGTGGGGTGGGCGGCAGCAGACTGCTCCCTGGCCCCAGGGCAACATGTGGGTGAGGGATGCGATTGATGTCTTCAGATTGTTTGAAGTCTTTCTTGCAGTGAATATATTTATCACATTAACAGCCCAATCCTAACCTGGGCTGGACAACCCAATCCTAACCTGGGCATATCCACCAGGTTAAGAGGCGGCTGTGGCACAATTCAAAATAAGGGGAAGGAGATCCAATCGGTCAATCCTCCAGGAAGTCAAGCCTGATTGCTCCCTGGAAGCACAAATCCTGAAGCTGAAGCTCAAATACTTTGGCCACCTCATGAGAAGAGAGGACTCTTTAGAAAAGACCCTCCTGCTGGGAAAGATGGAAGGCAAAAGGAGAAGGGGGCGGCAGACGATGAGATGGTTAGACAGTGTCACCGAAGCAATGAACATGAAATTGGGCAAACTCCGGAAGCTAGTGGAGGACAGGGAGGCCTGGCGTGCTGTGATCCATGGGGTCGCGAAGAGTCGGACACGACTTAGCGACTGAACAACAACAACAAATGTCCCCTTCCCCGAATAATGCCCCAGCCACCACAATGGGGTTACTCGGATCTGTGCCACCGAAATTGCTGGTGCAGATCCAAGCAGTCCAGTGTAAGGCCAGCCTGCTCAGGAGGAGGGTTAGGATATTACCTACCTGCTGGAGGCTGGTCCCACTTTCCTCCTGGGCCTGGTTCACCCACTGGCCCAACCTCCTCCTACCCCAGTCCACCCTCCTTCAACCTTTCCTCTGCCCTCCCCAACCCCCCACACCAGCCAAACTCAGCTGGCACTACCTCATCTACCTGGGGCGGCGCAGAGGCTGGATTCGGCTTCTGTGGACTGGTGCGCATCCTCATGCCCACCCAGTCAATTCCTAAGTCATCAAAAACAGGCCTTATGGCACGTTTGCGGCAGTACTGGGCCAACACAAGGGCCTAAGAGCACATTAGGATTGCCCCCCAAAAGAGCTAAGAATGGTCTGGAGGTTTAGATAACATTTTAAAATGCTGAGATAGCGGGATAATCTACTTGGTTTCAGTTTGAATAAACTGAAGAATGAAATCAAGTTAATTTAGTGGGAACAATAATCCAATGAACAAAAATCCTGGGAATCTTCTAGGAATGCCAATGCATCCTTTGCAATACACTGACAAGTGGAAACGTTACTATATTAAGTGCCCAATCCTATCTAACTTTCCAGCACCGATGCAGCTGCAATGTAGCCTGAAGTAAGGGAAGAAATGTCACCTTGAACATGCTTCCGTGGTTGCCCATCACCACCACGGGATGCAGCACATGTCCCATTGGCACTGCTGCATCAGCATTGGAAAGTTAGATGAACCTTTTAATAGACCTTACTTGGTTCTTCTCAGTTGTTCTCTGCACAAGTATGCCCTGGTATCCATGGGGGGTTCCATTCTGAGCAGGTATCAGAAACCGCAGAAACCAGGGATGCCCTCTAAATACAAAGGGGCAGGTGTTTGAATCTTTTTTTTTCTTTATTGCAGTGAAATAGCTGCATTTCCAGGGTTACTGGCAGCCTTCTGAGCCACCTGCAGCCTTTTCTGGGTCCTCTGAGGCTCTTCCATTTTTCAAAGTATGCCCCAGAATGCAGCGCGATCAGGAAGAGACGGTATTGCGCTGCATTCTGGGACTAGCTTTGAAAGCCTGGACACCACCAGGAAGAGCCTGTAGCTTGGTTCGGAAGGCTGTCTGTAGCCCTGGTGCAGTGCTTTCGCTGCGCTAAGGTAAAAAAAGATTCGAACACCTTCCCCTTTGTATTTAAAAGATATCCCCGGTATCCATGGTACCACAGATAACTGAAACCGTGGATACAGAATCTGTGGATACCGGGGCACGCCTGTATTTCTGTCTGTCCAATTGCCACCTTCATGTTCTGCTGAAGCATTACCATCCATAACAAATTACTGTGGGTTCATTAAAAATAGAGATAATTAAAAAGCAATAATATTCATTGATTGGTTATGCCTGTAGCTCCACCTGCTGATAGTTATTGTTTTATTCTGTAAGGTACCCTCTAGTTAAGAGGTACCTTACAGGTACCTTACTAAGGGTACCTCTAGTTAAGAGGGTAACTTACCGAATAAAACAATAACTATCAGCAGGTGGAGCTACTGGCATAACCAATCAATGAATATTATTGCTTTTCTATAATATTCTCTCTTTAATAAGAACTCTCTCTCTCTCTCTCTCTCTCTCTCTCTCTCTCTCTCTCTCTGTGTGTGTGTGTGTGTGTGTGTGTGTGTGTGTGTGTGTTGAAATGGAAACACCTATAACAATTATCTATGAATGCTCGGTTGTAAATCAGATTATTTTTCTACTGGCCTTACTGATTCAAGGTAGCTATTACTTTCCAGTGACGGCTTCCTAGAATGTCAAAAATCCCCTTGTTGCTTGCTTTGCCAAGAGAATGTATGTTATTTTATTAATGAGGCTTGAAAGGAAACATGTAATAAAGGGAGACCTACAACCATTTTCAGCTTACCATGACAGTGTGATTATAAACCGGATAAGACAAACTACAAAAACCCACAGTGTCCAGAGTCTTAGAGTCATTCCACTGTATGCCCCCAGAGGGCAAAGATCACAATTTCAGTGAAATTTAGGCCTTGGAGTTGTTTGAAGGGTATTCCCACCCCCACTTTGGCAAAAAATGAAACTTTAACATATCTTTTATGGATAGGGACTAGAGTTTGGAATCTACTTGGTTTTCAGCGCCAGTTACAGGTAGGTACCTATAATCAGCTGTAGAACAAGTGATGCGCTAACACATCTAACATAGGAACTTGAACAAAACAGTATTATTCTCACTTTATAATTGCTTCTCATATTGGGGGTTTCAAAGTGTTTCCTGTGCATAGGGCCAAACAGGCTACCCCAACCTGAGCTTGAAAGAATAAGGATCCAGCTTGTCACAGACTGAGCAGAACTAATCAGCTGAGCTTCTGCAGCAAGGGTTTTTTCCTCGTTGTGTCTAGGATTTTCAAAGCTCAAACAAGAGACCCTTCCTGAAAACCCCTCCTGAAGGTTGGAGTTACTGAAATAATAGCTGGCCAGCTAATGAGCCAATGAGTGAGCCAATGTCATTAGTTGAACTTCTGCAAAAGGCAACATAATGCAACATATGAGGGGTTTTTTTCTTGAAGCTGCTTACAAGTCATTCAGGGTCAAGGAGACATAACTTGAGGCCATACTCTGCTAGATCCTGCAGGAGCTGGGATGGTTGCAGAGAAAAAAACTGAAGTTTTGTGAGGAGGGAATTTGCCTGTAAACCGCTTTGTGAACTTTGTGTTGAAAAGTGGTATATAAATATTGTTGATTGATTGATTTCCTTGGGCGAGTCCAATTTCTGAATACGATTTTCATTAGGTCAGCACCATGGAGAGTAATGAACATGTACACACAAACGGTCTCCCTTAGATGCCTTGCATTGGTGGCTGCTTCAGATACCTGGAAACACCTTGAATTTATCCTAAAGGCATTTCTCCCATCTTAGAGGTCCCTTTAAACTGTTTTAAAAATATCCCTGTGGCAGTGTTATGCAAATGAATTGCTGGGGAAACAGTTGTTAAAATAGCACTTTTTCAGTATATTGCAACATCCTTTCACCTGTTATTACCTGTTTATATCTATATAGAAACATGTATCACATACAAATGCTGAAGTAGCTATGCTGTTTGTAAAAATGACAGGGAAAAAATAGTGTTTAGCAAAACGTTTTGAGTTGTAATCCAAACGTCAACTACCTTACCTCTTCCTTGGTCTTTTTGGATATAACTCTTAACCAATCTCCGATCATGCTTAGGACAGCAGCAAAATAAGCAAGGCCCACAAGAATCCAGAACCACACGACTGGCTTGTACAAATCAATGTATTCAATATCTGATCCCCCTGGAAAACAAAAGATTTTTTTTCCAATTAAGCCAAGTTGACAAAAATTCAGAAGTCCCCCTTAATTTGTATCATCCTTTTTTTATATTTCATGACCACTCATGAAAAAACCTAATCCTTTTCCACTGAATTTTTCATGAACTTCAACAGTAAACAAAAACAGTTTGAAGAACTTCAACAGTAAACAAAAAGGGTTAATTAACAAAAATTAACTATCAATCAATCAATCAATCAATCAATCAAGGTACTTATATACCGCTTTTCAACACGAAGTTCACAAAGCGGTTTACAGGCAAATAGTAATAATAATAAAGTTAAATGGCTCCCTGTCCCAAAAGGGCTCACAATCTAAAAAAAGGCAGACCACCAGCAACAGCCACTAGAAAGACTGTGCAGGGGTGAAGAGGGACAGTTACTCTCCCCCTGCTAAATATAAGAGGAGCACCACTTTAAAAAATGCCTCTTGTCCACTTAGCAGGGGTCATTGATGACCATTTAATTGATGAACAATGTATGAGTCCCATTGATTTCAATCAGAAAGTTATGCCTACTCTCAAATCTTTCCTATTTAATTCAATGACACTTGAAAGTGCTTAACTTTGGAGGGGTTATGCCTAAACTTATTTTCATCCTCTTCCTAAGCAGGTTACAGGTGACCTGTGCAAGCAAGGCACTGTCGGCCCAATTCTATCCAGACCAGCTGCTGTTCAGAACGCATGTTGAGCCAGCAGTGGCTGTTGTATGGCTGTCATAAAGCAGCTACTGACTGCATGCTCTGCCTGACTGCCAGCGGGAAAGCTGATGGCTGAAGAACCAGTGTAGTCCGATGGGCTGATGGGAGGGAGTGGGGGGGGGGAGGATGGAACAGGGGAGAGGTGGGCAGAATGGAGAGCTATAGAGCTGGTGCAGGTCCGAGTTGACCCATGGCAGATACTGAGGCTTACCCCAAGGTAAGGGGACAAATGCACTCTTCTTCCCAGGATGCCTCAACATGCTGTTCCCAATATAAGGGAACATTGGTTCCCTTACCCCGTGTAGCGCCTCTGCAGCCCTGATGTGTCTACTTGGATTTTGAGGAGGTGGGGTAGGATCTGGTGGCAGCTTCTGTCACTATCCCCTCTCCCTCCTGAGCCCAATACACCTCCCATTCTGCCCTCCCAGCCCAATGGGATATCGCCACACCTTCCCCTCCCCCCACCCAGAAAACATTTCTTCTCTACTTGGCATGGAGTTTTACAACTCCAGGAGGCAAAAAACCTTTGCTGAATCACAAAGGTGGGAGTGACCTCCACAGAGATACCAGGAAGAAGACAAACAATACCAGGAAGAAGGGAGCCAAGCAGCCAAGAAACAGAATCCAAGTAGTAATGGGAGGCAATGAGTGATGAGATCAGAATGCTCAAGGTGAAGGATATGTGGGAGAGTACCAGCAACCTATTGGATTATGTGGGCAAAGGCTCATTGAAGAGTTGGGGAGGGCAAAGCAAAGACTCCTGCAGTTTGGAAGCCAAAAGATCCCAAGGTCAGCACTCACATCAACATGGCCAAGAGCCTTGGTTATGGTAAAAATGATGTAAAAGGCAAATCTCTTGTTTTCCTCTTCTGATTGGCGCCTCTTTGTGCACACCTCCATATTCTCTAAGTAAAGCAATGTCACCTAGTGGCAGACCAAACTGACTGCAGTGATATAAGGCACAATGTTCCAGGCTCTTTGAGGTTATGTGAGGTTAAACCTGTCATGAGCATTTAATGCTGCTTTCAATTACAGCCTAAGCAATTTCATTGACTCCAGTACATTATTGAAATTGTTTTAAGTCTTCCTCTTAACATTCTTAGGCCCCTGCTGTGGTCTGCAGCCAGCTGGCAGTGATATCGTCAACACCAGTATTATATACTGAACATAAGCATTGCAGGGGAAATTTAAGACTAGAGGTGTATAAAGAAAATGATTTGTAGCAAACATACAAATGATGAATAAAACACATTCCCACTCAAAATTATTCACTTTGACAAGACTGGCTATGTCTGCCAAGGAAATTTTTTTGGCAAAGTCCTGACAACCTGATCCTAAAGTTAGGAACGGTCACACCATTTCACACTTAGAAGCAGTCAGGCAACCTAACTGCTTTGTCTGAAGCCAAACCTAGGTCTAGACATCCTCTGAGACAAAAAAAATTAGTACCTGTGTCACACTGCTACTCTTCTAGAGAGCCAAATAGCTATTTGCAAATACTTGCTGGGACTCAAGGCTCTATAATGTCAGTTGCGATTCTGAGTGGCTCTCAGAGCCAAGCCTAAATTATGGTGGCTGGAGGCATTCAAAATAGGGACCCACAAATATTTTATATTTCAAGCACAACAGGCCTACAAGTAGTCAATTTGTAAAAGAGCAGAAAAATGTACCTTTGGTTGGCATCACCTTTAGTCAGTCAAACAGAAATGTTTAGGGAAGGGAGGAGCAGCTTCCCCACTGAAGGGGAACAGGAGGGGTGGTGTGTGTTTTATCCAGAAAGGCTGATGAGTTTGGCTTTGAATTTACAGAATTCCCTCCATTAATAGTTGACTTGTTATAAAGTCTTTGTTTGATTTCATATGTTCCTGTATTTAGTTATGACAATGTTCTTCCGTCTCCACACTACGTTAATGCTTCCTGACTCTCCTCTTAGTCCCTTCCTCTGAGGGCTGAAACTCTTCACTTGATCTGTTACACCAACTAACTCATCACTTGATCTACTGCATTATTTTCATTAGTCATTTTGTAACTTTTCATAGGCAAGAATTATTTAGAATTCTTGCAATTATCCTCTAACACAGTGGTTCCCAAACTGTGTGTTGGGACCCACTGTTGGGTCACAACCTGATTTTTGGTGGGTTGCCAAAAGGTGATGGAAAGATCAGAAAACTAATTGCCTTAAGCCCTGAGCTACTCAAAAAACAGATATCGTAGCTGCCAATTACCCTGTAAACAGCTGAGCTCCTACAGTTTGCAAGAATGTGTGAATACAGGGAGATAAATGTCTTTTTTTCTAGTAATTATTACTTTTAAATAAATACAATTATTTCTTTCTATATATTTTTTAAAAGTCTGGATTTTTAAAAAAAGTCTATATATTTTTTTAAAACCTAGATAGGTCCCGATCAGTAGCATAGCTACCTATGGGGCAGGGGCGGGGTGCCCCTGGGGGGGTATCACTACTAGGAACCAAAATTGCTAAAATCACAGTTCTAAGGAATAATACCATCGTATTATATGCTTTACATGTGGAATTTCCCAAGGAATTCATTAAAAAAACCAGAGTGCAAATATCTTTATTCTATCAAAAGTTACAACCTAAAAACTAAAAATACAGTTTCTTATGTAAAAATCAGGGTTTGTTAAAATCACAGTTTTTATTAATACCACCATCATCTTATATACCATTTGATGCATTCAATGGAATTCAGTGGAAAAAAAGCAGAGTGTGATATTTTCATTTTATCAAACATTGGGCAAATGTAACATTATGTATGATGGCTACATTGAACATCCAAATGCTGGAGAACTATGTCACTATGTGCAGGGGAGGGCGCAGACATTCATTCTTTGCTTGTGGGGAAATATTTACTGCATTTATTTTCTAGCCATTATTATTATTCATTTCCTGTCATGACTATTACTATCTCTCAGCCTCACTTACCTCATAGGGTTGTTATGAGGTCAAAAGAAGGGGAAGAAACATGCACGCCACCCTGAGCTCCTTGGAGGAAGGGTGGTAAAAAAAATGTGAAAAATATAAATAAATATATTTTTGTCAAAAGTTTATGGGCCCGTGTGTGTGTGTGTGTGTGTGTGTGTGTGTGTGTGTGTGTGTGAAATGACCTAGCAAGGCCACTGGTCCCGATAGAGTGTTATTTAAAAAAGTGGGTCCTGGAGCTAAAAGGTTTGGGAACCACAGCTTATCAAAGTACACCAAAGGAATTTTATGGCTTAGCAGGAATGTGAATGTTGGACTTCTATCTTTAAATTTAGTGCTCCCTGCATTTTGCCTACTTTTTGCATATCAAAATGGTTTCCTTCAGAAAGAACATTTTGTTCTTTCTGGGTCATTTTTCTCTTTGTACTTGTCAGGTGATATCCAGGATGGGACCAAGAAGGATGAAATTGATCTCCATGAAACTACACTTCTTCCCAACTTCAGATCACATCATCACACATACAACATGCTCTCTCACACATGTAATGACAGGACAAAAAACATGTGTGTGCCTCATACAGGCATGCCCTGATATCCGCTAGGGTTCCATTCCAGACGCCCTCCCATGGATACTTGAAACCGTGGAATCTGGGGACACCATTTTACAGATCAGTGGTTTTGCTGCAACAAGGTTTTTTAAAAAAAGAAATGTATTTAATGTCCCCCTATCCTTTAAAGAGGTGTCCCAGTATCCATGGATAACTGAAACTGTGGATACTGAATCAGTGGATACTGGGGCACACCTGTAGTACACATGGATCTTTGAATTACATAGATATTTTTGCAAATGGGTATCAATGCATTTTGTAGGTTTGACTAAGGCTTTTTATAGAACTGTATTGTAGTTCAACATGGTGTTATCTGTCATATCCTTACATGTACTGCAGCTTCTCACTACTTTTCTCCCAGCATCAATTGCTGTTAGCCAATGCCCCAATATAATTTGTATTCCAGGATTAAAGAGCAGCTTGCCATTTGGCAGAAAGGGCTTCTGAAAAACAGTCCTGACATTCCCTTCAAATATATACAGCATCTTGATGAACTGAAGCTATAAAGTACAAATAAATAAGTGGAAACATTTTCCTTATAATAAACAGCATGTTTTGTGACTGATGTCTGTCAACGATAAATTGAGCGTGGAAGAAGTAAAAGCATTCCTTAAAAAACGGTGAACAAAGATATTCATACAGCTGAAAAATATCCTTTCAACACTGTTCCCTCTTTTCCCACTCAGTCATTATTTCAAAAAAGGATATTTATAGATTCTGCTTGCACTTCTAATAAGGTACAAGCCGCTCCATTTCTTTTGTTTCTCTGTCTACAAATTCTTCTGACACTTTTATATCTGTAAGGATTCTCCAAGTCTCCTACTCAGTTCTTTCAGGAACTTAATTTTCAGGCACATTTTTAAATAGTAAGTGAAATGTTTTAATGTTAGAAAATATCTGATGACTTCTTTTGTGTGAGCTATTACAGGGATTATACAGACTGGCACTAGGAAGAAGACTGACCAGCCAAACCTAACCAGGGAACATTTCCTTACCTTACAGAGGCCTCCGTAACTATCCTCCTGCCATAGGATGCAAATTACAACCCATTGGCACACTTCCATCAGGGCTGGAAAACTGGATAGGATTTGGCTCTTAATCTGTTGTTCACAAGCGTATCTATTAAAAATTCGAATTTATAGTACTGGTTCTCCAAAATGTTAGAAAGAACGTAGAGAGGCATAGGAATACAATATAGGCATCCCCCTCTCCTGTATCCTCAGGTCTGGTATCCATGGTTTCAGTTCTCCATGGTTCTCCACATCCTGCACCTGCCTGCGCCCATTACCTTCTATTTTCTTTATTAATAAGCAATCATGTTTCCTGCTTTTACTGATGATGCAAGAGGCTAGCAACAAGCAGGCAGACAGCCTGTTCGCTGGGGGGACACTATCATGCTTCCTGTTACTGTTCGCCTACTCTCTTCCACCTAGCATGCAGGCTACCTGTCTGCATGTCACACTCCCCTTGTAGGATCCGTAAAAGGCTTTGTCTTTATAGTGTTTTGTTGTCCCCACCCCTCCAGATGCTGGTCAGTGTGTTTATTACTCTGGTGTTTATTACTATGGCTCTATATGCACTGTTTCTTGTATTTTTTTTTTAACTACTGTGTTGTTATAATATTATTGTGGTTATATTTTAGGCTTATTGCAATCTGCCTTGGGAGGAAAGACAGGATAGAAATATTGTAAATAAATAACAAATATTTTATTTTGGGAACTAGGAATTTGAAATACGTTTTCTATTTATTACATTGAGTAACACTAGAAGATTTAGCCGAGAGGGTTAATGCCTCCGTTTGCCCGAAGATACAGCTGAAGATCTCAAGGTCGTGAGCTCGGGACTGCCGGAAGTCTCTGTGAGCGGCAGACCTTGCAACTGCGGCTGATTAGAAGCTGAGCTCCAGCTGCCTCGTGGGAGGAGGAGTGTGCTGAGAGTCAGCTGCGTCTCTGGTGAGAGCAGGGAAGCATCAGCCAGCAGAAGACAGATGGGTGGCTAAAGAAAGAAGGCTAAATCCAGAAAGGAAGATCTGAATGTGTGTAGTTCTTGAAAGATAGAACATTCTGTAAATTGTAAAAACCTTCGGGTTTATGAATAAAGTCTGCCCATGTAAACCGCCGTGTGTTACAGTCACTAGAGAAATCTAGTGATCTTAAGAAAGGCGGTATATAAATACATGCATTATTATTATTGTTATTGTTATTGTTATTGTTACTTTGTCTTAAGGCACAATCCTAACCTGCACCGGAACAGCACAGGCCAGTGGGCCTGTATCCACTGCAGGTTGGGACTGCACTGGAGCCTCCAGCAGGCTGCATCGAAGGCTCCATCCCCAGGCCACATGGCCACCTCGGCCCTGGGTCTGCTATTTTGTGTCTGCTATTTAGCAGGCGCATATCCGAGGAAACGCATGGGGAGGCTGGAGCCCCTTGGGCAAGGGCGCGAACGTGCTCCCCAGCACGCCTAAGTGGAGGCCAGCCATTCCAGCGCAAGTTAGGACTGCGCTCAAAATCAGCTTCCATACGCATAGTTCAGGCTGAAAAAAAATGACATTAGTGGTGTATTTTTGTAGTTCAGGTTCAAGCGTGGAAACACAATGCTCTCTTCTCAAAAGTGGCTCAGTTTACGCAAGCCATAGATTACAGTACATATGCAAAAATAAATAACTAAATAAAATTTAAAAAATGGCTTGCAAAATCCCTCACAAGAATGTAAATTGTAATTCCAGTGTCAATTCAAAAGCACATATTTCCCAAATAGATATCCACCCTTGATCCTTTTCAAGCAACTCATACTTAAGAGCCTACAAATATCTTTTTGGCTTAGAAGTCAGGAACTGATTTTAACCCTAACACTCCTCCCTTTCCAAACACAGACGGTCAGACAGATGACAATGCTCTTCTCCAGGCCTTATTTTTTATATACAATAAAATTTAGTCTTGATTTTTCCGAAGGGCCCAGTTCTATCCTCTGCCAGCCCATAACACGCAGCACCACTGATGGAGCATGTGCTGGGGGTGGGGGGAAGCAGGCAGATCAGTAATGCTAAGTAAAAATACTTGTTACTTTACTTCCTGGCCTCAAATGGGTCTCCTCGGACCTACACCAGATATTTAGCTGGTATAAGTATGAGGAGAATCAGGGGATAGTTTGGGGTGTGGAATGGAAGTTAGGATCTTGGCATGTGCAGCTGCTGCACTCCTGCCCACAAATCACCCCAATCCCCTGCTCAGCTTCCCAATCTGAACTGTGCCCCGAATCACAACCCCAACTACCTATCTGCTTCAGTGGGATGTTTGCAAGATGTTGTTACATGCGTGGGGCCTCTGGCTTTTTGCACTGGGGGCCGTGATGCACACAACAGTGGAACACTTTTGCACCATCAGTCTGGGACTTAGAGCGCAATCCTAACGTGGAGTTAGGCCGGCACAGTTAGGCCAGCAAAGTTTGGCCAGCACAAGGGCCACTGTAAAGTATGTTTGGACCACTCTCGGAGTCAGAGAGTCCAGCACACAGACATGCACCATCCTCCCTGACTTCGAGAGTGGCCCTAATGTGCTTTATGGTGGGCCTTGTGCCGGCCAGACTTTGCTGGCCTAACTATGCCACCCTAACTCCAGGTTAGGATTGTGCCCACTGCTACATACTATGGAGTGGTGGGGGGTATAATAGGGCTGTACATTTGGCTAACTGAAAGCACAACAGGTGCATTTCTTTTATTAGGACTTCAAAGGAATAATAATTTTCCAACTATGAGGGGGAGTGGGGAGGGTGGGCAGAGGGCTTGGGGGAGGCTTTTCTGGATATGGAAAGGATGGAGAGAAGGTGGAATGGGGAGGGAGAGGCCCAGGAGAGGGTGGAACTAGTAGAAGCACTCAAACCGTGTCAGGTAAAATATCTGGGGTAGACTTGAGAAGCTCCACTCAGCAGGTTTGGGCTTCACTTAGGGTAAGGGACAAGTGTCCCCTTCCCCCAAGGAGACCTCCACTTGGCTTGTATCCAGCAAAGAATACAGCAGTGGGCATTTAGCACCACTGCTCCTGTGCTGGATAGGATTAGGCCCTTAATTATATGCTTTGGAGTTTTGAGGTTGTAATTTTATTTTAATTTTTTAAATTAGGGTACTAGTCATTAATTTTTTTAAATTCACATTGCACTTTATATTTCATTCTGATTGTGGAATTTTACTCCCCCCCCTTATATTGCATGCCATCTTGCTGCTTATTTATTCAGAGACAAATTTAGGGTGCAATCCTGTTAGGCAGGTGCATGTCACTTGTGCTGGCCCAAGAGTGTTGTAAACATGCTTTCAGGAGCATCTGTGCCACTCAGAGGGAGATGGGCCAGGGTGGGCAATTGCACCAGCCCGTGGAGGCTAGCTCCTGCCTCTGTGCCATCTCAGATGAGGCACTGGCCAAATTCGGGGGTTGGGGAGGGCATTTTGGGGCGTGGAGAGGGAGAAGGAAGGGAACAGTAGGCCTGTGGGTGCGCGGGCCGGCCCAGGGAGTGGGTGGAGTGTTGATCCAGAAGTTATGCTGGATTCTAACCCACCTGGTCAACCCTGCATGGGCCTCTTGTATTTGTGCCAGCAATTTTGCTGGGACAGTTCTGAAAAGCCATATCGGGGCTGCTGGGGCTTACCCCAAGGTGGTGTATTGGAAAAGGCAGGAGATAACCCGAGGAGATAGGGAATGGTATCAGCAATGGCCTCTTGTCCAAATAAGCCAGGGGTTACAGGGTTAACTCGCAAGGTCTTAGAGAGCCTCAGAAGCACAGCTGTAGGCTGATGAGGCCAGCACAGGTGCAGATGGATGTGGCTGATGAATTAAAGCCTGCCCACTGATTGGCTGGCCTCAGTATAAAGCTGGGGGAAGGTGTTGGAAAAAGGCACCTGGGAAGGTGCTGGCTGGACTGCCTACCTGAAGGACTGGTGGATGGACTGAAGGAAGGACTGTTGGACTGACTAAAGGAAGGACTGGCTAAGGTAAGGTTATTGTGGGGAATTATTGTGTGGCTGCCACGCCCCTGGAGCCACCAAGTGGAGGAGGCAGTTGTGGCTTGGGCAAGCTGACTGCCTATTGTTTGGTGGTGGGGTTTGTTGATGCTAGGGTAGATTGGAGGTAAGCCAGTGATGAGCGCGTCTGGAGGAGGCTGGCCAGTCAGTGATCCCAAGCGAAGCTGCTGGAAGAGGGGAGGCCCAGTGGGTGAATGAACCCCCTCCCTCTTGCCTATCTCTGAGGCTGCTCTGGAGGGGAAACTAGTTAGCCTAGTGTGGGCATTGGGGCCCTTGAGGAGGCCCAGCAGGGAATTTGGCAGAACAGGTGGCCTCCAGCTGACTCCTACACTGAGCTGGATACAGCCTGTTCCAGCACAGTATAGGATTGGGCTGCCCAACATTTACATCATTTAAATTAAAAAAAAATTCCTCGGATGTGTAGACTGCCTGACAGTATCAAAGTGGAAGGGAGAGGAGGAAGACTGAGTATTAAACCTACTCACACATCTATGTACTTCTTTGCTGTTCCCAAGCAGAAGAAAGAGAATTGTGCTGGCACACACAGGAGGGCCATGTGACTTCTTGGTGCTCAAGTCATGCAGAGGCTGATGCAAAGACAAAGCAGACTGTGCGTGCACTCACAAATGGAGCAAATATTCTCAGTCCTGCTGAGACAGAGCGAGAGAGAGAGATGCTTCTCTTTCTTCCCCTTCCCAAGTTGCCTGTGAATAAAAGGGGAAATAATTCCCCTCTGGCTAGGCATATGCAGGAGATCATAAACTCCTTCTTTTCTCCCCCAAATCTAGTCCAACTGCAGCAGGATTGCTGCCCTTGGACCTTGAAAGAATGTCAAACTAGTCTACTTTCCTTACAAGTATGCTCTCTGGCAAGGTAAGGTGACTTTGCTTCAGGGCGCAATCCTAAACAGCGCTGGATTAAAGAGGCCGGCCGGCCAGTACCAAATCCAGCACTGCTTAGGACGTGCTGGAGCCTTTCCACGGCAAGGAAGCATGTGCTCCCTTACCGTAGTGTGCTCCTCGGATCTGCGCCCGCTAAAGAGCGGGCGCAGATCCGAGAAGACGGCGTGGCCCGAATCGAGGCCACGCGGCCTCGTTGACAGGCTTAGGAGGTGGCCGTATAGCCACGTCCCAAGCCCACCCAGGTCCTGCCCAAGTCCCGCCTCCTGCCTCCCCCCCCCACCAATCCCCGTCCTGAAACGGGACAGAGAATCCCTTGCACCGACCGTCTTAGGTTGGCACAAGGGAGGCTCTCTGTTGGCGCTCTGAAGCCGATGCTGTGAGCAGCATCAGCTTCAGAGTTAGAGCGCTGACATGGGGGTGCTGCTCAGTGCCCGCGCTCCGGCGCTCCGCCCCTTGTGTCGACGCAATGACGTTGCATTGACGCAAGGGGTGTGCTAGGATTGCGCTGTCAAGGTGGTGAAGCAAAAACCACCTTGCTCACAAAGACAATAAAGGAGCAATGGTCTACAGCAACTGCTTCCAAACTGGTTGGTTGCGAAGCCCAAGGGGAACCGGAAAAGGACCATTCCCCTTTAAGAGGAACAGAACCAGAAATCAGCAGCAATAGGATAGCTATGATTGAGCTGCTGCTGGGCAGGGAAGAGATTTTAAAAACTTACCTGAGAGTTGCTATGGCTCTCCAAAACTTCTGGGGAAGCTCTGACCCCCTTTGCAGACCTTCCCGGCAGTTCCTGTTAAAAGCAACCCCCCACACTTCCAGTTTCACAGCAACAGGAGATCATTGAAATCACGTTGCTGCCACCCCCATGCTGCAAAGATTTACAGGGTTTCCTGGACGTGGTGCTAGACTATGACTGGGTAGACCCAGGTTCAGATCTCCACTCAGCCATGAAGCTCACTGAGTGACCTTGAACAAGACAATCTCTCAGCATGATCTACATCAAAGAACCTTGCAGTGCCTTAAAGGCTAACCAATTTATTTAAGCATAAGTTTTCATGAATGACTGTCCACTTCAACTTGCACTTGATGGAGCGGACTGTAGCTCATGCTGAAATGAACTGGTTAGACATTAAGGTGCTTCATACTGTTGTAAATGACTAGCACTGGTACCCATCTGGAAGTTGCTATCTCACAGGGTTACTGTGAAGATAAAATGGAGGGGGCCAACTTACCCCTTCTAAGGGGGGCAAAAAGGCACCTTTTAAAGTGGTGATCTCTTATATTTAGCAGGGGGACAGCAACTCCCCATCCCAGTACAGTGTCTTTTCCAGTGGCTATTGCTGCCATCTCTTCTCCATCTCTTTTTAGACTGAGCCCTTTTGGGAAAGGAAGATATTTATTGCTTTGCTATGCTATGTAAACCACTTTGTGAACTACTTTTTGTTGAAAAGCGGTATATAACTATTCTTATTAATAATAAGCTTGTATGTCGCCTTGCACCCTAAGTGAGACAAAAGTACGTAAATGTGTAAATAAATAAGTCACAGTTTCTGTGTTTTGGATTGCATATTCATATAACATTATTAGGTATTCATCTCTATATACCTCTACAAAATGCTTTGATTAAAATTGGACCTTAATGAAAACTCTTACCTGCCACATAGTCACCAAATCCAATAGTTGTTAAAGTGATCACTACAAAATAAATTGCATCTAGCGTATTCCAGCCTTCTATGTGCTTGAATATGACTGCAGGGAGAGCGACAAAGAGCACACAGCCGAACAGTATGAATATGATGGTTGATATGATGCGAATCTTTGTCTGACTCACATTCCATTTCTAGAAAGTAAGAATAAACAAAGGGGGTGGGTGGAAGAAAGAAGAATTGTTTAAGTTATTTATATATTGAAATGATCTTTAAGCTGCTTTTTAAGTTAGACACCCAGGGCAGTCTACATAATTATAAAAGCAAATACATTACAAGACAAAAGATAAAAACAGATAAAAGATACTGTAAGAAATGCTTTTTATGAAAGTATTTCTTACAGTAATAACCAGTCATGTCAGCAATATTGTCTACACAATTGAAAATTAGACAAATTTCTGAAAAGTCTGGACAAATAGAAACGCAATTGCAAGAAATATCGTTAGGTTCTATACCAAGTAGGCACTGTTCTCTCTAAGCTGAGCAGCCATGCAATTGTGCAGCTAGAATCCAAGTCCTGCACAGCTTCCTTCACAGTGATGCAGAACTCATGCAGAATTATGCTGCCCCCACACAGGTAGGACTCTACGCGGATCCTATAATTTTTACAGGGAACATTGCAAGTGGGCGTTTCCTGGGGATAGAATATATATATAAAAAAACAGAGACCTACTATGAATAAGGTCCATTCTCCTGTCACCTATCCACTTAACTTCAGAAGGCAAAGATTTCTTAAAAGTTAATCTCATCAGCAGAAATTCTCCTCTAGAATTTCTGATGAGATTACACTTTAAGAAATTTCATGTGGGATGGTCATTGTTTATTAGAAAAACAGAATACTTTATTTTATTTATAGAATAGATTTGAACGTGCACGCATGTGTGTGCGTGCACATATGCATGTATTTATTTGCAAATTTTTAATCTTGCTAAAAAGAACTGAAAGCAATGTTCAAAAACCTAAAAACAAATCACATAACAGGAAAAAAATATGGCAACAGAATCTGTTGACTTTTTGAAAGGCAGGGAGAAAACGTCATTTATTGTTTACCTAGATGCTAACAGGGAGGGTGCCTGGTGGTTCTCTCTGGGTCTACAATCCTAACCACACTTTCCTGGGAGTAAGCCCCATTGACTATAATAGGACTTACTTCTGAGTAGACAGTCATAGGCTTGTGCTCTGGAGGCTGTTTCTATACTATGCAGAATTCTTCTTCAAGCATGTGTACAGGGGTATTTCAATGAAATACAGTGACCATCCAACACAATAAGCTCACATGGATTTGTTTGCCATAAAAAAGGAATGAATGAATGGGTGAGGCCAACAAATATATAAACACATGCACATTAGCCTCTTTTCATATTTACAGCATGATTCTTAACAACTTTATTAGGAACCTCACATTTCTAATTTAAATGCGACTTCCTGATTTAGTCTTCCATGTACAGAAAGCACTTCCTTACTCACAGAACAGGGACAAGATTTCAGCTGATCTCTCCTTAACCCTATAGCTCCTTATACCCCATGCAATCCTGCTCTGGATGGTGGCCTTGCATCAGAGTTGCTGAAAACTAGAAGTCACCTTTAACTCCTGGGCAGCACTCTGAGGCCCACAAAAGCTGCAGACCTTGTAAAGCTGTCCAGATCGATTTAAAGCTGAAAATTGGAAGTTATTAGTCGAACAGAAGTTTTAGCACTTTTTAGACAATCAGATGTTTATTCTTCAGTTAATTTGATTCCTTGACTAAAAACAATATTTGTAATGTCCTGCCATACTTCTCTCTGGAAAAACTGCCTCTGCTGAAAAGAGGCATATCTTTATTACATAAGCAACTCTATCTATGATAGCTCAGCACCAACATCAATTTCATGTGAAGCCACCATGAGATAGCAATAGTTGTCACATGAAAAACACATAGTTTTGGCAATACTCATAGTAGGAGGAGATTATTTCTGTAACAATGAACTGTGAGTCAAAACACCATAATGCACAAAATTTAAAATAATTTAAAATGTATACACTTTATTTTGTTATGTCTTGAGTTACTTTGGCTATATTTTGTTTCAGTATCTTTTGCCTTCATGAAATTCATTTCCCAGGATGATGATCAACAATGTAATAAAATTGTCACCAAAGTTACTCCATGCATAAAGTTTTACAGAGTTGCTACAGAGGAAAATGTTATTGATTTGGAATGAACTAGAAGGCAATATAATCTCAGACATGAAATTAGTTCTGGGTTCCCCTTAGGCTGTTTTGTACATTATTACTGTTATGAGAATGGTGTGTCTGACCTCCACCCTTTATGTGTTTGCTCCAGAAAACACTGGTTGTGACAGAAGCCATAATCTGAAGAGCATGATTTTCCAGAGACTTTATTCAAGGGTGTATTTTTCAGGATTATGCCTTATTTTCCAATTATTTCTGCAGTTATGTCACATAAAACCAGAGGGACAACAAACAAAACTTTGTATGTTTTGCTTTGTGCGTGCCCTTAACTATTAAACTGACTGTAATGATTCTTTTCCATTGCCCTGTCATTCAGATTCCTTTCCCTTTTTGCTTTTCTTATGCAATAACTTTCAAAGTAAAAACCAAAACTAATACCTCTGGCAAAGACATAACAGAAGCATCTTAGGTAGTATTGACTAATGCATGTAACTCACCCATGATTTTTAAAAACATCTTTCAGAAGGGACCATATGTAGCACAAAAGCAGCAGCAATGCTCAGTGCTTTCCCTGACCCTACTTCTCCATTTCAAACCAGTCTCTCCAGCCATGGGATTGTGTTTACTTCAGAGTACCGGGTGCAAGGGAGTGGCAACAGGATCCAAGCACCTTGTTGTCTCATGCCTCCCTGGGGCACCTGGTGGGCTGCTGTGAGATATAGGAAGCTGGACTAGATGGGCCTTTGGCCTGATCCAGCAGGGCTCTTCTTATGTTCTTATGTTTGTCACAAATATGGGTGTGAGGCCCTGTGGAGGGGAAGAAGCCTGGGGAGTGATTTCTTGTTTCACAAGATGCAAAAGGCAGGGAAAAGGTTAAACACTGTCTCTGTCCGCTGCTTCTGTTTCACTTTCCCCTCCTTCCAAAGTTGCTTATTGTAAAAAAAACAACACAGTCTGAGGGCCAAATTAATCTAGTACCCAAAGTGGCATATGCTATGAGCCAGTAGTGTCATTCAAATGATTTAGGAACAGGAACTCACTTTTGAGTTCAAATTCAAATTTGAAAATAAAAAAACACCTGGAAGCAGCCACGGAGCCCGTTAGGATCCGGAACGCCCGTTCTGGTCTGTTCCCCCTGAATGACATCACTGCTATGAGCCCTGCATTTTGAAGGGCCTCGCACAAAATGCTTGCAAGCTGCTCTGGTGAAATTGGCACCTTATGATCTGGCAACCCTGTGGTTTCCCAGTCAGAGGAGCTGCATGCTATATAGTGTATAACCATTACACAAGTCATTAATAACATGATATGAATAAATAATTTGGTTCAAATGTAACTTTGCTGTAGGCACAATGCTGCTGTGCCTTAGTACGGGTGCTGGACAGCACGTTGCAACAGCAGAAGAGTACTTGGCGCCAGTGGAAAGGCCTGCCGGCGCCCAAAGAGGACCAGCACACATAGGGGCAGGTTAGCTCTGCACAGGCCTGGTGGAGGGAGGGCGGAACAGGGGTGGGAAGGGATTTAACAGGACAGCGGAGAGCTCCCTTATAACATATTCTACAGGCCTCACACTACTAGCTTAATCCTGTCCTGAGGGACAAACTGTATGTATGAGTTTGCAATGTCTGGTTTGGCTCGTAAAGTCAAGAGCAAAATTTCGTTTCTAGGGCAGTGTATGAAGTGAGTGAACAGCATTTTGTTGTGCAGTTTACTCTTGAAAACATAGCATACAAACTAGTAATGCTTGTCTTGTCATGAATGTTATCCTTCAAGAACATATTTTTTAAAAGGTACAGTAAAAAACATACTCACAACAAATGTGTCTTCTACTTTGGCGATTCCCTTCCCAAATATGGTCCCTAGTTGATCTCCAACTCCAGCCAACAGAAAACCAAAGAGAGGAATACCCAGTAAGGCATAGATGATGCAGAATATCTTTCCACCTTCTGTACGTGGTGAGATGTTCCCAAATCCTAAATTACAAACAACTTGAGCTGTTGATAAATCAGTTAAAGGCATTAAATTACACATCTAATTAGTACTGCAGATAAGGACACTTTTAAAACGTTCCCTAGGAGTATATATCACATTAACACAGCACAACATTTGTATGGTGATAGCACCCTAATTTGATTACTAAAATCACCTCAAACAGAACAGCATAGGGCCTCTATATAATAATCACTCTTGTCCTTCTAATTCAGTTGGAACCGACATTAAAGAGGCATCTCATTCTTCACGGACTATCATTATAGAGGTTTACTCAAGCAGAATTCCAATTCATTCAAAGGGAGGTTTTTATCCTAGTATTTTAGGAACAGGATCAGACTATCGAGGAGCCTCACTAAATAATCCACAGACTGAAGTCCAATTAAAAATATGACTCCAGAGCCCTATGCATGTCTACTGAGAAGTAGTCCCATTTCAGTCAATGGTGCTTATTTCCAAGTAAGTGCTGTAGCCTCATTTTCCCCCCACAATATATACCATCATGTTTACATTCAGTTATAGTGAGACCTCCAAACCTCAACAATAACACTAAATATAACCGAGTTGTTAATCTAGTATCTAGAGAAACACAACAGGAATAAGTATACTCTTGTTATTAAAGCTGTTTATGTTAATCCCAACTTCTTTCTAGACGTTCAAAATTCAATATAATACAATAATCTTGCTGTTGGAAGTTGAAGCAAGAAGGCTGAATATCAGTACAAGTTTCTGAAAGAATCATCTCTGAAACACAAGATGGTCTGTGATGGAGAGTTAAGAAAATAGTGCATTAGTTATGATAGTCTAATGACAGTGAGCAGAACCTGCATTGCTTTCCATGCAGAAGATCCCAACACCAATTCCTGGCTGAAATCCACAAAGAACTGCTGCCAGTCACGGTAGAGACAACACTAAACTAGATGGCACAATGGTCTCAGTATCGGCTTCATATGTTCATATGTTCTCAGCTTCATATGTCCAAGTGTAACTGTCCAGAAAGTCCTCGCATCGTACTGTATCGAAGCTTAAGAACAGAGGCATACGTAGAGGGGGATCACAGCACTAAGTTTGCAAGCAACTGCTCCCCTTCTTCTTTGGAGCCATTCATAGCCAACATAGCCTCTGTTTTTCTCTAGCCTCTGGGAATGGCTCTGAAGAGGAGGGGGAGCAGCTGCTTGCAAAACCTTGTGTTGTGATCCCCCTCTAGGTGATCACATTCTTAAGCAGAGGCTTAAGAATGTGAACATGAAATTCACGTTCTTCCCAGCTTATCCTTGTTTCCCTTTACCTCCCTTTCTGTTGTCTCCTGTGTACCAGTTTTAGATTGTCAGCCCATCAGGGCAAGGACCTTCCCTCTCATTTCTTGTAAAGTATCATCTATGCAAATGGCACTATATAAATAATAACCCTAAAGAAAATTAAAACACATAAACAAATAAAAATGATTATGTGTGTACATGTATGGAAGCCATTACAGCAAGGTAATGTCAAGCCTTCCCCCATGACACATCTAAGTCTCAACCCAAAGGTTTTTCAGTTTCCAGGGTCTATCATTAACAAATATCCTGGGCATTAAACAGACAAGCAAGCAAGCAAACATGATGATTGCTCCTGCTTAGCTCTTCAGACAGTATGGCAGCTCAACTATCAGGCCAAACCTCCTGCCCTTATCCTAATAGAGGATCCTCATATCCTCTATACGAGGATCCTCTGCTAGGATATGGAGAGGAGGTATGGGTCTGTTGGTTGAGCTGCCATACTGCCTGAAGAGCTAAGCAGGAGCAATCATCAGTTGCATCCCTGGCCCATGTGCTACCTTGTGTACTCATAGTTGGAAAATAATTATTCCTTTTAAGTCCTAATAAAAAAATGCATCTGTTGTGCTTTCAGTTAGCCAAATGTACAGCCCTATTATACCCCCCACCACTCCATAGTATGTAGCAGTGGGCACAATCCTAACCTGGAGTTAGGGTGGCATAGTTAGGCCAGCAAAGTCTGGCCGGAACAAGGCCCACCATAAAGCACATTTGGGCCACTCTGGGAGTCAGGAAGGATGGTGCACGTCTGTGTGCTGGACTCTCTGACTCCGAGAGTGGTCCAAACATATTTTACAGTGTCCCTTGTGCTGGGAAAACTTTGCTGGCCTAACTGTGCTGCCCTAACTCCAGGTTAGGACTGTGCTCTGTGTCAATGGAGCACACACTGCATGATATGGTCCCAGTTCCTCCCCAAATGTCCCTGGCCTTCCCCTGACATCACTTGCTTCAGTATGGCCTGGATGGGCCAATAGTGCATGCAGCTCCCTCATGCTCAGCAGTGGTACACCATTTATGGCGGCACCATGCCACTTAGGATGGTGGAACGCAAGGTGGATAAGATTGGGCTGTTGATTCCTTAATACAGAAAAAACGTCAATCCCTAAAAATGTCTGCATGTAACTTATGCTTCACTGAAATGATGATCTAACAGGAGTTTATATTGCACAAAGCAACATATAGCATAAAGTAAAACATAACCAGGATGTGTGTATCCCAGGTACTGTACTAGTCTCCATCATATGCAAAAGGAATCCACAGTATTACGAACATTATGAGATCTCTGCAGTGGCCTCAACAGTGCAAACAACGTAACCCCAAAACACAGTATTCTTTCATGAACCAGCATGGAAGAATGGAAGCTGCTTCAGATGTTATATAATAGGAACTGCAAAGAAGAGGATAGGTAAGCAACTTGTGTTTGCCTTCTATAACCTGACCCAGCACTGAAAGAAGTCTTGCATACCACCCACTTTGACTAACATGGAGAGAGGAAAAAAGATGCATCTAGATCTTATATACGACCCTCCAGCAGGGATGCAGAAGCTGATGATTCAACAGCTACACAGGAAATACGAAAGAAAGTGGAGGACTTGCATTCCCTTTCACGCTTCTGAAGTAGAAATGTTTTTAATCCACAGGGATATACAGTAGACTTTCTGTAAATATGTACTCAGGGGGTACATAAATTTGAAGCACTGAGAGGAGTGCTTCAGAAGGAATCTCCTGTGCAATCACGGGGCTGGGGCCACCCATAGTGGTGAGCACAGAAGGTTCCTCTTGCTCCACCTAGCAGGGCCAGGGCAAGAGAAAGAGACACAGAGGAGACTGAACTCTGTGTTCAGCTGAGGCATCTGAGTGGTCACCAAACCCAGGCCACCAGAACCTTTTTTTTGGGGGGGGGGGTTATATGGAATTTTTTTTATCTACAAAGAGTGTATAATCTTTATTGTCCTTTCTCTCCCAACAATCTTATAAGGAAGGCCACAAATCTTAAGAAAAAGCATAAACATAGCGGGGTGTCACTCTGATGGCAATTTGAAATCCATTTTGATGCCGATCAGGTGAGCCATACAATTTGGTGTTGTAGAATTACTGTGCTTGTTATACCTAAAAGCCATGCGATAATAAGAATTGCCTTCATGGAGCAAACCAAAAGTTTATTTAGGTCAGCACTGTTCCAGCAATAAATATGGAAACATTCTTGGAGGACAGATCTACCAATGGCTAATTGCCATGATAGCGAAGTGATATCTCCTAGTTTGGTGGCAGTACACCTGTAAATATCAGATTCAGGGAAGCAATGTAGGACAGAAGCATGCCTTTCTCTCCCACTTATGGACTTCCCAGAGGCAGCTGGTGAGTCATTATAGATGCTGAAATTTTTGGACTTTTGGTCCAATCCAACCAGGCTTTTCTTATTATCATGACCAGTGAAATGCAATTAAAAATTCACTGGCAGACAGAGTAATGATGAAACACAAACTTTCTTATAACCCAGGTATATAAGTGGCTACTGCTATTTTCTTTAGAAACAGGCTCCACTGTCATCTGTAAATGAAGTGTGTGTGTGTGTGTGTGTGTGTGTGTGTGTGTTAGTGTTAGTGGTGGTAAGATAAAATGAGTCACCCAGATTAACTGAATCCTGGTTTGTGTTGACATATTTGAATTATGTAAAAATATAACAATTGTACCATATTCCATTACTACATAAGTAATGTATATTTCTATCATATTTTAAAAATTCTTTTTCTTTGTAAGTTTCTATTCTTATATTTTTATATTCAACAGGTAGTGAAATATTTCCTTATTTGTATTATATATAGATATATAAAGAACAGGTAAATGTTCAAGAGACCTCCACTCAGATATTGCATTATACTATGTTTTCCATTTTTGTGCCCTTTGAAAACTGGTGTGAAGGTCAAGTGAAAGGTTGATAGGTGTCACAAACATGCATGCTAAATGTCATTCCAAAACCTGAGTATTCAAAAGAGATATTTTATTGCATCATGTTATATAGTTTCACTGGATACCTTGAAAGTATGTGCAGGAGCTGAATTGGGGCTCATGCTTTAAATGAAAGACGGTATCCTTAAAATGCTAAACAGATTTTCATTCTGACATCTCAATGTTGAATCAAGATATCCTATTATTATATTTTGCATTTTCTTCCTTGTGCTTGAAAACAGGTCTGGAAGTTGAACTTGTAGCCGTGCCCTGAACATGTGTACCACATTTCATTCAATGCTCATATTATCACATAACAAACTGACAGAAAAACAGAAGGCTGATCTGGTGAGTTAAAATGAAGACCCTATTACTTTGCTTGTTCAATTAGTTGTTTGGTGCTCCATGAAGCACCAGAAAGTGCTACATGAAGAAATCAACTATGGCTTCCTCTCTGTAATGATCTGTCATCCTCACAGTTGTCTTAAGAGAATACGGATCCTTATTCCTATCCTGCCAGTTGGTTTCCCCACGACTGAGTGGTCTAGTCATGACCAACTCTAGGGGGCAGTGCTCATCTCCATTTCTAAGCCGAACAGCTGGTGTCTGTCCAAGGACAAGCTTCCGTGGTCATGCGGCCAGCATGACTATACGCTGTAGCGCATGGAACGTCGTTACCTTCCCACCAGAGTGGTACTTATCTACTTGCATTTTTACATGCTTTCGAACTGCTATGTTGGCAGGAGCTGAGATAAGCAACAGGAGCTCATTCCATCGCGTGGTCTCGAATTCCCAACCTTCCGGTCAGCAGCGGTTTAACCCGCAGCATCACCACGTCCCCATCCTGCCAGTTGAGCCAGATGTAAATTCAAAACTCTGTTTGAACCACCCTTCACTGGAGGATTTATTGCATTTGGATAGGGTAGTTATAGTGACAGGACTCACAGAATAGTTTGTCGGATAGCACTACAAATGCAGGATAAGTACAATGTGAAGGATTACCACATCTTCCAAGAGCTATTATGGACATAATTCCCAGTCTATGCTTTAAGGATTAATGTGGTCTTCAATCAAGAGCAGACAACGTGACCCACAGTTTTAGAAAAGTGAATAAAAAAACACTTGAGTGGAACGCGAAAGACCAGTGATGGTGCCATTATCCTCACTTCAACTTGCTTATTTCACAAAATCCAGGGCATATTTTGCCAAGTATAATTCAGCACCTAAATTAATTACACACCACAAGGTTGTACTCTTCCAAACATGTAGGTTTGCATATCCATCACTGAATTGATGGTTCACCAGAGCAGACCCCAGCCCAGTTCTGTCTCCTCCCCACTTTGTCCCCAACCCCAAATGAACCCCGAATGCCCCCCCCACCCTGAATCAAGCGCCAGCAGCTCTTCTTCTTGGTGCTGAGGCCGGGCGCTAACACAGGCCCAGCACCAGTGCTTCTTCCCCCCACAGTGTCGTGAACATGCTTTACAGCATGTTCACAACACTTTTAGCCGGCGATATTAATGTTCTGCCAGTGATATGTGCCTTAGGATCTGGCCCTCATGTAGCACATGAATCTGCAGAAACAAGGGGGAGCAGTAAAAAAAATCACCTCTCCTTTGCTCAAATGGAAGTGCCTAAGCTGCAATAGCAACTAAGGATAAGAACATAAGATGAGTCCTGCTGGATCAGGCCAAAGGCCCATCTAGTCCAGCTTACTGTATCTCACATTAGCCCACCTCAGGGAGCACACAAAACAACAACAACAACACATTTTATTTATATACCGCCTTTCTTAATATCACTAGATTTCTCTAATGATTGAACTCAAGGCGGTTTACATAGGCAGACTTTCTCACAAACCCGAAGGTTTTTACAATTTTACAGAATGTTCTATCTTCCAAGAACAACACTCCTACAGATCTTTCTTTCTGGATTTAGCCTTCTTTCTTTAGCCACCCGTCTGTCTTCTGCTGGCTGATGAGGCTTCCCTGCTGCCACCAGAGATGCAGCTGATTTCAGCACACTCTCCTCCCACAAGGCAGCTGAAACTCAGCTTTTAATCAGCCGCAGTTTCCAAGGTCTGCTGCTCGCAGAGACTTCTGGCAGTTCCGAGCTCACGACCTTGAGATCTTCAGGTGTTATCTTTGGGCAAACGGAGGCATTAACCCTCTCGGCTAAATCTTCAATCTTTCAATGAGAAGCTTACATCTTTGTTGCCACTCCCCTGCATCTGGCATTCTGAGGTATTCAAGCCAATATTGAGATACACATAATTGATGGGCAGTCCAATGCTACTAAACCACCTGTACCAATGCAGCCACGCCAACAAGGTGCACACTTAATTCTGCATGGGAATTTTGGCCCCCACAAGTTAATTGAACATTTGTTCCTTTACTTTGGTGCAAGCCTCCATTGCCTGCTGGCTACTAAGCTGGTGCAGGTCTGAGTGGATCTGGGTAAGTACATCGAAGCCAGGAAGGAGGAAAAGATATTGGTGGCACCATTGCAGGTGATATTCCCCCTTTCTGGCCTCAGTCTGCCCATCTCTTGCCCCAGACTCCTCCCCCACCCCACCCTGATGCCCACTGCCTGCCTGCCACCCACGTTGACTTACTGGCACATATCACTTGTGGCCAGGCCAGCCGTGCGGCATGTTGCCTTTTGCAACAACCATAAAGCAAGCAGTGCTGCCAGAACAGGAGTTCATGCAGAACAACAGGCCATTAGGTTTGGGTCCCAAGAAATCCAAAGGAATATAGATGCACAAGACAAGGATTACAGCATGAGATAACTTGAGAACACCTGCCACAGACAGTTTAAAAATGTTCCACATTAGCTGCAAAATTAAGGAACAAATTCCATGAGGGCTTTTAGTTGAGAGAGAACATTGTCACATAATTACCTCCTTTTAATTCAGTTCATTGCTCAGTGTTGTTTTGCTTTTATTATGATTTGCACCCTCTCAAAGTACCAACTATATTTCTCATCTCGCACGTAACATCTCTCTTGTGTTAGAGCAATTTTAGTATGCTATATTAGGATAGTGCTATGTTTTGGCACAGGCTAGAGGAATCACTGTGCATGGAAATTCTCTTGTAGATATAAAAATAACTGTCTCATTCTTCTTCTCAATACATTATTGGGTTTTTTTTTAATCCACTATTACACATTAAAACAAGAAGCTATTTTTTACACCTTGCTTATAAGGAACTTTATGGGTAGTGCTTTTGCATTTACACATGGATCTGTTGAGAGAGGAAGTGTGAAAGATTGTCTGGTGTTACACCAGTAATCTATATATATAAAAACGGACGTGGGTCTGTGTGTGGGTCTGTGTGTGTGTGTGTATGTATGTGGGTGTGTGGATATGTGAGTGTGTATGTTCTGCATAGGCTGCTCAACGCCTTGACTGATCCGCACAAAACTCGGCAAGCACATACCTTAAGGCCTGGCGACAAACACTGCGGGGGTCACACACCCCTACACCCCCTGGTTTTTCGGGGAGGGGGGCCAGCGTGTCAAGAACCAAAGGCATTGCATTGGACTAGAGGTCTGCTGCCACCCTGTGGTCACAAACGATCCTGCAGGTTATGGGGTGGGACTGCAGTAGCTGAGCTGATACACAGGGACTAATCTAAAACGAAAGTGAAACTACTGCCCACGCTCTGAGTTGCCCAGGCTTGAAACAGCAGGTTCCAGACAATTCCAGCACCCAGTCGGACCTTAGAGGGACATATTTCCACACAGCTAACTGGCCAGCTGCTCCCGTTGCTCATACTTCACTGCTATCCTGCCACATTACCTGCAGACAGTGTTCAGTAAGTGTGCCCGTTTCATTTCGCTCTCTTACTTGATTGTGTGCCTGCTTCCTACTTACTTTCACAGTGATAGTGTGCATTTCGGGCTCGGGGTCATCAATACGTTCTTATTTCAGTGAGGAGTGGTATATTTCCACCTGGATCTGGCTACTTCATAACGTGTAGGGGTGTTTGCATATTTCCGTGTACGTTCCTCCATCACTCTGGAACGCCTGGAACGCTGTGCGCCACACTTGGTACACATATTCCTGGCGATCTGCACAGAAATACGGGGGGGGGCCCTAATTCATTCCTTCTCCTACTAGAACCTCGGGATACATTGTCCCCCGGGCAACGCCGGGTCACAAACAGCTAGTTCCAATATATTCTCTGGGACACAATTTTATAGCTCCTACCTCTTCACCCTAAGCACACAAAGTCTCAGATAATGTTATTTGGCTTGGATCCAAGCTTTGTGTGTCCTAAACAAAATTCTAATGCTTTTGTCTCTTCCCTATACAATTTGAAGATCAGACTTGAGCATGCTTATTGACCATACTATAAATGTGGCAAGTTTGTACAAGGGCATGTGGAGGAATTAGTCCAGCGACCTACATTTATGGAGGAATCTCCATTTTTAATGACATATCCAAGCCTGAGTGTCCTCTTTGCAATACTGAAATAATTGTTCTTTGGCAACTAGAATATTTATACATCATACTAGCAATATAATTATGTCAAGGAATACATACTGGAGTAACCATACAATAAGAAAACAATAATCACTATACAACAGTGGTTCCCAGACTGTGGCTTGCGATCCACCAGTGGGTCACAAGCCAATTTCAGTTGGATTGCAAAGCACCTAGACAAGCCATATTGAAAATATGGAAAGATGGGATGCTGGAAAAGGGAAGGGCTGTATGGTTTGTTTTGTGTGTGTGTGTGTCAAGATTGTAAATAGGCTTTTTTCTTTCTGATTTACTTTGCTATTGGGTCATTCTGTGTCAAATAATCACTCTGTTTCCGACTGACATCTTTAGATTTTTATGAAATTTGGGGTACTTATTTGTCTTATGGCATAATGCAAAAATACCAATTTTTGCCAACCTATATTATGTTAGATTTTATAGCTAAGTAATTTTAATTCAATTCAAAAAGCAATTCAAAATTTTATCAAAAATGGTATGCTTTAACTTGTTGTACCTCGGACACCAGTTGAGATATAGAGTTGGGAGTCATCTCGTTTCAAAGCTCTTTTCATGGGCTTTCATATGATAAATAACAGGTTTATCAATGAGTTAACCAACAACAATGGGTTTACTAATTGTTTAATTTTAAAAAATTCAATTAAAATTTAAAATCAATCTTCTCAAAATCAGACATTTTTAAAATTTTGAAAAAAATATCAGAATTAGTTCATACTTGTGTCTAACTATACCCCCCAAAATTTTGGGGACAATGGTGGATCATAAGATATGAGAGATAACACATACGTAGGATCAAGAGAAAATAGAATTTTCCAGTTGAACCTTTTAAAAAATCTACAACATAATTCTTGTACAGTATTTATGAACGTTGTTTCCTTGCATATTACTTTGCTCAATCTGTTCTGTTCTAATAAATTAATGACAGTCCTTGCGGACAATTCAGATTTAGTGCAAAGGTTTTCCAGTCATTGGAATAGTGATTCTCATGCTGAAAATGTAAAGGAGCTGGGTTGGACACCGGGAACAACCAAAGCAGACAGCAATATTACGGAAAGTCTGGATTTCTCCCCTGAAGAAGCAACTTTGAGATGTTGAGGTTTATACATACACAATTTCATGCTGCCAAAAACTTCAGATGAAATAAGGGCGCAATCCTAATCAACTTTCCAGAAATGACATAGCTGTGCCAATGGGGCATGTGCTGAATCTTGCAGTTAGAGGACAATCACGGAGGCTTCCCCAAGGTAAGGGAATGTTTTTTTGTTTACCTTACAGCTGTGTTGCCTGATGCTGGAAAGCTGGCTAGGAATGCACTCTAAGGGTGAAATCCTAACTTAGAGCAAAATTTGGCTGGCACAAGGACCACCATAAAGTGCGTTTGGACCACTCTCTGAGACAGGAAGGATGGTGCACGTCTGTGTGCTGGCCTCTGGTTCTGAGAGTGGTCCAAACATACTTTACAGTTTCCCTTGTGCCAGCCAAACTTTGCTGGCCTAACTGTGCCAGCCTAACTCCAGGTTCAGATTGTGCTCTGTATTAAAGCTTCAGATAATCAAAGTGTGTCAGAATTATGCTGATACAGGAGGAAAACCTGTAAGTAACATATCCCAGTATCTTACATAAGAACATAAGAAATGCCCCACTGGATCAGGCCAAAGGCCCATCTAGTCCAGCTTCCTGCATCTCGCAGTGGCCCACCAGATGCCTTAGGGAACACACAAGACAACTAGATATGTGCATCTCATTGCCACTCCCTTGCATCTTGACTTTGGTTACTGAAATAATACAAGGCCACACCAATTTAACCCCTACATTTGAACCTGTATGCTGAAATACGTATCTATTAGTTTGTCTATGATATTTAAAAATACATACAGTTTTAAAGGACTTGGGATGTGGAAAGGAGAAGGGAGAAGGGAAACTGAGGAGAAACAGAAGCAGTTTCACAGTTATATAATATTGTGAAAGTAATGTGGCACCCCACATGATAGATACAGTGACCCATATCCAGAGAGCATCACATGCTGCAACTCTGGTACTGAATGCAGAGCTCCAAAACCCATCTTTTCTTTCTGAACACTGGATCAGAACTATCAGCTCCGCTGATCTCCTATTGGGAAGAATGGGGTTAATCTCTCAGCTACCAAATAAAACAGCAACACTAATCATCCATTCAGTGATGCATATTTATTATGCACATCACTTTGGCACAATTCACTCAGCTACATTTTGAAGAGAATGTCCTCAAATTCATGGCATTCTTTGGGATAAATTTCGGAATAAAAATTTTCATTTTATTTGGAAACTTGTTTCCAAATATGAGGTAAGAAAACAGCTTAAGAAGCAAACATAATTTGTGAAGTTTGGGCTTTGAAAAGCAAGAAATCTTGAGAAAAAGCATTTTGAGCCTTGAAGGTTTTCATACACAGATTGGCTTTGCTGGGTTGGGTTACTGTATTTTAGTGACTTGCTTTCCTATTCAGAAACAGTGCAAAATCTAGCAGTGGGACCTTTTTTTAGCACCCCTTGCTCTCTGAAGGCCCACTAGCTACTGTTTTATCGCAAGCTCGGGGGTAAGACTGGCCAGGTGGGTCCTCTGCTAGTTACCCACCTGGTTAACCTCTGATGTCACCCCTGCCCAGAAATAATTATATTCACTAAAGTACGAAGAGCTACTTTAGATACAGCCAGTGGTTCAGGCATGCTAAATGAAAGTTCGGGTAGTTTGCAAAACTCTCCTTCCCTGTCCATTATACACCATAATCTGCTTTTGAAATGTATTTCAGTTTTAAATAGTGTTTATCATGTAGAAACATGACAAAGTCATGTCCATGTCCAAAAGTTCATATCCAAAGTCAAAGGTTCTTGTGGATATGCAGAACTAAACATCGCAGGTTTCTTCGAATCTCTGCAATCTTTGTATGATATTGACTAGATAGGATCATGCGTGATATATTTGTATATGCATTTTCAGAATATTTTTATGTGAAATGAATGTTCTTCTTTTTATTTGTGATTACCTATGCTTTAACCAAAGATAACCTACTGTGAAAAACCAATTAGTAAAATAAATACTGGAAAAGCAAGAATCAGCAGGTTGTGCTGTGGCAAAAGTCTTTCCTAGAAATCAGGCTCTCACAATTAAACTAATTTCCAAGAATTGCAATCTGAGTTTAGGGAGGGAAACCAGTGTTTGCCTGGAATTACTTTATTTGAGCAGCTAAACAAAACTACTCTGTGGTTGGATAACAGCTCAGGCACCCCCGTATCCACTGATTCAGTATCCACGGTTTCAGTTATCCACAGATTCCATGGATACTAGGACGCCTATTAAAAAGATAGGGGAACATTAAACAAATCTCTCTTTTTTGCCTTGTTGCAGCAAAGCCACTGATGTTCTCCTGTCTTAAAAAAGTTGTCCCCAATATCCACAGTTTCACATATCTACGGGGGAGTCCGGAATGCAACTCCAGTGGGTACTGGGGCATGCCTGTATAAAATTTTCCAATGAAAACAAAGTACTTTCTAACATTCTCAATTTTCAATTATTTTTAAGTATTTTGCACCTTAATATTAAATGAGAAGGTTCGCTGGCATACCCATGATACCAGAAGACCTTGCATAATTGGAAGTCACTTCTGTTCACATAAGGGAGGCAAATTTTGCCATTCTCCCTATGTGCTTCCAGTCCCCCATATCCGCATCCAAGTCCTCATTCCCAGGCCGCACAGCCCTGATTCGGGCCATGCAGCTTCCTCGGTTCTGTGCCCTTGCACCTGGGAGGCTCCAGTTGCTGCGTTGGAAGCTGTGTTGGATGCAGCACAGGCCCGCTGGTCTGCCTGCTCCAGAGCAGCTTAGGATTGCGCTGCCCGTCCAGCACCAACAAAATGGCTGACGCAGGACCTAGGAGTTCCACAGAGCCTATAGGAATTTCCACCTGGCCAAATGAACAAAAGATCAGTTACCCTGAGGATACTTCTCCCCGCACAGAAACCATAGGATGCAGCATGTTGGTAAGGGGATATTGAGGTTGGAATGGTCTGTCAGAAGCATTTCACAGGATATGTATGCCACATATAATTTATCTCACATCTAGTCCAGCTTCCTGTATCTCACAGTGGCCCACCAGATGCCTCGGGGAGCACACAAGACAACCAGATACCTGCATCTTGTTGCCACTCCCCTCCAAGTAGCATTTTGAGGTAGCCTAGTTCTAAAGGTTGCACTAACCATCATGGACTGTAGTTTGCAATGAACCTTTCGTCCAGAAATCTGTCCAGTCCCCTTTTAAATGCACCTAAGCCAGACACCATCACTACCTCCTGTGGCAAGGAAGTTCCACAGATTCACAGATTGCACCTAACCCATTGATCACATTGGATCAACGATTTTTGTTACATGCGAATTCACTATTCGCGAGGTTTTCCAGGAACCTAACCTGCAGATTGACAGTATTTTCCATAAGGCCACCTAACCCAGTGAGTTTATGACGAACATGAAATTTCAGCCACTCTTTGTAGCTTGTAGATCATTTCATTAACTGCTATGCAATACCAGTTTCCAAATCGTTTTTGTAACTCTAAACTTTTAAAACAGAAGAGAGACTATAATACCACACCATTTAATTATAGGCCAGAAAGGTATAAAAATAGGGAAGCATATTCCAAACTAATAGATAGAGGTGTTTCCGCTGAGTAATATAGGTTTACTGCTTAAGTCTTACTGAACAAAATGGGCTTGCTTCTGAGTAAAATAACACCATTTTCAAACACCTATTTTATTTTTATTTTAAGAAAAAGCATTATAAAATTTAGGCACCAGAATGGGTGGGGAAAAAAATGGAAAAAACTCAAGTGGCCACATCAGATGTGTTGAATTTTTTGCTACCAGACAAATAAGACTTTCCTGGCTCTGAAGGATAAACTCACATTGTCAGTTTCAGGGATTGCAAAATTATAATGGCTGCATTTCTGTACGCCTTGAGAGTTGTAAGAAGTGGCAACATCTCGGAATCTCCTGCCTGAGAAATACTCCTGCCCTTTCCAGTCAAGGCAGAACAAAATATAATTGCACATCCTGAAAAAGCTGAAGCTGTCTCGTTCACCAGCTACTCTAGCTTGTCCTCCACTTCAAAGACAGCAAAGCTATTGTGCTAGTTTAATAGGAGGTCAGAAATTGCTATGTATCTCACTCTGGAACACTCTGAACAGACATAGCAAAGCACATTATCTAGTATTCAAAAAGTCCTACATGTTGAGCGCCTGCTACCTGTATATGGGTTTGTTCTCCATTTCAAGAGTAACAAAACTAGCTAAGATTCTATCACTGGGTGACAGAAACAAACTGCTCTTATTCTCTCTTCGTTCTTTAAAGTGTCAATACAGCATACTAATTTTTTTAAAAAGAACATCTCTTTGTCCAAAGGTCAAAGACAATTGTTTCATAAATGAAAGACTGTACTGTCTTACCATTTCTTGTAAAACTTTAAAGCCTAGGAAAATTAGTAATGGAACCCAGTAATAATCATTCCTAATGGCTTTTAAATGGCATCATCATGTGAAGAAGAAGGTAAACAAAATAAACGCCACACACCATGCTGTCGTATTAATCCTTAGAAGCATATTTGCTGATAAATGTGGGATTTTTATTATTCTCTTAGGGCCCAATTCTATGGGCTATAAAGCCAGTGGTGCGTGTATACTGCCAACTCTGGGTGTTGTAAAAAGGGAGGGGCAGAATTGGGCAGGGGAGGAGAAGATTGGGCCGAGCTGTGGGGTGGGGCCAATGGTGGCTCCCACTATTGGATCCTTAACCCCCCTGTGTCAGCTGGCAAAATAGCTTCATTGCAGGGCCTGTGGCTTTCCTCGGAGAAGCGGATGAACACCCTCTTCCCCCAAGGAGATCCTGGCCAGTGCCGCGGATCCCATAAGATGCAGTGGTAACCATTTTGGTACCACTGCTCCTACGGGCCGCAGGCAGTTTAGGATTGGGCGGTTAGACAGTAAAAATTCTGTTGATAGTTGTCACTCTAAGAACATAAGAAGAGCCCTGCTGGATCAGGCCAAAGGCCCATCTAGTCACGGTTCCTGTATCTCACAGTGGCCCACCAGGTTCCTCAGGGAGCACACGAGACAACAAGATGCTTGCATCCTGTTGCCACTCCCTTGTACCTGGCATTCTGAAGTTCTTGTTGTTTAGTCATTAAGTCATGTCCGACTCTTCGCGACCCCATGGACCACAGCACGCCAGGCCTCCCTGTCCTCCGCTAGCTTCCAGAGTTTGCCCAATTTCATGTTCATTGCTTCAGTGACACTATCTAACCATCTCATCCTCTACCGCCCCCTTCTCCTTTTGCCTTCAATTTTTCCCAGCGTGAGGGTCTTTTTAAAAAAATCCTCTGTTCTCATGAGGTGGCCAAAGTATTTGAGCTTCAGCTTCAGTATTTTTCTTCCAGGGAGCAAACAGGCTTGACTTCCTGTAGGATGGACTGATTGGATCTCTTTGCAGTCCATGGACTCTCAAGAGTCTTCTCCAACACCATAATTCAGAAGCATCTATTCTTTGGTGCTCCGCCTTCCTTATGGTCTAGCTCTCACAGCCATACATTACTACCATAGCTTTGACTATGCGAACCTTTGTTGGCAGGGTAATGTCTTGGCTTTTTATTAAGTCATTTTGAAGTAGCTGGGCTTTTCGACCGGACTCAAGACTGTGCGACAGTTCAAGACTGCACGACGGAGTGAGCTCCCGTTGCTTGTCCCAGCTCCTGCCAACCTAGCAGTTTGAAAGCACCTAAATGCAAGTAGATAAATAGGGACCACTTCAGTGGGAAGGTAATGGCGTTCCGTGCGCTATGGCGTAGTCATGCCGGCCACATGACCACGGAAGCTTGTCCTTGGACAAAACACCGGCTCTACAGGCTTTGAAACAGATGAGCACAGCCCCCTACAGTAGGTCATGACTAGACCATTTGGTTGTGGGGAAACCTTTACCTTACTATTAATATAAGGAGGTTGCATCACCCATCTTGGCATATAGCCCATGATGGACTTTTCCTCCAGAAATCTGTCCAGTCCCCTTTTAAAGGCATCTAGGCCAGATGCCATTACCACCTCCTGTGGCAAAGAGTTCCACAGATTAACTACCCGCTGGGTAAAAGTGTATTTCCTTTTATCTGTTTTATCTCTCCCAATACTCAATTTTGGTGGATGTCCCCTGGTTCTGGTATTGTGAGAGAGGGAAAAGAACATCCCTCTGTCCCTCTTGCGCATAACTTTGTATGTCTCAATCATGTCCCCCTCAGGCGCCTTTTTTCCAGACTGAAGAGTCCCAAATGCTGCAGTCTTTCTTCATAAGGGAGGTACCCCAGCCCCGTAATCATTTTCTCGCTCTCTTCTGCACCTTTTCCAGCTCCACTATGTCTTTTTTGAGATGCGGCGACCAGAACTGGACACAATATTCCAGGTGCAGCCTTACCATCGATTTGTACAATGGCATGATAATATTGGCTGTTTTATTCTCAACCCCTTTTTTAATGACCCCAAGCATGGAATTGGCCTTCCTAATTGCTGCTGCACATTGGGTCAACACCTTCATTGAGTTGTCCACCAGCACCCCAAGATCTCTCTCCTGAGCTGTCACAGACAGCTCAGAACCCATTAGCCTATAGGTAAAGTTTTGGTTTTTTGCCCCAATATGCATCACTTTACACTTGTCTACATTGAAACGCATCTGCCATTTGGCTGCCCGTTCCCCCAACTTGGAGAGATCCTTCTGGAGCAAGACATCGCTATTTTATAGTGTGAAAGTTGAGAGCATTGTAAAATCAAATCTCACTGCCAATATATCATTATGATTCTCAGAAAATGTACTCATACCCAATGTTACTCTGAAGATATAATGAAAACATAGCAAACTAACAGTGCAATCCTACTCAAACGTGAGCCCCACTGTTCCACAGGACTTCTTCCATGTAAAGGAACATAAGATTGTAGCCTAAATTGTATAAATACAATCCAAGGCTAGGAAATATTCCTTTAAGTTTGTTAAACAATACAATAATTCAGTTCTGAACAAGTTTCCATAAAAGTTCAACTTAACATCTAAATTGGCTACTACTCCAGGATTTTCTAACACTTGTATGATACATGTATGGTAGAATTTGTTGATAACAACTAGTTTTAAATAAAGTATTTACTTATTGCATAAAATTATAAAATCATAATAGTCTTCCTATTGTTGCATATGATCATAACAATGCATAATTAAGATTTTTCCATTCATGCAACGTTCTTACTCACAAGAAGCTAAGATAACACTGAAAACTTTTCCCCCCACAATCAATCATCTATCATCTACAAAAGAGGCAAACAGGCTGTCCATCTGTTTCTTCTACTTTTATTGCATACTGGTGTTTTGCGTACTATTATTGCTAATAAGAATATTTATATACTGCAACAAAAAAGGTTCACAAAGCATGTACAGAGAAAATCAAATAGTAGGATGATTATAATAACTATTTGTAAGCCATTTGGGGAGTCAGATCTGGCAGAGGTAGATTTGAAATAAAATAATAAAATAATACGGATGGTTTGGAGGACAGGCTGATCATTGTGGGGGTGGGATAGGTAGTTGCTCTTGGTCCTGGGCAGGCTAATGCCTCAACGCAGTTTGGCTCTTCTTCTTTCTCACCATCTGAAGAACAACCTGATCACTGATGGAGATAAGCTGATAAAACACTGAAAACTAAACAGGCATATTAAGGGCGCAATCCTAACCTGGAGTTAGGCCGGCACAGTTAGGCTAGCAAAGTTTGGCTGGCGCAAGGAATACCGTAAAGCGCATTTGGATCACTCTAGGAGTCAGAGAGGGAGGCGAATGTCTGTGTGCTGGCCTTCCTGACTCCAAGAGTGATCACCTTTACGGTGATCATCTGGTGGATACTTTACGGTGGCACCTGGTGCCAACCAAATTCTTCTGGCCTAACAGTGCCTGCCTAACTCCAGGTTATGATTGTGCCCTAAGTGTGTGGCTGCCTCCTCAAATATTTTATCTCCAATTCTGCAAGTTGAAGTGGGACAAAATATTCCTTATCAATATTATGACAGATGGGGATGAGTTTAAATCAAGGGACATTCAAACAAGGACCTCCTTATTATTGAAGAAGTGTGAATGTAGTTTGAAAAAGCTGCAACACATCTATGTCAACCACAATGATTCAGAACTAGGGAAGGAAAAGACCTTCCCTTACATTTTCATAAAGAACTAAATATTTAAAACCAAGGAAATGTAAGCTCCAAGGAATTGTATAGGCAAACACTGTGGGAGATCTGTTCTACTAGGAAGAATTCTCATGGGAAATGTTGGTGTATTATCTGAATGTATTCTTCCTATGGTGGATTGTGGTATTCCCACAATAGTCTTCTAATGGGAACCTGCAGTTCATGTAATCTCAAATCAGGTCACCCAAGCATGTGTTTCCTCTTCTGGAAACACATTTTGCCGGGGAAAAATTGCCAATCAAATGAGATAGCACAGGTGCTTGATGAGGCACTAAAACACAGCTTTTATGCAAATGCTAAGCAGAACAATATAGCCAAGAGTAGACTGGGTGTCCCTGAAAATGATGCTATTGCAGTAAATTTGCTGCCTGGGGCAATGGACCAAAATAGGGGGAAAAAATCAATATTTGGGATTTTGGGGAAGAGATGGGAGAAAATTGCAGTATGATTGTTTCCACATTATATATTTTATCTGGAATCAACCCCTTAATTCATTCAATTATTATGAAAAATCCAAGTAATTGTCAAAGCACTGCATTCTATTTTGTTTCCTGCTGTCCTCTTTTCTTTTTCCAAAGGCTAGTTTGTGACAGTACCACTTGATTTAAACACAATTGTAGTATCAGCCTGTTCAGGCTGGAAAAGCGCTAACACGTCTTCCTTGAAAAGCGTGCTCCAAGAGCATCAGCTGTCAAAAGGGCAGTCCACAGCTACTAAGTATGGGGTCTTCCTAATGATAGCACAAAATAATGAAACTTCCTCCTTGGGGAAGTTTACTTCACTAACGTTCTGCACCGCCCCCTATAGTTGGTCACGACTAGACCATTTGGTCATGGGGAAACCTTTACCTGTAAGTAAAAATTATTTTACTTGCCTCCCCAGACTGTCTGGGCTCACCCTCACCATTGCATTCAGCACATACTCTGTTGCTAAAACTGCATCATGCAGGCTGGAGGAAGATAGGACTGGGCTACCTGTGAGTCAAAAGTTGAGCTATAAATATTTTAACACACATAAATGCCTACCATTCTGCATTGCTACTAATGCCTGCCATTCTGCATTGTTTGCCTTGAGTTTCCAGGCTGCATTGCATTATGCTAGAAAATCTGTTCCCTGCAGTCAGAATTTTGCCTGTTATTTTGGTCAATTGTTTTCCCACCCTCCAAAGGGCCTGGTATGGAGAACTGGGTCTAGCTTCATTCTTGTACATTCTCTGTGTTTCCTTTAAATGTTTAATGTTGTTGTTTTAATGTGTTTTACTTATTTTGATTACATTGTATTTTGTTGTTCTCTGTAAGAACGCTTTGGGCATTTGCTTCGGCATGGGAAAGGCAAGCAAGCCAGCAGTATTTATATACGGTGTATAAATTCTTCAAATGAATAAGAAATATTTTGATTTTGACTTTAAGCAAAAGAATTACTATTTTAATATCTTTTTTGGTTAAAGTGCAATTGTGCTAATACAAAATAAAATAAATGCATTTGGAAATGGTGGGATTTTAGTGACTGAAAAGAGAAGGTGATTACTGTAATTAAAGTCAGATTTCAGTTATGCTGGTCGCCTGGAGAGAAAGGACCTGCTTTCAACCATGCCAAATGAAGAAGCCTTTCCTGGCTGAAAGCTGCAATGGGATTTACTTCTGAGAAACATACTTATGCTCTTATCCCTGGAAGCAGCCACTGGGGAAATGTTATGGGAAACCTAGCATTATAATGTGCCAGGTGGAACCACAGTTTTAGGGTGCAATCCTAAACTGAGATAGGCAGTATAAACTAAGACAGCAAAGTTTGGCCAGCACAAGGGACACCATAAAGGATGTTTGGACCACTCTCGGAGTCAGAGAGGCCAGCACACTTGAGCCATCCTCCCTGACTCCGAGAGTGGTCCAAAAATGCTTTATGTTGGCCCTTGTGCTGGCCAAACTTTGCTGGTTTAGCTTATGCTAACTCCAGTTTAGGATTGTGCTCTTAATTCCATTTCCATCTGATTGTGGAAGTCCAATGTTATAACAGGACTAAAGGGCTTTATTGTGGAAAGAACACTGCAGAGAAATTGAATGGCAAGGAATTAAGCCTTCACCACACTGAAGATCTTTCACTGGAGCATCAGACCAATAAAAAAAAAAAATCTGAGAAAGACTACCTATACATTTTATTCTTTCCTCTGGAACCAGATAAATGGAAATGAACTCAGTTTCTGGATTCCCAACGACAAAAGTCTGCAGCAAAATTATCAACTTGTGTTATTTACAGCCCAATCCTAAACTGCCTGAGGAGCCTCCCTGGCACAAGGGCACAGGTCCAAGGAATCCGAGTGGCCCGAATCGGACCGCGCAGCCCAGGGATGAGGCCTAATTGCCGCATCCCAACCACGCCCCCTCCCTGGGCCAGCAGTGCACCTCCACATCAGCGCTAATGATGTAGCGCCGACACAACATGGTTACGTTGCACTACGCAATCTCTGGGATTGCGCTCTTACCTGCAACAGCCTCCTAGAAACAAGACCCCTTTTCAAAAGGGGAAAGAAACAAGACCCTTTTCTTGAGTACTAACTAATTATTTACACCACCAGAGACTGGTCTGAAGACACAATGCCATTCTGCCAGAATGATAAACTGATTGGAAGCAATATGAGAACCCTTCTGAGCCACTCGGAAGAACAGAGTAGTAAAACAATAAAACCATCCGCCTTGTTCCCAAGGGACATCTAGGGAGGTCCAGTTCCATTCACAATCTGTAATGGAGATATCTAGCCATGCTTAATCAGGATGCTATCTCGCAGTACCACTGTAATCTCTGCGGATGAGGAATTTTTACTCTGCAATGCTTGCCATTCTGATGATGTAATTTTACATCACTGGCATTTAGCCATAAAAGGTTTTTGGTTTGTCTCCCCAAGCAAAAGTAGGGCATCTCCGACAGTTTAAAATTACAAATCATCAGGAATCAGAACAGCACCAAACTTTGTCAGGCAATCTGAAAGAACAATTATTTGATCAAAAGATCAGCCAACTTCTTATATATGGCAAGAAGCAAAAATACAAACATATTGTTGGAAATGGCCCATGATAACGAATTTCAACACCAATGCCTATTTAGAAAGGTTTCTCTCCAAAACAATCCCATCTCTTAGCTACCACTAGCACAACAGCATATGGTTGAACTACAAATAGCTGTATAAAATATGAGTGACAAGAATACTGGCCTCAGGAGAGCATGTTTCCTTCTCTGCACATCCTAAGCATCCATCACATGAGGTTAAATTACCTGATGTACCAGATTTACTCCAAAGTGATAGGGATATTCATGTTCAAATGCTAAAAGGGGATTTCTGGTAAAGAGAATGGAAATCTGATATCTGCCGTGGGGTAACACAACCTGTTCATCAGAAGCAAACACAACTGTTCATGTTTTTTCTCCCGGTGAGGACAAGTTGGTTCAGATTACCATTTCCCCATAGCATCTGCATTTGGTGTGTGTAAAGTCCTCCTTATCACTTGACAGGATGACTCAATGAGCAAGGGACCAATCCTATTAGTGCTAGTGCCAGTCTTAAGCCCTGACTGCCAGTGCCAGTGTTGTAAAAGTGCCATAAGGCCAGTCCTCAGTGCCTGGAGGTTTCCATGTGGAGCTGGCAGCCAGTAAGTCTCACCACTGCCAGGTGAGGACGGTGGAACTGGGTGGGGGAAGGAGCAGAGCTGGGGGAGGGCATTGGCCTCCACCGCCCACAGGATCTCCACAGATCCTATCCTCCGTGTTAGGCCGCATAGCCAGACCCGGAGGCCCACGAGTCAGTGCTGGCAAAACAGCCAGCACAGACCTGAGGAAACCCATAGGCGGCCCCGAGCCCTTACCCTGGGGGACGGGGAAGAACATATCCTTCTCCCAACGTTCCTCCAGTGCGTGACCAGGCAGTATAGGAATGGGCTGTCCATCAATTCAGGGTGAGAAGTGACTTGGGATACCTGTGCTGCCTGTGTAGGCTCAGGGTGCAGTTCTAAACTGAGCTGGAACAGGTAGACTGGAGGGCCTGCACTGTATCCAGTGCAGCTTGGAAGCAGGCTGGAGTCTCCCCTTGCACCTTTGTCCCCTTGCCCGGGGTAGGTGCCAATTGCCCCTATGGGCTGCCCAGATCTGCGCACACTGTATAGCAGGTGCAGGTCTGAGCACACCGCGTGGCCCGAATTGGGGATGCATTACATGGGCTGGGGATGGCTGTAACAGGGCAGTAGGTGGCAAATTGGGACAGGGATTGGAGCTTCAAGAGGCATGTTGTGTGCTGGTGGGCTGAGTATCATGGAGCCTTCTCCAGTATCTTGACCTACTGATCTCTGGTCTACTTAGACTTGTGCCAGCAAAATTGAAGATCCAGTGTATAAATTGTCTGAAAAGGGATCTGATCTGGAAGAAATCCTGGTATCAGTCATGTACCTAGCCCTCCTGCTGCTGGGGGCCAGCACCCCCTGAGACTGCCACCTCCCACTCACCTTTCAGAGCCTTGCACAATGTCCCCAAGCCATGTACAATGGCTTCTGGAGCCTTCAGAAGGCTGACAGGGGGCAGAGACAGAGGCAGATCTAAGGGAGGGCAAAGCTCTAAGTTTTGCAAGAAGCCTTACCTTGCAATGGAAATCACTCCTCTCCTGCACCATTTTAACCAATCCTCACAGGGAACAGCAACATCTTGGTATTGCTTACTGGCTACAGCAGCAAGGGAGAGGAGGGATTTACATGACAGGGTAAGGCTCCTTGCAACACTTAGAGCTCTGCCCTCCCTGTAGATCCGCCTCTGGGCAGAGAATACAGTGCAAGGCCTGCCTGGCCCTTGGGAGGGCTCTGGGGCAGGTGGTGGCAGCGCTCGGAATGCTGCCCTTGCATTCTTGCGCCCCTTGCATTCTGAGCCCTTGGACCCCCTGCTAGGCATGCCTCTGCCTGGTATCCCTCATTTCTAAATACCTTCTACTATCCAAGCTGTCTCAATAAAATTGTATTTTTACTTTGAATGCTTCCTTTGGCTTTTCCTGGGTCCTTCAGGAATTTTACAGCATACAACCTTCCACTGGTCCACTACTACAGTCCCCTGATACGTGTGATCAGAAAGAAGAGGGGGGCTATGCTAGGGAATACTCTCAGTTCATGTGTCACAGACATGAGGCCTAACAGCAGCACCCTTTGAACCAATGGCATTCCTACAGGGGGCAAAAGGCTAGGTTTTGCAGGAGCCTGAGCTCCTGTGTAATGTGGCTCCTCCCCTTTACCTCCAAAGCCATTCGCAATTTGGAGAGATGGCAGGGAGGTTTTGCTCTCCGAGCCGTCAATGGCTCTGAAAGTGAGGGGCTGCATTACACAAGAGCTCAAGCTCCTGCAAAACTTAGTGTTCTCCCCCCCTAGGAACGCCACTGCTTTGAGCTGGGTCAGTGCACTTTCCAGAATCTTCTGCAGCACACAAGGGTTCCATGGCAAACCAACTGATGTGAAAAGGATTCCATGGAAGTTTGAAAACCCGTGCCTTAGAAAGGCTGTGCTTGTATACAGATGACATTATACAACGATGCACAAAAGAAAAAAAATATATCTATAGACATATGCAGAATGCAACTGGCAGCCATAAAAAAGAAATAATCTATCAGATGCTTTTATGCTAATAAGGCAGCAGTCTGACGGCTAGTCACTGGGAAGTCCAGTTTAATATGAGCCAACTTGGGGAGCTGCCAACATCAAAAGAATAAATGAGGCAGACGCGTCAAGCGCCCAGTGCATGCCAGGCCATTCCTTTCGCCTCAGAGCTGTAAAGATGCTGTGAACATCTGCAATTTGCAAATTGAAGCATTAATACGACATATCGTCCTTTGTGAAAAACTCCAGACACATTCCAGGTTTGAGAATATTATCAATGTTTCCATCAGGAAAACAAATAGTGACTGGATGTACAAGCTTACCTGCAACCATCAGAACTGTGGTCCCCGCACCCCCCCCCCAAAAGTCAGGGTCCTTCCTGAGTCCTTCTGATTGAGAAAAGAAGCAAGTACGCCCCACAATGAGGTTTATTACGCCAGTTAGATATTGTTGTGATGCAGCATAAGTGAACAGATACATGTGCTTGCACACTGAACAATGCCTTTTAAAAAGGAAGATTCTCAAAACACTGCCGCAAAGATTCACTATATAGCAGGTGACGATTCACTGCCGCAAAGTGAAGTTCAGCTGGGCGCTGTGCTGGGGAGGCTTCAGTGGCCTTCCAAGCCGCGTTGGGTGCAATGCAGGCCCAGCCACCTGCCTGCTCCAGCGCAGTTTAGGATTGGGCTGCCCATTTCTCCACTGAGCTTATTGGTGTAGAATGTGTGACCCTCCCAGATGAGCAATTACTGCCAGTAACAGGGAAGGTGTTCCTACAGTAACCGGGAGGGTAGAAGGTGTTCCTCAGTGAGAAGATCAATGATGGTCGACAAACTTGCGCTAGAGACATCTTCACTACCGTCCAATAAAATACACAGCCTCCGAGAACTGTGTAGGGTGATGCAAGGCACACTCTCAGTTCATGTGTGATGATGGTGATCAGGGATAGCATCAGGAGTTGTCCAATGGCCAACTGGTTAAGCACTGGTTGACAGGTAGAGGTCCCACCCATTGGTGCTGTGCCCTGCGCCCTCACCAATAGTATTGACAGTGGTAGTGCTCAATGCACAATCAAAGCGAAGGTGGCAACATTCCATGCAAACCTCGTGCAAAGCCTTGACCCAGCAACTTGGCACCCAGGGCCTCCAGTGACTTGGCACCAGCGCAGATGGTGACGCCCAACAGGCCTGGCAAGCAACCTACTTGAATTCAGTCTGTGCCCTGGAAAACTCTTCAGAATCCTGGTATAATGAAAACCATCAAAGGGTCCTGAACAAGGCACTTATATCCTGCCTCTCCCTACAGGCATAATTGTTTTCAAAAAATTAAAATTGCCTGGATTTTGAGCATTGGATTTTTCTAAAAAGAGCTCACTGAACATTAATTGTGATGCTGCTGTGAGGGAAGCTAAACTGCATGGTGGTATCAAACTCCATACAGGGTGCTGAAATTGGAGGACTAATAATTTAAACAAGGTTAGAAAAAGTGGCCCTGAAGCAGATCTTAGAACCTTGACCTGTAATTCTCCTGGCATTCATGTTAAAAGTTTGGAACTGAGTAAAGTGGTAGAAAAAAGGCGTTTTCAAAATTGCTAGTGAGTTCAAGTTCCCTATAGTACTAGAAATTATATTTAGAATGGGCCTTGGTATCTTTTAATGTGCTGAAAAGCAATTTAGAAAAACATAATTAAGGTATTATTTTTCCCTTCTCAAGCTCTGATTCATTTATATTAACACATCTCCAAGTATCCAATGGGAAATCAAAATGCTGTCTGCTACTATGGCTGCAAACAAATACCCAACAGGACACTGAAAAATGATGAGTCCCAAATTTGCTGGGCCAGGTGGAACTGACAATGTCAATGTTTTGGTTTCATTCCTTCACCAGATCATTAATTTTTCACTGCATCGTTCAAGGCCCTGAGCCTTCAGTCAGATAATTGAAATGTGCAAATTTAAGTACAACATCTAAGTGTTTCAAGGGTCACAAGCTACTGCCTTAATTGAAACCATGTTTAAAAATAGCATGCTTTTGTGCTTTGCATAAATAAAATATTTTGCACTATGTGAAATGTGGCACAGTGAGCTAACTCAGCACTTTAGCTGGGAGGCCTGCTCCTGAGAAGGAAGGTAATTCAGAAGAGTTGCAAATATATTACACCGAGAAGGGTCAGGTTAAAGTTGACAAGAATGAGGCTTATAAGGCTTAGGTAGCTTTTAGACTTTAACTGGTTAAGTGCTCCTCAGTTTGAGCTAGAGGTTCTTCTTTAGAGTTTCTCAGGTGGATCCATGACATATGGCTTCAGGAGCCATATTGTTCTGCCAAATTCCCTGCTGGGCCTCCCCAAGGGCCCCAATGCCCACCCTAGGCTAACTAGTTTCCCCTCCAGAGCAGCTTCAGAGATAGGCAAGAGGGAGGGGGTTGATTCACCCACTGGGCCTCCTCTCTCCCAGCAGCTTTGCTTGGGATCACCGGCTGGCCAGCCTCCTCCAGACTGCCCTCATCACCGGCTTAGCTCCAAACTACCCTAAGTCTAGCACCAACAAACCCCACCACCAAACAACAATTCCAAGATCCACAACAGTGTCAGTGGCGTTCCTGCCATTTGCCTGGGGTGGGGAATGCCCCTGGAGAGCAGGCCTGTTGGGCTAGTGGGGAAAGCGCCCACTGCTGAGCAGCTACCACAAGCCGCCGCCACCCACCCTCCGGAGCCCTCCCAAGGGCCAAGCATGCCCTCTGAAAGCATTCTGAAGCCTTCGGGAAGCTGTTTCTTTGGAAAACCGGAAGTAACGTTTAGCAGAATGCTTTCAGGGGGCCTGAGAACACCGCATGAGGCTCCAGAGGCTCAGAGCACAATCCTACCCAGCGCTGGAATGGCAAGGCCATATCCAACGCTGGGTTGGGGGAGGCTCGAGCCTCCTGCTGCAAGGGAGCATGCGCTCCCTTACCGTAGGGTAGGCTCCAGCCGACCCTATCTGCTCCTCAGATCTGCACCCACTACAGAGCGGGCGCAGATCCTAGGAGACCGCGCATCCCGAATCAGGGCTGCGCAGCCTCTCGAACGGGCCTAGGATTCGTCCTTACGGCCAAATCCGATGCCCACCCATGTCCCCCCAAGTCCCGCCCCCGCCTCCCTCCCTCCCTCCAATCCCTGGGGCGCGCTGTCAGCGCACCTCCCTTGCGCTGGCCAGTTTTGGCCGACGCAAGGGAGGTGCTGCTTGGGCACTACAGGGCCGCCGCTGCCAGCAGCGCCGGCCCTGTGGCCTTAGCGCCGACACGGGGCACCTGATCGGCACCCCTACATCAGCGCTAAGCACGCAGCGCCAGCTCAACCCTGTTGTGCCAGCTCTGCGCAGGAGATAGGATTGCGCTGTCAGGTGCGTCAGGTGGGGTGGCAGTCTGTGGTCCTGGCCCCAACTGGACAGTGTCTCACACTCATTATAAAAAAAAAAATCCTGTATGGGAACCATGGTGCCTAATAAACATAATGTCCACTGTTCCATTTGGAAAAGTTAGTTACCCAAAAAAGTATTTGGTATAACTTAGGTTACAGTGTAGTGATCCTCAGCAAATCAGTCGCTGAAAATCTATTTCATCTTTAAGTCTTGTCCTGCCAGCCTGACTGCTAGTAAAGAAATGCTGCATCAGCATAGTATCATGCCCTGCCCCACTGTACTGGCACCATCAGCCAGTTAGGTCACCGTGGTAGCACATTTGAGATCTACATAAACATGGTACAGACATGTTTTGTGTAGTCTTCCAGTTTCTTTTCCTAGCTCTCATACATCTGATGAAGTGGGATCTAGCCCATGAAAGCATAAACAACCCAGAATGTGCAGTCTGGAGAGGTAAGTCAGAAGAGCATCCTATCAGTACGGACTTCAGAACGCTGAACAATGATAATTTCTATTGAAAACGCGACATAAAACTAAATTTAGGTCAAAATGCAAAAAAACACTGCTTTTGCTTATTTTTTAAAGTTTGACACAAATTTAGATCAATTTCACAAAAATAACACCACTTTGGTTTACTTTTGACACAGTTTAAAGGAATCCACATATGGTTTTCAGTAAGGGATCAGGAGGAGGAGTGGCAGAAACAGGAGGAAGCTTGCTTCAACTTGCATGAATACACATGTTCATAGTTCACAGTGCACACTGGGGTGATTTCAATGGAATGTGGAAGTAGGAAGCAGCAGTTTCTTGATGCTCCAAGCAGCAACCAAGTGCAGCTTGGGAATTTTTGAGAAGGTTATTTCAGGTTAGGATGTGTGTGCCAGTAATGCTTGCCTCTGTAGGGACATTCACCCTGATTTATTGTGCTGTTTGTACAATCTGCAATAAAAATTTGGATAAAAACACATAACACCACTATTTGTTATTTTAATCAATAAATTTTTGAAAAAATATCACCAAAAAAACCCACCCCTACCTATCAGTTGGTCAAGACTATCAGTTGGTCAAGGGAGTAGGGTTAGGATCTGGCGTGCATGGTTACTGCCGAGATCCACCCCATCCCACCCCCAAACTGCCCCGGCCTGGCCTGCTCCCCACCCTAATCAGGCCCGACTGCTAACGTATCGGTGACAACAGAGGTTCTGTGAGCTGCTATGGCCCTTGCACAGCCTCCAGGGATTTGTGCTGGTAGCAGCAGCCTGGGCCTCATGCTGTCAGATAACGAGATCCTACAACATAAGAGCCAGAGAGGATCAGGCCATAAATCTATTAGTTGGGAAAGTGTCACAATAATGTTTAAGGAGTAAGTAAGGGTAGGGGAGAAATCCTTCCCTAACTGGGAAAAGAGACGGCTCTTATATCTAGCAGGGGGGGCTGCTTCAATTTCAATTCATAGTTTGGATTTTTTGGGTCCTTGTTTTAAATATTGTGAGCCCCATTGGGACAGGGAATCATTTTCCCATTCTATTCCTTTGCTTTGTAATCTGTTCTTCAAACTTTTGTTGTTGTTGCAAAGTATCACATAAATATTCTGGACAATAATAAAAATAATAGTAGAGCATCAGCTGTGCAATCATCAAAAGAAACAGTACAGTCACAGATGGAGGCGGTAACAAGGTACAAATGAAGCACAACTGTATAGCAATAAGGCTCTCATATGAGGTATCGCTGGAATGGCTTGGGGCAGTGGTTCCCAAACTGTGGGTCAGGACCCACCAGTGGGTCACGAGCCAATTTCAGATGGGTCACAAAGCACCTAGAGCAGCCATATTGAAAATATGGAAAGATGGGATGCTGGAAAGGGGGAGGGCTGTGTGGTTGTTTTGTTTGTGTCAAGGTTGTAAATAGGCCTTTTTTTCTTTTTGATTCACTGACTGACAAACAACCGGACTTATTGCTGCATTTTCAGGAAAGCAGCAGGCCTCACAGTCGCGCTAGCAGGGCACTGATGGCACTTCTGGCCATGACATCACTTCTGGTGGGTCCTGGACCGATTGTCATTCCAAAAAGTGGGTCCTGGTGCTAAAAGGTTTGAGAACCACTGGCTTAGGGAGTATAGATTTTAAGTAATTGCCTCTGTTGTAAATGCAGAATGTGTCATTTTTGTCCTTATGGATTCCACAGGAGAGCATGCCGGCCCAAGACTCATGGTAAACCTTGAACCAGAGCACTGTGTCACACCTCCTGTGACTTCTATTCAGAATTATGGTATCAGATGTTGGCACCAAACACCAAACTGGAAGATCAAACATCCTCCAGAACCAAGATCACATGGACCCTTTCCGTCTATCGCATTCTGTCTCATTAATAGATTCCAGATTATGTTATGGGTGCATCTGCTCTATTGATGTAAATTAGCATACTATACATGAAATTTACAAGTTGTTTTTTTCCCTTTCTGCTTTTATTTCACCTAATCTATTAACACAAGAAAAGAAAGAACCTTTGCCCTGGCTTCTTTTGTTTTCATCAATTTTTTGTGTGACTGACAAATGGCAACATTATCTGCTCTCTTTTCATTCAACGTACTTCAAAATTGAATTATGAACAATTAGGTGCTATGAAATCACACCTTGTCATTGCATTTACTACTCAGGATTCATGGCTTCCACAGCATGCAATAAAAGGGACAATGTCATTTTTAATTAGTTCACCACGCCATTTACAGAAAAGATAGATCACCTATAAGACAGATATTAAAAGAAAAAATGACTGAGTGGGGAGAAACAGTTGCATCAGCTATGCAGGAGATTAGCAAAAAAAATTAGACAGGTGTGCAAACATATGAACATTTAAGTCAGAAATAAAAAATAGATTTGTACACTTGCAGGTTATCAACGAAATGTAGTAACTGTCACACCTGTGCATGGATTAGTATTGGCACATCTGTGGTTGCACAAAGAACAGGAGAAAGGAGGTATCAGCAACTCTAGTTCCTAAAATATTACTGCAATGAAGCAGATAAGGGATCAGTTTCTCACTGCTCTCATCCAAAGGCCACTACAGTTTTGAGACCCCCTAACGGGTTGTAGTACTGCCCATTTGCCTAATGACATTATGGCTTGGGGAAAATATAGTCAAAAGTTTTCAAAAGGGTTAAATCTAAATGATACGAAATGAAAACCTAAATCAGTGCTCTTCAAATGGTGGTTTGCGACCCACCATAGAGAACAGAAATGGCCATTTCCCTTTAAGGGGAGTGGCCCAAGAAATTACTGCCCAGTGGCGCCATAGCGATAGCAGAGCTGCAGGCTTTTAGGGGCATTTGCCCTACCTGCAGGGGTCAAAGGGATGTCCAGAAGGGTTGGGGGAGGCCCGCTGCCAGAGGGGGCCTCCCAAATGTTTAAAATAGCTCTGTGGCCAGATCAGAGCTTACTTCCTCTTTACACGTAAAAGCTTCACTGCCTGATCCTGAACCCCATGTCATAGCCCTGACATATTTCAGGAGCCAGACCTCACCCTGGGGGGAAGGGGACGAATGCCGCCTGCCGTGGCTACTGCAGGATACAACAGTAGCCATTTTGGTACTGCTGCTATTCCTCCAGAAGCCAGGCAGCTCAGGATTGGGCTATAAGGCACCAAATAATAAAGCAACATGTTACTACTGTAATTGCAATAAGATGAGGTTGATCAGATTCTGCAATTGGTGCACTACCATACTTAGGGAACTTGGATCTGAATACCCAAGGCTAGTCCAACAATGGGGGAGAATGACAGAGCCAACTGGCTGCAAGTTGCCAGTCATTAAGCTTATTATTATAATTTTAAAATATAGGTAGCAGTGTTATTGTGATTTTTATTATTGTTTTTAACCAGCATCAAAATATTTGTTCAACACTGAATAAGATCACCAGGGCTTTCGGTGTCAAACTGTAAACTGGATCGAGATTATCTGGGCTGAAGGAACTGCAAGTTAAAGCATGTAAACTTATTATCGTAGGAGAATTCCGCAGTGTGGAATAGAAACACTTCCAGTCACAATTTAAACAAGCCACATTGTACTATAGTATGTCCAAGATTAACCAGCAACCCAAGTGTCCAAGAAGGAAGTAAGAGTTAGTCAAAGGTTAAGTACTATTACGTCTGTAAGAACTTTTTCCAGAAAATATGTTGTATCTCAGAACTAAAAGATACCACAGATTTGATAAGAATAACTACTTGTCTATACACTCAAGCAAGACTTGTACTATCACAAGCCTACTTGAGCCATCCAGTCATAGAAATAGTTGCCAAGAGTCATGACACCACTAAGAACAATGCATAATTAACTCCAGGAATTCAGCACCACGTTTGCTCAAAACCATCAGTCAGTTAATTTGTTTGGTGTTTTCATGGTCAGGGCAAAGCAGTGGTGTCAGCCTACCGGTTCGCTGGGCGGAGTTTCTTCGCTCGCTGGGAGGGTTTCCGTGGTGATCCAGCGAGCGAAGAAACTCCGCCCAGCGAACTGGTAGGCTGACACCACTGGGGCAAAGCCCAGAAACTAGGACAAATAAAAAGGGTTAGCCATCATCATCATGCCCAGTCTGAGCTTACTAAGGCATCTGGCTAGCCACCTCTGCAAACTTCAAGTGCCTTCTCCCCTGTGAACCTATTAAGATCTTGGAGAAGGTCCTTTGGTGAATCTCAACACTGTCAGACATCCAGCTAGTCGGGGGCCTGTCATGTCCAGAACAATTGGCCACATCCTTGGGGGGAGGGGTGGTCTTCCACTGGTTGGTGAAGATATTTATATTCTGACTAGCTTTTAAATTACAGATACTGTGTTTCAGCTGCTGTGTTTCACCTACTGCCCTCTGTTGTTTTTTGTCTGTTTTTCTAATTGCTGCCTCAGTGCTAGTTTATCATTCAGTTTATATGCTGCTTTTATATGATCATTGTACAATGTTTTATGCTTTTTATTGTACGTTTTGGGCATTTTTTCATGATGGAATGATGGGACACACACACACACACACACACACACACACAGAGAGAGAGAGAGAGAGAGAGAGAGAGAGAGAGAGAGAGAGTTACAGTGCGTGTTCTATAAATATAAAAAATAAAGACTCACAGCCCCATCCTGTCCTGCTGAGCTTGTATACATACATACAAGCTCCCATACAAGCAGCTGTGGGCTCCACAGTGGGGCTACTTCGCTCACTGCCAGCTATTTTGCTGGAGGTGAGCAGCGCAGCACCATGTCAGGCTCTGTGGCCTGAAGCAGGGCATAGGTTCTACTGGTGACCTCCACCACCAGTCCCACCCCCACTGCGGCCTGTTCCACCTCTCCCCTGCCCTGTCCCAGATTCCCTCTGCCTTCCCCCCACCTTCCCCTTGCCCTGTCACTAAAAGCCACCCTGCAGTGACCACCAGGCAGCGGTGAGTCCTCTTCCATCCAGCGCTGGGACCAGCATTGACTAGTACTGGCCCAATGCCAGCGGTAGAGCCTCAGGTGGTGGAGCAAACATGCTTCATGGTGCATTTGCGACACCCAGAGATAGTGCTGGCCCTGACAGAATCAGGCTCTCAACTGGCTACTAGCAGAGAAGTTCTTATGTGCTCGTATGCACCTTTATATTGAACTAGCTTGTCCTTACCTGGCGTTGCCCGGGTATTTATTTATCCCAAGCTTCTATTAGACAGGAAAAGGAATGAATTATATCTATAGTGTAAAATCGAAGTAATTTTATGTACAGGTAATTAAAAGTATAAGTACAGTATAAAAATTATGAAGTCTTTTACAAATTCACTATAATATTAATTTAACTCAAAACTTGATTATAAACAACATTTTTAGTTTCACCTCCAGGAGTAAAAATAAATAAATTCCTGGATGAACCCACCCTTGAGCAAGCAACATAAAGCTGTCCGTGGGAGAAACATGGCAATCTCAAATCTGCTCTGCAGTACTTAGTAGACTGCCCCTGTGACTTGTTGATCATGATCAAGAATGCAAGTCTCACTGGAAATTGCAATCTCTTAAAGTTAAAAGGGAGATCCGTTGGAATGAGTGGTATCCGTGGGATGAACACTGTTTCACCCTCTCCCTTTCTTGTCAAGATAGTCGCTTCAATTGCAGTACCCAGCATCTTCTTGACACACAGCCTTGTGTTGTTGCAAAGTTTTGGCGGGTCGAGGTTCCATAGTAACACTGTAAGTAAAAGATGATGTGGCGGCAATGCAGCCGGATCAAGTGAGTTTAAGAAATTGACGACCTCATAGGCATTTATTACGGTATCGATAGCCTTGTATTCAGTGACTACGCCTGGTAACATGGCAAATATTTGATTGGAGTCCAAGACCGGGGCATAATGATTTCTAAAAATTTCCAGAAGGTTCTACAGAGTTCTATTCGTTCTATTCGACTAAACCTGGGCTTAAATGTCATCGGGACTGTCACCAATCAGCTTAGTTACCCCGAAAACTATGGATTTGAGACTAATGTTGGTCATTTTGGACATTTTATTGTTCACCCCTTCTCCCCCCCCCCACGCTGATGGGGGCTGAACATGGACTTAAACGGCATCGGGTGTGTCACTATTCATCTCAGCGACCCCGAAAACTATGGATTGGATACTAATTTCGGCAATTTTCAATTATTTTTACATGTCACCCCCTTCCCACCCCCACCCCAAGGGGCGCTAGGGGTGTCTTCCCCCACAGTATTTCTAGAAGTGGGATGAGTTGTGAAATCTGAAATCAAATGGGGTCCTCTACGCCACCATCAGCATGCTGCAGATATTCTATTTCCAAGCACTGTATCTTGCACCCCTTCTCACACACACCCCATGCTGATGGGGGCTGAACTTGGACTTAAACGGCATCGGGACTGTCACCATTCATCTCAACGACCCCAAAAACTATGGATTTGACACTAATGTTGCCGTTTTTGATTATTTTTACATGTCACCCCTTTCCACCCCTACCCCTAGGGGCGCTAGAGGTGTCTTACCCCTGCAGTATTTCTTTCCATAGTGTAAGGCATATGTGTACCAAGTCTGGTGTAAATCGCTCCAGGCATTCCAGAGTTATGCTGGAACATACATACGCACGCGCACACACACACACACACACACACACACATGTTCATTTATATATATATAGCTGTAATAGCGTATTGAAAAGATTGCCTGCACTTGAAGTACAAAACCTATCTTCTCATCCCTAAATGCACTGCTCAGTTACAATCCTATCTTTCCCCCCGCCATAGCCTGGAGCTATGCCCAAACAGGCTGTGATACACATAAAGGGGGGGGGGATCAGGAGGCTTAGGAAGGGAAAATGCTGTCCCTTATCCCTCTGTAAACCCCTTGACTGGGTCTCCTTGAACCTGTGCCAGCTCTTTAATTTCATAAAGTAATTCCCTTACAGGACCAATGAGAGAGGGCCTACTATTCACAGAGATATTTTATCCCTACAATTTATTCTACAGCCCATTCCTATTTGGGCCAGATGACAGTAGAAGTTGCATTCCGCTGCCAGCGACTGCCTTACAGCAGTTGTAAAAAAAAAAAAGGTCTAATAGTGCAGAGAGTGGCTTGCTGCAGGAGGGCCAGTAGGAGGCCAGAGCCTTCCCGTGTCTGCCAGAAGATCACTGCCTAGCCACTGCGGCAGACAGGACAGTAGGGGAGGTTGAACAGGGGTGAGGGAGGACAGAGAGAGGTGATGATACGGGTGGGGAACGGGTGGATTGGGCATGGGAAGGGAGCAGGTTCGGCACCTGTGGCAGGATAAGGGGATGTTTCTGAGGGAGATGTGTGCAGAAGGGCAAGTGTTAAACTGAACTCCCCCGCCCCTCCTTGGTCTGATAACCCCCGTATGCCATTTTTAAAAGTATCTGAAGTTTCAGAGGACCATCCAGGGTGGGATTCTGTGGAGTGTGGAAGGTTCCAGATTGTGGGGAGAATGTGAAAATCATTCCTCCCCACCCTTTGTGCGAACAGAGGTGCCTTCCGTTTGCAGCAGAGAGGGTCAGAATAAAACCCAACAATACTTACCTCACAGGTAAGTAAAGATTACGTAAGGATTAAAGATGAAGGCTTCCCCACCACTGAATGGTCTAGTCGAGACCAACTGTGCTCATCTCCGTTTCTAAGCCGAAGAGTCAGCATTTGTCCTGAGAACAAGTTTCTGTGGTCATGTGGCCAGCATGACTATAAGCCAAAGTGCATGGAACGCCGTTACCTTCCCACCAAAGTGGTACCTATTTATCTACTTGCAATTTTACATGCTTTTGAACTGCTAGGTTGGTAGGAGTTGGGACAAGCCACGGGAGCTCACTCCGTTGCGTGGTCTTGCACTGCCAACGTTCTGATCAGCAAGTTCAGCAACAGCTATTTAACCCGCAGCGCCACCAAGTCCCCACTACATAGAGATTACATTAAGATAATACATGAGAAGCACTTTGTAATTTAGAAAGCACTATAAACATTGCATTGCTATTATAAAATTAAAAAGATAGCTAAGGAGTAGAGGAATTTATGGTAATGTTAGCTCTGCTGTTCTAGAAATATTTTTTTTTAAAGGAGGCAAACTACGTTAAGAAAGAATTGGACTTGTAGTGTCTTGATTAGAGATATTTCAAAACAGCCTTTTAAGGTTTTAGATTCTATTTTGACTTTGGAAACCACAGTTGCAATTTTGGGCTATCCATTTGATAATTTCATTTGTTTAAAGATCTTCATTCAAGCACATATAATTTTAAAGCACTAGTGAAAATGTTCTTTTACACTGGAGGGTTTCAAATCAGCTGGAGGAGGCTGTTTAAATAATTTTTGTTCTCACCTCAACTCATGACTCACAGGGGCCACTTTTTAAAGTTCTGCAAAACAGCAGTTTGAATTTAACACATATAAAACTGTTTGGGGGTGGGGGGAAACCCTTCACATTCACAATTTTTAGACTCCACGGTTAAACATTACAACCATGGTTCTCAAACATTTAATCCCAGGACCCATTTATTAGAATACAAATCTGTCCGGAACTGATGTCATGGCCAAAAGTGCCATCGTTGTGACACCAGAGCCTGCTTCTTAAGAAGAAAATGCAGCAATAAGTTGGGTTACTTCTCAGCCATTTTCCAATAGAAAAGTGAATCAGAAAGGAAAAAAGCCTATTTACAACCTTGACCCAAGCAAAATAACCACACAGTCCTCCCCAGCATCCCTTCTTCCCGTATTTTCAATGCTGGTTGCCCTAGGGATGCAACCCATCTGAAATTGACTCCCAAACCTCCCTAGTGAGTCCTGACCCACAATTTGAGAAACACTGCATTACAAAGTTCAAATAAGCCAAAGAACTCTGGTTTCATGGCATAATCAGTGTCAGGTCCCTCAACAATTGACGTCAAAAATATGCAAGGAAGTGCAAATGATTATAACCATATATTGATTTTTTACCATCTGCACCACACAAAGCAACTTCAGACAATAACTTTGCCCTAATTTTCTCCAAATGAACACATGTTTGAGTCAATATGACTACAGCTACACCTTTACATTCCGAGCAGTTAGTAGGAAGGGTGAGGAATACATATGCTGGAACCTGTTGGCATCACAAACAGGGCTTGGATACATTAATGGAAAAAAGCCATTTGGGGGTAGATTACAGTGCCTGCTACAGGGACGAACGGAGCCCCGAGTGCGCCCATGGCAGGGCGACGAAACCGCGCCCCAGCACATTGCCCCGCCTCCGTGCATCGCCCAGCCACGCCTCCCTGCACCAGGAATAGCTCCATTTTGGAATGGAACGGACGCCAGGGAAGGCGCGTGGGTGAGCACGCGGACTCCGCTCAATGGTGCCCCGCTGCTGCCGGCGCCCATGGCTCACGCCACCCTGGGCTACACCCTTCCTCCTCCTCTGGCCTCCTAGAACTAAATCCTCACGTAGAAATGCAGCAGCACCAGGGCAAGCTACACAATATCCCTCAGGGGATTTTTGACTGCCAGTCTGGAACACTTGTCCCTCTGCCCGAGGGCAAGCCCCAGCAGCTGCTCTGGGTGAACATGAAGCTGCGCCAGCAATATTGCTGGTGCAAATCCAAGTTGATTCATGCATGTGGATCAGGACTGGAAAGGGGGTAGGCATGTGCCTGGATTAGGCATGTGCTGCCACCCTCTCCTTCCCAAGCCTGATCTGCCCAGCCCAGCTTCATCTCTTTCCCTTCCATCCCCTCCCATTCCCACCAGCACATCAGCTCCCTGCAATTCTACAAAATGCTTTACAGTGTTTTTGCAGTAGCCTGCACTGACAGAATGCATGTTCCGCCAGCACAGAACGTGGATAGGACTGGGAATCTATTATATTTATTTTTAGACCATTTTAGCTTTTTTTAGACAAGAAAATGCAGCAATAATTTGGGTTACTTCTCAGCCATTTTCCAATAGAAAAGTGAATCAGAAAGGAAAAAAGCCTATTTACAACCTTCACCCAAGCAAAATAACCACACAGTCCTCTCCAGCATCCCCATATTTTCAATGCTGGTTGCCCTAGGGATGCGACCTAGATGTAAAAATCATCTACTGTAAAAATCTTTTAAATAATAATTAAAAAAATACAATGTGGGAGAGAGAAGTGGTTGAGAAAAAATATATAAGAAAGGCACAAGAAGGCTAATGGAGTCAGAGACGAGTAAACATGCACAATATCACAATTTGGGATGTCAATCCTATTGAGAAAGTTACACCTTAGTGACTAGTTCTATAGTATGTTTAAAAAGTTGAGTGTTTCACTTCTTGCATGTGATGAAATGGATTATAGTCCACAGCTTATGTTTAGATAAATTTATTAGCCTTTAAAGTGCCACAGGACTCCTTTGGGTTTTGTTGCTATAAATTAACATTGTTACCTCTCTGGAATTTGATTTAGGGCGCAATCCAAACCTGGGGTTAGGCTGGCACAAAGGACTTGTGTCAGCTCAGGAGTGTCATAATTGCATCGTAAAGTGTGTTTGCACCACTCTCTGAGTCAGGGAGGATGTAACACATCGATGTGCTGGCCTCCCTGATTCCGAGAGTGGTACAAATGCTCTTTACAGCACATTGCGACACTCCTGAGCTAGCACAAGTCCCTTGTGCTGGCCTAACTCCAGGTTAGGATTGTGCCTTTAGACTGGTAACTGTCTAAGGCTGCAATCCCATACACACTTTTTAGAGAGTAACAGACCAATCCTAAGAGCTCTACCTCCCAGAGGAGCAGCGGCCCCAAAATGGTAATAGCTGCGTCCTGCATTCACCCAGGGTCTCCTTGGGGAAGGGAGTGTTTCCATTAGAGAGACCACAGTTGGCAGCAATGGGCCTTCTCGGCTCTGTGCCCATATCTGAACAGGCACAGAACCGTGGGAACCTGTGCAAGCTCCATAGGAGCTTCAGAAAGTGGCAGCAGAAGCTGCCACCATCTCCGCCTTCCTCATGGGCCAAATCCTCCACTCTTCCACCCAGTTTGCCCCCCTCCCCAACTCTCACCCCACCCCAATCCTCTTATTGGTCACTGGAGCTGCTGGAGTGCCAACAGACCTTCCGCTCTGCGCTGAGGCTGGGCACTAACTAGTGCTGAGCAGGCATCAGCGCTCCCTCCTCCTGCAGTATCGCAAAATATATGCAGGACAAAAGATCGCATGCTGTTGATCAGGAATGCTGTTGATTCAAGTGATTCATAGCCCAGTCCTAAGTTGTGTAGGCACAGCATGTATCCAGCACAGCTCAGGAGCAGGCCAGAGGTCTCTTCGGGATATTTTACCCTGAGTAAATTCGGGATATTTTACCCAATGGGGATACTTGGATCTGCACCAGCTAATTCTCTGGTGCAAGCCTAAAGGGCCCCACGTAGCGTGTTCAGGCTTGGGAGTAAGGGAAGAATCACAGAATCACTCCGATTGCTTTCCAATCAATAAAGCAAACAAGACACAGATAGGAAGGTGATGGTCCTTCCTCATCCAGTCCCTTTAGACCAAGAAGTGTGAGACATGCTGGGAATGTTGTCAAAATGTTGTGAACTTCCTCTTCATTCTGCCTTACTTCCTGCAAAGACATGGTTAGGGAAGAAATGGTCACCACCTTCTGAACATTTTCTTCAAGGGCAAATGGAAGTGGTGCAGTGACAGAAGAGCTCACAGTGTGCGAGCTCAGACCAGGCCTGAGTAGGGAGAATGTGTGGCATAACCCTATATCACATAGTTCCTTCCTACACAAGGAATTTGACAACTAATTCTGGTAAGAGGAGCAACTGTGTGTTCCACAAAACCCAGCATGATTTAGAGCTTTGTATGTTACCAAGGTGAGTGGCTTAATTAAGATAAAGCAGTTTCTCAGTGGGTATCTTGCCATCTTGATACTGTGAGAATCAGATCTTAGAATCCATTGTTTGAGAACTGTGCCCCTAGATGTTTTATTGGGACATTTCAACTCTTTAAATTGGTCAGGTAGAGTGATTGCCTAATATCTCACAACACCACATTCAAATTACCCCTTGACATTTTTCTAGTAAAAGGTACTCAAAAGATGCAAAATAGGAATGGTAAGTTGTTGATTTTCTTTCTTTAAAAAAAACTCCCTCAGCTTCTTACGCAAAGCTCATTAGAAGGACAATTCTGGTTTCTAGAGAACATTGGGTTGCAACATCTTGCACATGCTGACAGTTTTGTTCTTTGCAAGAGGAGGAGGAAGCTCCAATGGACGTTTATCACTTAGCATTTGCTAAGGACTTTGACTTAACAAGACAGCCATATGTTACAAAGACATAGTTTTGTAGGAAAATAAACTGAGTGGAAAAAACTTGTAGTACTTGTTAACCATTTTGGCATATTTTGCAAGAATTCATGCATAATATTTGGCATGATCCTGCCAATGTTAAAAGAAATGCAAGCATACTTAAGGAACAGTTATTTCAACATGAAAATTAAGCACATGGTTAACATCCACTCATCAAAAATTATGGGATTAAAATGCTTGAAGTTTAATGGATTGTGCCACCTAGTATCTCACAAAAAGGAAAGAAAGGTCTGTTTGACCCAGCTACACAGAACTGTGTGTGCTCAAGTATCAAAGCTCTTTTTTCAGCTTAGAACCAGGTAGGGCCCAGCAATGAGGGCTTTGCAACCCACGCTGAGCCACTATTCTTCACAGCGCACCATTCACTGAGCCACTTCAATCAGGTCTCTGATCCTCTTCCTGCTCGCTCAGAGCAAGGAGAAAGAGGATTGGGGAAGCAGCAACCCATCTCTTCTCCCAGTGCCACTGGAGGGAAAATGGGGAAAAGGTGCTACTGTTGCTACCACCTCCCCACCCTCCTCCTTCCCCACCTGGCTGCTTAGAAAAGCAACCAGGTTGGCAAAAGGAGGCAGAGTGCAGTGATCCAGAGGCCACTCCCTTACCTTCAGCTCCAGTGTTCAGGAGCAAACTCACTAGGGAGTCCTGGGGGGTCAGACACCTGCTCCTGTAACAAGCACAGCCACCCTGGCTCCACCCTTGTTCGGTGATAAGGATGTGTGTTTGGACACCCTGGGCACACCTTTGAGCATCCTCTCCATGGGAATGGTGGAGACGTCTCCAGTGAAAGCAGAAAAGTTGGGAGAAGCCGGAACGAAATGAAATGGATGAGGGAAGCACGCCGGGTGTACTGTTTATCCCAAAATGGAACTATATGGAGGTGGCACTGAAAATAAGAAGGCACAGGGATTGAGTTCTGAAAGGCAGTAATCCTTATCCTGCTCCTCTTGCCCACCACCCCACTGTTTTCCTAAGCAGCTGGGTGGATGAAAAGGAAGGAGGAAGAAGCACTGTTGGGGGCACAACGAAGTGGTTTGTTTTGTTTGGGGGGGGGGGTACAAACTAGCAGGAGCAGTGGATCTGCCCCAGGTCAAGGACATATCAACTCAGGCCATTCCTGCTTAGAAGAAAATGGGAGGGGTGTTGGCTGGCTTAACAGCCTAATGGCCTCCTGCCCTTTCCTTGTTATACCATCAGCCTGCTTTTGGTGAGACAACAACAACAAAAAATAACAAAAACAGCTGGTAATACTGCTTCAAGGCCTGGGAAAATATCTTCACCTGGTGTTGAAATGATATCAAGGTAAATGCCAGGTAAGCCTACTTTCAAGACATGGGCACCACAACCAAGAAGGTCCTCTCCCCAGTTGCTTTGATCTCACAGAAGAGAGCTTCCAGTGATGTCCACAGTGTACAAGCAGGCTAATATGGGATGAAAGAGTTCCAACAGGTACTTGGATCTTATGCTGCATGGGACTTTAAAAGGTAAGCACCAGTAAAATTACTCAAGCACAGATGAAATAAAATCCCAACGGTACCCAGTTTGTAACCTAGCAGCTGTATATTGTTAACGAATATACATTTAGTCACATTTTACACAAAGGTTAAGTTCTGCAGTCAAGCCAACATCATGTACAATCAAAACTCCCTTAAAGAGATGTACTGTCTCTTTAAGAACTATGTCTGGGCCCTGGAGAGACAGATGCCGCCCCAGCAGAACTTCGGCCTACAAAGGCCAGGCAAGCCCGGAGGTAGGTAAGGTGAGGCCCTGATTTACCCTGGGTAGGGCAACCCCTGGCTCTGCGTTAAGAATTAATAGGCACGAATTGAAGCCAGGGGGCGGGCTTAGCGGCCATGTTTTTACACTCAAAACAATGCTGATTCCAAGCATTTCAGATTGCTTTGCTCGTACTGTTTAGGATTTAATAGTTTACTCCTGAAGTAAAAACTCACGAAAATAATAATGTGTGATCGTGTAGAAACATTACTGGTAACCTTATTATGATTTAATATGCAATTCCAAGGTTTAATTCCTCATAATTATATTACTGAACATACCGGACGAAATGCTACTTGCTGTCTATTTAAACTCAGATTGCACTGTTTTGACAGACTTATTTTTTGAAATCTACACAAGCAAAAATAAAACGGCCATGCCCCGTTAAAAAAATGTCTGTTAATGTTTAGAATTTCATAAGTATTACAGTAGGAAAATTACATTAAAATATCTTCATGACACAAGTAGTTGTCAATATGAGAGTAATTTTTTTTACTTCTAGACTATTAAGAGTATTTTTTTTAACTTCTACACTCACCCCCCCCCCAAAGAAAAAAAACAAATTCTGTTAATGTTCAGTACTCACTGAACGGTAGTTTTATTGAACCGATGTAATGAGAATACATGAATCTTTCCGTGGAAATTAAATTCCATTTTTCGTTCAGCGATTCGCACCCCCGTATGCAGAACACGCAGGCATGCTTAAAGTGGTTGAAATTAACTTTTACACGCGTGCAGGGAGATTTTTATTCGAGAATTCGCTGCAATCCTCCTCCTTCGCGGCGATGATCTGAGTCAGCCATATTGTTCCGTCCATGGCTTCAAGAATGTGACGTCATGGCTTCTCCAGTGTATAATAACTCCATGGGGTAGGGCCTCAGTTGGTCAGTGAAAAAGGGCAGAGGGTTGACTCATCCTGGATCCTGCTCCTCTCATGGGGTCTATCAGTCAGAGGACTGCCAGCAGCCTAAGCCCAACTGACTCTCATCACAGGCCACTGGGGTTTTTAAGGGAGTTGGCTCCACCTCCCTTGGGCTTGTTCCAGCGGCATCATGCTGCCGGAATGCTGGGTGGGAGGAACGGGTGAGCAGCAGCCTCCCTGTTGCGTACTGCTCTGTTTCGCCGTCTTCCCCGCCCCCATGGGGGCGGGGAAGATGGCGAAACGGAGCGGTACGCAACAGGTGGGCTGCCGCTCACCTGTTCCTCCCGCCCAGTGTTCCGGCAGCATGACGCCGCTGGCTTGTTCCCTTACCTCAAGGGGGCTCCAGCAGCTGCCCTGGCCCTATAGGATACAGTGGTGGCCATTTTGGCACCACCATTCCTCTGGGCGCAGCCGGGGCTGATCCTGAACCAATCTGTGTCACCATAGAGCAGTGATGGTGAACCTGTGACAAGCATGCCAAAGGTGACACATCACAACATTTTGGGTGACACACCAGCATTCGCCAACACCCGACAACAGCTGAGTTTGTTTTTGTAATGATTTGGTGTTTCTTTATATAATGCATAGCCCCACACATGATTGGACTATTTTTTTTAAAAAAATAAAACAAATTAATATGTAAATGTTTCTCTTTGTTGGGGGTGGGGAGCAACACGCCAGCAGCGTCAAGTTAGGCATTTTTGCCCCAGCAAACCGAAAAGGTTTGCCATCACTGCCATAGAGTGTTCTCACTGTCGCTTTCTGGTCAGTGTACTGTGATCTGATGGGTCTGATCAGGTGGGATGGGACACACAGAACCGCCCATAATGTACTGTGTTTTACACAGTCAAAAGCTTTACAGTAATCAATAAAAAAATATATAGATCCTTTTGATATTCATGGGCCTTTTTCATATTCCATCTGATGTTGGCGATATGCTCTCAAGTGCCACACCCCTTTCTAAAGATAGCATGTACATCAGGTAGCTCCTGATCAATGACATTTTGTTTGCTGCTGTTGAATAATCTTTAGCAGAATCCTGCTTGCATGAGAGATCAATGCAAGTGTGCGATAGATGGAGCAATCTCTGGCATAGCCTTTTTTTCTTTTTCTTTTGCTAAAGGGAAAATGTGACTTATGTGACTTATGTGACTTACCTTTTCCAGTCACATAAGGCTGTACAAATCTGGATTCGGTATAGACTTGTGGTGTTTGCATAACACTAACTCACAGCTGCAAGCATTCATTATATGTTTTGTTTAAAAAGGTGCTCAGTGAATTGTACAGTATGTGAGCAGCTAATGCTGAAGCTGAATGGGAGAACATGAGGATATAACAGGTTTAAACAAAATGCAACAGGAATCAAAACAGGTATAAATAAAATGGATTATACAAATTATTTTTTAAAACTAAAGAAATAAAACAATGCTTGTGCCAGAAACACATCCTGAGTAACTAAAACAGCAGTCATCAACCTTTTTCATGCCACAGCGCTCCCAAAATTACAAGCAGGGGACCCATTAACTGATCCCACCCCTTCTCTCGGGACCCGATCATCTCTGCGCCATCTCTGCCCGTCTCCACCTACCCATCCACTTATTTCCCCCTACATCCTGCGTCTTTACAACAACCCCTTTCAGGTAGCAGCCTGAGTAGGGTTGGTCTTAGGAGCAATAGGCAAGACAGCGAGAAGAAGCTGTGCAAAATTATATCAAGTTCTGATAAGGCAGTACCATAGGCGCCGACAGGGGGGGCTGCGGTGCTTTGGGCATACAGGTGATTTTCTTGTGGGGGCTTAGCCCCCACGGGAACGCCAGTCCCCTGGCAGCAGGCACCCATGCCAATCAATGGCATGAGCACCCTCTCCCGAGACTGGGACCCCTGATCATCGCGGCGATCACCCGTCCCGGTCTCGGGAGAGGCAGCTATTGGCCCGACAGACCCCCTCCCAAGGCCGGGGTGAGCAATCGCGGCTATGGTAGCAGGCAACCGCCTCTCCCGAGCTTTGGACGTGCTACTGTGGCTGCAATTGCATGCCCCAGCCTTGGGAGGGGGTCTGCTGGGCCGACAGCCCCATCTCCCGAGACCGTGACTCACTACTGTGTTCGTGATCACGCGCCCTGGGCCCAGGAGAGGCGACTGTCAAACCAGCAGATGCCCCCTGACGTGGCCATGCCCCCTGTCATTTCCCGAGCCCGGGACGCACTATCGCGGCCGCGGTGGCTCGTCCCGGGCTTGGGACAGGTGGCTGTCAAGCCGGCAGACCCCTCTCGAGCCCGGGACACGCAATCGCGGCCACGATAGCGCGTCCTGGGCTCGGGAGATGACGGGGCATGGCCACATCAGGGGCGTGGCCACGTCAACATCGGGGGTGTGGCCACATCAGGTGGCGTGGCCTCGTCAATGTCGGGGGAGTGGCCATGTCAACGTAGGGGGCATGGCCATGGGCACCACGACTTGAAAGGTAAGTCAGCGCCACCAGGCAGTACCATTATTGGATTGGTACAAGTCCTCTCTTGCACAGGTTTTGAAAGGTTGCAGCGACCTCCCCCCCCCAAAAAAAATGAGGCTTTGCTACCCCAGTGGGGTCATTATGCACAGGTTGAGGAACACTGAACTCAAAGCTTCTATCAGCAGAATATTTGGAATAATATGAAGCATTTACATGTACAGTTTCATGTATTGCATTTACCCATAGAGTTGTGTCAATGTTTGAACATCAAAATGATGAAGATTTAGGTTCCAACTCCTGACTTTCAAGGCACTGATTTACTGTTACATTGCAATTGTCCCTATTCTTACAGCTAAGGCAGATTTTGTGCTGGCATCTCCAGGGCTGGATACTGTGTTCTTGTTTACATGCCACACCCACTGGAAAAGCAGTATTATGTCCATTCACAGATATACATGGAGACTTGTGACTCAGTAGCATCCCTATGGGAGGGGTAGATTTCTCTGTTTTTTTAAGAATCCTTACTTTACTGTGTAAATTGTTCCACTCCCTTGCTGCCATAGCCTCACAATTCCTGTGAGGATTGGTTACAATGGTGAGAGAGAGGAGCATGGCAAGGTAAGGCTCCTTGCAAAACTTAGTGCTCTACCCCCCTACATAACAGTAGGGACTCTACTGCTGTGGCTAGATGATATAAGGCCCAAAACTGCAGAGATAATTTCTGGTGCTGTGGTGATGCCAGAGGGGAGGAAGAACACCCCTCAAAACAGCTCAAAGCAGCAAAATTTGCAATTCTACACATAATCCACCTGATTGCAGAACAATTCCTCCAGCAAGAACAGAGTTAATATAATAGTACAATCTCCATTGTTCAGATGAATCAATAAACCACATAACAAGATAGAAAATGTTCTAACCTCAAAAGAAATGCTTGTGCCCACAGGGGACACAGACAGAAGAAAGAAACATTCTTTACAATAAAACTTTGTTTGAACTCATATACCAGGTCTCTAATCACAAATGTGAATCTACAAGGATTTATCTTTGTCTGTTATGTGCTAGCTCAGACTTGCCATCAAGCATGGTATACATTCTAGAATGCCAATATTTACTTGTTATCTTTTAAGTTTCATAGAAAAAAGTAACTTTGCAAGACATTATACGACCTGAAGTAAGGTAGAGATCATCATACCTTGCACTATGTTACACAAGTATGACTTCATACAATATCAAAGATTATTGTGCGATATTACCAAAACATATGAGTAACACCTGAATACAGGTGCCTATAGGACATGATAATGGTTCAAGCAACTCACCTAGTATCAGAAATTATAGAGACATTATATACTGCCAGTCATTACATACTGCCAGTGGTGTCATCTACTCACCAGTAGACGGTACGCTGGGCGGGACTTCGCATGATCGACAGCCCGTCCACTCACTTCCGCTTTCTTCGCGCTCCGCACACAGCTTTCCCTCGCCTCGGAGGGGGTGCCTGCTCGCCCAGGCACCCGGCGCGCCCCCCACCCATCCCCCCTGGCGAGCAGGTGCTCCCTCCGAGGCGAGGGAAAGCCATGCGGGGAGCGCAAAGAAAGCGGAAGTGAGTGGACGGGCTGTCGATCACGCTAAGTCCCGCCCAGAGTACCATCTACTGGTGAGTAGATGACACCACTGCATACTGCTCAGTTTCACGGGAGCAGCCCAAGCATTAGTACTGTGTGTGTGACAAACACGAACTGTCCCCCATAATACTCTCTTCATACTGTTCATTATTTTGATAAATGTATATGTCTCTATTCAGCTGGTTCATACAATATGCACATACATCCACCTATGGGAACAGTTCTGATCTTTTCTGTTCATATTTCACACAAAAGCACTTTTCTATAAATAGGGGTGTGTTTCTTGTGATATTTTCCCCAAAATTTCTTGATTAAAATAGCAAATTGTGGTGTTAAGAGTTTTTATCCAAATTTTTATTGCAAATTGTACAAACGGCGCAATAAATCAGGGTGAATGGCCTACAAAGGCAAGCAGTCACTGGCACACACACCCTAACCTGAAATAATCTGCTCAAAAATTCCCAAGCTGCACTATGGTTGCTGCTTGGAGCATCAAGAAACTGCTGCTTCCTACTTCCACATTCCATTAAAGTCACCCCAGCATGCACTGTGAACTATGAACATGCGTGTTCATGCAAGTTAAAGCAAGCTTCTTCCTGTTTCTGCCAGTCCTCCTCCTGATCCCTTACTGAAAAGTATATGTGGATTCCTCTAAACTATGTCAAAAATAAACCAAAGTGGTGTTATTTTTATGAAATTGATCTAAATTTGTGTCAAACTGTGTCAAAAATAAGCAAAAGCAGTGTTTTTCGCATTTTGACCTAAATTTTGTTTTATGTCGCATTTTCAGTAGAAATGCCCATTGTTTAGCGTTCTGTGTTTCATTGAACCACATAAACCATCCTATCTAAACCATCCTATCCTATTCACATAAACCATCCCTATCTATAAGCTTTCATATAATTTATATAACAAACTTGTAGGTTTGTGGTCAAGATGAGATATGAACTGGGCTACTCTTGAACTGTAAATTCTTCACCACCACCCTGGAGAGAGCTTCTCAGAACTTAAATGAGGGATGTTTCTCTCCACCTAAGACTGCAATCCTTTGCATACTTTCCTTGGAGTAAAACCCATTGAACACACTGGGACTTACTTCTGAATAGATATGATCAGAATTGTGCTGTAACTGTAACTTCAGCAGCGGGTTTGAATTTTTGAGATGGCAGACCAGACTGCATAAAATATTCCAAATGTGAACACGTAAGAAATAGCTCTCATTTGATTTTATTAACAGAAATTGAATTAATAGCTAGTATTCACTAATGTTAAGGAGGCAGCTGCAACTCAACGAAGTACAGTACATTAATTATCCCGTGTAAGATAAAATTACAGAATCATTGACAGAGTGTATTCCCAAAAGCAAAAATTCTACTGTAACACAAAAATGAATGTCCCATGGAACTGATTGTTATAACAGATAGTCATCTGTTGGAGCATTATACACTCTCTAAAACAACGTAAGTTTGCAATGTTGTCAGTGTCACTATGTTACAACAGTGCAAAACTATTATCACAAGAAGGTGAGGAAGAGGATTTCAGATATAATTCCTTCAATTTAAAAGCATATTCATTCTAGTTCTAGAGCTATTAGCATAGAGAAAATGTCAATCATAACCAACGCTCATAACAAAAACCCTCCCAGCACAAGTTATAAAATATAAGCATTTGTTTTCTGCTCTAGCCTGCATACATTCCTTTACTTGGAAAAACATTCTCATTTTTTTCAGTTTTTCAAACAATTATTACAGTCCTAAATGTTTTAAAAGAAAAAAAATTATAACAATTCTACTATCCATAACAAATGTATAAACGTTAACTAAAAACAGCCAGGTTACACTATGAAACAAGACAGCACAATCCTGTGTATGTATACTCAGAAGTAAGTTCCACTGAGTTAAATGAAACTTACTCCCAAGTAAGTGTGTAATAGCAGCTGTTCCCAAAGTCCTACTCAGACTTTGGGACTGTTGTAAGTTACTCTGGGGGCTGAAACCGGGGGCTGAGGAGCATGTACCAACAGCGTCGCAGCAATTGTGGAGCTGTGAGTACCCAGAGGTTTGTCCCCTTACCTGGGTGGTCATGGGACATTCTGCAGGGTTGGGAAGGCCCACAGCCCTCTCCATGGGTCTCCCTGAAGCCAGAAGAAGTTCTGATTTATGCTCAGAAGTACACTTCTGATTTTCTTTTCCTGGCTTTGGGGAGACTTGCGGAGGGGACTATGGGCCTCCCCAACTCTGCCGAAGGCCCCCATGACCACCCAGGTAAGGGGATAAGCCCGTGGGTGCCCAAAGCATCACAACTACTGAAGTGCCGTTGGGACATCCAAAACTGTGCCATTCCCACAACTTTGGGAAGCACTGGTATATAGGGCTGTGGCATAAAGAAGATGGTAAAGCCTACCAAGTTGGTATGATAATAAAATTTCAACAGCACTAAAAGCACTTGCAGAATTCTACCCATTACGTTTACAGATGGCACTCTAATTTTCTGCATCAATTCCATTAATTTCTGCACCAGACATTTTTATATGCATCTATGATATGATCATTTATCTCATAAAATAAAGCAACAGAAACATGCAGGATACATGGCATTAGATCCTGGAGAAAAGAAATTATCTTACAGCCCAATCCGATGGCCTCATCTGCAAGATAAAAAAAGCGTGTAGGATCTGATGCATAGGCCATTACATTTAAGAAACAATAGTTTTTTGTCTTGAACTGGGACAGCAAAATTCATAATATCACACTGTTGCACATGCTCAGAACTTTACCACATAAGGCCATGCATGAGTTGGAAGAAAGTAGAAAGTAGGGATAGTGGGCTGGGACACTGAGAATAAGGCTATTCAAGTGAATGGGACCTGCTCTCCTCTCTTCCCTTTTAGCTCCTGTAACCCCCCCCCCTTTCCCAGAATTTTTCTTCCAGATGAGCAGACTTCTGCATTCAGAACTCAGCTGAGAAGGAAAGCATGTAGAAGGATAGACAAAGAGAAGCCATGATGGATTGTGCAACCTCCTTACATTAGGAGTAGGCTATTTCAGAGTAACGGGTGCAAGGGCGTGGCAACAGGATGCAAGCATCTTGTTGTCTTGTGTGCTCCCTGAGGCACATGGTGGGCCGCTGTGAGATACAGGAAGCTGGACTAGATGGGCCTTTGGCCTGATCCAGCAGGGCTCTTCTTACGTTCTTATGTTCTTAACAGAAAAGTTCAGGAAGGGGTGGGCTTATCACTCCATGTGTCTCAATTGCAGTCAAAAATGGACCCTACCCCCTTCCTTCTATGTTAGAGCCATATTTAAAATATACATTTATGCCATAATCACATCTAGTTTGGCACAGTGCAACTATTTGTGGCTTCTGCTCTAAAGGATGCACAATGCAAAATGTTAAGGAAAATCTATGTCCTGAATTATTGCATGTCTGAATTGCTGCATTGTCCTGAACTGTTTGCAATTGTTGCAAATTGATTGCATGTAATCACAAAGTTAGATATGTTTGTGTTCACTCCAGCTTAGTGTCTTATCCAATGGTTTGTGGGGATCGCTTTTTGTGTGAATTAAGTGGTTTTGTGTGGGGCTGCTACATAGAATTAAGACTGCAACTTCTAGAGGCCTAAATCAACAGATTAAAGAACAATCTTGTTTTAAAATATGAATTCCAATAATCTTCCTGAACATTTTAAATTACCACTTAATAAAGCTATTGTCTATTAGTACTATTAGTCCTTACAAATGTGTATGCATATGAACACTGATTCAGTCTGCATCTTCAAACTTTAAAATAAAAGTATTATCAAATAGATTAACAAAATTTGCCATACAGAACACAAACATGTATTTTAGATTAAATTTGTTTTAGGTAATATACTGTTAAAATATAATAATAAATTGTGTCCTACCTATGGTGGTTATAACAGTGCCAGCAAAGAAGAAAGAACTTCCCAAATCCCAATGACTGACTTGATTAGACGTGTTTCCTTTAGGATTGACTCCTGCATTTATTGCTGCCACTACCTGCTGCAAGTTTAAAAAGATATTTGTAAATATTTCATGAAAGATAAACAAAAATGTCAGAATATACTGTTCTGTATGTTTGTGAATAGAAATTAGTTTATCAGATGTTACCAAATTGTTTTTTAAAAAATAGACGGGAACATAAATATTGTATTTCTTGGAGTTCTACAACTGACTTCAGTTCTAGAAGTGACAGATCTAAGCCTGAAGTATAATTACATACAAATTGCTCATTTCTGCAATCCTGGGTTACCCTTTGGGTTTTTCATGGGTAAGGATTTAAGAGTCTGTAAGTCATTAGGAGCCAGTACAAAGCCCAGGGCAGTGAGTGGTGAGAATCTCAAAACTTCTGAAGGCGGTCTCCAAAGACCTTAGTAGTTACAAATATTAGTTTGTATTCACTTCCCTAATAATTCTTTCCAGCCCCAAATATTCTGAACAACCATCACATGGATACCTACTATTTTACAAGATAACAGCTACTTCATGTTACCAAGACAAAAGATGTATACCAGCATAGCATATTGCCTCCCTTACCTACAAACAGGCCCACTGCACTTCATTAATGTGGCACTTACTGATTATACCATAAGCCAATGGTTCCCAAACTGGTAGGTCTTGACCCATCAGGGGAAGATTCTCCTTTAAGTGTGAAAAACTCACTTTCAGTTTCAGCCAAAATCAGGAAGTGGTTTTTTGTTTTTGTTTTTACTTTTTAACACATTTTCAAGCCTCTGGGAGGGCTACAGAAAGGGTTTCAGGCCCCAGACCCTCCAGAGAGCCATAGCAACCCCCAGGTTAAGTTTAAAAGTCCCTTCCCTGCCCAGCAGCAGCATGATCATGGAGATTGTGCTGCTATTGTCCCCTTCACCCCAACCACACAAAGACTTACAGCTGAGGTTTTCAAACTGGGGTGTCGCAATGCCCCAGACTGAAGGTCCTGGTCCCTGCCCCCGTAAATGGTGGAACAGCGTTCATATAGGCACCAGTGCTCCCGTGATTGCACTGGTGCCAAGTGAAACAAATGTTTTGCCTGACTTACCAGGGTCTCACCAGCCTTCTGGGATGTGTGTGTGTGCAGGTAGCCCGCAGACCCTCTGCAGGCTCTCTGCACCTTAAAAATGCTTCAGGTTGTGATCACAACCCAAAGCATTTTTAAGGTGCAGGGAGGCCTGCAGAGGGGTCCATGGGCTCCCCACACACCCCTAGAGGGCGAGCGCAGCCCCCCCCCAAGTAAATCAGGCAAAATGCCTGTTTCCCCCGGTGCCAGCGTGGTTGCAGGAGTGCTGTTGCAAACCCCCTCCACCCTACCACAAATATTTACAATGCTTCAAACTCTCCCTGAGAGTTTGAAAACCTCTGATTTACAGGGTTCCCAAATTCAGAGTAGGACTTTGGGAACCACTGCCGTAAGTCATTATTTCACCTTAGGAAGGGACTCATGAGCCATACAGATGCGACATTCCTGTGTGACTCCCCTCTGTTACCCAGTTTACCAGATGTGCTCTGTTACTTGGTCACTCGGAAGTACTACTACAAGGAACGATCGCTGCCACATACTAAGCTGGTTAGGTTTTCAAAAGCCTTTGATGTGTTTTACAGCAACATTCACTGTATAGAGGTGATCTGGAACCTAACCCACCATATTAGTGAGGTATGGATGCATATGAGATGTTCAGCCCAGTCCTAGCTAAAAAAAAACCCAACAAATGCAGCTTACGCTGCATTGCTTACGCCAATGGAGCTTACACTGCATCTTGCAGGGTGCAGTTTTGATAGGGGAGGCAGTCCCAGAGGCCTCCTCAAGATGTCCAGACTGCCTGTCCCTTGGTACAGTGGCACTGAAACAGCGGCCACTAAATCCCGAAAGGCCATGGAGGCAGCCAGAGTTCTCCTCAAAGTAAGGGAACATTTGTTCCCTTACCTTTTGTTAAGCTCTGGCAGCCTGTATGTGTCTACTCACAGCGCAATCCTAGAAGGCACGTAGTGCTGACCCGTCGTTGCGTCAACGCTATGTGCTTAGTGCTGACGCAGGGGCACCAAGCAGCACCCCCGGGGCGGCACTAAAGTTCTGAAGCAGACGTTACTCGTAATGTCGACTTCAGAGCACCAACAGAGAGCCTCCCTTGCACCAACCGAAACCAGTCGGCACGAGGGAGGCTCTGTGCTGAGGCGGCACAGGAATTGGTTGGAGGGAGGGAGGCGGGGCGGGGCAGGCTCTGGAGGTGGCCATACGGAGGTGGCCATCATAAGCCCGTCCGCAAGGCTGCGAGACCCCAATTCAGGCCACGCGGTCTCCTTGGATCTGCGCGCGCTCTTTAGCGGGCGCAGATTGAGGGGCACATAGGGGAGGCTACAGCCTCCCCTACGGTAAGGAAGCACATGCTCCCTTGCCACGGGGAGGCTCCAGCCTCTCCTAAACAGCGTTGGATATGGCGTCAGCCTGGCCAGTCCGGTGCTGTTTAGGATTGCGCCCTCAGTTCAAGACCAGCTCAACCGCTGGCACAGATCCAAGTAGACCCACGTAGAGCTTGCAGGTGTAGGAGGAAGAATAGGATCTGGCAGCCACCTCCTTCACTGTCCCAGCCCCAATCCTGGGCCTAGGCCATCTTCCTCCCACCCTGCCTCTGTCCAGTCTCACTCCCACACTTTCTTCTACCTTCCCCCTGACCTGAAATGCCTTCTGGCCGCTTGGCATGACACTTACCACTGTTTACTTCTGGAGCTCCTCCAACTAGCTGGAGGCCCAGAGCCCACCAGCACTGATCTTTCTGCCAGTGCCACTGTCATTCTAGCTGCCGTGAAGTGCCTTATGGCACTTTTGCAATGGCCATCTCCCAGACAATGCACAGGAGACCAGTACTGGCCCAGGATTTTATAGGACCATCATTATACAAAACCAAAGGAAGATAACGAAAACTAGAAAGTGGCAATTGTCAACTGAAACTATGAAGAAGCTGGCTATACCTTTCTCCTAGTTGTCAATGACCAGAACACACACACCTAGTTGAAAAACTGTAAATTTCCTAAATGGAGTTTGATCTAAAGCAGGGGTCTCCAAAACACTGCCCAGGGGCCACATCCAGCCCACCACCAGATTTTATCTGGCCCACAGCAACTTAAAATATTTGCCATTTTTATTCATTATATATCATTTTCAGTTTAAGCATGGCATTGTTTCTTTGCAAGCGTCACATTTCTTTTTTGTTCTGAATCCCATCATGTTGATTGCAAAAAATACCCAAGTAAAACTTATTCATTCATTTAAATTTCATTCATTCAACAGATTTTTTTTGGCCTGTGAAAATCTGTAAAATATACAATATGGCCCTCCTACTGAAAAGTCTGGAGACCCCTGATCTAAAGAATATGCATATTTTGTTCTATATTCCTGTATCGACCTGTAGATAGTAGTATCGGGAAAAGGAACTTATTAACACCCAGAGACAAAGGTAATTGAATGCCTCTTCAGCTCAAATAAGCTCTGATCTAAGTATAACTCTTTGGGTACAATTCCTGACATCATAGGCTTCAATGCCAAAAATAGCCAATAAAATTAATGAAATTTCTACAGCAGTTTTTAAAAGTGGACTTTCAAAAAATATATATTTACACCATGAGCTTATTCGTGAATAAAACAATCCATGGGTGCAATTTAACTTGCATGAAACTCAATGGCGCTCTCTCTCTCTCTCTCTCTCTCTCTCTCTCCCTCTCTCTAGGTTTTAATGGATGAAGATGAATCCCTGACCCCAAACTATTTTCTATGAAAACATCAATATTAAAAGAAACTACTCCAGATAGTTAAAATTGCAGATAGTTAAAATTAAAATAAAATTTCATGCTATCTTTATATTCAGTAAGCCTGATGTTTCATGGGCCTCAAAATAACAATAAATTTAATTGCATTGGTTATATTCATACTAACTCTTACATATTCTGAATCATATACTCACAATGAAATCATTGCCCATTTGCCTCTATACATGAACAATGGTGTAATATAGGGAACAATTAAAATACATTAACATTTCATTTTGTGACAGCTAAAATAATTGAAACACTCGCTGAAGAAATAACAGTATAGATCTTTCACTGCTTTATTGACTTCTGATCAAAATACTTGCATCACAAAAGAAGGCGTTTGCATTTTGGTGTTGATGGGCAGCTCAGTTCTAACTTGCACTGGCGCAACCAAACTGCATGGCCTGTACTGTATCCAGTGCAGGTTAGAGGCAGCTGGAGTTCTCCTTGGGGTAAGGATATTTTTACATTGCCCCAGACTGTCTTATGGGGCTACCTGGATATCCGCCGTCTATATAGTGATGCTATATCAATGACAGAAATCCAAGCAGCCTGCTGTAATGCCAGCTGGGCTGGTGGTGGGTTAGGATACAGTGGAGGAGGCCAATGCAGAACCCACCTCCTCTTGGGCCCAATCCATTCGTGTTCCTCCCTTACCCACCCAGAAATGCTTTCTCCTCATCTCCAAAGCTCCTACCTGTGAGCTCCTACCTGCTACCCACCTGTGAGCCAGTCAGTATGGAACGTACCTCGGCTGGCAGACAGGAATTCAGATCCAGTACTGGTGCTGCCTCCTCATCAACCATTGTTAGGCTGTTATTCTGCTATGTAAACTGCTTTGTGAACTACTTTTTGTGGAACAGTGGCATAAAAATACTTTTAATTATAATTAGTGATGCGTATTATTATTTATATACCACTGCTCAGCAAAAAATAATTCACAAAGCAGTTTACATAGCAAAATAAATTTATATATACAGTATACACTGTGTGCGCATATGCAAGCACAAACACACACTTATGAAAATGAGCACATTTATTAAATTGAATAATTATTGTATTTCCTTTCAACTGAAGTATACAAGTAAAGTTGCTGTGATATATGGGGATGAAACAGCAGTAGAAGTCCAAGAGCTTGCTGGGGTTAACTGAGCATGCGGTTTGTAGCACAGCTATAGTATACCACATTTACACGAATCAGCTGGAAGGAGAGGAAAAGACACAGAAAATTCCTCTGGGCATACCCAAAGGCTTACAAATGCCCAATGAGGCCAACAACTATTTAACTTTGAGCAATATGAAACCTACTAAAAGACAAGCCTATGAGCTGAAACTTAGATATCTGGGGGCAGCTAGAACTTGGAGCACCTCTGAGCAAGCCAAAATTATGATATATTCTAATAAAATCATTTCCATGTATATGTCACTTAGGTACTATGCCATACTTTCAAAATGTTAACATTAGAAATGACCAAAAAGCAGTTCTCTTCATATCCTCTTCTCTTCTGGCTACACCTATAAAACTGAAGGGGCTGCTCATACTGAAGCTTCTGCTTGAGACAAGATGCTTCTACACAGTTTATGTAATTGAAACTATCATTATTTTGCTTTTTGTTTATTTAAACATAGGTCTAGAGAACAGCTAAATTGCTATGTTATCTGGGGTGTTTCATTTATTTATTTGAAGAATTTAAACTCCGCCTTTCTCATGCCAAAGCAAATGCCCAAGGCGGCTTACATGAGCAGGCTAGTCTAAACCACCATTTTTTTCAATGGGGTTTTTACAAATATACAGTATTCTTGTGATCCGCCAATCCTCAGTCCCAGATGTAGCCATCACAGTGTGGTTCTCTCCAGTGGTGTCATTCAAATGATTTAGGAACAGGAACTCACTTTTGATTGGCACTTGTCGGGAACCCGGAACCAGCCACGGAGCCCGTTAGGATCCGGAACGCCCGTTCTGGTCCGTTCCCCCTGAATGACATCACTGGTTCTCTCCTTTGGCTGCATGCCATCCAGCCTCAGCAGGCAATCGTAAGTCAAGCCTGGACAGGTCCTCAAGGTCGTATTCCATTCTTTTGCCGGCTGGCCTATTTATTTATTGTTTCTATGTCATCCTACCAATAGTTGCCTAAGTTGTTTGAGGCAGTTTGCAGTACTATTTAAAACAATAGTAAAGCTATTTAACACTAACCAATTTGTTAGTGGTATAGTCCAGATATAGGTTTCAGCCACTGTGGGATTTAAATGACTATATGGATTTCACAAAGCCTTTTATTCCAGAACTTGTTAGCTATCAAAAAAACATGAAGTTATATGAGTAGTGATTGAGTTGTTGAGCACTATTCTAAGGGCCAAACCTAAATATGACCCAATGGGATGGTAAGCTTTTTTATTCATAGCATGAGTGAAACCTAGTGAAACCACAGTAGAAGTGCAGGGTGTTGTTTTTTTTAAATATGTTGCCCCCACTGTGGTTTTGATTCTTATTGCAGTCTTACCTGAATGCAACTTTAAGTTTTAAAAAGCTTCCATTGAATGCTAATGACCGAGGGTTTTTTTAAAGCAAAAATGGGGGCCACAGGTGGACACAATCAGGATAACATCACGATACTAATGGCCCTGCCATAATTTCACATAGGTTTGGTGGTCTCACATAGGCTATCAAAAAAATTACCCCCTTTGCGACTGCTTAGTGCATGCCTAATTTGGCCCCAAGCTGCATATTGGTGAATTGATATAATCCATACATGCTCCATTGGTGGTTAGGATCCGAGTTGTGTTTCTTTTGGCAAACCTACAGCCCACGCTTAAAGACGCACAGACATATTTCAATGGTGTAAACGTTCTAGTTATAAATCTCTCCACCTGGAAATGGTAACATACTCCCTAGTGTAAATGTTACACATTAAATCAATACTACTTTACAAGGTAATTTGGGTTTTATTATAGTACTTCAATATTGCATTACCAGACAATCCACATTTTGTAACCAGCTTACTGTCCTTTCCAAAACAATGAATTAAATGCTAACTGCTCACACAGCCCCTATTGTTAATTTGGCTACACTAAACCATATTCTGATTATGTGATTTTATAAGTGTATTACTTCATTGTAGACTATAATTTGATAATCTATTAAACCAACCATTTTCAACCACTGCGCCATGGCACATTGATGTGCCACAAGAATTTGGGATAGGGTCATTCATTAGTAGGGACATTGGGGGATGTGAGTCCCCCACTGGCAGCATAGCGTGCCTTGTCAATTGTCAAAAAACAACTGATGACTTGGCATAAAAAAACCGATGACTTGGCAGTGCTTTGCCAGCGTGCTGAGAGATGAAAAAGGTTGAAATTCTGTATTAAACTATTCAATTTCAGATCTACACAACACACAGCCCAATCCTATCGCACACCCTTGATGATGATGCAGCCATGCTGACAGAGTGTGCACTACATCCAATGTTGGGTGGGGGGAACCAGAAGGATAACCAGAGGTAAGTAAAAAAAAACTTACTTTTACTTACCTCTGGGCAGGCCTACTGGACACTTATGAAGGCACAATCCTAACCGGGAGTTAGGCCAGCATGGTTAGGCCAGCAAAGTTTGGCCGGCACAAGGGACATCATAAAGTATGTTTAGATTTCTCTTGGAGAGAGAGGCCAGCACACAGACTTTGAGAATGATCCTAATATGCTTTATGGTCCAAATGTTGCCTTTGTGCCAGTCAAACTTTCCTGGCCTAACTGTGCAGGCCTAACTCCAGGTTACGATTGCGCTATTCCTCCTCAAATACACATCAGCAATGTAGCTGGCATACATCTGAGAAAGGGGACAAGGTAGGCTGAAAAATGAGGGATAGGATCCAGCATGCACTTGTGCTACCAACATCCTGTCCAGCCTGCTCCCTATCTTCCCCTCTCCCCATCCCAGAATGTCTCTGACCTCCCCTCCCTGCCCAAAACATACCAACATGGATAAGCCCTTGCATTTGAGTGGGTACAGAGCCGAAGAGACCTGTGTTGGAATGCTCAGCTTGGGACCATCGGTTCACCCTCCTTCTGCCCTGTTCTGTCCATTCCCCACCCCAAGAATAATCACTGCCAGCCAGCGGTGGAAGTGCGCTGAGGTCCAGTGCTGACTGGTGTAGGCCCAGTGCCAGCACTCCCTCCTTTCTTGCTGCAAACATGCTTTACCCAGAGCCAGCGGGACATGCCAGCAATAGCGAGCTCAGATTGGACTCTCAGAGGGTAAATTCTCATGACAATGATTTACTCACTGCAGACTCACTGATGTTCTAGACTTCTGATGAACTGGAAACTGTCAGACAACTACTTTACTATGCACACAGTCCTTCAGAGAAAATAGGTGGAAAATAAATTCACATTTTTTTAGTCTTTGAATTGTCCCATAAAAAGATTACTGCTGGTGTTGGTGTAACACTACTGTATGTACCAGGGCACATCAGACAGTATAATTCTGTTTACAAGGGGCTTGGCTGGACCCAAAGCTCTTGGCGCCATAATTTATTTTAGAGTGCAATCCTAACCCCGGGCTGGAATAGGCAGGCTAACGCACCTGCCCCATATCCATATCCAGCCGGGGGTTGGGGCTGGCTGCCGTGCAACCTGTGGAAAGGAGAAAAACATTCCCCTTCCCCCAGGTAACATGAAGCAATCCATATGGGGCTACCCAGATCTGTGCTAGCAAAATCGCTAGCGCAACTCTGAGCAACCAGATTGTGACTGACCGGGCTGGGATATGTGTACAAAGGACTATGGTTTTGTGTAAATTGCTCCTCTCCTTCGCCATTGTAGCCAATGGTGTTAGCCATTCACCTAACACGCCTTGGTATTGCTTACTGGCCATGGCGGAAAGGGAGAGGAGCACAGCAAGATAAGGCTCCTTGCAAAACTTAGCTTTTCCCCCACACCCCATAGAGCAGCTATTGGTTTATTACTAGAAGTGCTGGATGTGTCACTCTATTTTTTCTTAATTTACAGCTCAATCCTAACAAAAGTCCCAGTGCAGCCTCTGCAGCATCCAATGTGAAACTAGAGACTGCTAGAAGTCTTCTTGGGTAAGAGAACGTTGATTCCCTTACCCTGGATAAAGCCCCAGCTGTTACAATGGGATATCAATAAAGTTGGCACAAATCTGAGCTGCAACTTGTCGAACTTCCAAGCCTGGGGAGGGAGACAGAATACAGAGGTAACCATCATTCCTTACCTGGGCCTGATCCACCTCTCCCCATCCCTGTTCCACCTTCAGTCTTTGGAGTGCCTACCTGTTCTGGCAGGTGCAGGCCTCTGACTGGAGACAGCAGACTGACTAGTCTAGTGTGACAATCCCTTGCATTGCCACGATGCCCCCAATGGCACATTTGCAACAGTATGCATGCCCATCCCACCAGCAATAGCTGGTTTAGCATTGGGCTGTTATAGTGCTGTATGGTTTAGTGGTTTGGGAGTAGAACTAAGACTTGGAAGAGCCAAATTCAAATTCCTACCCAGCCATGAAGCTTCCCGGACGACCTCGGGCCAGTCGCTATCTCTTAGCTTCATCTACCTCACAGCGTTGTTGTGAGGGCACTAGGAAACTATGTACACTATCCTGAGCTCCTTGGAGGAAGCGTGGTATAAAAATGTGGAAAAGAAATAAAATAAATAACTCCGTGATTCCATCTGCATTTCCATGAATGACATAACCACCACGCTTGTAAACCTGGTGCATGGCTTCTTAAGTTTAGAAAAGGACAGGGGAAATTAGCATCCTGGAATTTATGCACTCAGTGGGGATTTGTTTAATAGCTTTTTGTTTTCAAATTTGCACATTTAGCTGGTGGAGCGGCAATGTTTGCCTCTGCAGTGGCATTCCTATGGAAGGGGCAAAATGCTTAGTGTTGCAGGAGCCTGAGCTCCTGTGTAACATGGCCCCTCCCCCTCTCCTCCAGAGCCATTCGCAGCTCAAAGAGCAAAGCCTCTGAGCTGGCTCTCCAAGCAGCAAATCGCTCTGGAGGTGAGAGATCACATTACACAGGAGCTCAGGCTTCTGAAACAGAGTTTTGCCCACCTTCTTGTAGGAAAGCCACTGTGCCTCTGACAACCCAGCAGGATATTTTCTTGTACAACACCTATTTTAAAACCTTGAACAGCTTGGCACAATGTTGTTCTACTTCTTTGGCATGTGTGAAATGTGCTTTTGCCAACTGGAGCTTTGAAGGAGATTTCACAAAACAGGCACCATCCAATATAGTTAGGGTTACCAGATACAAACTGGGACAGAGCAGCTTTACCTTTAACCATTGTATAGAAGAGGGAATTTGGGCAGGTGCAGCTCATCATGGAAGGGTTGCAAAAGCTGCACCTGCCCAAATTCCCTCTTCTATACAATCGTTAATGGTATATGCACTCTGTCCAGTTTGTATCTGGTAGGCCTATATATGGTGAGCTGTGAAGAGTCCTGCATAATCAGAAATAGTACCAAGAAAAAAGAACTGATTCAGGTACTTCACTATTGCAAGTAAGCTTTATCCTGTGTTGCTTAGGTAAAAATCTGGCTACAGATCACTTGTAAAACATTTGTCTGTGAATCTACTTTCCTATTTAGTCTCAAATTTTTGGTAATGTATTGAAAAAAGCAAGTTACACTTCCATGAAAAATCTACAGACAACTGTGCCACACTTTACTCTTACAACTGAATAGGTTACACTATATATTATTAGATACAACCTGGGACAGTGTATCTAATACCTTTAACCATTGTATAGATGAGGAAATTTGGGCAGGTGCAGTTCTTCATGGAAGGGTTTCAAAAGCTGCCCCTGCCCGAATTCCTTCTGCTATACAATGCTTAAAGATATAGGCATGCTGTCCCAGTTTGTATCAGGTAACCCTCGCGATATACATTTTCAGATATCAATGTAACAAGTATATGGTAGCCTATAGAAGCAAAAAGATTTTTTGATAATAATGAGAAATTTTCACTACATATAATTTCAGATTGAGTATCACTGCCATCTAAGGCTTTGTGGGGGGACAACAATGGAAAGGGCCTTTTTACTAGTGGCTCTCCATTGTAGAGTGACCTCTACAAAAACATCTATCTGACTCTGATTTATTTTTGGCAGCTGTGTAAACTTTTCTCTCCCCCACCCCAGGGCTTTTAGGGCACAATCCGAACCTGCAGTTAGGCCAGCATACGTCCCTTTTGCCAGCCAAGGAGTATTGCAAACACACCATAAACCACATTTGCAACACTCTCAGAGTTAGTGAGGCCCACACATGGACATGTGCCATTCTCCCTCACTCTGAGAATGTTGCAAACCGTGCTTTTTGCAACACGTTTGTGGCTACATGGGTAGCCACAAAAGCTACCCATGTGTTTACTTCCTCACTACCACCACCACCACCACCCCCCACTGAGGCCTACTAGAATTTAGGAAATGGCACAGAGACCATCCATGATTGGCCCTTTCATACATTACTACTATGACATGATCCCAGTCATGTCAAAGTGATATTCTAGTGATGGTATCTGATTCTACCACTTAGATAACATATGACATATGACTTCATATGAAGACATATTACTTCAGTTACTGACTGGTGGATTTCCCCAGTTGGGAGCACGTATATATCATATGCGGCCCAATCCTATCTAAAGGAAGCAGCTGAGGAACACATGAGCCACTGGCACTGGCTGCCACAAAAGCACCGTAAAGCACTGCATCACTGTGTGGGGATTTAACTAGTCTTGGGCTGTTAGTCCAATATAAATACTAGCACTTTCTTTTCTGCTGGGATTGTCTCTCACAGACTTCTCATGTGAAACTATGAGTTCACAAGAAGGGCAATCCTGATTACCTCCCTGTAAATTTACTCAATCTAGCTGAAGATGTATAAAGACTTTTCAAGTGCTGTGAGTTTTGGGAAGTTTCAAAGTTCAGACTGGACAAAATTTGAGGAGGAAACTAAATTCAAGCATGTAAGAAAGACAGCCAAGCCAAAACTCCACATCAATTTTATCATATAAATCCCCAGTAGAAAAATCTGCCATTTCTACGAAGGCAGTTTATCACAGCTATATCTAAAACCCCTATGTTCAAATCCTAACTAGCTTGGAAAGTCTCATTCTCTCAATACTGAATAAGCTTCTAACACACCCAAAAAGTGCTTGGTACTGGGCTACAGGGAAAGACAGGACAGACAGGCAGACCCTATAAAAAGAATACAGTGAAATGAAAATGAAAAAATGGAAGGTCCATTGATGATACTGGGACTATGAATGAATTAAAGATTAAAAGTGCAACATACACCTAGCACATATAGCTAGCACGTATCAGCGATACGACAGTCAGTTCCTCCCTACATCCACTATTAAAATTAGTTCTTGCTAGAACTGTACTAATCAAAACAGAATGTGTGCATGGGTATAGTTCTAATATAAGTGGTTCATATCTGCACACACAGGATGCCCACTTCAAAACACTTTGTTCATGTCAGTTGTTACCATGAACCTAATCAATGTGGCACAATCCAAACAGGTCTGCTCAAAAGCAAGTCCTATTGAATTCATGAAATTTACTCCCAAGTAAGTGTGTGTAGGACTGAAGCCTTAGAGTACTAAAAAAAAGTATATTCAAACAACATTGAATTTAAGTCTGGAATAAGTTAACAAGCAAATACTGTCTGAAAGCAGGACATTATAGTGAATGAATATATTCTGTAATTTTCTTGACATGCACTCTATCATTAGCATAGTCTAATTCCCTACTATTGCATTATGTTTACCTTTTTATCTTTCGGAAGATTCAGTTCTGAAATAGTGTTTATGTTTTCAATCACACAGGAGAACAATCCCCGCTGAAGCAAAACTGTTATTATAATTGTACCATGAATGAGCAAGTGAATTCTTCTGCTTGACACAACATATTCTCAAGAGCAAATAAGTAACTACAAAAGATAGCAGGTTGGCAGAAGTAGAGGGCAAATGTCTAACAAGAAGAGTAAAAAATTTCTTCTGGCACTACCTACTTTACAATTGCAATCAGCATGCAAATTGTAACACAGGAGCATTCTACTGTTCCACAGGGAGGAATCATAAATGAATCTCTTCAGTAGAACACCAACATGGTAACCAGGTGTATTCAAGTGGACTAAAGACACTTCCTTAAAAAAAAAAAAGGCTTCCAACCAGTTAGGTCACTGAGTACAGTTACACTTTTCTTGTTCTGTACTGAAGCCCTATGAGGGTAATTGTTTGCATTGAAATATATAAGCACACTAGCAATGTATGGATGTGAGAGCAGGACCATAAGAAAGGCAGAGTGCCGAAGAATAGATGCTTTTGAATTATGGTGTTGGAGAAGACTCTTGAGAGTCCCCTGGACTGCAAGGAGATCCAATCTAATCAGTCAATCCTACAGGAAGTCAAGCCTGGAAGGACAAATGCTGAAGCTGAAGCTCAAATACTTTGGCCACCTCATGAGAAGAGAGGACTCTTTAGAAAAGACCCTCATGCTGGGAAAGATTGAAGGCAAAAGGAGAAGGGGGCAGCAGAGGATGAGATGGTTAGATAGTGTCACCGAAGCAATGAACATGAAATTGGGCCAACTGCGGAAGCTAGTGAAGGTCAGGGAGGCCTGGCGTGCTGTGGTCCATGGGGTCGCGAAGAGTCGGACACGACTTAGCGACTGAACAACAACAATATAAGCACAAGACTTTGGCAGCTTCAATGAGTTCCACATGCACTGCATGAGAATATAAGGGATCTGATGCTGTTTTGGTACTAAGAGTTTCATCCTGATTAACAGTGGACTTGGGCCCTTAGCTGTGTAAGACTGAAAAGTACAGACATTTCATAGGAACAATTGACTACTATTCTTTTAAAGAAAAATATACTCTACTTCAAAAAACAAAGGGAGAAGAAAAATTGTATAACCAAAAAGAACCCCAACTGTTATTTTCAATATAAATATCCCTACTGCCTACCTTTGTATAATTACTTGTATATCCCACTAGAACTAATGGGGCTTAATGAGGACCAATGGACTTAACTCAATAAGTGTACATAGGACTATGGTTTTAGTGTAATGATGTGCCTCTGTTCTCCTAGTAGTAGGGACAGTTTTCTAAAGAGCACTGACAAAAATTAATAAGCTTTTGTCAGTACAAGATAATGTATACCTAAGACGTTCTACTTAAATGCACATGCTTGTTATAAAGAACTATTTACACATAGTTTTGCCTCAAAATAAGCTCCCATAGAATACAATGAAGAAAGCTTTTGTTTGGTTTATCCATTTGTTTTGTCAGACAATATGATTATAGGACAACTTATCCAATATTGCATCTGATGAAAAACAATTTAAGAAGCAGAACAGAAGCGTTCAGTGAAAAGATTAGTTTTAATGCAGGCCCAGTATCCAAAACAGGATTAGCAATGATTTTTGAATATGAAGACCTGAGTCAAATTATTTGTGCCAATTGTTGTGTCTTACAAGTATCAGCCATGGTGCATAGTGTTGATCCTGGCATAGTGGTTTACAGAGGACTTGCATCCTTGACTTTCAAAAGAACTATGAAACTAATAAACAACATTCCCTTTAGAACTGGCAAGAACGTACTTTTTAACAAGGAATTACAGTACCTGAATTAGGTCTTCAAGTTCCGTGTCATTCACACAGGAATGGTGGGATACAAAGAGCTGCTTCTGGATCACAATGGTTGTTCTCTGGTTAGTTTCATGTGGCTGCTCCAGTGCTTTGAATACAGTAGCTCCAATAATTAAATACAAAACTACCACCAGAAAAATGGTTGAGACCGTCTTCCATTTCATAACATTAATTGTTGGCTCACTCTCCTCCCGTGAAGCAAGCACAGTGGGTTTGGTGGAAAATGACAGCCTGGGTTTGGAATTCTGAGTGGCAGATTTGGGATCCAGCAAGTCAGGTGCCGCCACTAATAAAAGAAAAACAGAATGTTAATTTTTACAAGGCTTGTCACAGATTTATTTAGTGACTCTTCTTCTTCTTGCTGGAGGGTTAGAGAAAATCTATTAATTCATGTGACAATTTAAGTTCAGGGACACCTGGCTGCTTGCACTGCAAATGAACTCCACTTGGCCATCCTTACAAGAGTTCAGGATAGAACCATGTGTGGCAGCAACCTGTCATGACTGTATTACTCAATTCATTTACTTCAGTGGTCCCAAACTTTTTAGCATTGGGACTCACCTAAAAAAAAAAGTTTCATTTTACCAGCAACTCAAGCCTGTGTGGCTGGAATGTTGATTGGGCAGCAGTGCTCCCCGAAAGTAGCAGGTTGTTTAACATAGCCTAATCTGCCCTGTCAATTTTGTGACCCACCAAAAATAAGGTCATGACCCACTGGTGGGCCATGGACCCACAGTTTGGGAACCACTGACATATTCTGATAACCTTACTGTAATAGTTGCGGTTCAAGACTTACCAAAAAGCCTATATTTAAAAGCCCAAGCCTACTCATATCTAAGAGCAAAAGCCAATGACTGTCTACTCAGAAATAAGTCCCATTATAGGCAATGGGGCTTACTCCCATGTAAGTGTGAATATGATTGCAACCTAAATCACAAACGTACTATTAATGATATAACGACCATACTGATAATGATTGTTGTTTCTGATAATTACATACTTCATCATCACATCCTTTTCTCAATTTAATTCTTTCTGATTTATTTTAGGTACTGGTTTTGAGACTGCCAAGCAGTTTTTCAGTTCAGCATTGAACTTTTAACATAAAATAATCCTTTCTTAATTCTTAAATCCTATGTACATACACACATCCTATGTACTGACATCACAGAATGCATCATTAGAGTATTTGCACCTCTGCCTTCTCCCCTGTAAGACTTTCAACAATAATTTATCAGTGCCTGATAAGGTTTCTTAAGGGAAACCTTTTTTTAATAGAAGTGTGTTGGGGCTTGAAAAATTAATGCTCATGGCTGGAAATTTAAAATAATTCTCAGGTGCTCAAGGTCCTTGGATTTCCCCAAACTTATGAAATAAAAATATTAGAGGACATTTTCTGAATTGCAACTACACTAAAAGACAATATCTGTGATATATGGCCCCCACAACTCTACTATTTATTACTAGTTGAACAGGTCACATCAGCATATGTGAATGTGTGAACTCCCTGAGATACTGATTATACTGTGTGTTAATTTTTTGTAATTATTAATTTACTTTGAGGAGCCGTACTATTTCAAGCAGCAGTAGGGAAATCCCACACCCAAAAGCAGATATAAAACTTTTTCTCCTGCGTTATCACTACTCTAAAAAGTGAACATGTCTTTGGCTGCAATCCTACAAACACTTTCCTGGGAGCAAGCCCTGCTGAACACAACAGGTCTTACTTCTGAATAGACATGCATAGGCTTGAACTATTAATGGTACAAAGAGTAGTGTACCATTATCCACAGCACAGTGTACATTATTTAAGAAGTTAAACAATAGCATTACAGCACCTTCAACCTAGAGAGACACATAGGCACGAAGGTTTTAGAAATGGGCTTTGAAGAAGATAATCATCCATAGCAAATTGTTTAATACAGTGGACATGAACTTAAAAAAAACATTTTAAGGATGGGAAAGAATGAAGCCATGGAGGAGAAACCCCAAATAATCATTCCTGGTGACTCATCACACATACACAGTGTTGTCATCTAGTTATCCTTTTTTCTTTTTTTCCCAATTCCTAGAAAGCTAAGACTTGAGATAACACCTGCACATGCCAAATTCCTTCAGTTGCTATGGATGGCTCACAACTTTTCCACTGGACAAGGACAATGATCCAATCAGCTGCTTCTGTCTGCCCAAAGACGCAGCCTTACAACCACCTTGCCTTGCCTGCAAGAGATGTGATTGAGCTAGTCCCATTGATTTCAAGGAGAGTGTTCCAGAGTCAATGGTTTGAGGATGGCAACTGAATGGTGCATAGCCTAGAGGGTTTCATGTAAGCTCCCTTTTGACTGATGATGGCCATGTCTTGACACTTAGTAAGGCAATCTACTAGGTGGTTGAGCTGCAGTTACCAGCAGTCAAGCCCATGGACTTCAGTGGGTTTAAACTGACAAAAATATACTTTGCCATCAGTATATCAGGCTGAGAAATGTGTGATGGGCAGAAAAAGGAAGTAAGGGAGAGAAAAGGGAGCCATCACAATCTCACCATTACTAAATGCAGCCACTATCACTCTTATTTCTCTCCCCCCCTCCAGCATGTTGTCAACTTGCTCCATCTTACCCCCTCCCCACAAAAATGGAGGCATTCTAGGCTTATTGCAACAGCCCTCCTGCTATTCATCAGGACATTCTGTTCTTTTTCTTTTTTTAATAGCACCCCCCTCTGCCCAGATGCAATGCACACCCCTCCTCTGAAGGAAATCCTGGCACCCTGGGGAAGTGCAGTCCCCTTGATCCACTCCCCTTCACAAAGCTGTATACAGCTAAGCTAGGAAAGGGGGGGTGGAGAATGGCAGAGGAAATCTCCTCCACTGAACATCACCGCTGTGCTCTGTACTGCTGCTCAATCAGCTTTTCCCCAGCCTTCACTGACCATCCATCTCCATCACCCTTCTTAGCCCTACTGAGGCTCATCCACCTTGCCAAGATTCAACCCCCACCTCCAGATAAATAAGAAGTCTTCACCCTGGCAGGGACAAACCCCTGTGGACGTTTTAAAGGCATCAGGAGAAAGAAATTAATCCTCATGCGTCTTCGCCCTTCTTCCAATTTTGGGTGGTTTTTTTTTGTAAAGATGCAAGCACAGACCCCACCATACACAAAGATGCTCTTGAAGCTGTTTGCAAAATTCCCCCACTTCTTATACCTATAAAGATGGCAACATATTTGGAAAATCCCCGGACGATGGATTTCCCGGACCTTTTGCTTGATTTCTCCCGCCCGCCTGCCCCCCCCCCCGCGAATATCCCCAGCCAAAGCTACCCACGCCCCTTGAACAAAGATGTAGTGTAACGAAGCGCCTATGAGCCAAGGTGTTGCATGCAGCAGAAGAGCCCATGCAATAGGGATGGCGAGGGGGGGGGGGAAGGGGAGGCAGAGAATGGATGGTGGGAAGGGGCAACACGGGCTCTCCTGCAAAGGGGTGGGGTGGGTGGGGTTGGGGGGTCCCCTGTGCACTAGAGCGAGGATGCATCGGCAAAGCAAAGAAGCATGCAGCATTTTCTCTCTCTCTTTTTCTTTCCAGGCAGCCTTTCGAGCCAGCAAGACGCGCCATTGTAACGAGTACTCACTTCTTATTTACAGACCCGGTGCCCTCTCCTCGCTTCACGGGCAGGCATTTTTTCAGGGCTCGGGGAGGCAGAGTTTGAGAGCAAAGAGGGGAAAAAACCGGGGTGGGGTGGGGGGGTGGGAGAGGAAAGGGGAGGGGAAAAAAAGAAAAGAAAGAGGAAGGAGCAGCGCGTGGGTCTGAAGAGGGACCCCAGAGATAGAAAGCGAGAAAGACACACAGGCATGCGGGCACACGCACACGCACACTCCCCGAGGCACCCAAAAAATAAAAATAAAATCAAGAGCGGCTTGGCTGCTGAGCCCGGATTCCACGCGCGCCCTCTTGCTGGGGTGTGTGAGCTGCCTGCGCGCGCCTATCTGTGCGCGAGTGTGTGTGTGTGTGTGTGTGTTGTGTGCAGCGCCTCGTGCGTGCGTCTCGTGCGGTGTCTGGGTGCCTGTGCAAAGCAGCCGGCTCGCCAGCCAAGGTGTGTATGTATGTATGAATGTACGTGTGTGTGGAACTCCCTCAGCTCTCCTCCTCCTTCCCTCCACTACGACGACCACCGCCGCCCTCCTAAGCCTTCGCGAGCGCCGCTCGTTCGGCTGCGATGTGTGTGACTCGCACTCGAAAAGCGAGAGCCAGGTCGGCCGACACGGCTGTTTCCCAGAACACGCAGCCTTTCCCAGTCACGGCTTGGGGTCGGTTTGGAAAGGAGGGGCACTTTCCACGCTGAATTGGGGAGCGTGAAGCCGACTCGCTCTCCCCGCTCCCCGGATAAGTGTCTGGTCACTGCAGGAAGCCCCAAGAACTTCTGGTTTCTGACGGGCGACCTAAAGGTGGCTCCCTCTGGGGATGTTCCTTCCGGTCCGCTCGGGACTCTTCTCGCTAAGGCGCCTGACAGCCACTTCTTCTCTCCCCCCACCTCGTGCGCGGACTCCGGCACGTCTGGTTCGTCCCCACTACTCTGCTCTTTCCCCGCCAAAATAAATAAATAAATAAATCAGACGTTGGATAGGTTGGAGACCGGAGCGCTTCACTTTCCACGTGGCCACCCAGCCTCCATATCCCATGGACCATTCTGGACAGAGCGCTGAGGGACTTCATCGAGTAGCCCAGGAGACACCTAGTGAGAAAAAGATTGTGGATGGCTGCCACACTGGAAGTGGAGGAGAAAGAAAGTGCAGCCTTTGCCAAATGGGAGGAAAGGATAATCGAGACATACTCTGCCCATTAGAGTGGATCCTTTTGCCCTGACCCCAAGGAGATCTCTTGCTGCTTCTGATCAATAAACCTCAGGTCAATGCAAGAAGAAGAAAAGGTGAGAAGGGGGCATGCCCAGGCACTTTCAGAGGTGACATGGAAACTAAGCCTGTGTGACAGTAGCAAGTGCAGGATAAGAAGCAAAACAAAAAACAAGGAATCTTATTGTATCTTAAAGACTGACCAATTTATCGTTGCATAAACTTCAGTCTATGTCATCACATAACTCCCATAGCCAAGCTAGCTCACATATATGAGAAATATATGTTTAAGTACCTGCTAAAAAAACAACTCCCTGAAGATAGAAAAGTAGCCAATGAAGCACTGCATGTGAATCTAAGCTAGCTAAAGTCTTTGGGAATCAGATGAGTGGTTTCAATGCACCTGAATCCTGTGCTAAATGTAGCATTGGCTGCCTACTTCTTCAGCCTCAACTATTCCCCCATCTAGCCTGTCCATACTTGAGAGCGAGGCTATAAAAAACAGCAGATTTATTTGCTGTAGCTCTTTGCAAGATTCTACTTAAGAATGCAAGTGAGGAGCATGCTTAAGTACCTGCTAAAAAAACAACTCCCTGAAAATAGAACAGTAGCATGTCAGGGAAGAGACTGAGTTCTCCCTGGTGTGCTAATTTTGTATATAAAAAGGTAAAGGTTTCCCCATGACAGAATGGTCTAGTCGTGACCGACTGTAGGGGGCAGTGCTCATCTCCATTTCTAAACCGAAGAGCCAGTTTGTCCTAGGACAAGCTTCCGTGGTCATGTGGCTGGCACAACTTTATACCAAAGCGCATGGAACACCGTTACTTTCCCACTGAAATGGTACCTATTCATCTACTTGCATTTTTAAATGCTTTCAAACTGCTAGGTTGGCAGGACAAGCAAGCAATGGGAGCTCATTCCATTGCGCAGTCTTGAACTGCCAACCTTCTGGTCAGTACCTTCCATCAGCAAGCTTGCAGCTCAGCAGTTTAACCCGCTGAGCCACCACATCCCTTAATTTTATATATACAGGATGTGATATCTCCCACTTGAAATTTGAAGACACACAATTTAACGAGTTGTATTACATGCTGCTAATTGTACAGCCTGGCCCCAAAATGTACCATTGTAGAACTAGCACAGTTGTCCATTAGCTCAGTGGGTTTCCCATTTTAAGTGCTGGATGTCCCTAACTAACAAGGGTGTTAGAATGAAACTATAATCACAAATTGGGAGCACAAGAAGATATTGAATCAATGTGTCATAACTGTACATGACAGATCACACATAATGGTGGAACCAACACTTAACAAACCATGCTTTGCTGAAAGGCAGGTCTTAATCCCACTAGTGGGGTAATCCTACAGGTATATATGTTTACTCGGAAGTAAGTCCCATTGTGTTCAGTGAGGTTGTTCAGTGAGTCCCATAGTGTTCAGGTAGATGTGCAGTTGACCACTCACTTTATCTTTCCCAAAATCTGTATTGGTAAATTTAAGAGATGGGCTTTACCACTATGCCCATCATGCACTAGTTAACCTGCTGTTCTTACATATTGAAGCTGCAGTGCTCAAATCTATGAGAACAATAGGATTAACTCTTTAAGATGCTGGTGTTCCTACAGGGAGGCAAAATGCCTGAGCTCCTGTGTGACACAGCCCTTCCCCCTCTCCTCCAGAGCATTCAAGGTGTGGAAAGCTGGCTTGGAGGCTTTGCTGCAGCCAAATGTTCCACCACTGCTGTGATCGCACACACACAACCCATGCCTCTGAGCAGCTGAAGCCCATGGGTTGTGTTTGCAGGTTCACAGGCATCACAGTAGCAGTACTTTTCAAAGAACTCTGGTGGGGAGGTTCTGACTCACCTGCCACACCTACATCTCTTGTCGCTGCATTGTTGGGCTCAGCACTGTGCCACTCCATGCATGTAGCGGTGCTCTGGGGCTCTTGGAGACTCCACCCATGGGCCAGTGGGGCTTCCCAAGAGAGTCTTTCTTGAGTACCAGAGACGGATAAATTTTAGAACTGTTGCTCTTGTTTACATTTGCGAAACTATTCTAGAATAAGTTGTTTTAGGAGTGTAGCCATAATTTGGCTGTAGGCTTTGGCCCAAATATTACTTACTGTTGAAAGGATCTGCAGAGCTCCACATTTTGTAATAGAGACTCTGGATAGAAAGGGCATCACTACATATTTACATGACCTAATTGTCTTCCGCTGAAGCCTGGAAAATTTCATACATAAAACACCACTCTTCTTTTTCCCTTGAAAAGTTTGTTACCAATGGCCCTGTATAAACACTGCTGGTTCCTCCCATGGGAGAAAATTATTCTTTTCCTCAAATTCCTTTAGCAGTTACATGGAAAAGTGGCATGAGACTTTCTTCTCTCTAGAGGTTGGCTATAAGACACAATAAGTATACCAGGCTCATTTTAAAGAGATACAGTACACAAGTAATATTGGTGGACGTTTTTCAGAAAAAAAATTGTCAACATAAGCCATCACCTGTGCTCAGGAAAACGCATCTGAAACAAGGGCTGAAGAATCAGCTCTTTGATCAATCCATATAGTGAAGGAAATATTTGTGATCCAAAGCATATCATCCTTAGAGAACTAAACCTACAATTTCAGACTCTTGAGAACTTTGAAGCTAAGAAAATGAGATAAAGCGATCATCAACATTGGAAAGGTTATTTCTGTTCCATGTGGGGCAAATAACAATTAGATGAAAAATGCTTTTATGTTTTATACATCAACATTCTACAGACAAAAACAATTAGTCGTTACTCTTGTTAATCTGTTTTCTGGTAACTTTTCTATACATTCTTAGAGCCCTATTCTATTGGACATAGCACTGGTGCACCTGCCTCACCACCATTGCAGAAGTGCTGTAAGGCATTTCAGCACCCGCTGTGAGCCCACAATGCCAGTGTAGAGGCCCATGCTCGTCTGCCTTGGGCCTTTGTGCCAGACAAGATGCAAGACAGAAGCACCTGACTGTAAGTTTCCCCATTGGGCACTGAGAAGGCTTTCTGGGGAACTGGGCAGAGGGAGGGCAGAATGTGGGGAGATCAGGCCCGGAAGGGGGCGGAGACTGGGAGATCCTGCCACCAAAACTTGTACCCCCTTCCAGGCCACAGGATCAACATGGGTCTCCTCAGTTTTGCACCTGCTAAATTGCAGGTGCAGACCCTAGTATCAGGGTCATCTGGGCCACCTGGGCTTGACACAGAGTCAGGGACTTGATCTTCCTTTACCCTGAGGAGACCTCCAGCAGCTTCCCTGACCCCAAAGGGTATGAAACACAGATACCAAAAAATCTTGTAGCACCTTCAAGACCTTTGTTATGCTGAAATAAATGTGGTCATCTTTGTTGCTTTTGCTGCAACAAGACAACATGGTTACCCAGGGCTGACACAGGTTGTTCGGGGCTCTGAGAAAAAGGCCTGCACTGGATATCCAGTAGCACTCACCACCCATTCCGTGATGGTGTATTGGGATGTTACCTCTACCAGTAGTACTCAGGGTAGAGGTAACAGTAATCTGTAATTTCCTGGTTAGGATATGAAAGTCCTTTGTGTGCTCCCTGAGGCATCTGGTGGGCCTCTGTGAGATACAGGAAGCTGGACTAGGTGGGCCTTGGCCTGATCCAGCAGGGCTCCTCATGTTCTTATGCGGGTTCAGAGGCTGGCCTGGCCAGCTGGGTCCTTTTATGGATGTAGGCTCAACCTAGCCAGCCACATCACACCTGTTGTTATGCCCTGACATTGTACCATGGGAGACAAAGATAATTCTTTTGAGGTCAAATATTACACAGATTGCTAGAAGTTTTCTAACTGTGGTTCCAGTTTAAGGAGTGTCCCAACCAAAATCAGTCATGTTTTCAGGTAGTAACTAGTTTATTAATTGTTGTTCTCCCTCCTAATCCTTTTTGTGTTGTGCAGTAAGTTTTGTTCAGAGAGTTAAACCAGTCATGTTGTCCTTCCCATTCATTGCATTTGACAAGTAGTTATTCAGTGCAATTAAAGGCAACTTGAGACATAGTCATATAACAATAGTGGACCACAAATGCGTTTTACAATAAGTAGCTAGATGTAATTAGCAAATTTGAGCTGAAGTATGATATAATGTTGGGAGGGCTCTAGCATCAATACTCTACTTTGAGGATGGCTATCAACAAAATTGCTTCCTATTGAAAACTGTTCCAGACACAAAGGTCATTTCTGGTTTATTTCTAAGTTTCTTCCTATTTGCAACATTGTCCGCCCTTGGTGCTTTCTCAGCTGAAACATTACTCAACAAGACGGTTTTAATAAGAGACATCTTGAATTCCAGAAGGAACAACATCTTGTTGATGTCCAGTGAAAAGAACTGTGTTGCATGCTGTATTTACTTTGGGATTTTCTATTGTTCTTGACAAAGTCAAGCCCTCCTAATATTTTTGTTGTAATACTCACCAGAATATTGTGTGTGACCATATTGCCCTCCAATTTGGAGGTGACCTTTGAACAGTTTGAAGTACGAGCACTACATTAGTTTTGAACTTTATTAAGCAAACAATCCCTGACAAAACATACCGCAGACAAACAGTCACGATCAAGTAAGGGCTGAGGTCACAATATATCTTTCCAGTTTTCTAAGCAAATTCTTTGCTACTGATATTTTCAATGCACAGAAAAGTTATGAAAAGATTGGATGTCACCCACTTATTTATAAACAGCAAAGACACTTGCATGGGTTTACAACAGCAGAAGACATTTCCATTGTCATAAAATGGCCGAGAGCACTTCATCAGTGGCCATTTCATGAGCCTGGCTACAACAGGTGACAGTGCCACAACTCCTTCAATGGCTCCCATCATGCCTGTCAGGCCAGGTAAGGTATCAGGTAGGGTGGGGGAGGGGTGCGGCTGTATTGGAAAAGGCAGGAGATAGGAGATAGGGAATGGTACCAGCAATGGCCCCTTGTCCCAGATAAGCCAGGGATTATAGGGTTAACCCCCAAGGTCTTTGAAAAAGTCTTGGGAGCACAGCTGTAGGCTGATGAGGCCCCTGGCAATGAAGGGAGGTTGGCACAGATGCAGATGGGCGTGGCTGATGCTAGAGCCTGCCTAGCAACAGACACCGATTGGCTGGCCTCAGTATAAAGTGGGAGGCAGGAGCTAGAGTAAGACCTAGGTAGGTGCTGGATGGACGGATTGGGATTGACTGATGGAGTGCTGGCTGGACTGCCTGCCTGAAGGACTGTTGGACAGACTGGATGGATGGATGGATGGATGGATGGATGGATGGATGGACTGACTGGCTAAAGGAAGGTAAGCTTATTGTGGGACATTATTGGGAACTGTTGTATGGCTGCCATGCTCCTGGAGCCACCAAGTGGAGGAGGCAGTTGTGGCTTAGGCAAGTTTGTTGGTGCTAGACTTAGGGTAGTTTGGAGCTAAGCCAGTGATGAGGGCAGTCTGGAGGAGGCTGGTCAGCCGGTGATCCCAAACAAAGCTGCTGGAAGAGAGGAGGCCCAGTGGGTGACTGAACCCCCTCCGTCTTGCCTATCTCTGAGGCCGCTCTGGAGGGGAAACTAGTTAGCCTAGTGTGGGCATTAGGGCCCTTGGGGAGGCCCGGCAGGGAATTTGGCAGAACAGAAGCATACCAAAGGCAGGGTATGTTCTGGCATACGTAACCTGTGCAAGTATTCAATTCCCCTCCTTGCCTCTGACATGCCCCCTTCCTCTCCTCAGACTTGAGCCAGATCTGAGGAGATCCACTAGCAACCGAAACACTTACCCAGAGGTAATGGAAAATATTTTTTCCTCCTAATCTCCCCCCCTCTCCCCAGGATGCGGTGTGAACCTTTTGGGCACAGCTGCATTGACAGGGGGAAGCATAGGGTTGGACTTCTGCAGTTTTCTATATACTACCAAAGGCTACCTTGGAAAGATGTTCAGCATCCAAGTCTACATTAGTAATTGGAGACGGTGGAAGGCTGCAGCTGATGTTAATGTTTTGTTAATGAAAATAATGTTTTAACCGTATGTGCAAAACCGTGGCTGGTGTCAAGTGACCATTTTGTATGAATGACACTTACATTCTTTGTGCTTCATTCTGTAATTATTAACTGTTAGTTTAAACCATCTGGAACAAGCTCTGCAAAAATAATGAAAATAGCTGGAAATAGTGAATTTGAAAAAACAATATTAATCTAGATCTTTTTTCTGTCTACGTTTATCACACAAGCACTGAAACTCTTCCACATTTCTGTTCTAAAAAATCCTAGAAATTTTATCAAATCAAAAAATATTTTATTTGAGAAATATTCTTAAAAACAAAGATCAGTGTTCTGTGCACACACAAAAGTTTGGGACCTGCTTTGTATAGTTACTTTTGGACTCTGGCGTTTGACATAGTCAGTCACGAAAAGCTGCTGGGAAAACTCCCCAGTCAGGGAATAAGAGGGCAGGTCCTCTTTTGAATAAGGAACTGGTTGAGAACTAGGAAACAGAGAGTGAGGGCACAATCCTAAACTGAGTTAGGCTGGCATAAGCTAAGCCAGCACAAAGTTTGGCCAGCACAAGGGACACTGGAAAGTATGTTTGGTCCACTGTTGGAGTCAGAATCCAGCACACAGATGTCAGCCATCCTCCCTGACTCAGAGTAGTCCCAAAACACTTTATGGTGGCCCTTGTACTGGCCAAACGTTGCTGGCTTAGCTTATGCCAGCCTCACTCCAGTTTAGGATTGCACTCTGGGAAATTTTCACAATGGAGAGAGGTGAAAAGCAGTATGTTCCAAGGATCCATCTTAAGGCTGGTGCTTTTCAATTTGTTCATAAATGGCCAAAAGGCACAGATAAGCAGAGAGGTGGCCAAATTTGTGGATGACACAAAACGTTTCCAGATGGTGAAAATCAGAAGGGATTGTGAAAACCAGAAGCTCCAGAAGGATCTCTTCCAATTGTGGGAATGGGAAGCAAAATGGCATATGTGTTTGAATGTAGACACGTGTAAAGTGATGCACATTGGAACAAAAAATCTAAATGTTACTTTGGCGTACTGCGGTCTAGGGCCCTGGCCCCTCGGTATAGGTTTTCCATCTCCATACCAAAAAGGGGGGCCTCTGGCAACTTGGGGTTTGCTGTCCGAGGTACCCCATCAGGCAGCCTGGCTGGGCCTGTTGCTGGCTCAGTGGTGAGGCAAGGGAGTTAAGTCACTTTACTCTTGCCTCTGACGGAGATGTAGCCAGCAGATGCACAGCTACCGGTTGCTACTTCAGACTGCCGGCCTCATAAAGGGGCTGGGAGAAGTGCTTCCCTGGCTGATGAGTTGTGACCCACCAGTTTGGGAACCACTGGGTTCTGAGCTGTCTGTGATGTATCAGGAGAGAGATCTTGAGGTGCGGGAGGACAGTTCAGTAAAAGTGTTGACCCAGTTTGCAGCAGCAGAGAAGAAGGCCAATTCCAAAGCCAAAGCCAGGATCATTTTAAAAAAAAAGTGATTGAGAATAAAACAGCTAATATTACTATTTGTTGTTGTTCAGTCGCTAAGTCATGTCCGACTCTTCGCGACCCCATGGACCACAGCACGCCAGGCCTCCCTGTCCTCCCCTAGCTTCCGGAGTTCATCCAATTTCATATTCATTGGTTCAGTGACATTACCTAACCATCTCATCCTCTGCCGCCCCCTCTTCTCCTTTTGCCTTTGATCTTTCTCAGCATGAGGGTCTTTTCTAAAGAATCCTCTCTTCTCATGAAGTGGCCAAAGTATTTGAGCTTCAGCATTTGTCCTTCCAGGGAGCAATCAGGCTTGACTTCCTGTAGGATTGACCAATTGGATCTCCTTGCAGTCCAGGGGACTCTCAAGAGTCTTCTCCAACACCATAATTCAAAAGCATCTATTCTTTGGCACTCTGTCTTCCTTATGGTCCAGCTCTCGCATCCATACATTGCTACTGGGAAAACCATAGCTTTGACTGTGCAAACCTTTGTTGGCAGGGTGATGTCTTGGCTTTTTATTAAGTTGTCTAGGTTCGCCATAGCTTTCCTCCCAAGAAGTAAACATCTTTTAATGGCTGCAGTCACCATCTGCGGTGATCTTGGAGCCCAGGAAAATACAGTCTGTCACTGCTTCCATTTCTTCCCCTTCTATTTGCCAGGAAGTGATGGGAGTGGTGGCCATGATCTTAGTTTTTTTAATGTTGAGCTTCAAGCCAATTTTTGCACTTTCTTCTTTCACTCTCATCAGAAGGTTCTTTAGGTCTTCCTCACTTTCTGCCATTGCAGTGGTATCGTCTGCATATCTGAGGTTGTTGGTATTTCTCCCAGCAATCTTGATTTGAGCTTGTGAATCATCCAGCCCAACCTTCCTCATGATGTACTCTGCATATAAGTTAAATAAGCAGGGTGACAGTATACACCCTTGTCGTACTCCTTTCCCAATTTTAAACCAATCAGTTGTTCCATGTCCAGTTCTAACTGTTGCTTCCTGGCCCGAATACAGGTTTCTCAGAAGGCAGATAAGGTGGTTTGGTACTCCCATCTCTTCAAGAACTTGCCACAGTTTGTTGTGATCCACACAATCAAAGGCTTTGGCATAGTCAATGAAGCAGAAGGAGATGTTTTTCTGGAACTCTCTTGCTTTCTCCATGATCCAGCGAAGGTTGGCAATTTGATCTCTAGTTCCTCTGCCTCTTCGGAAACCAGCTTGTACATCTGGTAGTTCTCGATTC
>JAJKFI010000008.1:13450714-13464885 GCA_029204185.1 Lerista edwardsae
CCTTTATTGTGCCTACCTTAGCATGAAATTGTCCTTTGACATCTCCAATTTTCTTGAAAAGATCTCTAGTCTTTCCCATTCTATTGTTTTCCTCTATTTCTTTGCATTGCTCATTTAGGAAGGCCTTCCTATCACTCCTTGCTGTTCTCTGGAAATTTGCATTCAGTTGGGTATCCCTTTCTCTCTTGCTTTTTGCTTCCCTTCTTTCCTCAGCTATTTGTAAAGCCTTGTCAGATAGCCACTTTGCTTTCTTGCATTTCTTTCTCTTTGGGATGGTTTTAGTTGCTGCCTCCTGTACAATGTTACAGACCTCCGACCAAAGTTCTTCAGGCACTCTGTCTACCAAATCTAAGCCCCTAAATCTATTTGTCACCTCCACTGTATATTCGTATGGGATCTGATTTAGGTCATATGTTGAGGGCCTAGTGGTTTTCCCTACTTTTTTTAAGTTTAAGCCTGAATTTTGCAATAAGAAGCTCATGATCTGAGCCACAGTCAGCTCCAGGTCTTGTTTTTACTGCCTGCCTGTATAGAACTTCTCCATCTTTTCTGCAAAGAATGTAATCAATCTGATTTTGGTGTAGACCATCTTGTAAAGTCCATGTATACAGTCGCCGTTTGTGTTGCTAGAAATATTATTTCCAATATTTATAATATAAAATACTATTATGCCATTGTACAAATTGATGGTAATGTTACATCTGGAATATTGTGTACAGTTCTGGGCACCACATCTCAAAAAGAACATAGTGGAACTAAAAAGTTGCAGAAGAGAGCAACTAAATCTATCACTGGGCGTGGCAATAGAGTGCAGGCATCTTGTTGTCTTATGTGCTTCCTGAGGCATCTGGAAGGCCACTGTGAGATACAGGAAACTGGATTAGATGGGCCTTTGGCCTGATCCAGCAGGGCTTTTCTTATGTTCTTATGTACAAAGAACTGACAGATAGGGTTGGCTCCAGTATTTCCAAAATATGAAATTCAGAATGAATTTCAGGGTTCCTCCCAAGGAGAATTATCTTTAAATGTTCAGATGAAGCCAAATTGCTTTCTATATGATAATCAAAATTTCTTAGTGGTACACAATACCACCCCGTCAAGATGTATGTATGATCTTGACAGAAGCACATGTGTTGAGAAATGTCAGACAACTTGTTATAAACATGTAATGTTCTTAATTCTTGCTTGTTATCAATGATTATTCATTGTAGAGAAAATGGCTGCAAGCACTTCTTAAATATCTTCACACCTGAAAATGTATTTTTTGTATCATCAATCAGTGCCAAAAGTACATCCTTCTCCATCCACATGTTCACCCAGAATTATACTGAGGAATGAACATTTGGCTGAGACCCCAAGAATCACACAATTAGTTCTGCATACCCAAGAGGGCTTTGTGTTTCCCAAACAGCAGCTTCCTTGCCACATGGCAAAACACTTTTGCCACATGGCAAAACATGAGGAGACTTGCCAAAACAGTTGGTTATATGGAATAGGGGTATACTGTCCAAATTTAAAAAGTCAAAAATCCCAGTGGCTGTGCCTAAAAGGAAACTGTATCACAGTGTTGTTTACACCCACTTCTTATTTATAATCTGAAAATCATTGCCCTTGCTAGGATCTGAGCAAAGCTAATTCACATATTGAATGAAATTGGCACTTCTCCATGATACTGACCCTGCAGAAACTGCTGAGATATTTGTTGATGGCTATATCATTATCAGTAGTGTGTTTTGTTAAGAATGTGGAAACAACTGTTTAGTTTGCTGTTCCCAAGCTACTCTAACACCTTGCAGTGGAAGTGAACAGGTTGTGGCAATGGTAACTACAACTGTATACAGATATGTCCTGGTATCCACTGGTTTGGAATCCACAGTTTCAGTATCCACGAATACTATGGATACTGGAAAGCCTATTAAAAAGATAACGGTAAAGGTTTCCCCACGACTGAATGGTCTAGTTATGACTGACTCTAGGGGGTGGTGCTCATCTCCGTTGCTAAGCCAAAGAGCCGGCGTTTCTCCTAGGACAAGTTTCTGTGGTCATGTGGCCAGCATGACTATATGCCAAGGCGCACAGAATGCAACCTTCCCACCAAAGCGGTACCTATTTATCTACCTGCATTTTTAGGTGCTTTTGAACTGCTAGGTTGGCAGGAGCTGGGACAAGTGATGGGAGTTCACTCCATCGCGTGGTCTTGAACTGCCAACCTTCTGGTCAGCAAGTTCAGCAGCAGCGGTTCAACCCGCAGCGCCATCACATCCCATATTAAAAAGACAGGGGAGCATTAAGCAAATCTCTTCACCTTGTTGCCAAAAAATCAATGATGTTCCCCTATCTTTAAAAAGGCATCCCCAGTATCCACGGTTTCAGGTATCCACAGGAGGAACCCCTGTATTTAGAAGGCAGTGTGGAAACAGTACAGTCAGCTAGGCAAGTCATGATGCAAGAACCATGCTGAAACAAAGCAGACCTGTATCCGGTCAGTGCTGGATGAGAAATCACTTATATATGTATGCTTGTATATGCATGTTTTGTGTATGCTTCCATGACTGCCATGATGGTAAAAAGCAGGATATAAGTATAATAAATACATATAAAGAAGCAGAAGAAGGAAGAAAGAGGTACAGGTCATAGGGTGTTCTATAGACCATCAAGTTGCCCTGTATCCTACAAAGCGAATATGAAGTGACAATAACTAGACTCTCATCTGGATTGCCTATATGTAGAACCTGCCCTGGAGCTAGAATACATGTTCTCTGTGTTTCTGGGGAATAAACATTGCTGTGACATTGGCTTCCCTAACCTTTTCTTAGATTTCATTCTTCTGAGAAATACCTTAGCTGAAGTTGTTCATAATAACCACTTGTGTCGCAAGGAGAAAAAAGAAATCTCCATTAACCAGCATCAAGAATGTTTACACTTGTACATGTTCATGAAATATTCCTGCAGAGAAATACTGCTGGGTTCAAAGCAGAGAGAGAAAGTCATAGGTATCATTCACTGAAATCTGAATCACTATAATTATCACACCCATTTGTATATCTTGATCACAGCATGGTAAATTATTTGCTAAAAACAGCTATGTGTTGATTTTCACGCACTGCACCAATTTATAGGGGAAGCATTATTGCACGTGCCCATCAATTTTCATGCTACTCTCAGTTGTCATTTTTAATTGGGCTTTAATGTTTTCCTGCTTTCATAACTGTCTTATTTACTTATGTCCAGTGTGTGGGAAGTTGTTTTGGAATTCACAGAGTATTTGTTATCATCATTAATATTGTCAAAGCATATTTTTCTTTACTTGCTTTCAGAATTCCTTGTGGGCTTCCTACTTTCCCAACATCATATCACCAGCATTAATAGTCTTCAACTGGATAAAGTACTATTCATGGACTGATAAGATTAATTGGGTTGATTTAACAGATTGGCTGGATTGATTTTGGATTAGCTCTAAATTTAAAAAAATCATTGTTGTGTATTTAAGCTAGATAGAACATCTCTTTGAAGCACTGAAATTGGTAGAATGTATGAAAAATCAGTATTTTATAATGATTTCATTTTACTGTCAGTCATTATTGATAATTCTGCATCAACTATTATCTTTTGGTCTAAGGCAGTAGTTCCCAAACTGTGGGCTGGGTCGCAACCTGATTTTTTGGTGGGTTGCAAAACTGATAAGGTGGCAGCTGACAACAAAAATATATGGCACCCCTGCTAACTGGGCAAGAGGCACTTTTTCCAGTGGTGTTCCTCTTGTATTTAGCAGGAACAGAGCAGTTGTCCCCCTTCACTCCTGTGCAGTGTCTTTTCTAGTAGCTGTTGCTGGTTTTGCATTTTTTTAAGATTGTGAGTCTTTTTGGAACAGGGAGCCATTTAACATCATCATCATCATCATCATCATCATCATCACCATTATTATTATTATTATTATTATTATTATTATTATTATTTGCCTGTAAAAGCTTTGTGAACTTTGTGTTGAAAAGTGGAATATAAATACTGTTTGATTGAGCCCTATGGAAACCAAAATGGTGCAGTGTATGCTCTTTTACTTGCAAGCAAATGTGCTTATGTCCATTTCAAAACTGAGATACGTGTGTACATTTACTCCTGAGTAGATAACTGTGCTTTGCCTTTATTGAAGGCCAAGGTGAAGGAGAGCAAGGCCATCAGAATGGTCCCAATCCAATGAACACTGGAGCTCAACAAATGCTCCAGAAGGTGGTTTTTCCCCCCGCCCCTGATAGTTTAAAAAAATATATAAACAGAGACTTGAGCAGCTGGTAAAGTGAAACTTTTTGTTCTCACAAAGCTAGGTGGGTCCCAATACAGTGGCATTTTAGAAAGTGGGTCCTAGTGCTAAAAGGTTTGGGAACCGTTGGTTTAAGGAATTAACTGATCCACAGTCTTCACTGAGAAACAAAAAAGGTGAAATATTGAGAAAAAAATTATTTCAATTTTTTCCCTAGTCTGTTTTCCTTTAATTCTGTTTTCTTTTACTTATTTATGAAAAGGACCATTGGGAAGGTTATATTACTGTGTACTTTTTAGGTCAAATGGAAACTAGGCTGCTAAAGATTATTTCAGGAGAATCTGATGATTTTATTAAACCCAACATCATTACTAGTGATCAAATTATATTAGAGCTGAACAAATTTGAAGAGTAATTAAATACTAAGATTGATACAGGAAAAACTGTGTTCAAGGGCTTCTGTAAGTTAGAAGAAAAATCAGGAAGAATAGAAAGGAAATTGCGTACGATCAAGCAGATCCTTAAACAGATAAAGGAGGAGCAACATATGGGGACATGAAAATAAAAAAGGCCATGATTACAGAAGCATCACATTCTTAGTGCAATCTGTTGTGGAAATTGCGGAAGATCACACCAAGGAGATAGGGAATGGTATCGGCAGTGGCCCCTTGTCCGTATCAGCCAGGAATTGTAGGGTTAACCCCAGAGCTTTTGGCTGCAGCTGGTTCACAGAATACCAGCTGTGAACCAGCTGCAGCCAATTGGGGATAACAAGAGCCCTGGAGATAAAAATAGCACCTGGAAAGGGCCGTGTTGTGGGTGCCTGGAATTAATGTAGGTGCCTGGAAATTTGGAGCATGGAATTAATTCCAATTAATTAGGACCAATTCCAATTAATTAGGACTGACCGACCGACGGACAGACTGCATAAAGGATATTTGAGGTTGTTGGGACTGTGATTGTGGTTGCAACTGTGGTTGCTGTAGGGAATTATTATGTGGCTGCCACGCCCCTGGAGCCACTGAGAGGAGGAGGCAGGAGTGCTGGTGTGGTTTAACAGGTAAGCTGACTGGTGGGGTTTTGTGGTGCTTTAGTTGGGCTTAGGGTGTTTTGAGCTGCTTGTTTGAGGATAAAAGGGAAGCTAATTAATCTGTGGACATAAGACTGGAGAAAGGGAATTTGGCACAACCCAATCCAAACCTGAAGATCCACTAGTATAACGGTTCCTGAGCAAGTGGAAAGTGGAAAGCACATTTATGCACCTGGAGAGTAAGCAGCGGTGGCAGGGAGGCCTGCCCTGCCCTGCCCCGCCCTGCCAATGCTGCACCCAGGAGATCAACTGCTCTTGGAGGTAAGGAATGTGCTGGGTGGCAGAGGGGCAGTGGGAGAATGGAATGGGAGCATTTCTATGTGGGGGAAGGTGCACTAGGCCCCCTCCTGGGCCTACTCGATTTACACAGGGCTTCTCAGACTTGCACCTGCTATTTAGCAGGTACAGATCCTGAGTAGCCGCATTGGGCAGGCTCTGACATTACTTGGGGTAAAGGGAAAATATCCCCTTACCCCAAGGAGACCTCCAGTCTGCTCCTAAAATGCATTGGATAGTGGAGGCCCTAAGGCCCTGCTGCATCAGCACAGACAAGGATGTGGAATCAGCACAGCACAGACAGGCTGTCAGACAGCAAGGATATGGAACAGCACAGACCAACTATTGGGAACCTGTCTTAGGAGCTGCAGGGCCCAATTAGAAACACTTTTGTAGAATCCCAAGGGCACAGACTGTAGAGTCTTAGAGATATAAATAAAATTTATTATAGACTTTATATCTCTGTGGTAGAAATCTCTGCTGGCCTCTATAAAACCAGCAATGTGGTGTTAAGTTTTCATTGCAATGTGATGTTCGGTGTATTTGACAAGACTAGATTATCCTAGTGCAGGATCCCCTTAGGCACAGGGTCCAATTGGAAGCAATTGGTCCAATTTGCTTAAAGCCCTGATTGGGGCTGGCACCAGGTGACAAGTGCTCTTAGAACACTGACCATAAGTTTCATAGGTGTGTGTACAGCTTTGGATTAGCAGAAGCATCATGCATAAGTTCTGCATATGGAGATGTGGCCAATGGGCTGGTTGGCTGGGGAGGGGTGTAGTGCAAGAATCTGGCACTTACGCAGATCCTACCCTCTGGCCCCGGCAGAGGCAGATCTAAGGGAGGACAAAGCTCTAAGTTTTGCAAGAAGCCTTACCTTGCAGGGGAAATCACTCCTCTCCTGCACCGTTTTAGCCAATCCTCACAGGGAAAAGCAACATCTTGGTGTTGCTTACTGGCTACAGCAGCAAGGGAGAGGAGGGATTTACATGAGACAGGGTAAGGCTTCTTGCAACACTTACAGCTTTACCCTCCCTGTAGATCTGCCTCTGGGCCCCGGCCTGGGTAGCCTCATATGAGCCTCTCAGATTTGCACCAGTGATTTTTCTAGCACAAATCTGAGAAACATCATAGGGACTGCTGGAGCCTACCCCAGGGTAAAGGGAAATATCTCCTTACCCCACAGTAGCCTCTAGTTGCCTCCTGTATGGCCTGCGCAGTGAAAGGCTGAGCTGTTTGTTGCTTACTATTCAGTCCTTTCCCCATACACAGAATTTTGCTTTTTAAATAATGTCATTTCTGTGATCAGTTCTGGGTGCACCAGTAACATATAATTGAGGAAGATAATGAAGCCCATTTTACTGCTAATAATACTATTTTGGATCCTCATCTGAAACCCATTTAACTTAATAGTAAGCCCTCAATAATGTCAGATGATTTGTACAACCATAACAAATCCAGAGTTGGGAATGAGTCACTGATGTCAAGTCTAAGTTGAGTCTCAAGTCTCCTATCCCACCACGACGCAACTCATACATGAGTCCTAGCCTACAGGTAGCTTCATGACTCGCAGAAATTAATGAGTGACTCTGGTTGAGTCTTCGTTGGATCAAGCTAACACATCAAAAAATAGGTGGTGCGGGGGGGATCGCTGAGTTATCGCTTTACACTCTCCTAATGTTTTGGTGGGCCAGCGATATGCTCTTAAAAGTCCTTCACTACTTCAACCACCATTAGATCTAGATTATTTGCACAACATTCTTCCTTGCCATTTTTCCTATATGTTTTAGTTTTAGTACTAGTATAAAGAGGGAGCCATTTTCACCTGTGTAGAGAATGAGCTGGTTATGTTCCAAGACTTAATCCACAAGAATAATATTCACAGTGACAAGCCATTTATTGTTGTTGTTGTTCAGTCACTAAGTCGTGTCCGACTCTTCGCGACCCCATGGACCACAGCACGCCAGGCCTCTCTGTCCTCCACTAGCTTCCGGAGTTCGCCCAATTTCATGTTCATCGCTTTGGTGACACTGTCTAACCATCTCATCCTCTGCCGCCCCCTTCTCCTTTTGCCTTCCATCTTTCCCAGCAGGAGGGTCTTTTCTAAAGAGTCCTCTCTTCTCATGAGGTGGCCAAAGTACTTGAGCTTCAGCTTCAGGATTTGTCCTTCCTGATTTGCAATCAGGCTTGACTTCCTGGAGGATTGACCGATTGGATCTCCTTGCAGTCCAAGGGACTCTCAAGAATCTTCTCCAACACCATAATTCAAAAAAGCCATTTATTAAATATTGATAAAACATTATTTGGAATCTTCTGGCAGAAATTACTAACAATTAAAATTTATGGTCAAATTATTAGTTACATTTAGTAATAGGAAGACTGAGTTATTCAGTTTCCAATTCAGGGATTATTCATTTTTTTTACCCTAATGCACAATTCAATAGTTTAAAATAAAATGGGAGCAGTTACTAGGACCAGAATCTTGTTGCTCTATCAAAGGTGGTTGGTCTCAGTTCTCAGAAGGATTAACCTAACGAGGCTGACCTGAACCATTACCTTGTGGTGTATGAGAGGGGTATTGTGCAATACCTAATGTATTGCATAGAGTAATAGAAGGTGTTTTGAAGATCATCTAGTCCAGTTATGGCGAACCTATGACACACGTGTCAAAGGTGACACACCACAACGTTTGGGGTGACACACCAGCGTCCACCAACACCTGACAAAAACTGAGTTTATTTAACTCATTTTTCATTTTTGCAGTTATTTGAAGTTTCTTTATGTAATGCGTAAAGGAAGGGGAGGATTGGACACATGATTGGACTGTATTTCTTCTTTAAATAAATGAACATAAAGAATTTTCTCTTTTGTTTGGGAGCAGGGGTTGACACACCAGCAGACTTAAGTTAAACATTTTCCAAAGTTTTGACATGCCAAGCCCAAAAGGTTCGCCATCACTGATTCTAGTCCAACACCCAGCTCAGGGCAGGCAGCTGCTACAGTATCCTTGGCAGGTGGCCATCCAGCCTCTGCTTGAGAGAGCCCACTCCTGCACAGTGCTAGACTATTACTAGCTCTTACAGTTAGGAAATTCTTACTCAGTTCTAGCCTAAATCTATTTCCCTGTAGCTACAACCCACTGGTTCTAGTCCTGTCCTCAGGGGACACAGGGAGGATGTCCTTCTATGTTCACAGCCCTTTAGTTTCTTAAAAGCTGCTATCATCCTTTTAGTCTCCTTTTCCGCAGGATACACATTTCAAGCTCCTTTAACTGTTGTTGCTCATAGGACTTTGTTTCTAGATGCCTCAACATTTCTAAACCCATGTGGTGGTGGATGCTGTGTTCCAAGGCAGGTGTGAATGGTGCAGGAGGGAGTGGAACTATGGAACAGAACTCTGGACCATGGCCAGCCTATCCATGAAGCAAATGATGCTGCTCACATTGCATGGCTGGTTGAAAGGAGCAGGAAACAGACTCGTGGAGCCCTTCACCTTGTCTGCCGCCTGCTCCCTCCAGCCTACCATGTGTGGAGCCACTCCAATCAGCTGCTCACTTGCGAAAAGCAGAGACCTTTTCTCACACTTCCTGTTTTGTTGAAGGGACCATGCAAGGAAGGAGCAAGGCAAGAGGATAGGGCAAAAAAGCCCATGCAGAAGGTGGCAATTCCCTATCCTTCCTGTTGTGCGGAAGGAAGGAAGGAAGGAAGGAAGGAAGGAAGGAAGGAAGGAAGGAAATCACCGCTTTCTGCATGATTTGGGGGTTCATGTGCATTGGCAGTGAAAAATTTGCACCCACTTCAAGAAGAACTTGAGCTCAGGCTGGGCCGGATCTCGACTTTGTGATTCAGTTAATTCAACTGAGCACTCCATTAGCTTTTTTTCCCCCCTGAAACTGTATCACACTGCTGACTTGTGTTGAGCTTATGGGCCACTAAGGGACCAAACCTATTCTCCCCCCTGCTGATGCAGTCACTCTGCTTGATCAGGCACTGCATCCTGTAGGGAGGAGACAGTCGTAAAGGTCCTCTCCGGGCATTAGTGTGACCATTTGTTCCCTTGCCCATGGGTAAATCTCCAGCACCAGAACAGGATCTACTTGAACCTGCACCAGTGATTTTGGTGGTGCACATCCACGTGTACTCAGGAAGGTGGATCAAGGCCTGGAAGGGATATGCAATATCTCCTGCACCACTGCTGCTGCTACCATCCCTTCTAGCCCTTGTTCTTCCCCCTCATTATTCTCCCTTCCTGTCCCATTCCATTCATCTCCCTTCCCCCATGTTGGCTTACCAATGCCAGGGGATGCAATGGATTCACTGTCAAACTGCCACTACTGCTCACAGAGGTGGCTCAGCTACTCACGACATTGGGTTGCGTTTGCAACCACCATAAAGTGCCTTATGCCACTGAAACACTAGTTCTGGTGGTGTAAGGGTGTCATAGGATAGGGCTGTAAGAAGCCTCAGTCCTTTTGACACATATGCTATCAAGCCAGTGTACAGGATTTTACAATTATCTCTGTTGAACTTGCTATGAAGCCATTACCCCCCTTCTTTTCATTTGCAAATCTTATAAGCATCCCCCTTCATCCAGATCATTTATAAAAGTGTTGAACAGCACAGAACCCAAAACAGAGCCCTGTAGCATTCTACTCAGTACCTCTCTTCATCTGATGTGAAGTCATTTATTAGTGCTTGTTGGAAACAGTTGTTCAGCCAGCTTTGAACATACCTAACTGTAGTACCATATCTAGACCACATTTTACCATTTTTTCCACAAGAGAGATGTTATCAAATAGCTTGCAGACATATAGGTACACTATGTCCACAGCATTTCTCTGATTGACTAGACTAGTCACTCTATCAAAATATGCAATTAGTCTGGCACAGTTCGTTCTTGACAAACCCATGCTGGCTTCTGGAAATCACCCTATTATTTTTGAAGTGCTCACAGATATTCCACTTAATAATCTGTTCCAGGATCTTTCCAGGTATTAACATCTTTCCTGGATCCCCCTTTCTTCCTTTTTTTTTAAAGATAGAGAAAACTCTTACTTGTCTCCAGTATTCCAACACCTCTCCCATTCTCCAGAAGTTCTAAAAGATTACAGTCAATGGTTCCTCCTCTGACTCTTCAATCTGATTCCCTGCAGAGTCACATCAGAAACCTGCTCAGGGTGATTATGACCTACATCTGTTAGGTCCCATCCATGATCAGAACCTCCAATTGACAAATGGGCTTATTCTCAGTCGACGTCTATGTTGCAATCTCACCTCGACTTTTTATTACTAAGCCATTTATAAAAGTATATCTGTATCTATATATAACCTATTTACTTATCAATAAGTCTAAAAATTTATGCCTAAAAAATGACTCTGAAAATGTGGGTCAACTTATACACAGGTCAATACAGTAAGAAACAGAAAGCAGGCGGCTAGAAAAAAACAGGGCTATTTTACTTACAAGTAATTGTTCTCAGGCAACAACAGACAGACAGCAAAAAAAGGTAGCCATTTTCCTTCTCCAAACAGGCAGAGAAGAGAAGGGGGGATTGTAGCCGTTATGAGGGTGGCTGCCACGGAGGCACTGTACTGTATTCCTCACAAAGCCTACAACTCCCATAAGCACCTTCATCTCTTTTCCTTCTTGTTTGGAGAATAGTTCCATTTCTGTGCTGCCTCAGAAGAAAGTGAAATGGCTTAATTTTCTTGGTTGGCTTTCTGTTGCTGCCTCAGAACAATTACTGGTAAGTCATTTGCAAATAATTTCATCCCCCCCCACCCCACACACACACACAGTTTTACATTTGACTTATCCATGGGCCATAGCAAATTCTATGATTTTTGGCTTAAACCTTGCCCTTGACTTAATCAGCTGTCTTGTCCGAAGTCAGAACATGCTCCATTGAGCTCAGTATTGTTTACCTGGCAGCAACTCTTCAGACCTTTAACCAGGAGGTTTTTTCCCCAGTCTCACCTGGGGATCCCAAGGTTTTACCTTGGGACCTTCAGCATGCAAAGTATAGTTCATGCACTAAACAATAGCCACTTCAGTACTGATGAAGGAATGCACAGATTTCTGTTTTAAAACATTAAAACACTATAATTATAGAAGGCAAAGATGTCGCTCAATTCACACAAAACAACATGTATAAAGCTAGCTTATAAAGTAAAATGGGATTCACAGTTTACATAATCTGCAGTTTTTTAATTAGATATTTACATTCTACCTTTTAAAAACTCCCCTTATCTATAGAAGGTGTATCCAAGACCAAAGACAAACACAGAGAAATAAAATACAGTAATGTAGTGCTTTTCTAATCAAAACAGGAACCCCTGCAGTGGTGCTGAAGCCAAGAAAAAGATGACCAATCAAGGATCTCCTAGATCATATTTAATTTGGCCCTCTGTGGGATGTGCACTAAAGTAAACACACACAAACCTGGGCTGCAGTTCAATGGCATTTAGTTCAGACTGCCTTTTGATGGACAGCAGCCGATAGTGACCAGTATGCATAAATAACGTTCTTTGTTTTTCCACTATATTAAAAGTGGAACAATAATATTTTGTCAAAGATTTTGTCATCTTTTACAGTTCTTTGCTTTTTGCAAATCTTCTATTCTTGGACACTTTTGGAAGCGGTAGCCATGGCTGACATTTATTTATTTATTGCTCTGCTCCTTAAGAGAGAAGTGTGAATTAATGGCTGTTAATTTTTGTTATGGATTAGTTGTATGGCAGGAAAAAAACTCATTACTATTTTGAATTAATATTATCTCCTTGAAGGAAAGCTAATGGTGCACTGGCCTGATTCCAATAATGTTCTTTAGTAATTAACTTTGGTGTTTCCTCTTTTTCAGTGTTTCCTTAATGTGGTCTGAGTATAGACCAAAAGTGGCAGCCAGGATACTAAAAGTTCTATTTTAGACTGCTCCTAGTTTTTACAACTCACATTACTGTAAGTCCGGTAGGAGTGCTCCTACATCATTTCAGAAAAAATGATGTAGGTGCTCACATTTGGTCCTTAGTAAGGGTATAAGGGTAAGAAATGAAACAGTGACTGTAGTTGGAAGTGGCACAATAGATGCAGCATTCTCGCCTAAGGTGTTCATTCAGAATTCTACCATCCCCTGGACCATCCAGGTTGGCTATAACCACTGCACACCTCTCTCACAGCAACCGTACTAGGGGCAGAGGATGGAGAAACCTACATTGGTCAAACAGCCTTTGAAGGCTTTGACTTTAAAAGCCTTCACAAGTGCGAAGAGAGAGAATGTTAGAATATGGGTGTCTACCACAGGCAGCAGAGTCTCACATCGTATCACTGTTCCCATTAATAGACATCTTGGGAGGGAAGATTATTTTCTGTCATCTTTGTCATTATAGTCTTTAGTGAACAAAAGCTCATTTCCAAACACTTCCCAAAAATGCTTCACTCACCAAATGGTATTTTTCAAGGTTGGAACGGATTACTTTCAAAATTAGGACTTTTGCTCAATAAAATGCTTTTCTAAATGTATTTAAACATTTGTATTTAAACATAGATGTCATTTTTTGCTTCCCTTGCTACAAATCTTTGTTTATAACACAAGACACACTGTGTTAACCACATGATTACAAAAACAAGGATAACAGAGAATCAGTGTCTGAAATGCTTGGTATTTATGTTCCGCTTTACACTTTAAGGGGATTATTAACCTCACAAGGCGCACAGATTAATGGGAGAATAATACAACAATGCCCTTTTAAAACAAAGGAAAGAAAGAAAAAAGCCTGAGGCTAAGTGTTTTCATCATATGCATGGGAAGGCCTTGTTTATAGTCACCCTTCGATTTTGGGGGGCAAAATTTATTTATGGCTATAAATAAAAGAGTTCTTTGCAACTGCACTTTAACATATAATACACTTTATATGCCACAGAACTCCATTGATTTTTGTCCAGTAATTTAAGAAAAATAGCATGGTTTGTAGATGTAAAATGAAGTGGTGATTACGGAAATGCTCTGAGCTTGTCACTGAGTTGCTAGGGACAGTGATCAAACAACCACATGAGTATCAGTGGAATGCAACTGATTTTATATTGACACTGGATCCAACTGTTCCGTTGCTTTTTCCCTTGCACCAAATTGTTGCATACCTGTTTCTACGACAGTGTCATTCAGTTGCACAATGTTCGCCCTTAGTATCGCTGCTCATTCTGCATAACACTGGAAGATGGAGGGTGAGCATCGTGATCTCGAACGTCTACATGATTGTGTGAGCCCACAGGGGCACTGCCAGTTGTCACACTATAGCTTTGCATTGTTTCTGAACTGAGTCTACGCAGGCTGCAATGCAGCACTATATTGGGAGTAACTGCATTTAAAGCATGTTGTCTCTTCCCACACACGCACTTCATGGGGGTAGCACATAAGGGAGTCAAACATCACTTGCTTTGGATCTCCTAGGTCCAGGACAAGTTGCAACAACTTAGACTTTAGAATAACCCGTATCCGCTGGTGGACCCAGCCAAGGCTACTCCACAGGGCCGAGTCAACGATTGCCACCC
>JAJKFI010000008.1:13469885-13484679 GCA_029204185.1 Lerista edwardsae
CTGGGCCTCCCCAAGGGCCCCAATGCCCACACTAGGCTGACTAGTTTCCCCTTTAAGTAGCCTCAGAGATAGGCAAGAGGGAGGGGGTTCAGTCACCCACTGGGCCTCCTCTCTCCCAGCAGCTTTGCTTGGAATCACCGGCTGGTCAGCCTCCTCCAGACTGCCCTCATCACTGGCTTAGCTCAAAATACCCTAATTTAACACCAACAAACCCCACCAACAAATAGGCAGTCAGCTTGCCTAAGCCACAACTGCTTCCTCCACTTGGTGGCTCCAGGGGCGTGGCAGCCGTACAACAGTTCCCCACAGTTACTCCCCACAATAACCTTACCTTATCCAGTCCTTTAACAGTCAGATGGATGGACTGACTGACTGGCAGAGAGTCCTTCAATCAGTCCATCCAGCAGTCCATCAGTCCGTCAATCCACAGCCACTTACCTTCCTACCTTCCTTCCTTCCTATACCTGCCTGGTGCTAATCACCCTTCCTTTATCAAGTCCTTTAGCAATCCATCCATCCAGCACCCAGCTCCTGTCTCCAATTTTATACTGAGGCAGGCCAACCAGTGTCTGTTGCTGGGCAAACTCTATCATCAGCCACACACATCTGCCCCTGTGCTAATCACTTTCTAGCCAGGGCCCTCATCAGTCTGCAGCTGTGCTCCTGAGGCTTGCAGCAGCTCTGGGATTAACCCCATACTTCCTGGGTAATCTGGGACAAGGGGCCACTGCTGATACCATTCCCTATCTCCTCGGGGTATCTCCTGCCTTTTCCAATACAATACCGGGACTCAGTTTTGAATTGTGCAGAGTGTATTTCCCTCACTCAAAAGAAAAGGTGATCAAGTAAGAATGGGATTCTTTCCCCCTCAGTTTGGACTGTTGTGGATTCCCTGGAAATATCCATTCAGATCTAATTTATTCTGCTGAGAATCTCTGCAATGAATTTATCAAAGTTACCTTCCTCACATCTAAAGAGACAAATTGACAATGTTGCTGCCTCTCACGGAAAACTCCTGCTTACCAGTTGAAACACAGCAATTAACAGGATAAATCAATGTCAGCCATATAAGATCAAAGAAATCTCCTGTCGGCTCTTAAAATTATTCCAGAAAGAAGCCACTCAATTTCGAATGATAAATTGTATCTTGATTTCAACAGGGTTAGATGCATTTTTAATCTGCTTGTCAAAAAATATCTACTACTCATAAGAACATAAGAAGAGCCCTGTAGATCAAGCCAATGGCCCATCTAGTCCAGCTTCCTGTATCTCACAGTGGCCCACCAGGTGCCTCAGGGAGCACACGAGACAACAAGATGCTTGCATCCTGTTGCCACTTCCCTGCACCTGGTATTCTGAATAGCCTACTATTAACATAAGGAGGTTTGCATGGGAGATTAGCATGTGCCTGCCCTCCATTATATAGGCAAATTGGAAGCATTGCATGATGGTCTCTGCTCACATGTGGCTTTTTCAGACACTGACTCAGATTTTTGAAAATGGAGCCATGGGGATTTCAAACTGAAGTCAGCAAATGTTAAGAACCAACTAGACCTTAAAAGTTATGATTAAAGATGCCTTGGCACTGGAAATAGGTTTTGAATGGGTGGGGGAAGGTCTGTACCATGGATGTGTTCATGACCTGTGGAGCCCAGGTCTACCCATGGCCATTTCTAATGGGTAGATCTGTGCTCCGGAGCCCAGGTCTACCTGTGCAATGTTATGGGGGCCACTGGTACCCCCCTAGACAGCTCCAAATGGTGCCCAGGGCTTGTGCCTCCCTGCCCCCTTGATCTGCCACTGATTGCAGGCCATGTGGCTTGGCTGTGTTGTTGCAGTTTAGGATTAAGCTGTAAAATGATTCCAAAAAGAAGCCACTCAATCAGGTGTGCGCAGAACACCTTATCAGGGCCCACGTTTGGCCAAATTGGATCCTGCTGCCAAGGGGGCCCAGCAGATTGTGGCACTTGCCTGAGATAACGCTTCCAGGCAGCACAGTGCCAGGCTGGCGAAAGAGGCACTGCCTGGACCTAATGAGCAGAGCGCATGTGTCCTGCCCAATCTTACACCCAGGGCCAGCCTTAGGGCAATTGGTTGGCCAAATTGGATCCTGTGCCTGTGGATCCTGTGCCCACTGCCGCAGCTGGCACATCACTCTGTAGCTGATTCTCTGGCGTGGGTTTTTCCATGCTGAGGTGTTGTGAGGAGAGCGCAGCAAGTGGAGCATTGCTGCTGGATGACCTGCCCACACTGGATCTAGCAGGCTCACATCACCACCACCTACTTCCAGGTGCTGCACTTTGCACAGGGTACCACCAGCCCTGGTCTCACCGCTGCTACTTTTTCTGATGAGTAGGGGCCCCATGCAAAAAAAATATTTTGCATGGGGTCCCGCAGCAAATAAGTCTGGCCTTGTTCCTTTAGATTTTTTTCAAAACTTGTCAACGATGACTCAAGTGAATCCTTGGCATGATCCACATGGAAACGGAACATCCAAAATTGATTGCCCAGATAAAGTACTGACTATGGGCCCAATTCTGAGGTATGTGTGTACTGCCGGCTAAAAGTGTTGCAAACACTGGGCCAGCACTATTTAGCGCCTGCCCCCAACGTGAACGGACAGAACGACTGGCGCTCCAGCAGCACCAGCCACAGACAAAACTGTTCAGGGTGAGGGGAAGCGGGGAGGGAGGAAGTGGGTGGGGGAAGGGCGGAGCAGGCTCATGCCGCATTCCAAACCCCCTCCAGAGCCCAGCGGCCTGACACAGGTCTCCTTGGCTCTGCGCCTGCTGAAATGTGGGCACAGAGTTGAGGAGACCTATTGCCGCTGGCTGCAGTCTTCTCAAGGAGACCTCCAGCGGTAACTGGCAGGGACAGGATCCAGCGGTCGCCATTTTGGCACTGCTGGAGCCCTGGACGCTGCTAGGCCCAGCATTGGGCTGAGCTGGTGGAGATTACTTGAGCTGGTGGAGATCAGTCATTAAACCACACCACATTGGCTCCAGAAGCATCCGTCATTGCTAGTATGTTGGCAGTGGAGGTGTGTCGTGGGCAGGGAGGCAGGCAGGGAGAGTTTTGGGGTGGAGTGGGGGATCGCAGAAGGTACGGAAGGAGAGGGTTGATATTAGGAGCACCAGCGTGTGCCAGATCCTATCCCCTCTTTTCTAAGTCACCCTCTTCTCCCTCTTCTCTCCTCAGACTTATGCCAGCAAAATGGCTGGTGTAGGTTCGAAGGTACCCATAGGTATCAGGCAGCCTACTAGGGGGTAAGTAAAAATCATGTTTACTTACCTCTTGCTGATTTCTGATTCTCCCCCCAACCATTGAATCAGAGCATGCACAGTTGTGTCAGTGACAATGGGGCGGGGGTGAGATTGGGTTGATTAGATTTTTTGTTGTATAATTATTTTAGTTGTTTTATGTCATTTTAGGCACACCTTTCCTGGATTGGAAAAATGGGATTTAAATATTCTGGTGATCTGTACTTTTAAAAATATTTAATTTTTGTAGGCATTTTTCAAGTGATTAAATACATTTACTGGGTACAAATGCAAGAATTCCCGCAATCACTTAATATGAACATTATAAATTAGTTGCATTATTTTCATTATTGTTTTCGAGCTTATGTTCATTTTATTTTAAAAATTAATTAATTTTAGTGTTGCTTTTCTCCCTTGTTTCTATTATCTGTTTCTGTTACATCCTTTCAGGTGCAACTTGTTATAAATGCAAAACACTGTTTCTTGTAATACAAAAATGTATAGAAACGTAATTTTTGTATTACAAGAAACAATGTTTTGCATTTATAACAAGTTGCACCTGAAAGAAGCTCCACTGCACAACTGTCTCTTTGCAGTGGCCATTTTAATAATGCAAGTGACAAAAGGTCTCAGTGCATGGTTTGATATACGTTACTGTATATTGTCACTTTGCTGAACCAAAGCACTCACACCGATGACCACCTATGGGAACCCCATGCATACCATCTTGCGATTCATAGTGTAAGAAAGGTGGGCTCTAAATGTAATCAATATAAATAAAGTTTGAAAATAATAAAAATGAATGACAATAAATGGGGGTTTCAAAAATAGAAATTTAATTGTTGAAGGATGTGCATGTATGGTGCTCATTTGAATGCTGTTCTAGTCATTTAAAAAAGTGCATAAACCTGTTAAAAATCAATCACGGTATCTTAACCCATGCCCTGGGACAATTAGAAGTGTAGAAACTCAGGGTGCAATTCTAACTTGGAGTTAGGCTGGCACAGTTAGCCCAGCAAAGTTTGGCCTGCACAAGGGACACCGTAAAGCCCATTTGGACCACTCTCGGAGTCAGGGGGGATGGCACACGTCTGTGTTCTGGCCTCTGTAACTCCAAGAATGGTCCAAACATACTTTGTGGTGTCCCAAACTTTACTGGCCTAACTGTGCCAGCCTAACTCCAGGTTAGGATTGTGCTCTCAAAGTATGTTAATTGAGCTAACAATTATAAAAAGAGAAGAGGACTTATAGTGCAATCCTATGTGTTTCTACTCAGAAATAGGCCCTATTGAGATTAATGAAACTTGCTCCTTAGTCACAGGGAGCCCAATCCTAAACTGCCCAACCACGGCTTCAGCAGTGCCAAAATGGCTACTGCTGGATCCTGTGGGTGCTAGGATACCGCCAGAGGTTTCTTCAGGGGAAGGGAGCGTTTGATCCTTCACCCTGAGGAGACTGCAGCTAGTGGCAATGGGTCTCCTCGGCTCTGTGCCCATGTTTCAACGGGTGCAGTGTCAAGGAGGCTCGTGTTGGGCCCCCTGGCTCAGGAGGGGGTTCAGGATTTGGCGACAGAGGCTGCTGCCTTCTCCTCATCCCTCCTGGGTCCGATCCCTCTCCTGCTGTTCCGCCCCCTCCCTGCCTCCCCCCCCGAAAAGCCTTACTGCTGGTCAGTGCTGCTGGAGCGCTAGCCAGCCTTCCACACAGCACTGACTGGCGCTGGCCAAGCACCGACATGCCCACCTCCCACAGTGCTGTGAACATGATTTATTATTATTATTATTATTATTTATTGAATTTATACCCCGCCTATTGCCCGAGGCACTCAAGGCGGCATTTACAACAATAAAAAATATAAAAACAACATTAAAAACAATTTAAACAATATTAAAATACAATAAAACAAAAAATTAAACAACAAAGTTTAAAACAAGCCATGTGGATCATAGCCAGCCACGGCACCTTTGCGACACATAGATCCAGTGGTACATGCACACTGCGTGATAAGGGCTTCAGGATTGGGCTGTCAGCATGTTAGGATTGCAGCCATAGAGATAGTGTGACAAAGAGGAGGCTGGGTATTGATTAAACTGGAGCAAGCAATCATGGGGTGTGGCATTTTTAAAGGCTTTGAAACGTGCAGTGTGCTTTGTTGATAGCACTTATACAGCTATTCTTCTCAGTTCATATCACAAGACAGAGTGGGTGTTGTGTGGCTGGCCATCTATTGTCATAACATTTCACCCTCCCAAGCATTTTGAACTTAATCCTGAATCAATAAAGGCTTGCAGGAAAATGAAAAAAAAAATACTAGTAGTTCGTCCATTGGGCATACTTTGGAGGATAGGCCATCACAGATCGCTCAGATCTTGCCGCTTAATTGTACATATAATATGAATTCCGGAGTTGAAGAAGCCAAGGTGAAGAGGTTACAAAGTGTACAGGTACTATTTATTAGAAATAGTAAATATCATTGTGATATTGACATACTTTCCCAGAAGTATGATATTTTGAATAAATCCTTTTTATCCTCACATTTGTCTAATACTACAGAGTTTGCAGAACAGAGAAGCAGAAAATGAGAAACGCCACGTAAATTCTCTTCTCACTGCCATCTATTGCAGCATTTGCCATTTATTAAGAAGGCATTGCAACAGTGTAGTGGGTTTGCTCCATTAACTTTTCTGATTTAACCTTTATTATTCTGTTGTGGTCTAGTAGCCTGTAGCAAGGGACAACATTAAATTATAAGGTAAGAAACGCTAGGAAAAAAAATAATAAACTGGCTGATGCAGCAATTATATGAAATTTCCTTCTCCTGCAGATTCATACATTAATGAGATTATTTATAGGTTAGCCACCTTCCATCATATGAATAAAGAGTAATACTAAAAAAACATACTCAAGAGTATTACATTATGAAACAATAAATACAAGGAATTAACTCAAGGCACAAACTTAACCTGGAGTTAGACTAGCACGGTTAGGCCAGCAAAGTTTGGCTGGCACAAGGGCCACCATAAAGCATGTTTGGACCATTCTCAGAATCAGGGAGGATGGTGCACATCTGTGTGATGTCCTCTCTGACTCCGAGAGTGGTCCAAACATAGTTTCCGGTGTCCCTTGTGCCAGCCAAACTTTGCAAACTTTGCTTTGTGTTGGCCTAACTCCAGGTTAGGATTGCGTCCTCAAAGTTAGCCTTTTTAAGATGTCCATATACATTAATTCTGAACTTTTCTCTCATAGCTGTGAATGGCAAGGGGGGCAAGGGGGAAGGTCTGTTTTACACAGCACTTCAGGTGCCTGAAAAACGCGTCCTTCCCCCCGCCCCGCCCCAGAACACCACTGGCCTAAGCAAGGAGCAAAGCCACATGTATTTATCTTACAATACAAAGGTGTGTTGTGACCTCTTGGGACGGCCTGCTGGCTTTTCTTTTTGGTTTAAAGGGAATTTATGCTCCAAATTGATAGATGCCTAAAGGTGTTCAGGCTAAAAAAATGTGGAGTTTGTCAACAGGTTCCGGTAAACTAAACTATTGCAATTAATAGGTCTTCAGAATCAAGTAGGTAAAGAGGAAGGCTTTGCGGTAGCAGTAAAAGACTAAAGGATTTGAGACTCTGTGCTCATTTTGTCTGTTTCCGTAACCAGTACAATGATGAAAGCAAAATGTCTGATATTGTAACTTCTTGGTCCACTGAAACTGAGTGTTGGCAGAGTTATAACAGACAAAAGAATACAGGTTGAACCAAATTATCTGTGGATTTTTTATCCGCGGGTTTGACTCAACGTGGGTCCCCCGGACCCACATGGAGCCAAATTCAGCTCAACATGAATCCTCCAAGGGCAATTGGAGCTGTGCTCCAGTCTCCTCCAGAGGCTCTTCTGAGGCCCGCCAAGGCTATGCGGCACGGTGTCCGGCCTCTGCAGGCCTCAGAATGGCTGTTTCAAAAACAAAACAAAACCCCACAACTTTCAATTTTCGGGGCAAATCGGAAGTTGCATTTTTAATGCCTTATAAGGCATTACAAGACTTGGGGAAGTCTTATAACCCAGAGGCTTATAGGGTATTAAAAACATGCACAGCACGCACAGCAAACACTTGGAGCTTCACAGAGACTCAGAAAGGCCTCCAAATCCAACTAGAGCATTACATAGCTCCAGTCAGGTCCAGGGAGGAAGGAAATCCCCCCTTTTGAGTCCTGCAAAGGCTGCACAACTTCAGCGGGACTCAGGAACCCCTCTGGACCAGCAGCGGCATTCAGCCGGTACGCTGGGCGGGACTTACCTTTGACCGGCAGTCCGCCCGTTGTGTAACGGTGCGTTCCACCGCTTTCCCGCCCGCCCAGCGTACCGGCTGAATGCCGCCGCTGCTCTGGACCAACCGGAGGTATGCCCCTGTCGTGTTACGAGTGTGGGGAGAGGGCAAAATCCTTGAGTTTAATCAGATTATTTTTTTATCCGCAAGGGTTCCAGGAATGGCCCCAGGAATGGCCCCACCTTTAATCAGCAAGTAATTAATCTGTGGAACCCCTTGCTGAAGAATGTAGTGGTGGTGTCTGGCCTAGATGCTTTTAAAAGGGGGATTGGGCAGATTTATGGAAGAAAAATCCATCACAGATTACAAATCATTATCATTGCATGCAACCTCCATGTTTTAGAGATAGTCTCTGAATGCCAGATGCAAGGGAGTGGCAACAGGGTATCTTATTGTCTTGGATGCTTTCTGAGGCATCTGGTGGGCTACTGTGAGATATAGGAAGCTGTATTAGATGGGCATTTGGCCTGATCCAGCAAGATTCTTTTTATGTTATTATGTGCAGAGTGTATACAGGCCCCAGAATGTATGCTTGAGAAATCTCATGCAAAACTGCTTGGTATCAAATTAATACTTTTAATATTAATATTCATGATTGCTTGCATTCAACATTATTCGGCCAGGCCAAGAGATGAACCCAAAAACAAAAGATTAAGGATGCAATCCTAACCTGGCGTTGCACTGACACAGCGCTTTTGCACCAGATCTGCGCTGTCACAAATGTGCCATAAGGCGCATCTGCACCGCAGATTTGGTTGCTAGGCTGGTGCAAGCAGCAGTGCTGGTACACATGCGCCGCTGCACCCATCAGCTACACTGGCTGTGCACTGGCTTAGTTCTGCCAGCACAGGGCCGCATCAAGAGTGTGCAGAAAGCGGGTGATGGATGTAACAGGGCGCGCCATGGCCAGAGAAGGGGGCGAAGACAGGACACAGCCATTGGGCTGTAACCCAACCCCTGTCCCATGGCTGCCTGTCCCATTTCAACCCCTGCTAACTGGGCAAGAGGCACTTTTTCAAGTGGTGTCCTCTTATATTTAGCAGGGGGAGAGCAATTGTCCCTCTACACCCCAGCACAGTGGCTTTCTCGTGGCTGTTGCTCGTGGTGTTCTCCATTCTTTTAGATTGTGAGCCCTTTTGGGACAGGGAGCCATTTAGCTTTATTATTACTATTTGCCTGTAAACCGCTTTGTGAACTTTGTGAACTTTGAAAAGCGGTATATAAATACTAGTGATTGATTGATTGATTGATTGATTGATTGATGGATGGATGGATGGATGGATGGATGGCTGGGTAGCCCCGATTCAGGCCGCTCTTGGCTGCATGGACTTGCGCATGCTATCCTGTGGTTGCAGATCCGAGCAGCCCCATAGGGCTGACTCGGGCTGACTCCAGAGCAAAGAAATCCTATCCCTTTGCCCCATGCTGAGCTGCTGCCACCTCCTAACATGGTTAGGATGGAGCACATGTGACCCAGCCTGCCTATTCCAGTGCAAGTTAGGATTGTGCTGTAAAAAATCTGTGGCATACTTTGGCCTGCTGTAGACTATTTAAATGTGACTATAGTACATGTTGTTTAAAGTAAAATTGTTCAACTGAAACTTTCTGTTTCAGGAAATGGAGGTTTTCTATTAAACAACATAAGAAAAAGGTGAAATACTGAGACCCCAATTTAATAAATACTTGGTCCTTCCTGGGACCCCCCTGAATTCTACCTTGTGTGTTTTGTCAGCATTGCATACAGTCACTCTGCCCTGTTGTGCAATTTTAATACTATTGCCCCAATGCTTCTGCTGTCTCCTTATGGCAGGAAAAGGAAGAAATATGGCATAGCAAAATTGTGTGCCAAGGGTAGGACTCTATTTCTCTTGGCACATCTCCTTTTTATAATTAACACCGTCGGTATGTAGTCAGAGCTCTCTGAATACACAGCTTAGTGCAAGTTCCTTTCCTGAAGATAGAAAGCCCTCTTTTTTTTCTCTTTTTAAGCTGCAATAGATATTCACAGGTGAAAATGGAACACAAACACCTGATTTCCCTTGCAAGCCTAGGAGAAGTGAAGCCCCAGCTGTCTGTCCAATTGTCAAGGTGCATCACTCTATCTGCTTGCTGCAAAGAGGCTTATGCTACTGAAAATCATTTAAATATCAGGCTATGAGTGAACTTTTTGCCTTTACTTAGGAATTCTCCCCAATTGTGTTTAAAAACAGCACTAGGACTGAACAGCTGGGGTTCTCCCATTGGAAACAAACGATGGCACAGTTATAGGACAATTATTCTGAAGATTTGAGCCTGCCTGTAGGGAATGAAGGATGGGTTTAGGAGTGGGAAAACACCAGTGGATTGATCCCTATCCCATTCCTAAAAGCTATAAGACCAGCGCACACTGTATTCTCTGCTGATTGGTTTGCTTTAAACGTTTTCAATTCAACAGTTTCACTATTCTGTTTTCTCTGTTGTCCACAACCATTCATTTTTCTTCTTCTGTAAAAGGTGCATATTTTTCTTTTCATCTTTTCAGGAGGATGGGTGGAAGGGAGAGAATCAAGAGCTGAAATGGCATCTTTGCTGCTTAAAATGAAATTTAAGAAATATTACAGTATTCAACCGAGAAGCTAGAGCTGTATTTCAAAATTTTAAGTATGGGCACCATAGATAAAAGACTGAAAATAATATAAAAGGCTGAATTTCCTCTTTCCTCTTTCATTCCTTGCTCCCCCTTCTCTTGTCACAGATGAGAACATATATATCAGCAGTTTTATTCAGGTTTTCCCCATGGATAAATGAGTTGGTACTTGCAATTACACCGGCCAACACACATTTTGCTGTCTTAAAAGACCACTCCTGGGTATCTTTGGGTTCTGATTCAAAAAAGACATCAGTTTTGTCCTATCATGTCTAGCTTTGGAGATACGGCATAGCCTTGTTAATGAATGGTTCAAGCAGTTTCTTCATCAGGAACCCTATACTGATGCCATTTTTTGAATCTGCAGCCCAAATTCATATAAAACCACCATAAATTTTGAAAAAATAAAAGTTTTTCAGACCCTCCATTTCACTGGCCTGTGTTATCCGTAGATCTAGATCTTCGTGCATCTTTATTTTGAACGTCACAATAGCTTCATGATTAAAGATGCCAACAACTGTCAATATTAATTTGTGAGCTACAAAATATGAGTCAGAAAGTAAATGGGGGATTGGTACATAAGCATCAAATCATTCATTAACCTTTTATTTGCAAAGACAGAATCTTGGGAAGGAAGCATGTATTTAGCAACGATGAAGAAATTTATTTTGCAAATCAGGAAACGTATGTTTCTTGTCTTTTCCATGACTTTTGTTTCACACGCAACATTTCAAACAAACATTTTAAGCAAGAACGCATATGGTTCTGCATTACTTAGCTACAAGTCTTCATAGAAAATTAAAACTTGACCTTACGCAAATTTAGGTTCTTTACACATTTACATTACATTGAACCTAGATCCTTTAGAAAATGAATTGGGGTTTTATTTCACCCACCTAATGGGTAAGTAAATGTAAATAATAAACTTTTGTTGTCAAGACTTTATCTCAGTGTAAAAGACAGGATGGATCTTTTTTATCATATGTGCTGGTGTAAGAAAGCAAAAACGTATTGGATTCAGATATATTCACAGATGCAGTTGTTCTTAAAAACAAATTTGACTGAAAAGCCTGAAACCTTTTTGTTGGGTATGAAAGATAAACATTTGGACCAAAATTTTGAAACTTTATTTTTATATATAATACGTGCAGCGAGAACACTTTATGTACAATACTCACAGAAATACCCTCGGTTGAAGAATAGTGGATAAAAGTTTTGAATTTTGCAGAAATGGATAAACATACTATTTTACTTAAGGAGAAGTCAGTAAGTACTTTTGTGAAAAATTGGAAACCACTCATCAACTTCTTGCATATGAGAGAGAAGAATGACTAGGAGCCCAGTCCTGAACTGACCGGCTCCCGCAGAAGCAGTGGTATCTAAATGGCGACCACTACATCTCAAGGGAGTTGGGCAGCTGCCGGAGGCTCCTCAGGAAAAGGAGACATTCATCCCCTTCCCCTGAAGGAAGCCCGGTCACCTGCAATGTGGCTTCTCAGCTCACCGCTGGCTATTTTGCTGGTGATGAATTGAGCAGTCCCATGTCAGGGTGTCGGAGCCACTGCCAGAGATACGATCCAGTTGTGGATCCCACCCCCTCAAGGCCGGCTCCTCCCCTCCCTACCTTCCCCTGCCCCAAACAGGCTTACTGGCTGCCAGTGCTGCTGGGGTGCTGGCCAGCCACCAGCATGAGTTGGGGCTGGCATTTCAGGCACATTTGCGACATTTTTGCCAGCAGTACACACCTACCACCGGTAATAAGGACATTCTAGATTGGGAGGGAAGCCATGGCAAACCTAGACAACTTAATAAAAAGCCGAGACATCACCCTGCCAACAAAGGTTCGCATAGTCAAAGCTGTGGTGTTCCCAGTAGTAATGTATGGCTGTGAGAGCTGGACCATAAGAAAAGCAGAGCGCCGAAGAATAGATGCTTTTGAATTATGGTGTTGGAGAAGACTCTTGAGAGTCCCCTGGACTGCAAGGAGAGCCAATCGGTCAATCCTACAGGAAGTCAGTGATTGCTCCCTGGAAGGATAAATCCTGAAGCTGAAGCTCAAATACTTTGGCCACCTGATGAGAAGGAGGACTCTTTAGATAAGACCCTCATACTGGGAAAGATCAAAGGCAAAAGGAGAAGAGGGGGTGGCAGAGGATGAGATGGTTAGATAGTGTCACCGAACCAATGAACACGAAATTGGGTGAACTCCGGAAGCTAGTGGAGGACAGGGAGGCCTGGCGTGCTGTGGTCCATGGGGTTGTGAAGAGTTGGACGCGACTTAGCAACTGAACAACAACAACAAATTGGGCCCTAAATATGTGGATTTGATGAATAGAATTAATGAAAATAGATTAAAAACAACTGTAATAGGGGAATTACATTGATAGTATAAGAAGGGATACATTTTGTTGACTTTTGACATTTTGACTTGGTAGTAAGAAAACTATATGTAAGTAGGATATACAGCTTTGCTCTTGCTGTGTCTTATGAAGTATTTATGTACGATTTAGATTTTTAAAATTTTTTATATCTATATATATAAAAATGGACGTGGGTATGTATGTATGTTCCTTATACACATCTCCGTGCCTTGACCCACGGCCACGAAACTTGGCACACACGTGCCTTGCAGCCTGGAAGGAATCACTGCGGGGGTCAGACCCCCCTAGCGCCCCCGGGGGTGGGAGTATGCGGGGGTCTTCTCGTGAACATCGTCGGAAATGTCCAAAATCGGCGTCGAATCTGTAGTTTTCGGGGTCGCCGAGATGAGTGGCGACCCTCCCGATGCCGTTGGAGTCCGGGTTCAGCCCCCCCCCCGACGTGGGGGGCAAAAAGGGGTGCGAAACACAGCGTCCGCCATGCCCTGCTGGAACGCCTGGACCGATTGGCACGAAACTCAGCATGCGGAAGCCTAGCGGCCTGGCCGCAAATACTGCGGGGGTCGGGCCCCCCTACCGCCCCCGGGGGTGGGGGTCCGAGGGGGTCCCCACATGAAAACGGTCAAAAACGGCCAAGCTGGGAGTCAAACCCACAGTTTTCAGGGTCACCGAGATGAGTGGTGACGCTCCCGATGCAGTTGACGTCTCGGTTTGCCCCCCCACGTGGGGGGCAAGAAGGGGTGCGAAACACAGCGTCCGCCATGCCCTGCTGGAACGCCTGGACCGATTGGCACCAAACCCGGCATGCGGAAGCCTAGCACCCTGGCCACAAACACTGCGGGGTTCGGGCCCCCCTAGCGCCCCCGGGGGTGGGGGTACATGGGGGGGCCCACTTGAAAATGGTCGAACATGGCCAATATCGGTGTCAAATCCATAGTTTCCGGGGTCGCCGGGACGAGTGGCGACGCTCCCGACACTGTGCGAGTTCCGGTTCACCCCCCCTCAGCGTGGGGGGCAGGAAGGGGTGCAAGACACAACAGCTGCCGTGCCCTGCTGGAACGCCTGGACCGAGCGACACGAAACTTGGCATGCATACACCTTGTGGCCTGGCCACAAACACTACGGGGGTCGGGGTCCCCTAGCACCCCCAGGGGGGTTCGTGGGGGTCCCCACGCAAAAATGGTCGAAAATGGCCAAAATCGGTGTCGAATCCATAGTTTCCGGGGTCGCTGGGACGAGTGGCGACGGTCCCGACGCTGTGCGACTTCAGGTTCACCCCCCCTCGGCGTGGCGGGCAGGAAGGGGTGCGAGACACAACATCCGCCATGCCCTCCTGGAACGCCTGTACCAAACGACACGAAACGTGGCACGCGTACACCTTGTGGCCTGACGACAAACACTGCGGGGGTTAGACCCCCGTAGCACCCCTGGGGGTGGGGGTGCACGGGGGGCCCAAGTGAACATGGTCGAAAACGGCCAAAATCGGCGTCGCATCCATAGTTTCCGGGGTTGCTGGAGCGAGCGGCGATGCTCCTGACACCGTCGGAGTCCGGGTTCGCCCCCCCCTTTACTTGGCATGGGGTGCGGGAAGGGGTGCAAGACACTATATCTGCCATGCCCTCCTGGAGCGCCTGGAGCGATGTGCACCAGACTCGCCATGCGCGTGCCTTCCAGCCTGGCAACAGACACTCTGGGGGTCAGGCCTCCCTAGCGCCCCCGGGGGTGGGGGTGCGCGGGGGCCCCAGGTGAAAATGGTCGAAAACGGCCAAAATTGGGAGATGGGTCAGGGATGGGTCAGGGATGGGAGATATAAACACCCGGGCAACGCCGGGTAACAAAAAGCTAGTATATATATAAAAACGGACGTGGGTATGCGGCCGTGTGTGTATGTTCTGAATAAGCGTCTCAACGCTTCGACCGATTGGCACGAAACTTGGCACGCCTATACCTTGCGGCCTGGCGACAAACACTGCAGGGGTCAGACTCCCCTAGAACCCCCAGGGGTGGGGGTACGGGGGGGTCCCCACATGAAAACGGTCAAAAGCGGCCAGAATTGGAGTCAAATCCACAGTTTTCGGGGCCGCCGAGATGAGCGCCACTGCTCCCGATGCCATTGGAGTCAGGGTTCAGCCCCCCCGACATGGGGGGCAAGAGGGGGTGCGAAACACAGCGTCCGCCATGCCCTGCTGGAACGCCTGGACCGATTGGCACCAAACT
>JAJKFI010000008.1:13492432-13515752 GCA_029204185.1 Lerista edwardsae
TCTCTCTCTCTCTCTCTCTCTCTCTCTCTCTCTCTCTCTCTCTCTCTCTCTCTCTGTGTGTGTGTGTGTATGCCTTATCATGCGTACTTAAACAGTCAACTTTCTGCTGTCTGAACTGGGCCTCCCTTTTTAAAAGGCAATCATTTCTCATTAAAACACCAAGACAGAGTTCTTTCCTCCTAATGAGTAACTGCTGCTTTTCCTGCGGGCACCTGGAATACATGAAATGGTTTAAATTGTCTATTATAAAGCTTCCTCCAGGGATTTCTCTTTTTCCCTCACACTACATTATCAGAGACCTGTGGTCACTTTAGTCTATAAGGAACCCAGTGCTGAGATAAGAACAGAAGAGCATTAGCTGTCAAAAGGCTTCTTGAAACACAGACCAAATAAGATTTAGAAAGATTTAGGACATTGAATAAGAGAAGACTTCTAAAGTGTCGTTCGTTGTTTCCAGAGATAAGCACTTTAAATACAGAGAGGTAACATGTGCTCCTCATTTGAGTCTACAGATTGTCTCCTCATTGGAGATTTGCTCAGGAAGATGGAACTTAAAATGTAGCAAGGACCTGTCACAAAAACAGACATTTGATGTAGAGAGAAAGTGCTCTATTCCCAGGGAAATGAGTTTATATTTCTACCTACTACTCCACTTTGATACATGCTCTGTTTTACTTAGTTCTTCTCCCAGAATTCTGTTAGCTTATTCCCTTTCCAGTAATAAGCTAAAATTTAGTAATAAGCTAAAAGAATTTTATTAGCTTATTCTATATTTATTACTTATTAAGAGGGATGTGGTGGCGCAGTGGGTTAAACCGCTGCTGCTGGGCTTTCCGACCAGAAGGTTGGGAGTTCAAGACTGCATGACGAAGTGAGCTCTGTTGCTTGTCCCAGCTCCTGCCAACCTAGCAGTTCGAAAGCACCTCAATGCAAGTAGATAAATAGGGACCACTTCGGTGGGAAGATAACAGCATTCCATGTGCTACGGCGTAGAGTCACGCCGGCCACATGACCACGGAAGCTTGTCCTCAGACAAAACGCCAGCTATACAGGCTTTGAAACGGAGATGAGCACCGCCCCCTACAGTCGGTCACGACTAGACCTTTTGGTCGTGGGGAAACCTTTACCTTTTTATACTTATTACCAACCATATATGGAACAAGTTGGAAGGGCTTATTTGACTATATTACCTCTTTCTTCCTTGAACTAATGAGCACGGGCAGCCCAATTGTGAACTGCCTGGCTCCCATTGAGCAGCAGTATCAAAATGGCTGCCCCTGCATCCTGCAGGAGCCATCCAGCTGCTAGAGTTTTGTCCCCTTCCCCTGGGGAAAGCCCCAATGCCCACAATGTGGCTCCTCGGCTCACCGCCAGCTATTTCACTGGCGGTGAATCAAGCAGCTCTATGTCAGGCTGCCTGGGCAAGACAAAAGATAAGATCCTGTGGTAGAAGCAACCACTGGATCCCACCTCCTCGCTAGTCTGCTCCTCCCCTTCCTCTGCCCAGTTTCTCCCCCATCCCCACATCCCCCCACCCCAAACGGGCTTACAGGTGGCCTGTGCTGCAGTCCGCTCGCATTAGGGCCAGGTGCTCACTGAGCACCATCCCAATGCTGGTGGTAAGGTGTTGCAGACCTGCTTTACGGCACATTCACAACACTTTAAGCCTGTGCCAAAGTATGTTGCTACGCACATACTGCCAGCAATAGGGCTTCCTGGACTGGACCCTAAAAAGCTGATAGAATTCTTACAGTCCAAGTCCTAACTAAATTCTCCTACCAATGCAGCCTTTCCAATATACTGCATGTTGCATCCTGTGGGAGATAGGAGGGTGTACTGCAGGTGGGAGGAAGCATGCAAAGAGCCCATTTCCCAGTATCCTGGCTATTCATGCCTTCTGGTCCCTGCCTGCAGCCTCGTGCAGTAAAAAAAAAATTAAGCCTTCTTCCTCTCCTCAAGCCTCCCCAGTCCCCACCTCCTGGAACCAACCTACCCACCTACCATGTCTGCTTCTGCCATTCTTCTGAAGGCCAGCTCCCAGATCACCCACAAGCGTGTGCCATCCTTCCTGACTCCAGATTAGGATTAGGATTAGGATTGTCTCACCAAACTGATTTCCACAGCAGTCTGTATGGGGTATTAAGAAATTGGAAGGATCTCCACCCACATTACTGCCTCATTGCCTCTTATTGATGCCACTGTCATCATTTATTTCTTTGCCAGATTTATACCCCACTTTCCATCAAACGTTTTCCATCAAAAGCTGAAATGGACCTGCCCATAGCACTAGTGTAGCAAGCAGGAGGCAGAGAGGCAGTCTGTCCTGGGTGTCAGATTGGAAGGGGTGCACATGCATGTGCTCTAGCCACTTCCTGAGTCTAAGTCAAAAGAGTGGGTGAAGAGCATGTTGCTGAAGCTGCCACTGTGAGTGCGCATGCGCTCCACCCTGTTCTGACTCACAATAACTTGGAAATGATGTCACAACATGAGTGCCCTGGCTGCTGTGGCCCCTGATGACATCACTTTCCCATAGTAGGCCTTCCCAGGTGTGTTTAGATGAAGCGTTTTAGGATAGGAAGTTGACCCCTTGTCCCCCCCTTTTTCACCTCACATTTGTCAGTATTGCCTCTGCCGCTATTTCCCCAAGGTGTGCATAGCCCAATCCTGTCACCCTGTCACATACACCACGATCAAAATACACCATTTTAATATACATAATAAGGCATATTTAAGATATTTTCACCTTGCACTCCCATTGAAAAAAAAATGTTGAGTTGTATTTTGTCCCAGAACAGCACAGATATTTTTAATGATATTTGCACATTTAGTACACTGTGTGTACTGGTATATTCCAGAACAATGCTCAACTTTGAATAGCAGGCCAAGATTACCTATAAAGCAGTGGTGGGATTCAGGGGGTTCGCCCAGGTTCTATAGAACCGGTGGTTAAATGGCCAGGCCCCGCTCACTCGCTTACCTTGGCTGGCTTCAGGGTTTTGGGGGGGGGGCCTCCGGCTATGACATCATAGAACCGGTTGTTAATTTATTTGAATCCCACCACTGCTATAAAGGTAAAGGTTTCCCCACGACCGAATGGTCTAGTCGTGACCGACTGTAGGGGGCGGTGCTCATCTCCATTTCAAAGCCTGTAGAGCCGGCGTTTTCTCCAAGGACAAGCTTCCGTGGTCATGTGGCCGGCATGACTCTACGCCGTAGCGCACGGAACGCCGTTCCCTTTCCACCGAAGTGGTCCCTATTTATCTACTTGCATTGAGGTGCTTTCGAACTGCTAGGTTGGCAGGAGCTGGGACAAGCAACGGAGCTCACTCCATCGCACAGTCTTGAACTCCCAACCTTCCAGTCGGAAAGCCCAGCAACAGCGGATTAACCCGCTGCGCCACCACGTCCCTCATTTTTTTTACCTATACCAAGTGTCCATTCTGCTGCATTTGCCAAATAACCAAGGAAGAACAAATCAAGCAAATGGAAGGGCACCAGAGGGAACTTTGCCTTCCTAATTCTCTGTAGCTCCCCAGCTTCTGCTGCAATGTTGCTGTTTCTCAAAAAAAGAACCATTTAGGATACATGCAGCGGGCTATCAGCATAGTTTAGTGATCACTCTGAGTGGGAAGTCATATCAAACAATGGACTTTCAGTTGAAACGAATCCACCTCATTGGGTGCTGTGATTTCAAGGACCCAGAACATGATGCGTAAAAAAAAAAAAAAAGTTCTGATAACATGAGAGAAAAAGAAAAATGCTGGACTCAGCCCCCACAGATTCTAATGGATGAAAATAGACTAACATAATGTATCTAACTGCTAGGTACAGTTGAAGGAAGATCACAGCTATAATCTAGCCAATGTTTAGGTTGTTTAAATTCCATTGGGTTTTAATCAATGTACAGCACAGTCCTGTGCAGGTTTACTCATAAGTAAATCCTACTGAGTTCAATGAGGCTGATTCACCAGTAAATGTATGTACATACTTAACAGTGTGCAAGATTGGGTCCCTTATTAAAACCTAGAATTCTGCATGTCATGACATCCAGAAGCACAGAAAATAAGACCTACTGTATGTATTTTAAGACATGGAGCCAATTGCAAAATCAAACATAATTTTAAAGTAGCATTTTTGTCTACCCAAAATCACAGCAATGACAAAATAAATTGAATGATTGGTCAAGGATTGGCAGGTAGGAAGGAACTATCAACATTCTTAGCTCCAAAGCACAGGTGGTGTTTTTTTTTTTTTTCATTCTCAGTTTCAACTCTGAATTCAAAGCATTCTGACTCACAAGCATGCTACAGGGTTGTGATAAACTGCATTTTGATTAGTAGCAAGGATACTTACAATGGAAGTGATATCGTGCCTGTAGGTTCATCATTTGGTGATGCAATTGGAAATCAGCATGCTTTTTTTCTTCCTTGGATATAGTATTTCTTTTCCCTGTCTCCCAAGAGCGATTCACTTTCAGCTGTTCCTCTGAAGAGCATGTTTCATTCTTAAGTGCATGCAAATTTTTGTGCTTGTTTCAAACAATCAAGTGATGGCACACAAGTCAATAAGTCATCAGTGGCATTAAATCTATCACATTTGCATGATGATTTACATCTTCAAGACATTTTACAAATAATAGCCGATTTCATTGCAAAATATTCTCCACTGAAGTGTCTGGGCGTCCCTTATGAGATGAAAAACTATTTAAGAAATAGTCCAGATGAGATGAAAAGACAGGAACTTGAATGAGTTGCTTGAGAATAAACTTATTTCGTCTTCCTACCCAAGCACAATTCACGCATAAAGTATGCCTTTCCCCAATGCAATGCCACTGCTACTGTAACAGTATCCAAAGAATTTTAGAGACTCAGCAGGGTTTGAAGCACATAATATTTTCCATTCTTTAAAGGACAAAGAGATCTGCATAGCCACAGTTTATTTTTAAGGTCCTGTGGTCATTAAATGCAATCTCAATAAGGGATGTGTACTCACGTGTGTGGGGGGGGAGGGGGGTTAAAGAGCTATTCCTGTATTTTGTTACTTCAGACAAATAAAAGTTTCCAATGTGTCAAGAAATATTATTTAAATTTGCAATCAATAGAAACGATCAGTGTCAATGTAAGATGAGAAAAATACCAATAAATCCTCAAAAGCTTTTTTTCCTCATGATTATCACTTTGTTCAGCAGGAGTAGATATGAAGAATATTCTGCAAAAGATTGGTGAAAGCTTTCTTTAAAGGAGAGAAATTTCTGTGCATGTAAAAAGTAGCCCTACTGGTCCATTTAGGCAAGCATCCAGTTTCCAGTAAAGGTTACAAACTGATAGCTCTCCCCATTGTTTATCCCAGATCTAGTATTCAGAGGCAATATTCCTAGAGCTAATTGCAAAGGTGCAGTCTACTTTTGAGATATTCTTACCCACAGCAAATAATAATACTTCATCTTGTGTGCAAACTAGATGTGTAGTCTCTGCGCAGGCAGAGGCACACAGACTCGAATTCAATCCCTCACATCTCCAGGTATGGCTCAATCCCTGGCTGGAAGCTGGAAAGCCAGGACCCATTCAGCACAGGATAATGCTCAGTGAACTATTGGTGTACAATTTGACTTGAAAGGTCTTTATTTTTAGGAACTGGGGTAATGTTGTTTGCTTGTTCCCACTGGCATAGTTAATGAAAGTGTAGTCCAGTACAGAGGGCAAAATGATACCTTGGAAGTGACATCACAACAGGAAATGACATCACAGTTGTATTTTCATTTTCTTTGGTTTTTCTACCACTCCTTTTGATAGAAAGAAGATATTTATTTATTTATTTATTTTATTTAAGAAATTTTTACCCCGCCTTTCCTCTGCCGGGGCAGATGTCCAAGGCGGCTTACAATATTAAAAAAAGATTAAAAAAAAAGATAAAAATAAAGTATAACAATTAACATTAAAAACAGTTTAAAACAGTATTAAACAATAAACAATCAAGATTAAAAACACAAACAATTTAAAAACAATTAAAAAATAAAATAAAACACAAGCCCCGTGGATCATAATAACCAGCCAGCCAACCTGTCAACAATTAAAAGCTTTTTGGAATAAAAAGGTCTTCAGCCCCCGCCGAAACGTAAACAGAGAGGGAGCAGTTCTCAATTCGAGGGGAAGGGTGTTCCAGAGTTGGGGGGCCACCACCGAGAAGGCCCTCTTCCTGGCCGCCACTCCTCTTACTTCTCCTGGTGGCGGCACAGTCAGAAGGGCCCCCCCAGATGATCTAAGAGTACGGGTTGGATTATATAGAAGAAGGCGGTCCCTCAAATACCCCGGACCTGAGCCGTAAAGGGCTTTAAAAGTCAAAACTAGCACTTTGAATTGGGCCCGGAACAGAACCGGCAGCCAGTGTAGTCGCCGAAGCAGCGGCTCGACAGAGTCAAACCGACGTGCCCCAGCAACCACCCGAGCCGCCGCGTTCTGTACTAGTTGTAATTTCCGGACCGTCTTCAAAGGCAGCCCCACGTAGAGCGCATTGCAATAATCTAATCTTGATGTCACTAGGGCATGGGTCACAGTGGCCAGGTCCGCACAGCTCAGGTACGGCCGCAGCTGGCGGATCAGCCGAAGCTGAGCAAAGGCTCCCCTGGCCACCGCCGACACCTGGGACTCCAGGTGTAGCTGTGAATCCAGGAGAACCCCCAAGCTGCGAACCTGCTCCTTCAGAGGAAGTGCGACCCCATTCAGAGCAGGACGATAGTCCAATACCCGAGCTGTGGATTTCCGAACCAAAAGCACCTCTGTCTTATCCGGATTTAATTTCAGCTTGTTCGCCCGCATCCAGCCCCCAACTGCCTCCAGACAGCGATCCAGGACCTCAACCGCCTCCTCAGAATCAGGGGGAAAGGAGAGATAAAGTTGGGTGTCATCAGCATATTGATGGCACCCCACTCCAAACCCCCGGATGACCTCTCCCAGCGGTTTCATGTAGATGTTAAACAGCATGGGGGATAAGATGGAACCTTGCGGCACCCCGAACCTAAGAGGTCGGGGTGCCGAACAAGAGTCCCCCAGCACCACCTTCTGGGATCTGTCAGACAGGAAGGAGCGGAACCACTTCAAAACAGTGCCTCCAAGCCCCAACCCATCCAACCGACCCAGAAGGACACCATGGTCGATGGTGTCGAAAGCCGCCGAGAGGTCCAGCAGGACTAACAGGGTCGCACTTCCCCCGTCCATCCCCCGGCGCAGGTCATCCACCAAGGCGACCAAGGCAGTCTCCGTCCCGAACCCCGGCCTGAAGCCAGATTGGAATGGGTCCAGATAATCCGTTTCCTCCAGAACCCTCTGAAGCTGGGACGCCACCACCCGCTCAATCACCTTGCCCAGAAATGGGATATTGGATACTGGCCGAAAGTTGTTTAAATTTGAGGGATCCAGGGAGGGCTTCTTCAGGAGGGGGGCGAACCACCGCCTGCTTCAAAGCAGGCGGGAGCACCCCCTCCTTCAGAGATGCATTCACTACCCTCCCCGTCCACTCGGCCAGCCCTCCCCGGGCAGCTCTAATTAGCCATGCCGGGCAAGGGTCGAGTGGGCAAGTAGCAGGTCTCACACTCCAGAGAATCCTGTCCACATCCTCAGGCTCTACAAACTGAAAAGAATCCCAAATGATAGGATAGACAGGTTCCCCGGGGACATCACTAGATCTGCCCACAGCAGCGTCCAAGTCATGCCGGATCTGATCGACCTTGTCTGCAAAATGTCGAGCGAACTCGTCACAGCGAGCCTCCGTGTGCTCCTCCCCACCAGTAAGGGGGGCAAGATGTAACAGACTGCGGACCACACGGAAGAGCTCAGCCGGACGGTTCTCTGCAGACGCAATGGTGGCAGAGAGGTGAGCTCTCTTAGCCACCACCACTGCTCTAGAATAAACTTTCAATTGGGCCTTAGCCCGTGTCCGGTCAGATACGGCACGAGTCTTTCGCCACCGACGCTCTAGTCGTCTGCTCTGCCGCTTCATCACACTGTTATTTGTTTCATTGCATTCTGCATGAAATTCTGCATTGAATGATATGTAACATGACTATTATTCCTAAAGCCCAGGATTTTTACATGACAGTTGCATTTTTGTGTTTTTGTTTTTTGGCCACAATGTTTGATAAAGATATAACTTTCCGGTTTGTCTCATTGCATTCTGCATTAAATTTCAAATTGAATGGTATTTAGCATGATGGTATTATTCATACATACCAAGGTTTTCACAGTTTTAGCCACTAGTGTCAAACTCAGCTGGTTGCCCCCCCCCCAAGCTTGTTGCCCAGTGCAATTGCACCCCCTGCACTTTGTTAGCTATGCCCCTGGTTGTTACTCTGTTCTTCCCTGGTTTTTCTTCCTGTCCCTTTTGGAAATGATATGTATACATGTGTGTTCTCTGCAGTTGGAAGCTACTAAAGAGGGCTTACCAGCACTTGCAAGTCCTTGGACAGTCCATAAAAGAAATACCTCTCATTTACTTTGCTGAAGAACATGCCTCACAAATAGTTTCTGTCCATCTTCAAACTTTCTCTGTAACCAGTTGCTGAAGAACTATATTGGTTTCGGCTGTTGACTTCAGTGAAAGAGAAATCTATTTATGCAGCTGGATCCATTTGTTTTTACAAAAAGAACCGGAAAACCCCACAGGAACTGAGAAGCATATTTTAGCCTCAATGAAAAAAAAGATATACCTTTAGGTACTTACAGGAAATCCTAATTAAGAGAGGTTGTAGAAGGTACATGAAATTCTAACTCCACTAAAGTCCATGAGGAAATAATATCCATGAGAGTTCACTGGAATTAATGGTACACCGTAGGGAATGTATTTACCCTCTTGTGAAAGCACATGAATGGAAGTTCTTTTCTAATAAGCATGTATGTGGCATGAGGTTGGGAATCATGAATCAGGGGGCTTGATTCTAAAAGAAAAAAAGCTCTGCCATAATTGCCATTATGATATTCTACTGTGGAAAGCAGCTAAGTTTCAGCTCATCTATAATAAGGACAGCCAAAACCACCTGTGAGATGGAAGAGTCTGGAAAAAATCTTTAATTTTACAGAGAAAAATTTATTATAAGTTTTCTCACTGGCCTGCTTCAGATGCAAATGCAGGACAGACTATTGCAGAATAAATTAATTCAGGGTACATCAAGCAGATAAAAATCTTTAGCAGTACAGGTCGTGTCTCGTTATCCACTGTGGTTCTGTTTCAGAATCCCCAGTGGATGCCAAAATCAGTGGATACCAAAATAAATGGAAAAATAGCTTTAAAGGCTCACTTCTACATTTCTTGTTCCTTTGTTGTCACCCTAGAATAGATTGGATGCTATACTGCATTCAGCCACTAGAAAGAATGAATAATGGAATCTAATAGAAGGTAGGAAGGTAGGAAATGGGATTTGGGGCCCTTTATTTCTTGATACAAGGCACTTAAAGGTGGACACCAGTATCAGTGGTGAATCAAATCAGTGGATGCCGAATCAGTGGATAACGAGACATGACTGTATTGTGTAGCAGTGGTTCTCAAATATTTTTGCACCAGGGCCCATTTTTTAGAATGACAATCTGTCCAGGACCCACCAGAAGTGATGTCATGGCCAGAGGTGCCATCATTGTGATACCAGAGCCTATTGCTTTCCTGAGAATGCAGCAACAGGTTGGGTTATTTCTCAGCTATTTTCCAATAGCAAAGTGAATCAGAACGAAAAAGCCTATTTACAACCTTGACGCAAACAGAATAACCACACAGCCCTTCCTCTTTCCAGTGTTCCATCTTCCCATATTTTCAATTATTGCTGTGCTAGGTGCTACACCACCCACCTGAAATGAAACTACTGGGTCCCGACCCACGCCTTGAGAAACACTGCTGTCTTCAGGGTCCACGACAGTGGGTGCCATTCTGGCTTTATGCTTCCATGCACATGCACAGGCCTGCCAAGTTTCCCCTTTTCTCCCTCACTACTTTCATCCATTCCTTTCCCCACCCCAGCTTGCTAGGCAGGCTTGGTAGCCCAGTTCCCTCTTTGTCTTGCCCCTAGGTGGCTGCCCTGCCATATAGGAACATACAGCATTACACTCTGGAGAGAAGAGGGAAATACTTCCTCCTCTCTCCCCTTTTCAGACCATATTAGGAATTGCTCCTTGGGAACCTCTGCAGAACATCAGTAGGGACTGTATAAGGAGCTGTGTAAATCACAGCAGCTTGTTGGTCACATGATTACGACATTTTCAAACTTGACTTCTAAGGGCGCAATCCTATGCAGCGCTGGAATGGTGAGGCTGACTCGGCAGCTGCTGACTCGGCAGCTAAAGAGTGGGCGCACATCCAAGGAGACTGCTTGGCCCGAATTGGGGCTGCACGGCCTGGCGGGCAGGCTTAGGATATGGCCATATGGCCACCTCCCAAGTCCACCCACGTCCCACCCAAGTCCCGCCCCCACCTCCCTCCCTCCCTCCCACCAATCCCCGTCCCGATATGGGACAGAGCCTCCTTTGCACCAACTGGCTTCCTTTGCACCAAGGAGGCTCTCCATTGGCGCTCTGAAGCTGACGCTACAAGTAGTATCGAGTTCAGAACTGGAGAGCCAACATGGAGGTGCAGATCGGCTCCAGCGCTCCACCCCTTGCGTTGATGTTATGATGTAGCGTCGACGCAAGGGGAGGGGTAGGATTGCGCTGCCCATTTCCGCAAGTATTCTGGGCAGCTCTCTAATGGACCTTCTGCAAGTGCCCACATTGGTGTCTACCCTGAATCAGACAGTGATCCTTGGTGTGGGACTATAGGAGTTAATGTATCTGCAAGCATATTCAGATTTCCAGCCATGAAATATTGGAGGGTATGCTTGATGTCTGGACTCCTGATGCTGGGTCCCTGATGTCAGCAATGCACAGGTTTATTCCACAGGTTTACTCCTAGCACTAGCCTGGTCCCTGCTATTCAACAAGAAGAAGCTGCTACAGATCCCTAAAAGCTGTGGTTCCAGTCTAGCAAAAATCTTATTGTGTTTTTTTCAGTGTCTCAGATGGATGTGTTGGCTATGAAATGTGGGGTGCCTGATCATGAGTCCTACCTCACTGCACAAATATCTAGCAGCGAGTCCCTTATGCTAGCCCTGATCCTTTTTAGGATCTTGTCTTAGCCCAATAATTATCATACAAATGCATCCCTACAGCTCTGCTTTCCACCCAATGGCGCAGCATAAAAGTCTGTTGCATGCATGATTTGTTCCTGTTAGTTATAGCCCACATTATAGGAAGAACATGTTACTTTGTTTCTAGTCATACTGTGTGTACTTTTTCTGAATCATTCCAAATGACTTCTCGAAGGTGAAACACTCAGTCCTGATGTACAAGTAGTGAGAAGAGAAACAGAAGAGGTTTCCCACGTTTCTGATGAGCGTGCTTTCGCCTTCTGACAAATGGAAGATGTTGGGAATGTTTTTATTGCAAAGATAGTAACTGAGAATTGCAAAAGGACCTAATGGTCAGTTGTTGGAGGTTAAGCAAGAATCACAGTTCTTGTTTTCCTTCTGGCAGGAAGTCTTTTGTGGGTGAAAACACAGTATTTAAAAATATGACCACTGCCCACTCACCTTTAGCCTGAAGTGGTACAGTCCGGGAAGGACTCTATTTTGTGGCTTTATTGAACATCTACCTCAGTTCCTAGGGCATTCACATCTTCTAATCTTGCTCCAGTCATATTATGCTTTGGGATTCTTTCATTTCTGCTGATAGTGTGTGACTGCTTTCATGCTGAGAAAGTACTGAAAGATGGATGTATTGCTTGGAACTCCAGCAAGTGGAAAATCAAACAAATGAACTTCTCTCCTGGCAAAGATCATAATGCGCTGGTCATGAGCAATAAAAGCGAGTGCGGGTCATTACCAATGAAGCTGAGAGCATGATCGCTGTTCGTAGCCTGGGGCTTGCAGGGTTGCAGACAGAGTTTCAAATACCGGAGAAGTACTCTGACTTTGTACAGGCAGTTGCATTTCTTAGGCTTGAACTGTCTCCGACTTGATATTTCAAGAGGCTGATTCATTGGTGGCATAACCCAAGCACTCCATTCTCTACACTTGCCGTCAGACAGAAGTGTTTTTTGCCACCTGCTACACATATTGAGGAGGCAGGCAGGTAGTCATGTGGCCCAGTGATGCTGGGTGCCGTGTATGCTTACCAGAGACAGCCACTTTCAGACTGCCAGCTTGATCCTGACAGATGGATGTCAGTGTGCTGAGGACCGCGGAACTTTGCGTAAGATCAGGCTGCATAGGAATCAGAGTGATGACTGACATGGTCATATGGGTTAATGGCCAATTGGCCAGGGCTACTAACTCAAAGGGATTCGCCTCCCGCATGATGAAAAGGGAATAGAAAAGGAGAAGCTCAACCCAAGGAGCTCACTCCATCCACTCCTAATCAGACCAAATTGGCCTGTTTGGGGGGGGGGGGGCTTTTAAATTTTTTGTTTCTTTTTAGCATTTGTAATTGTCAATTGCCTTGAATAGGTTTGTGTGTGTGCGCGCACGTGTGTGCGTGTGCGTGTGTGTGCACATGCAGTAAATAAATCAGTGAATAGGAGAAAAGTTAATAAGGTTCACAACACCCGCTCCAAAAATTAATAACATAAAATATAAATAAAATATATTAATTTTGTTTATTATTAATAAAATATAACAAAAATATAATAAAAATTTGCATTGCAATTCTCTTTGAAACTTCCCCCTCCTACATCCCTGTTTTACTGACATGAGTACACCTTACCCCTCATTCCTTGTATACATAGTGGGCATGTGAGCACATATCCCTTCGTTATCTTCACCTCCCTTTTCAGTGCTTTATTGTCTTCGTCTGGAGACGAATCTTCAACTGTAGGTTCTAGGGACCTGTAATCTAGGGACTCTGTAAACCTATCTGATGCACACAGCAACAAATGAAAATGCAGGCACTATGACTATGCAGTCTGTCCTAGCCTGGGTGAATTTTCTAACTATAGACCTGATTCATATTTACCCAGACTGAAGGAAATGTATGATGAGATCTCCTTATATTATTATTTTTTCCAAAACAGCAGCAGGGTCCTCAAACTGGGTTACACCTCTCCTCCACAGCACTACTGCCCTAATCTAAATCATTTAGAAGGCATGATGTGGCAGCCATTATGTACTTTAGCACAGTGGTTTTCAAACCTTTTATCACCGGGGGCCCTCTTTTTAGAACGACAATCTGTCTGGGACTCACCAGAAGTGGTGTCATGGCCAGAAGTGCCATCATTGTGATGCCAGAGCCTGCTGCTTTCCTGAGAATGCAGCAATAAATTGGGTTATTTCTCAGCAAAGGGAATCAGAAAGGGAACGCCTATTTACAACCTTCACAAGCAAAATAACCACAAAGACCTTTGTCTTTCCAGTATCCCTTCTTCCAATATTTTCAATATGGCTGCTGTAGTTGCTTTGCGACCCACATGAAATTAGCTCATGACCCACCTAGTGGGTCCTGACCCATAGTTTGAGAAATAGTGCTTTAGCATATTTGAATTTAGTGTTTTAAAGGCACTTGCCAATTTCCTGCTTCTAGAAACTTTTATTTCTTTATTTGTAAAATGAATTATAAAATGAGTACATATTCTGATGGAGTGGCTCAATGACTAACATGGATATAGATACACAAAACAATTCAAGGAAAACATTTGTAAAGTAGGATAAAACAAATTCCATATAAAAGCACAATCTTCATCCCATTAAAGTCTGCCTGAGTAATACTGCTTTTGTATGCCTTCTGAAAAGATGATAATGTGGGGCATCGGTAGAAAGGTCCTTCCAACAAGAAGATCCTGCCAGTACTTGTAGAGATATCACTTATTTTTTTTATTTTTGAAGAATGTATAGCCCACCTTTCCCATGCCGAAGCAAATGCCCAAGGCGGCTTACATGGGCAGACTAGTCTAAACCACCATTTTTCAATGGGGTTTTTACAAATATACAGTATTCTGCGATTCACTGAATCCTCAGTCCCAGATGTAGCCTTCACAATGTGGTTCTCTCCTCTGGCCATATGCCATCGAGCTTCAGCCGATGATCGTAAGTCCAGCCTGGACAGTTCCTCAAGGTTGGACTCCATTGTTCTTGCTATTGGCCTTCTCACAACATTCCCACACTGGCTAATCAGCTCCACAGTGACTCCGTTCTGCCACAACAGGTACTGCAGCTTGTCACAGCCTGGCATTCTGTCTCCCATCCAAACATAGACTACAGATTCTCCTGCTTAGCTTCAGGCAGTACCAGCAGCTCAACCATCAGTCCACACCTGCTGCTTAGATGGAGCTCAGATGGAACTTCTTCCCCATAGATTTTAATGTGATATGAAATGAGTTGCAGGCTCATATGGGAGAAGGAACTGCTTATAATAGCTGGGTAAAATAAGCTAAGAGCACAATGTCTACACAGAAGTAAGCCCCATTGAGTTCAATGGGACCTACTCCCATGTAAATGTGTATGGGATTGTAGTCTGCCAGACCCAATCCATCCCTTACCATTCCACTGCATATGACTGTGCCAGTGAGGTGGATGTTGCATGCTATGATGGGGAGAGGAAACCTGAAGACCAGCAAGAGGTAAGCAGAAAACTTTTTACTTACCAATTTGCAGGCTACCTGGATGGCAATGGTTCTAGGACCTATGCCAGCTAGGTAGTTGGCTTAAGTGCAGAGACAGAAAGGAAGCCCTTTTGCTTCTCTTTTCTCCTCTTTTCCAAAAGAGGAGCTACCAAGCGTCCTGCCAGTGCCACAGAGTCCACCCCTTCCCTGCTCTGAACCACCCATGAATCACCCACATTCTCAACCTACTCTCTCCATTGTGGCATCCAAGCAGTTCCGGCACATGTGGAGAGCTGTGGCTGTTTCACTAGTGGCTCTGCTGCATGCAATGGTGGTGCAATGTGTGCACCATTGCTGGGACTTTTATGGGTTGGAAGATCCACCATCGTACAAGACTCATAGGATTGGGCCATGAGACTATTGGCATAAAAATAATTACCACTACCTTGAATTATGCCCAGAAGCTTACAGGAAAGCTTAAGAGGACGAAAACAGCTCAGTCTGGCTGTGCTGTTACTGGGTTGCTGTTGTTTCCCTTCACATGTAGAGTGAAGGGAAACAACATTCCCTAACATTAAACTTATTTTCTCAGCCTTCTCCCCTTTTTCTGAATATGCCAATTTAATTACAGTCAGTGGAAGTTCTGTCTAATTATAACTTCAGGATTTGGCCCATGTGCTAGAATGTTTAACACACTAGGTACACACTAGGAATGAATCACACACTCGGTATGTGCTATCTGCTTTCAAGGAGAACAATAACTTTTAGTGCTATTTCCTGAAAGCACCATTCTCTAAAACATCCTTGTCGAAGCAGTTTGGGAATATTTCCCAGGACATTTTTTTCACACATTCACTCAAAAGATATCCTGTCCGACGGCTCTCTGGATCTTGTCTGTTGAAGGGGAATGCATCCCTGCAGCTCAAATAAACAGCCACCCCTCCACCTAAATTCCTGAAGCACTCAGAAATATTCTTCAAGAGAATTCAAGTTTTCCCTAATTTTAGTTGATATTGTGTTTACTACCCCTGACCACAAGATGATTTTGTATGCTCAAGTTCAAGTCAAGGCACTCTTATTATACACTGTGGGTGCAATCCGAACCAACGTTCCAGCACTGACATACTTGGGCCAATGGGGTATGTGCTGCATCTGCAGTTGGGGGAGGGGCAGTCATGGAGACCTGAAGGTAAGAGAATGTTTGTATGGGAATGCATTGCCCTGACCCTGGTGCTGGAAAGTTGGTTCGGACTGCATCCTATGTGTACCCTGGCTCTGTTCTGGAGGTTTGTCTGGAAGTTGGAATATGCAGCAGGTGAAAAGGCCAGATTTTGCAATGCCAGCGCTGTCGTACCTGTGCAGCAGCACCCCAACAGACAGATTGGGCCTGCGCAAAGTGCTGAAATCAGTGGTGGCATTCAGCCACCTTCGAGCAGCAGTCCGCCCGTTGCGTAACGGCGCGTTCCGCCGCTTGCCCGCCCGCCCCCGGAAAGTGCAGCCTTCTGGGTACCCTGACATGACTGTAAAGGTTTTTGGGGGGAGGGGAAGTCCTTGAACTCCATTTCTAGGCATAATCTAGCAAACATCTACACATGCATGCTACATATATGTAAGGACTCTAGCAGCCTAGGGAGCACAAGACCCTGATTATTATTAATTAATAATTTATTATCAATAAATTAAAAGTATTTCTAGATTTTATGTGGTGCAGTAGAGCTATATGGGTGACATTTTTAAAAGGGGATCCTGGTGCTTAAGTTTGGGAAGCACTGGAATAAGGCAATGTACTGTATGTACTCCAACATACAACATCAGCTTCATACGTGCTACTGTCAGCTGCCACTGCCTTCACCTAGCTTCCACTACAGCCTCTCTCAGATCAAACCTCATCTCTGACTTCGTCTTCTCCAGAATCTGTGGCACATTCTGTCTTTGTCTTTCTCACTGACTACCGAAGAGGAGATATGAGTCACCTGCTCTCAGGTATACGTAGGTCCTGAGCGCCTCCATTCAGGACCATCAGGGAGCTGTTAAGGGCCTCTTGTCTTATTAGCTTTACAAACACACTGGCTGGCCAGCATTCCTGAATGCTAACCTAACAGGGACAGTCTCTATTTCCTGGTAAAGCTACTCTCCCTAAAAACATGAGAGCTCTCAAAGGATCAGGCCAAGGATCCATCTATTACAGCTTCCTGTTTCGCACAGCAGATCACCTGATGCTTCTGGGGGCACATAAGAGAACAAAGATATGCAAAGATATTGCCACTCTTTGCATCTGGCACTCAGAGATAGGCTACCTCTAAAACCTGAAGGTTGCATACAGTCATAATGACTTGCAACCCTGTGGTGGACTTTTCTTCCATAAACCTGTCCAGTCCTCTTTTAAAGACATCTATGACAGAAGCCATGGAGATGTCAAAGGACAATTTCATGCTAAGGTAGGCACAATAAAGGACAAAAATGGCAAGGACCTAACAGAAGCAGATGAGATTCAGAAGAGGTGGCAAGAATACACAGAGGAACTCTATAAGGCCAATCTCAATGTTCCTGATAACCACAGTGGTACAGTCACTGAGCTCGAACCTGACATCCTGGAGAGTGAAGTCAAGTGGGCTTTAGAAAGCCTCACTAACAACAAAGCTAGTGGAGGTGACAGCATTCCAGCGGAATTACTCAAAATCTTAAAAGATGATGCTGTCCAAGTGCTGCTCTCCATATGCCAGCAAATTTGGAAAACCCAACAGTGGCCACAAGACTGGAAAAGATCAGTCTACATTCCAATCCCAAAGAAGGGCAATGCCAAAGATTGCTCGAATTACCGCACCATTGCACTCATTTCACATGCTAGCAAGGTCATGCTCAAAATCCTACAAGCTCGGCTTCAGCAGTATGTGAATCGAGAACTACCAGATGTACAAGCTGGTTTCCGAAGAGGCAGAGGAACTAGAGATCAAATTGCCAACCTTCGCTGGATCATGGAGAAAGCAAGAGAGTTCCAGAAAAACATCTACCTCTGCTTCATTGATTATGCTAAAGCCTTTGATTGTGTGGATCACAACAAACTGTGGCAAGTTCTTGAAGAGATGGGAGTTCCAGACCACCTGATCTGCCTTCTGAGAAACCTTTATGCGGGTCAGGAAGCAACAGTTAGAACTGGACATGGAACAACCGACTGGTTTAAAATTGGGAAAGGAGTACGACAAGGCTGTATATTGTCACCCTGCTTATTTAACTTATACGCAGAGTACATCATGAGGAAGGCAGGGCTGGATGACTCACAAGCTGGAATCAAGATTGCTGGGAGAAACATCAACAACCTCAGATATGCAGACGATACCACTCTACTGGCAGAAAGTGAGGAAGACCTAAAGAACCTTTTGATGAGGGTGAAAGAGGAAAGTGCCAAAATTGGCTTGAAGCTCAACATTAAAAAGACTAAGATCATGGCAACCACTCCCATCACTTCCTGGCAAACAGAAGGGGAAGAAATGGAAGCAGTGACAGACTTTATTTTCCTGGGCTCCAAGATCACCGCAGATGGTGACTGCAGCCATGAAATTAAAAGACGTTTACTTCTTGGGAAGAAAGCTATGGTGAACCTAGATAGCTTAATCAAAAGCCGAGACATCACCCTGCCAACAAAGGTTCGCCTAGTCAAAGCGATGGTTTTCCCAGTAGCCATGTATGGCTGTGAGAGCTGGACCATAAGAAAGGCAGAGCGTCGAAGAATCGATGCTTTTGAATTATGGTGTTGGAAAAGACTCTTGAGAGTCCCCTGGACTGCAAAGAGATCCAATCGGTCAATTCTCCAGGAAGTCAAGCCTGATTGCTCCCTGGAAGGACAAATGCTGAAGCTGAAGCTCCAATACTTTGGCCACCTGATGAGAAGAGAGGACTCTTTAGAAAAGACCCTCATGCTGGGAAAGATTGAAGGCAAAAGGAGAAGGGGGCGACAGAAGATGAGATGGTTAGATAGTGTCACCGAAGCAATGAATATGAAATTGGGCGAACTCAGGAAGCTAGTGGAGGACAGGGAGGCCTGGCGTGCTGTGGTCCATGGGGTCGCGAAGAGTCGGACACGACTTAGCGACTGAACAACAACAACAAATGACAGAAGCATCACATTCTGTGGCAAGGAGTTCCATAGATTAATTATTCACTGGGTGGGGGGATAATTTTTTTGCTTTCATCTGTTCTGACTCTCCCACCAGTCAATTTTAGTGGATGACTCCTGGTTCTGGAATTGCGCAAGAGGGAAAAGAACCTTTCTCTATCCATAATTTTATGTCCCAGTCATTTCCTCTTCAGGCTTCCCTCAGGTGACTGAAGAGCCCCCCCAAATTGCAGCCTTTCCTCACAATGGGTGGTGGTGCCATAGCCCACTAAAATTCGGCACCTTTTGCAGTTCCACTACATCCTCTTTGAGATGTGGTGACCAGAACTGGACATAATACTTCAGATGTGGCCTTAGCATTGATTGTACAATGGCATAATATTGGCCATTTTATTCTCAATCTCCTTTTTAATAACCCTGAGCATGGAATCGGCCTTCTTCGCAGCCACCACACACTGGGTCAACACTTTCATTGAGCTCTCCTGCTCTGTCACAGACAGCTCAGAACCCATTTGTGTATATGCAGATTTCTTATTTCTTGCCCAAATGTTCATCACCTTACATTTAGTATATCTCCCACTTTCCCACCCATTCCCCCAGTTTGCAGAGATTCTTGTGAAATTCTTCACAATCCATTCTAAATTTCACCATGTGGAGAGGTTTGATATAATCCACAAATGTGGCCATTTTGCTGCTTATCCCCAAACAACAGGACATTTTTGTCCCTATTTTCGCTTTTTGGTGATACCCAGTGATGTCATCTGGTAATGAAGAACAGGAATGCTGGGCGGGACTTACACGTGATTGGCTGCCCGTCCGTTCCGTTCCGCGGCTGCCCTGGCCTCAGCGGGGCGCCTGCTCGCCGGGGGGGATGGGTGGGGGGCGCGCCGGGTGCCTGGATGAGCAGTGGTGGGGCGCACCAACCAGGGGCAGCCCCCCTCAGTTTTAGCGGATGCCCCCTGGTTCTGGTGTTTTGAGAGAGGGAAAAGAACATCCCTCTATCGACTCTATCCCTTCCATGCATAATTTTGTATGTATGTCTCAATCATGTCCCCCCTCAGGCATCTTTTTTCTAGGCTGAAGAGCCCCAAACGCTGCAGTCTTTCTTCACAAGGGAGGTGCCCCAGCCCCGTAATCATTTTCGTCGCTCTCTTCTGCACCTTTTCCAGCTCCGCTATGTCCTTGTTGAGGTGCGGCGACCAGAACTGGACACAGTATTCTAGGTGTGGCCTTACCATTGATTTGTACAATAGCATGATAATATTGGCTGTTTTATTCTCAACCCCTTTTCTAATTACCCCAAGCATGGAATTGGCCGGTGAAGATTTGATAACAATGTCCCGTATTTTGTACTGCAGTGTGCTTGTCCCATCATTGCATGACTGTGTTGTGACAATAGATAATCACATTGTATTGTTGCTGAAAAAAAGTTAGTGGCAGCCATCATGGTCATCACGAAACACTCTGGTGATCTACTCAGAGCTTCTCACAATCTGGCACCAACTTTGCAAAATGTAAAATTTCAGGCAATCATCCTTGATTTGAGAATGGGTAGGGGTGGGGGTGTATAAGAGTCTGATGTTTAGCTTGAGAAATAATGAAAGGTTGTGAATTGCACCCTTATGATTACATTTGAATCTCCTCAGTGATATACATTGGAATTCCCTTCAATTAAGGGCACAATCTGAGCCTGGAGTTAGGCTGGCATAGTTAGGTTTGGCTGGCACAAGGGCCACCATAAAGTGTGTTTGAACCACTCTTGGAGTCAGGGGGGATGGCACACATTGGTGTACTGACCTCCCTGACTCCAAGAGTGGTCCAAACATACTTTACAGTGTCCCTTGTGCCAGTCAAACTGTGCTGGCCTAATTGTGCCGACCTAACTCGAGGTTAGGATTGTGCCTTAAGGGAAAGAATATGAAAAGTCATTTTAGAATGTTGGTTTTTGAACATCTGTTTATGTTTTGCAAACCTTCAAAGTTAACACAGGAGAATTAACTGTCACCCCAGGGCACTAAATGTTCTCCTGTGTTGCACTTTCTCTATGGGCCTTAAGAAAAACCTCAGTTATATAATAAAGGAGATTGATGCTGAGCTTAGATCCACCACTGATAAGATGCTCTTAAAATGGTTGCTTGGAATGACTTTACTGAGAGGATAATTTGACAGAGGGCAGGAACGAAACGACCTTTCAATTTGCACTTCATCAAACCACAGCTTTAAAACAGTGGCACTTTGAGACGCAGACAAAAATTGCATCTAGGTTACCAAGACTAAGATGGAGAAACATGGATTTGGTTTATTAATATTTTTCCTGTACTCCCCCTTTAAATGTCTGAACTTCTAAATAATTGCACAAGCTGCTCATACAGCACTGCAGTTCTTTGCTGGAAGCTCCTGTAGGTGTGAATTGATTTTGTGTGAGTGCAGAATTCGCCTCTAAAGCTGGAGCAGCAGGTTAAGGGATCATCTCAGAGAAAAAAGCAACTATTTGCCGAGTTCCCCACTAAATTCAGATACAGCTTTGGAGGTCACCGCCTTGAAAATGCTATCTGCCCTCCGTAGCCAAAAATAGAAAGCATTCTTCATATTTATTTTACACCTTGGGGTAAAACAACAAGAAAGAAGTACAAAGGAAAATTACAAGTGCAGTGTAGAAAGACCTAATAATCATTCAGGAGGTGTGAGGTTTACTTAAGTGGAACGAGCTATTAAATTCAGGCTTCTATCTCTTACGCACCTCAGGGTGCACTCCTACAATTGATGTCGGGCCGACGCAACACGCCAGCCCAACGTCAGTAGTGCTGACGTGGGAGCACCGACCAGCACCCCCGAGTTGGTACCGGTGGCCTTGGGCCAATGCTATAGCAGTAGTGCTGGCACAAAGCTGCCCCTCCCCACTCCTGCGCCAGCCAAACTTGGCTGGCACAAGGATGGTTCTGGGAGGAGAGAGGGCGGTGGGACGGAGGAACTGGGCGGAGAGTGGGTAGGCCAGTGGGCATGCTGGCCTGGAGAGGGGGTGGAGACAGCTCTGTAATGGGTGTTCCAATGGCACAACAGTGATTGTAGTGCTGCAGGCACCGGGGGGCTTTCCCCCTTACCTAGACATGCACGGGCCTCCTGCAGGGTTGGGGAGGTCTGCAGCCCCCTCCACAGGTCTCTCCAATGCAGAGGCGGATCTAAGGGGGGGCAAAGCTGTAAGTGTTGCAGGGAGCCTTACCCTGTCATGTAAATCCCTCCTCTCCCTTGCTGCTGTAGCCAGTAAGCAACGCCAAGATGTTGCTGTTCCCTGTGAGGATTGGCTAGAACAGTGCAGGAGAGGAGTGTTTTCCACTGCAAGGTAAGGCTTCTTGCAAAACTTACAGATTTGCCCCCCCTTAGATCCGCCTCTGCTCCAATGCCAGGAAAGAGTCTGGTTTACGCTTGGAGTGCACTTTCAGTTTTCATGCAAATCACTGCTTTATACATTTTCCTGGGGCCCCATTGCTCCTAGGAATGGGAGCATTTCTGAGTAGACATGCCTAGGATTGTGTTTCAAGAGCAGTCGGAAGACCATCCCAAGATTGATTAGGACAATTGCCTGAACGAATTGTTTGCCTTTGTCACAGGTGGTTTTTTGTGGGGTTTTTTGGTCACATATGCACTTATTTGCACTATTTAAGGATCAAGTCACATGTCACAAATAACATGTAATGTGAACCTGGGATTTAGGTTTCTGTTGGTTGGTAAATAGTGCATTGTGGAAGGTGACAAAAAAAAAAGGCTGAATGTGTGGTTGGGGGCCATGGGGATTTACATTTTTGCCCACTGTGTTTCTTATCCCATTTGCATCCTCTAACCTTTCAATATTGTTAATGGCAGAAAAAAGCTTCCATTGAAAGCCAGTAGCATCCTTTTTCCATTTTTTAAAAAAGTGCCCAAGAGACAGCAATTGGGATTGGCACAATGGTGGGGGCAAAGCAAATCTCTTTCCAAGCCCCAGCACTGTTTTGGTCAATTTTATTTCTCGTTATGCATTACTTACTAAAAATATCCATACCTATAGAATGCACTCCTCATAAGTGCATTCTGGCCCTTTAAAAAGTGTCTTTTATTATTTTTTAATGGAACAAGTATTACCTGGTAAAAGAGATGCCAATTCTCTTACAATATACCTCACAAGAAATGCACCTCATAAAAAACATTGTCCCTTCAAATGTATTGGAAAAGGCAAAACAGAGTGAAGAAATATATTTGTAAATCAGCTTCAAGTAGTTCCATTTCAAACATAAACTGGATACTGAAGATGAACTTGCAAGCTGAGTGCCTGGCCTGGCATTTCAAGCAGCAGCTTCCTATCAAGAAACCAGCTTGCAGCTCGGAGTGGTTCCTTGCCACAACTGAGAGCTGGTACCTCAGCCTACAGTTTGGAGCAGCGAGCTGGAGTACCTTCCTGTAAATAATGTCATTATTTTATTCTGCAGGCTGATGCATGTTGCAGAGATGGTGTCGCAATAGTCGATTGTGAGTCCAGGTGCCCCAGTCTGACTGTCATGACAAGGCAAGCAATTATTATTATTATTATTATTATTATTATTATTATTATTATTATTATTATTATTA
>JAJKFI010000008.1:13515762-13525981 GCA_029204185.1 Lerista edwardsae
TATTATTATTATTATTATTATTATTATTATTATTATTATTATTATTACTGGCACACACACACTCCAGCCTGAAATAACATGCTCAAAAATTCCCAAGCTTCACTCTGGTTGCTACTTGGAGCATCAAGAAACCACTACTTACTAATTCCACAATCCATTAAAATCACACCAGCGTGCACCATGAACTATGAACATGCATGTTCATGCAAAGCTAAGCAAGCTTCCTCCCTGTTTCTGCCACTCCTGATCCCTTGCTGAAAACTATTTGTGGATTCCTCAAAGCTGTGTCAAAAATAAGCAAAAGCGGTGTTTTTCCATGTTTTGACCTAAATTTCATTTTATGTAACATTTTCAGTAAAAATAATTCTCATTATTTAGCATTTTGTGTTGATCACTGAAAAAACAACAACCCATCCCTAGCAATGGCTGTGGAGGAAATTAAGATCACTCGGTTCTCAAGGTCAGTTCACTACCTGGTAAGATTTCAGCTGTTTGAGGCTTCTACGGGTAGGAGAGATATTTGGATGATCCACCCCCAGAGGCTGATGGAACCAGATGGATTCCTTAGTATAGGGCTCTGAGGAATTTTCTTACGGGGATTTTCAAATTCCAGGTAGACTTCACTTCCCACAGGGGATCTCAAGCTGGAGACTGCATCTACCCATGGCTTTGAGCAGCCAAGGGCAGGGCAGTGAGAGCAGTCTTCCCCAGCTATCAGTGGCACTAGGTATACCACAACTGCATGTTGGCACCAGGTACGAGTGGCACTCGGTATGCCACTGTGATCAATTGCATGGTGGCAACTCAGCTCTGAGATTCTTGGATGATGCTGATTATCTTGAGCCTTGGTCATGGGTACCGCAGGTGTCAGCCTGGTGTGTCTGGGGTACTTTCACTCAGCTTCAGATGGTGCAGCAACTACATCTCTTTCTTTCTCAGTCAGAGCTGGTTTCAGTTACCTAAGTCTTTGTCACCTCTCATCTGAATGACTATAACACTCTCTACATAGGACTGCCCTTGAAGACAATTCGGAAGCTTCAATTGGTACAAACTGCAGCAGAAAGTCGGTGGTGAGATATTGCAGTCGTGTCTTTATGCTGTTGTCGGTGCTGTTATTGATTTTATCCTTGGTATTGTGTTCATGCTTGTTAGCAGCCTGGAATCTTTAGCAAAAGGGGGGGGAATTTTAAAAAAATCTTTTAAATAAATAAATGCAATAATCTGCGTATGGAACAGTAATGTACAAAGAAGGCCCCAGGAGCAAAGTGAAAGGAAATGAAACAAAAAAAAAAGTCAGGGAATGCTGATGTTGACACAGCCTGCGACTGTTTTCAAATGGCTCAGCAAGTGCAGGGACGAACTGGAAACCGTCCCCGTGAGTCATCTCAGCCAGCAGGTGTCTACAGGCCAGGAAATGCCCTTCTCTCACTCACACCTTAGTAGCTGTGCCTTGCATGCCCCTTTAGTTCTCCTGAGCTAAAAATAATTGCAAGGCCAAGCCTGTGGTTCCTACTCAGGCACTGAACTGACAATGACTGCACACTAACTGAAAAACAGTGTGTGCAAGTGGAAGTATCACCTTAACCATAAGGTCTGTTCATGGCACTCAAGGTATTCATGACTGCATTTTAGGAATATTGTATCTGCTTTATTGGTTGGTATTAAAAAGTCAAATGGCTGACATTATACTTTCCTACGTCCCTGGCATTTAATCCGCTGCAGTGCAGTTTGATTATGGGAATATGGCATTAACTAAGAAAGGGTAATTAGCTCATTTAGTATGTAGAAGCCGCCATCAGTATACCTTCAAATGAGTAGATTACAGTAAAAGGGTGCGCTGTATTCCTTCGCCTCCACTTGATAATGCTGCAGAGACGGTGAGACAGCCAAGGCCACAGCCACCTTCTCCTGCAGTTTGTGGCTGGTCTCAGGGATCAGCTGATGTAGGGGATCCAGGAATGAGTGGGGGCAAATAAGGGAAGAGGAAGGAGTGGGGAGGGGAGGCAGGCTGAGTGTGAGAAGACAGTCCGATAGTAGTAGTTATGCATGGGATGGATAGAGTGGAGAGAGGGGTGTTCTTTTCCCTCTCTCACAACACCAGAACCAGGGGACATCCGCTAAAATTGAGCATTGGGAGAGTTAGAACTGATAAAAGGAAACACTTTTTTTACCCAGTGGGTAATTAACTTTGCCACAGTAGGGGATGATGGCATCTGGCCTAGGTGCCTTTACAAGGGGATTGGACAGATTTCCGGAGGAAAAGTCCATTGTGGGCTATAGGGCATGATGGCTGGTGCAACCTCCTTATGTTAGAAGTAGGCTACTTCAGAATGCCAGATGCAAGGGAGTGGCAACAGGATGCAGGCATCCCCTGCTAACTGGGCAAGAGGCACTTTTTCAAGTGGGGTTAACCTCTTATATTTAGCAGGGGGAGAGTAACAGTCCCTCTTCACCACAGCACAGTGTCTTTTCTAGTGGCTGCTGCTGCTGGTGTTCTGCATTTTTTTTAGATTGTGAGCCCTTTTGGGACAGGGAGCTATTTAACTTTATTTTTATTTATTTTTGCCTGTAAACCACTTTGTGAACTTTTTGCTGAAGAGCGGTATATAAATACTGTTTGCTTGCTTGCTTGCTTGCTTGTCTCGTGTGCTCCCTGAGGCATCTGGTGGGCCACTGTGAGATACAGGAAGCTGGACTAGATGGGCCTTTGGCCTGATCCAGCAGGACTCTTCTTATGTTCTTATGTAGGGCCAGAGCCCTGATGCACAAGGAAAGACAACTCAAGATTCGGCGGAGGAGGCAGGGTGCTGTAACCCCCTCCCCGCCTTTAGAAGGGCTAGCTAGTTTCTCCCCCTAGGGCTCTCTTTACAGCTGCCTGGCAGTGCCCCAGGAAAAGGAGCTGACAACCCTTTTCCCATTCCATATTTCTTCTACGTAAGTCGCTTGCCCACTCTGTCTGTCCAGAACCAAGAGCTAACTGTTGGCATCTTCGACGGCCTGCTCAGGGCCATGGCTGCACAGGAGAAGGTGGTGGGGAGCTCTAGGTCAGTCGGCTTCCTAGAGGGCTTTTAAAGTTCTCTAAAGTGGGGAGACTTAAAGTTTTAAAGTGGGGAGGCGGCTTCTTGGCATCTATATGCTGAGATGGTGTTAAATTTACTCCCTTCTTTGAACCACGAGGCTGCCATGGACCATGACATGAACTGTGATCTTCCTCTCAAAGAGCTGAAATTGTATATAAAGGCCATATCCCTTGCCTATTTAAGTAATGGTTTCCCTGCTTCACTTAGCAGCCACTGCTTAAGTATCTGATTCACGTTTTCTAAAGTGCTTTGTGTCCTTTTGTTGATTTTTATGAGCTTCTGTCAAGGCTCAAAACAGAATTATTGGACTAATAGTATGTAGAATTTAATATTGTAGGATGGAATCAAGAATTAGCCTGCTGCATTTGGTATCAATCATGTCTGAATTTACGTAAAAAGCAAGTTGCTGCATTCCAGATATCTCTTTTTCTGAACCATTGTTCAGTCTATAGCCCAAAGTTCTAAGAAGGTAAATTCCATTTTGCAGTACAGTTCATTAGAGGAGAAAGTTGCTATCCTATTCATGAGCATTTAGGGCGCAATCCTAAATTTGCTGGAATTAGGCCAGCAAATTTTGCTACTGTAGGCTACTGTAAAGTATTTTTCCATCACTCTCAGAGTCAGAGAGGCCAGCACACTGATGTGCACTATGCTCCAAGAGTGGGCCAAATGCATTTATGGTGGCCCTTGTGCCAGCCAAACTTTGCTGGCCTAACTGTGCCAGCCTAATTCCAGATTAGGATTGCGCTTTTAGGCTGCAATCGTATACAAACTTACCTGGGAAAAAGTCCCCCTGAACTTAGTTGAATTTACATCTGACTAGGCATGCATAGGCGTTCGCTGTTAAAAAAATCTATTGAATGCAGGACTTTGTTCCAAATAAATACACAGATAGAACAGTCTGCAAAGGCCAATTCACACAATACAAATTATTACTTGTTCTTTCTTTTTCAAGTTAAGAAAATGGTCTCTTGGTTAAAGTAGATTACTACCTTAGTAATAAAATGCCAGGCTAAGAACTTCAGTGAACAGGAAGATACATTTTAAAAGCCCCATAGACCAGGGTTTCTCAAACTTTTTTCCTCATGGCTCCATTTTGAGTCTCATGTACTTCTGTGCCCCCCACCCCACCAGCCACTGTTAGTTGTAAGGGAAAAAAAGACTACCATCTGAACTCTTTGTTCTAATAATCAGTACTTTATTTCTTTTACATTTGTTCTTGTTCTATCATTTTAATGGTTTTTGATGTTTAATTAATTTGAATTTGAAAGGGTTTTAATTTTTGTAAACTGCTTTGAATCTTAGAAAAGCGGTATATAAATCTATAAATACATATACATACATTTCTAAGTAACAATGAAAATGCTTAAAGACATAAAATGTATAACAGCAATTAGTACTTTATTCAGGGCGCAATCCTAAGAAACTTTCCAGCACTGGGTAAGGGCAATGCAGCTCTGAGGAAAGGCAACAAACGTTGCCTTACCTTGAGGAGACCTCCATGACTACTACTCCACTGCAGAAAGCAGAACATGTCCCATTGGCACAGCTATGTCAGTGCTGGAAAGTAGGTTAGGATTGTACCCTCAGTGTGATATTTTGTGAAAAACACATCATACATCTGGAAGTTAAGAGTTTAGGTGGCCCTCTCAGAAACTTAGAGCACAATCCTACCCAGTGCTGGATTGGCAAGGCTGGCTGGCCAGCGCCAAATCCAACACTGGGTTGGGGAGGCTGGAAGGAAACGTTCGTTCCCTTTCTGTATGGGAGGCTCCAGCCCCTCTATGCACTCCTTGGATCCGAGGAGACCGCGCCACCTGAATCGGGGCCTTATGGCCGAATCCAGAGTCCACCCACGTCCCACCATCGTCCCGCCCTCCTCCCACCAATCCCAGGTCCACTCTGTCATGGCGCCTCCCTTATGCCGGCCAGCTTTGGCCGATGCGAGGGAGGTGTAGCGCCGGTCCTGTTGCCTCAGCACCGATGCAGGGGTGCTGATTTGCACTCCCACATTGGCGTTAAGTGCGCAGCGTCGACGCAACCCTGTTGTGTGGGGTATAGGATTGCGCTGCCCATGTGGCCCCCTAATATTCCTATTTACCATATGGCCTCCTAGAAGTGGCTCGAATTGGGAACCACTACCCTGGAGCACAGCAGTTAATGTTGCAGAATTCTGCAGCATACGTTATCTCACATCTGATGCTTTTCACACAAGCTGATCACTTGTGTGGGCTGAAAGAAAAAGAGAAAGAAAATAAGGAGCCAATAGTAACATTAATCAGCTCTAACTTGCTTGATGATGATGATGATGATGATGATGATGATGATGATGATGTTAGAGGCATGAGGCCCTACCACCGGTGCTGGGTCAACACCAGTGAGTGCTATACTGGGCCCAGCGCCGGATGGAGGAGGATACGCTGCCACCTGGTGGTAAGTGTTCCTGCCAAGCTGTGTAACAAGGTGGGGGCAGGGTGTGGGGAAGGGCATGGGGGGAAGGGTGGAGAAGGTTTTCAGGTTGGGGGAAGGGCGTGGGGAAGTTTAGAATGAATGGGTGAGAGGAGGAGCAGGCCAAGGCTGGGGTGAGACTGACAGTGGTAGAGGCTACTGCATGAATCTTGCTTCAGGTCACAGAGCCCAACGTGACACTGCTCTGCTCATGCAAAATAGCTGGCAGTGAGCAGAATAGCCCTATTGTGGAGCTCATGACTTTCCGTGGGGAAAGGGGATGACCAGCCCTTTACCTCAAGGAGATCCCAATGGCTGCCGTGGCTTTCGCGGGAAGCAGCAGTCACCGTTTTGGTGCCACTGCTCATACAGGAGTCCAGGAGCACGGGATTGGGCTGCCCCAGTTGGGTAGCAATCACATGATAAAGTGTAAGTTAAAAGCATAACATGATAACACAACACTAAAAGGCAGAAATAAAACACAAGCAGGGCTATAGTAATGTGCCCTGGAAAAAACCAAATCTGATAGCAGCAGCTCAGAATGTATAAACTAAAGCATAAACTAAAATGGCTATTCCTTGCTGTTGAAAGGCTTACTAGTGTCTATGGCTTTCCTTCTCCAGGAGGAAGTTCCAGTGCTTTAGTTCCATCTTGGCTCTGCCGAAGAATTATCTTAATATTCCCATTATTGGATAAAACATGGCCAGCATAAGAGACTATGCTTGAAATTTAACTAAAAACTAGTTACACGTCCCAAAGAAAAGTCTCAGACAATGCCTATTTTACATGATTCACTAGCCTTGTCTTGTGCAGACCCTTCTAGGCTCTTGGATATTGACTATCTTTCATAATAAATTCTGAGTACCACACCCCACACACATCCAGCTGCTTCTCTCCTCTTTCCCATTTTTAGCTCTTCCTCTCTTTGCATACTGAAATCTGAGTCATTTCCTTTCCCATTATCCACTCTCAGCCTGACATCAAATGGACTCTCCCTCTTCCTAAAGAATGGGGGGGTTGCTTCCTAGATTGGATCAATTTTGATAGTGGATCTGCTTTGATTTACAGTTGCAATTTCATGGATTGCAACCCAGAGCAACACCTGGCATTAAAACTCTTGATTCTTTACACCATTGAACCATTTTATAAATTTACCCTATGTATATACATTTGAGATAGTCTTTTCTGATTATATATGCTAAGTAGGCCGCGGAGAATGTTTAAACCAACCATGGTCCAGAATTTATTGTCACTGAGGGCAAACATCACAACGTTCTTTTCTCTCTGTGCCTGCAGTCGTGACCATTTGTCCCTTTATTTGCCTGGTTAGGTTTTTCTGAGAAGGAAATGGTACTGATAATCATTTTCTCTAGAATCTCAGGACATAATAATTGCATCAAATCATGCCATCTTATTTACGCATTTGTCGTTTGCTGTTCAGGACTATCAAATTCAATATCCTTGGTCTATTAGTAACCTATAATAATGTATTTTAGTCCGGCATGTTGTTTGTTTTTATACTAAATGGCAAAGAAAAAAAGAAAAGAAAATGAAATTCATGACAGCACAATGTATCTTGCTGGGGTTGTCTTTATGTTCTTAACGCAGAGGCGTCATTCAGGCGGAACGGCCCGGTACTCCGTTCCGCTAGTTCCGCGGAGGTCCTGGGCTGCGCCGCTGCCTCGGAGGACGGGCGAGCTGCTGCTGGGCCCGCCCGCCCTCCCTTGCGTCCGGAATCGCTCTAAAATGGAGCGACTCCGGCGCAGTGAGGCTTGGGAGGGCGTGGCAGCACTCCGCCATAGGGGCGGAGGGCTGTCAATCATCCGAGCGTTCCAGTAGTTGGCGCGCTCGGATGACATCACTGTCTTAACGCAACTGTTTTGTCATCCTCATACAAGAATTCTGGGTGCCTTCTAACTCAGAATAGCAGTTTTAGGCTGAAAACTACTTTACTAATTTAGGGTAAACCTAATTATGTGCCAAGTCCAGAAGTACCAAATTTAAAAGAAGACATAAGAACATAAGAACATAAGAAGAGCCCTGCTGGATCAGGCCAAAGGCCCATCTAGTCCAGCTTCCTGTATCTCACAGCGGCCCACCAGGTGCCCCAGGGAGGCACGAGACAACAAGATGCTTGCATCCTGTTGCCACTCCCTTGCACCCGGTACCAGTAGCCCACCACCTTTGTAAGGAGGTTGCACAATCCATCATTGCCTATGGCCCACGATGGACCTTTCCTCCAGAAATCTGTCCAATCCCCTCTTAAAGGCATCAAGACCAGATGCCATCACCACCTCCTGTGGCAAGGAGTTCCACAGATTAACTACCCGCTGGGTAAAAAAGTACTTCCTTTTATCTGTTTTAACTCTCCCAACCCTCAGTTTTAGTGGATGCCCCCTGGTTCTGGTGTTTTGAGAGAGGGAAAAGAACATCCCTCTATCGACTTTATCCCTTCCATGCATAATTTTGTATGTCTCAATCATGTCCCCCCTCAGGTGCCTTTTTTCTAGACTGAAGAGCCCCAAACACTGCAGTCTTTCTTCATAAGGGAGGTGCCCCAGCCCCGTAATCATTTTTGTCGCTCTCTTCTGCACCTTTTCCAACTCCACTATGTCCTTTTTGAGATGCGGCGACCAGAACTGGACACAATATTCCAGGTGTGGCCTTATCATCGATTTGTACAATGGCATGATAATATTGGCTGTTTTATTCTCAACCCCTTTTTTAATGACCCCAAGCATGGAATTGGCCTTCTTAATTGCTGACGCACACTGGGTCGATACCTTCATTGAATTGTCCACCAGCACCCCAAGATCTCTCTCCTGAGCTGTCACAGACAGCTCAGAACCCATTAGCCTATAGGTGAAGTTTTGGTTTTTTGCCGCAACGTACATCACTTTACATTTGTCTATGTTGAAACGCATCTGCCATTTGGCTGCCCATTCCCCCAACTTGGAGAGATCCTTCTGGAGCTCTTCACAATCCTTTCTGGTTTTCACCACCCGGAAAAGTTTTGTGTCATCTGCAAACTTGGCCACCTCGCTGCTTATCCCTGTCTCCAGGTCATTTATGAATAAGTTGAAAAGCACAGGCCCCAAGACAGATCCCTGGGGCACTCCACTTTTCACCTCTCTCCATTGTGAAAATTGCCCATTGACCCCCACTCTCTGTTTCCTGGCCCTCAACCAATTCTGGATCCATAAGAGGACCTGCCTTCTTATTCCCTGACTGTGAAGTTTCTTCAGCAGCCTTTGGTGGGGGACTGTGTCAAATGCCTTCTAAAAATCCAGGTATATGATATCCACAGGTTCACCCACATCCACGTGCCTGTTCACCTTTTCAAAGAATTCCAAAAGGTTTGTGAGGCAAGACTTACCCTTACAGAAGCCATGCTGACTTTCCTTTAGCAGTACTTGCTCCTCTACGTGTTTTAGGATTTTATCTTTGATGAGGCTTTCCACCATCTTACCCGGAACGGACGTTAGGCTGACCGGCCTGTAGTTTCCAGGGTCGCCCCTTCTCCCTTTTTTAAAGATTGGCGTGACATTGGCTATCCTCCAATCCTCTGGCACCGTGGCCGTTTGAAGGGACAAGTTGCATACTCTAGTTAAGAGGTCAGCAACTTCGTTCTTTAGTTCCTTAATTACTCTTGGGTGTAAACCATCTGGGCCTGGTGACTTATTAATATGTAGTTTATCAATTTGATCTAAAACATCTTCTTTATTAACCAGTATCTGATTTAATTCCTTCGTTAGGAAGGGCTGTTCGGGCTGTGGTATCTGCCCAAGTTCTTCTGCTGTGAAGACGGACGCAAAGAATTCATTCAATTTCTCTGCAATCTCCAAGTCCCCTTTTATCTCCTCTTTCCCTCCCTCACCATCCAGCGGGCCAACCGCCTCTCTGGCAGGTTTCCTGCTTCTAACATATTTGAAGAAGCTTTTATTATTCCCTTTTATGTTGCTAGCCATGCATTCCTCAAACGCTTTCTTGGCCTCCCGTATCACCTTCTTACTTGTCTTTTGCCAGAGTGTATGTTCTTTTTTATTCTCCTCATTGGGGCAAGACTTCCATTTACGGAAAGAAGCTTCTTTGCTCTTTACAGCTTCTCTAACTTTGTTTGTCAGCCATGCAGGCACCCTCCTGGACCTTGTCGAACCCTTCTTTCTTTGCGGTATACATTCCCGCTGGGCCTCTACTACTGTTATTTTAAACAGCCTCCATGCAGCCTAGAGGGATTGGACTCTTTTTACCTTCCCTTTCAATTTCTGTCTAACTAGTCTCCTCATCTGAGGGAAATCTGCCCTTCGAAAGTCAAGGGTTCTTGTGTCAGATTTGCTCTGCACTCTTTCCTGGACATGCATGGCAAAACCAATTGCAGCATGGTCACTGTTCCCCAATGGCTCAGTAACACTTACATCCCTAACTAGGTCCCGAGTACCACACAATATTAAATCCAGAGTCGCCTGTCCTCTGGTCGGCTCCATGACTAGCTGCTCTAAGGCACAGTCATTCAACACATCAAGGAATCCGGTCTCTCTTTCTTGACCAAAGCAGCAGTTGACCCAGTCAATATGAGGATAATTGAAGTCCCCCATGATTACAATCCTGCCTCTCTTGGTCACAGCCCTGATTTGTTTCCTCATTTCAGGGCTGTGACCAAGAGAGGCAGGATTGTAATCATGGGGGACTTC
>JAJKFI010000008.1:13526081-13576367 GCA_029204185.1 Lerista edwardsae
TCAGGGCTGTGACCAAGAGAGGCAGGATTGTAATCATGGGGGACTTCAATTATCCTCATATTGACTGGGTCAACTGCTGCTTTGGTCAAGAAAGAGAGACCGGATTCCTTGACTTGCTGAATGACTGTGCCTTAGAGCAACTAGTCATGGAGCCGACCAGAGGACAGGCGACTCTGGATTTAATATTGTGTGGTAGACAGGATACAACTCTCTTTAACCATTGTACAGAAGCAAGACAAGTGCTCCTTTTCTCACCCTTGCATGACAAGATGCACCTGTCAAAGCTATATACCCCCATTGTATTACTTTAGCTATAACAGCAGCTACAATTATAATAGCTATAATAGAAGGAATAGCTGATAGCCCAATCCTGAGCTGCCTTCCCCCTACCCCACCTCTTAAAGGGGTGCTTCCCTGGGCTGGTGGGTCATGACCCATCAGCTTGGGAAGCGCTGCTCTAGAAGATTCTGACTGGCCTCACCTTGCTTGGTCAGTCAATTCAGGCTTGTAAACAAGGTCCCATTCTGGGAGCTTCATGACTTCAAGGGTTAATTGCCAAAAAGAAGTTAGCTTCCCTCACTAACGTCTCTCCTCTCAATTGTGAGTCATTTTTGTCAATTGTGAGTCATATGCCTATTGAGGCGCCACAGACCTCCAGAGGAAACAAGCCTGCCACAGCCTCCTCAGAAGACAACCAACATCGGAAGACTACCAGCAGAGGGCAACGAACATCTCCAGCTGGGGTTGGAATCAAGATCAAAGAATGGTCCATGATGATCTCTCTCCACAATAACCTCTATGTTGTCCTATGAGGATTTTGTCTTTAAAAAATGTGGGTCTTAGATCTTTCGTTGTTGCTGCTGCTGGTTATTATTGCTCTTAATCATTACAAATTCTCACTATTGGTGCTACATGATGCACCCCTATTTCCTTTGTGAGCTAAGAAATGCTGCACCAGCCAGCACCCAGGATACATATCAGGCCACTTTCTTCCTTTCTCTTTTCTAGCTTTCTCCCTCTGAGCGCCACTGCAAACCCCAGCTCAAGCACCTGCTGAAATGCCATTCAAGAGCCTTCCTCTGGCGAGGTTATCTTGGCTTCCTTGCCTCACTTCTTGCCCTATTAGCTAAGACTACTATCTACCCGTCCTGGGTTTGCCTATCAAACCCTTTTCTGCCTTTCACCTGCCTTTGAATCAGGAGATCATTGTGTCTTCTTGGTAAACTAGCCCCATGATCCCTGCAACAACACAAGCCTCATTTCGGCAGACTTGAACCTCGGCTTGAAGCTTCGGCAGACTTAACCTTGACCTCTGCCACTCCTGAGCATTGGCTCCAAACCCCACAATCGTCTGTGTCTGCAGTCAAACTGTCAATGTGCTTAATATATCTATGTCTTCATGCAGTCATAGAGGACTAGAGTTGGAAGGGACTTTGGAAGTCATCTAATCAAAACCCTTGCTCAGCAAAGGCAACCACGTCTGCATCTGCATCTCTGCCAGATGTAGTCTGAAAGTATGATGCTGTATGTTTTGGAGAGGATTTCTTGGTCCCACTTTTTCCAAGTTAAGAGGAAGTCTAGAGATTAGTTTTAGGCCTACAACACCAAGTTCCCCTTAACTGATCTATCAAGGACTCCAAGAAAGAGGAAGATCAATGCTTCCAGTGATTTCTTTCTTGGAGGCTTGGGACATCAGTGAAGAGCAATCTGGTGGTGAAAAACCTTCCCATCGTAAGTAAAAGAATACTGCATGTCACAGTTCAAGTACCTGCTGGTTGGGGTCAAGGAAAGACCTACAAGGATGACAGAAAGCAACTTATAAGGGGACTGGGAACATCTGATTCACTGTATGTAACTAAAGGAATCACACCCCAGTAAATTAATCATGCCATGCAGTTTTGTATGTCTCTGCCAGAACCATTAACCATCCATTCATTGTCAGGCAGGATGGCTAAACCAAACTATGGGTAGGACAAACCATGGTTGGATTTGATGTTTGAAGTGAACCACTGAACAAAACTCCTGTTTTATCAGTACTGTTGTTCATTGGAACATTTACAGCCCAATCCTAACTAAACAATTGAGGCCAATCCTAACTAAATGCCTACCCACAGATGCAGCCTCACCAACAGGGTATATTCTGTATCCTTTGGGGGGGGGAGTTCCAGATACCACCTCAAGGTAAGCCTCTGCTTCCCTGTTACGTGTATTCATACCTACACCAGCTGTTTGGTTGACACAACTTGAAGTGGACCTGGGGAGATGGATTGAGGCCAGGACGGGCGATCAGATATTGGCAGACTACTACTGCCAATAATTGAAGTTTTTCAGCACCTTTCCCCACCTCTCTCTGCCCTGGCCCCCTCCTCATTCTCACTGACTCTCAACATGCAGACTTACCAGTGTTTGAGATGGGTCTTAACATTCTCTCTTAAACAGATATGAATGAAGTGGGAGAGGTATGGCCAAGAGAAATATCTTCTCAAGGGTATGCAATGCTATGGATTTTTTTTTAAAGAAACAAAACACAAAATTATGTCATACATTAGGACACTGCAGCTTTGCTGGAGGATGAAAGCTGAAGCCTGTGAAAGGTATATAAGAGCATGAGCAGAAACGAAAAATCAAATTTAGAAGTAATTGACTCTTTCAAACAAGATAAAGGCTAAATCACTAAGCTCTGAAGCTAAAGTCACCAGATGAAAAGTTGATTCTCTTTTGTCACACACACTCACCTCCTCAGCTTTCCCTGTTATGTTATGTCTTCCATTCATAAATAACTGCCAGAGAGAGAAGAGAAGTAATAAATTGTGGAGGAGGGGGCTTGAGGGAGGTACATACAAACATTTGCGGAACCAGGAGTTTTTCCCAACAGTTTGAATCACGTTTCTTCCACTGTGACCTTAAGATATAATTGGCTGCATTAAAGCCTGGGAGGGTTAGGTGATGCATATGCTCTAGTTTGTGTTTGATTTCACAGAATTAGCCAATTGGGGAATTACTGGAATTAGACAACAGTCCCCTTCCTGAAAGGAAGTGAGGAAGAACTGCATCCAAACGCATGACACTAGCTGAGCAAGCCCTTCTTGCCCCATAAAACCGTGTTGGCTTCTGCGATGCAGCCGGTTTCATGCTGTTGGTTTGGTATGTGCTTGCTTTGATCATGCCCTCATGCTGGTGTGCCCCTGGCTGTGAGAGCCAGTGCAGCAAATGAAATACAGGGAGAGGGAAAACAGACAGACTGCTCTTGAAATGGAGATGAGAATTGGCTTGAACCAATAAGATTGTAAGTGTTCTGATAAAGAGTTTGGCTTACATCCCAGCCTTAAACCAGAGTGGAAAACGTAGAATCTGATCCAGATGCCACTGAAGATGCAAGTGCTGCTGCAGTACTGATGGAAACTGAAAGCAAAATTCAGGAGTTGGGCCGCATCTGGTTCAGTGATGTCATTCAGGGGGAACGGACCAGAACGGGTGTTCCGGATCCTAACGGGCTCCGTGGCTGCTTCCGGGTTCCCGACAAGTGCCAATCAAAAGTGAGTTCCTATTCCTAAATCATTTGAATGACACCACTGATCTGGTTCAAACCCAATCATCCCTTAAGGGACAAGGGTGTAAATGTTCTTCATCACCCAGAAGTCGAAACGGGACAATTTGGAAATGAGCATAAAGTAGGACAGGACAGCTGGCTAGGGGGAAAGCACATGCCAACAATATTTGGAAGCGAACACAATTTATACGTGTTTATATGCAAGTGCGAGAAGACTCCAAGTCAAGTTGGGGGAGTTGGACTGATAAGTTGCATGGATTGTGTGTGCGTGTGCGTGTTGGATGCAATAGCAATGTGGTAGAATGTAGAGAACCAGTGGAATATAGATTTCAAGAATACAAACTCTGTGGAAAGGACAGAGAGGAGCATATTGGGGGTGCTGTCGCTTTGTACGAAACAAAAAAAACAAGATTGTGGAGAGGAAGTGATTGGTGTGGGTCAAAAAATGGGAGATAGGATCCAGGGTGTGCTTTTGGTGTCACGATCCACCGCCTCCAGCCTGCTCCCTGTTCCCTGCCCTCCCCAATCTACTCAGAGATTCCCCCTGCCATATAATAGCCATCCCTGACCACAGAATGCCCTCAGCCAACTAACCTGCCATGATGTGGTCCACACCAGCACAGCTGCAATGCTGCTGATGCTTTTCTGCGGTAGCTTTTACTGGCCCAGTGGCAGTGTGCTCTATGCACCACTGCAGGGCCTTTTATGACTGTCATACAAACATTCCACTGCTGAAACTCACAGATAGGATTGGACCAAAAGTCTGTTTGTTCTGTTCTGTGCAAAGAAACTTCATATGGCCTTTGCAGCAGTCAGCCCCAGCAGAAGCCCCATCCTGACAAGGCCGGTAAGGTTAAGATTGGGCTTTGGAAAGTGGTATATCAGCATTCTTAATAGTACTGAATTATTATTAAGAATAATAATTCTTAATAATTATTTTTTATTGTTATTAAGGGGGGCAGAGAAGGGGTGCTGCCGGTACGCCACAACCAAGCCTCCATCCCTAGGCTGTGCAGGCCCAATTCAGGCCCCATGGCCTCCTCAGCTCTGCCCCTTCTATTTAGCAGTTTGATGTATTGGTAATTAGAACATTTGCAAGGAAGTCCAACACATGCACAGTTGACCTCAAAAGAAGACACTTCTCAAGAATAAGGGAACTAGTAAAAAAAAGTGGCTGAAAGGGAAAGTCACTCCAGAGTGCCTAGCCCTAGAGGTTATGTAAGACCGCAATAACAGAAGCTCAATTAGAATGTATACCACGAAGGAGGAAACGCACTACCAGGTCTAGGAGGAAGCCAGCATGGCCCAGGAGTGGAGTCAAGGAAGCTATCAAAGACAAGAACGCTTCCTTCAGAACATGGAAGTCTTGCCCAAATGAGGAAAAATGGTGAAAGAAATATCAGTGTCCAACAAGGGATGCAAAAAAAAGAACATGAGTGCATGTCTAAAACCATCAAGGTAAACAATAAACATTTCCTTAAATACATAAAAAGCAGGAAATCTGCCAGGGACCATTTGATAGCAAGGGAATAAAAAGGAAGTTTAGAGAGGATATGGAGACTGCAGAGGCACTGGATGCAGTCTTTGAATCTGCCCTCACTACAGAAAGTGGGGGAAGACACCATTCCTGAACAGACATTCTCAAAGCGTGAAGAACTGAGGGCGCCATCCTAATCAATTTTTTCAAAATTCACTAGATCTAGGTACCGTCCAGCCAAGAACTCTCAAGCAATCTAAATGTGAAACTGCTGATCTTCCAAAGTAAAATATGTAACTTTTCCTGTGCCGGAGGACTGGATAAGCAGTCAATGCAACACCAATATTGAAAAAGTGGTTCAGAGTGAATCCAGGAAATCCCAGGACAATCTGATGTGCGGATGGGTGTATGGGCAGGTGTACAGGCAGAAAATATAAAGCTATTTAAAGATAAAATTATTAAGCATGCTGAAGAAACAACCTTGCTGAAGGAGGATCTGCATTATAAGTCATTATTATACTTTTTTACCCAGAGGGTGATTAATCTGAGGAACTCCTTGCCACAGGATGTGGTGAGGGACATGGCCTGGATGCCTTTAAAAGGGGATTGGACGGATTTCTAGAAGAAAACGCCATGATGGGTATGTGCAACCTCCTGGTTTTAGAAGCTTTCTTTACCACACATCTACGGAATTTGTTGTCTCAGAATATGGTGATGGAGTCTAGCTTGGGTGGCTTTGAAAGGATATTGGGAAAAATCATGGAAGATTGGCCCATTCGTGGCTCTGAGTCATGATGGCTGTGCACTGCCTCCAGGTTGAGCAGCAGCATGCCTCTGAATATCACTTGCAATGGTGAGACAATTGTGAGGAAAAGTGCACCTTTGTCCCCCGCTTGGCAGGGGAGGGCTGCTGTGGGAAACAGGATGCTGGACTAGATGGGCTATTAGCCTGATCCAGCAGGGCTCTTCCTATGTTCTTATGTTCAAACCAGGATTTCTCATGAGAAGAAAGTACTGCTGTTTTTCAACAACCTCTGTGTCTCAATTTTTCAATATTCAGTACTTTAACGAACAATTAAGCAGTCCCCGTTTGGCTTTGAATCATGTCGGTGTAGCGGGCCATTCATTATCTAACACAGTATGGTGTGGTAGTTAAAGAACTTGGGCCTTTGTTCAAATCCCAGATTAGCTATGAACTGGATGAATAATTTGAGGAAAATCATTATCTCTTCTTCTCAGCTGTTCATCAGTAATAATGCATTACATCTCCTAGGGTTATTATGCAACTGAATACAATTAAGATAGCAATGATAAATAAATGCTGATATTTCATATAGTATGAACAACTAAGATTAATATTTTGGTGTCACATTTTTTTTCCTGCGACAGCACCTCAATGTATGCATCATCCAATGGTATATAAACTAATCCCCAACAATATGGTGTATTGTTGGCACCACAATGCAGATAGGTTGATCTTACTTTTGAGAGCAAGAATGCTCAGGTATCTTTAACAGCGCAATCCTATAGACCATGCAGCACATAGCGCTGATGCAGGGGCACCGATCTGCACCCCCATGTCAGCACTCGAGCAACAGGACCGGCACTGCAGGCAACGCCAGCCCTGTGGTGCCCGCGCTGAGCCTCTCTCGTGCCGACTGAAGCTGGTCAGCGCGAGGGAGGCTCCATGCCAAGGTGGCATGGGGATTGGAGGGAGGCAGGGAGGCAGGGGGCGGGACTTGGGTGGGACGTGGGCGGCTTGGGAGGTGGCCATACAGCCACATCCTAAACCTGTCTGCGAGGCCGCGAGGCCCCAATTTGGGCCACGCGGTCTCCGCGGATCTGTGCCTGCTCTTTAGTGGGCACAGATCCGAGGAGCACATAGGGGAGGCTGGAGCCTTCCCTATGGTAAGGGAGCACAGGCTCCCTTCCGTGGGAGGCTCCTCACTTATACTGCACTAGGATATGGCATTGGCCAACCGGCCTCGCCATTCCAGCGCAGTATAAGATTGCACCTTCAGTCACATTAGCAACAACAACATTTATATACCACCTTTTTCTTACAGACTCAGGGCAATTTTCACATAGGCAGGCTAATCTAAACCCACTTTATTATAAATGAGTTTTTACAATAATTGTTCTTTGAGTAACTCATAGAACCCTTTGTTCCAGATGGATCCCCCATGGTGTGGTCATAATTCCTTTTCTGCTAAGTATGCCTTCCAGCAGGAGCAGCTGCAGATTGGGCCAAGCTGTTAATCATTCTTCTTGGAAGCTTACTCACTCCTCCACATTTCTGCGGCATCTTACCCTTGTGAATACATCACCCGTTCACAGTGAGATCAAAGCTACACAGCATTGGTCATGATCTTTGGTCTCCCATCTAAAAATTGTCCAAGCCCACTCCTGCTTAGCTTTTTTTCGGGCAACTTTCAGTTCGACCACCAGCAGTGGCGCCAACTCCATGGGTGCCAGTATACTGCCAGCACCCACAATAATTTTCAATGGGTGCTCAGCACCCACAATGTTGGGCACCAATCCAGCGGCGAACAGGCCCAGCATGATCGGGTCATTGAGCTCCTTCCTGAGGCATCGCTGGCACCTCAGGAAGAAGCTCATTGGCTCGCCCGCCACAGCCTCGGAAGGGGGCAGGGCTGCCTTGCAAGGCCTAGCCACGATGCAAAGCAGCCACTTCCGAGGCTGGGTGGCGGCGATCGCATGCCCCAGTCTCGCAGCACCCCTTTCGGGCCGCAGCACCCCTTCCTGAGGCCAGGGCACATGATCACCACTGCAGTTGTGTGCCCCGGCCTCAGGAGAGGCAGCTGTAGGGCCGCAACACCCTTTCCGCCCCTGGCTTTGGAAGTGGCAGCGGAGAGCAGCCGCCGTTTCCGAGGCCGGGCAGCGATGACAGGGGGCGTGGTCACATCAGGGGCATGGTCACATCAACGTTGGGGGTGTGGCCACATCAACATCAGGGGTGTGGCCATGTCGACATCAGGGGCGTGGCCATGTCGACATCGGGGGCATGACCATGGGAACCCCCAATATTAAAAACAAGAAGGCACCTCAGACCACCAGACCATGCTCCTGCCCTTACCATATACAAGTATGGCAGCTGATGCTACACGGCTCCCTGCTGCACCATAGACCAAGCATTTGCAATCAGATGGGACCCTTTATACGATGACTCTTTATACAATGGGACACTTTATATGATGACAATCAGCCATTGCCCACTCCTAACTGCAGCTCGGTATAGCTGCTGAGGAATAGCTGGAGGGGAGGGAATGGGCAGGGCTGGTATCAGCCCTCAAAAGCCAGACCCAAGTCATAGGATTGTGCGGCAATAAAAGGATGTAAAGGAAGAGACAAAAGAGGCAGAAGAAATAAGAAGGGAAAACATGGAGCAGAGGAGGAAAGAGAAGGGGAGAGAGTTGGGAAGAAAAGTAAAGAGCTGAAGAGATGGACAAAAGGAAGACATGGAGGACATGGAGGAGAGGCAAGATTGGTAGAGGTAGGAGAGGGAACCAAGAAACATGGAAGGAAGACAGGGAAGGCCTGGGCGATAGTGTAGCTAGAGGTGGGTCCCAGCACCACATTTTGCATGGTGCATCAATGCACCATGCAAGCGGCCCCTCCCCTTCGGAACCATTCCCTGTGGCTACAGCAAAACATGGTTCTCCTCCATTTTGCTCTAGCCTCCTGGAATGGCTCTGAAGGGGAGGGGAGTTTGCACAGCCCATTGAGGCACCATGCAAAAACCCAGTGCTAGGACCCCCCTCTAGCTATGCAAGGGATCACCAGAGGGATCAGGAGAGAAGGTGAAATAACCTGGCATAGAAGCCCTAAGGCCCTTTTGTGTTAAGCCTGTTGCCTAATAAACCTGTGAACTTGCTGGCCTGCTGGAGGGCTAGTTCTTCTCTATTAAATATTTTGAGCAGCAGACATCCTTTGGGGCAGCAGCATATTATTGGTGGAAGCTTCTCCCATGAATGGAAAGAGAGGTGCAGTCATGCAAGGGGTCCTTGTCTGTGTGAAAGAGGCTCTTGCTTGAGAACACTGCTTTTATTCTCAGAACAGCAATATGATGCTGTGCTGCCAAAGATCTCGATGCTACTATTTGGATACAATACATTTTGCGTACGTCATGCATATGGGCCATCTAGCAAGATCTGAATGGGAAGGACATTTTCATGCAAGGCAGTTCACAGAAGACTGAAATACGCCTTTTAGTCTGGAATACATTATTGTGAAATTTCACTCCAAATGCTGTTAACGAGGAATGGAAAGTGGAAGGCAGCCATTTAAAAAATTCAACACACATCCTAGGCAATGAAAGTTTTGCATTTGAATTACAGACACAGAAAATGGGGGGGGGGATTAAGTACATTTTTTTACAGCTTCAGTCAGCTGACAAATTCTGAACACCATCAGAATGTAGGGGTTCTGCAAACAAAATTCAATCTCTTTGAAACATGCTCGCCAAATTATACTCTGGCAATATTTAGGACTGGAAAAAAATGGGATGGATAATTTCTCCAATTCAGATGAGGGTGAATATTCAAATGTGATAGTTGTGTGGTACCATGACATCATTGAGATGGTTATATAGTGTCTCTGAAGCAATGAGCATGAAATTGGGCGAACTCCGGAAGCTAGTGGAGGACAGGGAGGCCTGGCGTGTTGTGGTCCATGGGGTCGCAAAGAGTCAGACACGACTTAGCGACTGAACAACCACCACCACCATGACATCATCACACTGGCTACTTGAGCCCTGGTTAGCTAGATCCTATCAGCCAGAACTACTTCTCAAAAACAAAAGTACACAGCAGCTTCTGAGATGGACAATGATTGGAGTGGAATGGTATGAAAAGGTAAGGTTTTTTGGTAGGTCTTGGGTCAGGCCCCAAACTCAATTTTCAGACAATTCAGCCCAGTCCTAGAAAATTCTCCCTCCTAGTTCACACAATACAGACCGCATGTAGCTAATTACAATCTGCACTGATGTGACTTCAGTTTTCATTATTCTGTTATTTTTTTCTCCATAGGCAAGTGTCATTTTCACTTTTGATCACTTTTCCATCACTGGTTTGTAAAAAAAAAATGTACATTCAGATACTCATGTTATTATAGGAAAATGGAGATTGTTTAAATCAGGAGTCTCCAAACTACAGCCTGGGGAAAACCGGCCCACCACAAGATTTTATCCGGCCTGTAGCAACTTAAAATATTTGACATTTTTTACTCATTATATAGCATTTCTCAGGGCACAATCCTATGCCCGTCATTTGGCCGATGCTAGCTGCTAGCATCAGGTGAACATCTGCAGCACTGATGGAAGAGCGCCAACCGGCATCACCCTAGCAACAGCATCAGTCCAAGGACGCTGGCCCAAGGCCTTGCTGTGCCACTCCTGCACCAGCCAGGTTTGGGCAGGGGTAGGTGGGCTGGGAAGGAGCAAGGCTCCATCCCCAGGCCACATAGCCCTGATTTGGGCCACGCTGCTTGCTCTGTGATCTGCGCCTGCTAAACAGCAGGCGCAGATCAAACAATCAAACAGGTACTTAAGAACATAAGAACATAAGAAGAGCCCTGCTGGATCAGGCCAAAGGCCCATCTAGTCCAACTTGCTGTATCTCACAGTGGCCCACCAGGTGCCCCAGGGAGGCATGAGACAACAAGATGCTTGCATCCTGTTGCCACTCCCTTGCACCCGGTACCAGTAGCCCACCACCTTTGTAAGGAGGTTGCACAATCCATCATTGCCTATAGCCCACGATGGACCTTTCCTCCAGAAATCTGTCCAATCCCCTCTTAAAGGCATCAAGACCAGATGCCATCACCACCTCCTGTGGCAAAGAGTTCCACAGATTAACTACCCGGTGGGTAAAAAAGTACTTCCTTTTATCTGTTTTAACTCTCCCAACCCTCAGTTTTAGTGGGTGCCCCCTGGTTCTGGTGTTTTGAGAGAGGGAAAAGAACATCCCTCTATCGACTCTATCCCTTCTGTGCATTATTTTGTATGTCTCAATCATGTCCCTCCTCAGGTGCCTTTTTTCTAGACTGAAGAGCCTCAAACGCTGCAGTCTTTCTTCATAAGGGAGGTGCCCCAGCCCCGTAATCATTTTTGTATACTGCTTTTCAACACAAAGTTCACAAAGCGGTTTACAAGCAAATAGTAATAATAATAAAGTTAAATGGCTCCCTGTCCCAAAGGGCTCACAATCTAAAAAAAAAAAAAAGGCAGACCACCTTCAACAGCCACTAGAAAGACTGCACAGGGGTGAAGAGGGACAATTACTCTCCCCCTGCTAAATATAAGAGGAACACCACTTGGAAAAGTGCCTCTTGCCCAGTTAGCAGGGAATCCGAGCAAGCCCATCCAGGCAGCTGGCGCCTACCCCGGGGCAAGGACGAGAACGTGCCCTTGCCCCAGGGAGGCTCCAGTGGCCTCCTAACTTGCATTGGATATGGCACAGGCCTGCTGGCCTTGCTGTTCAGCGCCAGGTAGGATTGTGTCCTTAACTTCAGCACAGCATTCTTTCTTTGGAAATGTCACATTTCTCTTTTGTTCTGAACCATATCATGCTGATTACAAAAAAGATCCATAAATTCCATTCATTTAATCATAAAACTGATTCTTTTTTTCGGCCTGCGAGAATCTGCAAAATACATGATGCGGCCCATGTGCTGAAAAGCCTGGAGACCCCTGGTGTAAATGATGGCTTAATGTGGGGGACTAAGTTGATTGGCAGGTTGTATGGTATATATTTCACAACTTAAAAAAATAAAGACCCAGCACTTGATCTTATAAGCAGTACATTAAATTCACTACCTTTAAGATCATATATGAAACTGCACCGATTGCAGCACACACACACACACACACACACACACACACACACACTCTTTGTAAATTTAAAAAGAGTCAGAGCCTGATCCTATGGGCTCCTAGTGCCGGTGCTGCTGCTCACTGGTGGCTCCAGGTGTTGTACAGCATCCGGCGAGGAGGGGATGCCAGGACTGTGCTAGTCAGCTGCCGGTAAGGACTATTGGGGCGGGGGGGAGGCAGGAGGGGGCAAAACTGGCCAGGAGGAGGGGCAGAATGGGAGTGGGACTGGTGGTGGCCTCCACCACCAGATCCCATGGTCCATGTTGGGCCATGTGGCCCAACACAGAGGCTCTCAATTCTGCGCTGCCAAAATAGCTGACCCAGATTTGAGGAGGCCCATTGGCGGGCCAACACCCTTACCCTAGGGAAAAGAGATGAACGTCCCGAGGTGCCTCCTATGGCTGCTCGGGTGTCCGTAGTAGCTGTTTTGGCACCACCCGCCTACGGAGGCCAGGCACCATAGGACTGGGCACCCATTACTAACAAGACCTTGAAGGCTGCATTTCAAAGCATATTCCACAGTGAAGATCATGCATCAAGTGTATATTGACCCTCTGAGTACAAGGAGACGGTCATCCAATTATCATCTATGTATGAGAAGGAACACTGCACATATGGAGCCATTCTGCAGTCTATTCATAAGCTTTCAACAGAGTAGTAGTTATTTAGTTTGTTTAGTAAGCTGATCAGGCTCACTTAATTTGGTCCTTGAAATCAGAATGGCAGGGATTCTTTGCTAATAAATCATCCTCTGTAATTGTGTGTGTGTGTGTATGCGCACGCGCACGCGCTCCATGCTACTAGTGCAGAGAATGTGACCATGACTGCTTTTCCAAAACATTATTGATTGAAATCTAATCTAGTTGAAAGTTAAGTGTAATAATTTTCTTGGTCTCTTTTTATTTCAATTTCTTGCAGGCAGCTATAATTAAGGGAATTAATATATGCAAGGCAGCAGTTGCTGAGGCTTTGGAAGGGGGCTGGGGAGCGGATGGCAGTCTATTTTAGTTGGACCTTTGGGACTGCAAGATGATTACCCAAAAATCCAGCAATATCTTTGGAACACCCTGCTGTGCTTACTGAACCTGGATATGTTTACTCAGAGGCAAGTCCCATTGGGTTAAGTGGACTCTGCTTCCAGGTAGGAGCGCACAGAATTGAATTGAAAGATGAATTTTGTTATTCAGCTCACAAAACTTCGGAATATATTCATTTCAGAGCAAGCCAAGATTCAGCTGTTATTGGGTGGCTATTTCAAAATTTCACTCCTCTGATGTTTAACGATCTTCTATTTTGAGCCTATGTTCTTTCATGGATAATTTATAACACGAATGGGCAGTCCGTATCTGATCCACACTAAGGGCAACATTAGAAATAAATCACAAAAAGAGCTGCTTTGTTGTTGCTTGCTTTCTGAATGGTGCAACAGATAGATATATTTCCGAAATCACAGCAACCATTATTGTTGCTCCTTACCCCCTTTTGACATTTATGGAACATTTGCCCTAATGTTCCCTCATTATGGCACCGGTGGGGGAAAGTGGGGTTACAGGACTTTTAGTAGTAGTAGTAGTAGTAGTAGTAGTAGTAGTAGTAGTAGTAGTAATAATAATAATAATAATAATAATGCAAGTATTTATATACCGCCATTCTTTGGCCATTAGATTGCTCCTCTGGCTTTAATTCAAGGCGGTTTACATGGGCAGACTTTATCTCTAAACCCACAATACAAGGGGTTTTTACAAATTACAGAGAAGTTCTGTCTTTCAAGAACTACAACATACAGATGGAACTTTCGTGGTTTAGTCCTTCTTTCTGGCCACACGCTTGCCTTCCTGCTGGCTGATAAACAGCTTCTCTGCTCCCACCAAAGAAACAGCTGGCCCAGCACAACTCTTCTCTCACAGGCAGCTGGAGACAGCTCTTATCAGTCGCACTTCTCAAGGTCTGTCGCTCACGGAGACTTCCGGTATTGTCGAACTGGCGACCTTCAGATCTTATCTTCGGGCAAACGGAGGCTTTAACCCTCTGGACTAAACCTTCTGCCCAATCAAACAGTACTATCTGTTGTGGCATCCTGGTGTGGATTGCATAGGGTGAGCCAAGTGTCCTGCTTCGTATTGCATTAAGAGCGCAATCCTAACATGGAGTTAGGCTGGCGCAGTTATGCCAGCAAAGTTTGGCCAGCATAAGGGCCATCATAAAGTGCATTTGGACCACTCTTTGAGTCAGGGAGGATGGCACAGGTCTGTGTGCTGGCCTCTCTGACTCAGAGAGTGGTCCAAACATGCTTTATGGTGTCCTTTATGCTGGCCAAACTTTGCTGGCCTAACTCCAGGTTAGGATTGCGCCCTAGATGTCCTTCTAATGAGAAACATTAAATCTTTCCATATTGCTGCAGGCAAAGAAGATTATATGTTTTCTTCTGTCTCCCCTGGTACACAATCCTGCAATTTGTAATTTAGCTAGTTCAAGGGTTAACACATAGTTTCCTCTGGAAGAGGGAGTAGGAACTGGAGCTATGAAAAAGGAGCCAGGATGTGTCCCAAGGGATACGGGATCACACAGTTCAGGATGAACCGCTGGTAGATGCTGTAGCTGAAATTTAAATTAGAGATGCACTCTGTCAACAAGCTATTTCAGGCTTGTCTCTTCATTCAGATCCTTCCTGCTGGTGCAAGCTTCTGGGTCATTCCTTTGAATTGGTACTTAAAAAGTATCAACAGATTAAGCTTCCTGGCTCAAGACACCTATTTTGCAAGCGTGTTAACAATTTGTTGCATGAAGAAATTAAAGGATTCCAAGAATCACGTGGCACTATTTATATCTAACTAGCTGAGAGTTAGTTGCAAGAACAGATGTTTCTGATAAAATGCCAATCAAATAGGCAGTTCTTGCTACTTCAGTAAAAAACCAATGTGTGTGGGTCAAAGACATTGACCATCATAAATGGCGTAGAGCTAAGTAATCACATCTTGAAAGCAGTCATGGATTGCACATGCTAACTTGCAAAATGCCCATTCTTATAACAGCTGCGGGCATGTAAGATGATGACTTGGTGGAGTGATGCAGTGCGTCTCTGTGTGCTCTGTGCATAAACATTCATTGTGGAATTGATCATAAGACTCACTTGAAATTGCAGTCCTGCCAGATCATGTGCAGGTGCCAGCATTGGATATGAGGAGACAAGGATGGATATATCAGTTGATTCCTTTATTTTGGGGCAGTACTGGTGCTTCTTCATCCTGGCTTTGAGATCAATCCATGGCACATTTTTAGGAGCCTGACTATCTATTTATTGACTTTTTTTTGAAGAAACAGTACAATCAAGGTTGGTACCAGGTACTGTGCGGAGAGGCTCTAGGAAAAAGCTGTGCAATGGGGCACTCTCAAGGCATACTTCAGTCTCTGCAAGGTGCACATGCACAAGTGTGCATACACACACTACCCCTGATGGTGAAGAAAAATGTATAAATAAGTAAGGTGGACTAGCTCTTTAATCAGCGATACTCTGTTTTTTTAAAAAAAACATTTTCCATAATAATAATTTTTTGTTCACTTGCACACACACAATACTAGAACCCCGAGCTAATCCCATTAAACTGATTGCCAGAAATTTAGGCTCGGCCAAAAGATGTACTTCTTTACATAGCGCGCAATCAGTCTGTGGATTTTGTTGTCACAGAATACAGTGATGGCCTCTAGCTTGGGTCAGGATGTTGGACAAAAACATAAGAACATAAGAAGAGCCCTGCTGGATCAGGCCAAAGGCCCATCTAGTCCAGCTTCCTGTATCTCACAGCGGCCCACCAGGTGCCCCAGGGAGGCATGAGACAACAAGATGCTTGCATCCTGTTGCCACTCCCTTGCACCCGATTCCAGTAGCCCACCACCTTTGTAAGGAGGTTGCACAATCCATCATTGCTTATAGCCCATGATGGACCTTTCCTCCAGAAATCTGTCCAATCCCCTCTTAAAGGCATCAAGACCAGATGCCATCACCACCTCCTGTGGCAAAGAGTTCCACAGATTAACTACTCGCTGGGTAAAAAAGTACTTCCTTTTATCTGTTTTAACTCTCCCAACCCTCAGTTTTAGTGGGTGCCCCCTGGTTCTGGTGTTTTGAGAGAGGGAAAAGAACATCCCTTTATCGACTCTATCCCTTCCATGCATGATCTTGTATGTCTCAATCATGTCCCCCCTCAGGTGCCTTTTTTCTAGACTGAAGAGCCCCAAACACTGCAGTCTTTCTTCATAAGGGAGGTGCCCCAGCCCCGTAATCATTTTTGTCGCTCTCTTCTGCACCTTTTCCAACTCCACTATGTCCTTTTTGAGATGCAGTGACCAGAACTGGACACAATATTCCAGGTGCGGCCTTACCATTGATTTGTACAATGGCATAATATTGGCTGTTTTATTCTCAACCCCTTTTTTAATGACTTTCTTAATTGAAAGTCATGGAATTGGCTTTCTTAATTGCTGGGTCGATACCTTCATTGAATTGTCCACCAGCACCCCAAGATCTCTCTCCTGAGCTGTCACAGACAGCTCAGAACCCATTAGCCTATAGGTGAAGTTTTGGTTTTTGGCCCCAATGTGCATCACTTTACATTTGTCTATGTTGTAACGCATCTGCCATTTGGCTGCCCATTCCCCCAACTTGGAGAGATCCTTCTGGAGCTCTTCACAATCCTTTCTGGTTTTCACCACCCGGAAAAGTTTTGTGTCATCTGCAAACTTGGCCACCTCGCTGCTTATCCCTGTCTCCAGGTCATTTATGAATAAGTTGAAAAGCACGGGCCCCAAGACAGATCCCTGGGGCACTCCACTTTTCACCTCTCTCCATTGTGAAAATTGCCCATTGACCCCCACTCTCTGTTTCCTGGCCCTCAACCAATTCTGGATCCATAAGAGGACCTGCCCTCTTATTCCCTGACTGTGAAGTTTCTTCAGCAGCCTTTGGTGGGGGACTGTGTCAAACGCCTTCTGAAAATCCAGGTATATGATATCCACAGGTTCACCCACATCCACGTGCCTGTTCACCTTTTCAAAGAATTCCAAAAGGTTTGTGAGGCAAGACTTACCCTTACAGAAGCCATGCTGACTTTCTTTTAGCAGTACTTGCTACTCTACGTGTTTTAGAATTTTATCTTTGATGAGGCTTTCCACCATCTTACCCGGAACGGACATTAGGCTGACCGGCCTGTAGTTTCCAGGGTCCCCCCTTCTCCCTTTTTTAAAGATTGGCGTGACATTGGCTATCCTCCAATCCTCTGGAACCGTGGCCGTTTGAAGGGACAAGTTGCATACTCTAGTTAAGAGGTCAGCAACTTCGTTCTTTAGTTCCTTAATAACTCTTGGGTGTATACCATCTGGGCCTGGTGACTTATTTATATGTAGTTTATCAATTTGAACTAAAATATCTTCCTTATTAACCAGTATCTGATTTAATTCCATCGTTAGGAAGGGCTGTTCGGGCTGTGGTATCTGCCCAAGTTCTTCTGCTGTGAAGACGGACGCAAAGAATTCATTTAATTTCTCTGCAATAGCCAAGTCCCCTTTTATCTCATCTTTCCCTCCCTCACCGTCCAGCGGGCCAACTGCCTCTCTGGCAGGTTTCCTGCTTCTAACATATTTGAAGAAGCTTTTATTATTATTATTCCACTTTATGTTGCTAACAACATATATTGTTATATGTATAACATATATGTATAACATATATTGTTACATGTATAACAACATATATTGTTATTAGCAACATATGTTGTTATTATTCCCCTTTATGTTGTTGTTGAAGAAGCTTTTATTATTCCCCTTTATGTTGGTCCATCCATGGCTCTGAGTCATGCTGACCACCCCCAGATTCAGCAGCAGTGAACCTCTGCATACCACTTGCTGGGGAGCAGTGGCAGGACAAAAGAAAGATTGAAAAAGGGAGGAAGGGTGGATGTTCAATTCCCTCGCCCTGGAGAGCACATCTGCCCTAGGACTATGGGAGAAGTCCTTTCCCAGCTGGCTAGAAAGGTTGAAAGGGAGACAATGAATGCTTCTCTCTCAGCAGTGGAGGAGCCTCTGCTTGCTCCAGAGGGTGTCACTTTGTGATCCCACCCTTCAAACTTGCAAGTGGGCTTTCTGGAGGCCCCTATATAATTGCAGGGGCCTCAAAGGAAGTCCACTTACAAAGGTCAGGGATCAGGAGTGAGTCCCTCAGCCAAACATGTTATTTTGCAGCTGCTTAATGGCGATGCTTCAAGGGGAAGCTTGGTGGACCCTCAGGTTGAGACTGATCACTGACTCTACCCGAGTACAGGAATAATTGACCCATAGCCTTTATTTTCCTTCAACAGAATTATATTTCTGTACTATTCTTACTACAGAAAAGAGGCAACAAATAGAAACTGGAGCAGGGCTCACCCTTCCTGATGAGCGTGATGTTGAAATATGCATGCTCAGTCCTCGCTATCATTCCTCACATGAGCACCATACGAGAGGACAGAAATCAAGCAGACTTCTGGTAAAAAGGTAAAGGTTTCCACATGACTGAATGGTCTAGTCGTGACCGACTGTAGGGGGCGGTGCTCATCTCCGTTTCAAAGCCTGTAGAGCCGGCGTTTTGTCCGAGGACAAGCTTCCGTGGTCATGTGGCCGGCATCACTCTACGCCGTAGCGCACAGAACGCCGTTGCCTTCCCACCGAAGTGGTCCGTACTTATCTACTTGCATTTAGGTGCTTTTGAAATGCTAGGTTTTGCAGGAGCTGGGACAAGCAACGGGAGCTCACTCCGTCACGCAGTCTTGAACTCCCAACCTTCTGGTCGGAAAGCCCAGCAACAGCAGATTAACCTGTTGCGCCACCACGTCCCAGTGCTTCTGGACCATTCAACAAAACGGGTCTTGCTGGCATGCATTTGCTTTTTGGAAAAACATTCGACCCAAAGAGGGGACAAATGTGTCTTACCGTTGCCTCTTCTGGGGAGAATTCTCATGAATGTGCCATGTCATCATCACAGCACAGGATAACAAAGGCAAAAAGAGGGGGAAGAAAACCACCCAAAGCTAATAGGTGTAAGCTGTGTTCAAAGCTTTGGCTTGCTGTTCCGCTCAAAAGCATTCCTTGGTGTTGATTCGGCTGGTGCTTTTAAAATATGTGAAAACACAGAACAAACGCTGATTAATGTTTACCTTTTGCTTTGCTTTTATTTATGAAGCACTTGGCCAAGAATGTGCATTAGCCGGTGTCCTGCGGTTCAGCCATGTTTGTACAGTCCCAGCACTTTGCAGGCAGTGCCCCAAAGCAGAATTTGATGGGGATGTTCTTGATGAAGCACTTAAGGTCTCTCATTCCTAACTGCTGACCAACCGCTCTCGCCTGTGACCCTGGCATGTGCTATCTGAGTGAAATTGCCAAGGAAATATCCGCTTGATTAATGGACAGGAGTGGTCCTTTTGCTGAGCGGGTAGGATAATTGCTTGTGTGCCAAGTCTGCAGGGAGCATAAACTAGGGTTCTTGCTCTGTTCTTCTCCCACAGTCCCAGCTTGCTACTAGGTGAGAAAGAAGGAGCAGGTAATCACAGGATATGCTTTCCAGCGCTCATGAATCACCGAGTGGGAGTGGAGCCGCCTGGGAGGTTGCATGGCCTGACACTTTTCCAGGCAGCCCAAATTCTTAAGTATGGTTTTGGTAGTCAAAGTTGCTGATCAAGGCTGTGCTGTACAAACCTGAATTAAGCCGGCTAAGCTGCATTAGAATCAAGTGCAACAATACAGTGACATAATAACGGCACTGAAATGTCACTATAATTATGTGTGAAGTCCAAAGCTTTTCATTTTTTCCTCCTATCCTTATAAAAATCTGTGGTTAAGAATGAAAGGGATTGTGGAAACCCTGATTGTGGTGTTTCGTGCCAGATAGCAAAGTTCCATCTTAGGAATGAAACAGAAAGCAACTGGGACAGGAATCCTCTACAGTACCTTTTCCTAGGAGTAAGCCCCATTAAATACAATAGGACTTACTGCTGAGGAGACATGCAAGCACGGGTATGCAGGCCAGGCAGGATTGTGCCATGAGTCCTCATCATGCAGGTTACCGCCTCTTCTTTTTCTTAAGACACAATATTCCCTCAAGTAGTTGAACCCTACAGTAGAATACAAACCAGTGGTGTCATCTAAATGATTTAAGAACAGGTACTCACTTTTGATTGGCACGTGTCGGGACCCGCCCACCGGAAGTGACATCATAAGCCAGAAGTGAGGTCGTGGCAGGAAGTGACATGAAAAAAGCCCTTTTTGAGGCCTCAGACAATTTTAAACTGACCCAACAGTTGCAACAGTATTCCACAGCACCCCCAGAACATGTTAAGGAGGCCTGGCATCATGTTAAAGTGACCCAACAGTTCCAAAACCCCAGAGCAGCTCATTTTTCAGTGGCAAGGCAAGGCAAGGCTCCGCTCGCTGCCTGCCTGCCTGCCTGGCTCTGAGAACATGCAGGCAATTCAAACGTGCAGGAAATTCAAATGTTGCAGGGGGCGGAGTCGACGAGTGGGCGGGTGAATGGGCGGGGCCAGCCTAATCCTAGAAACCGGTACTCGCGTACCCCTGCGTACCCCCTGCATGACATCACTGATACAAACCCCAAACATTCTACCCTACCCATTTGAGAAGCTATTCCCAGAGGGAGGCTGGGGCTTTATCAATGGAATAGACCCCTAAGAAAAATTAGGGCATGAAATCACCCCAAAAATCCCAAAGCCCTGAGGCTAGCACAAGCACCTGATGTTAGATCACACACCATTCAGTAGCTCTCTCACAGCAACAGTCCTAGGTTGCCCTACGGCTGGCGCTGCAGCCCCATAGCTGGCAGGGAGGCCTGTGCCACCCCATCACCATGGCTGCTCGAGCCCTGACTGCCAGCAGTGAAGAGGTGAGCACCAAGTGGCACAGGGGCTTGGTCACGGAAGGGATTCACAAGCTGCACCTGCCCAAATTCCCTCTTCTATACTGTGGTTAAAGGTGTAGGCACTCTATCCCAGTTTGTAACCCTAGCCACTTGAAGAGGTTAGGGGGAGGGCATGGGAGGCATTCCAGGGTAGAGGGAGGGTGGAGAGAGGAAGGGACTGGGGGCCGGGCCTGCCAGGGGGCAGACCAGGTGAAGGCTTCCTATATTCCTCCCCCCCCGCCCCGGGTTGGATGTCTGACAAAACAGCAGGCAAAGACTCAAGAAGCCCAACTGAGCAAACTGGGGATTTACTTGGGATAAGGGGATGAATGCCCCCTTCAGCCTGCTTGTATCCAGCACAGGATACAGTGGTGGGCATTTAGCAGACATTTAGCAGATAGGATTGGGCTCAGAGACTTCCAGTAGATGGGATTCATGGAAGGTGAGGGCAAAGGCAGTTCAAGGCAAATAATGTCTGATGTGCAAAAATGCTGCCCACACCTCCTCCTAAGTCCACCTAGCTAAGGGAGGAAATAGCTGGCAATGCAGCACATCTCAATGCTGTTCTCAGCCCCCCCCCCCACAAAGCAGGACAGCCATGTGTGCCCTCCCAAAAGAACCATGCTGAAGTTCGCAGTCAAGCCCCCCTCGTGTTGCTCCTTTGCACAGGAAGTACAAGTTTGCACAGCAAATAAGGAAGTACAGAACATGCTAGGAGCCCTGCACTTTCTGGGTTTTCTTAAGGGATCATGTAAGGAAGGAGTGAGGACAGGGAAGGGAAGAGGCATGTGTGCACAGTGGTGGCAGCAACAGTGGCAATCCACTTCCCAACCCCTCACCTCTTCCTCCTTCCTTTCTTCCACAGCAGACTGGAGGGAGGCAGCAGCCAATTTGGGATAATAGGCAAGCCAAGGCTGTTGGCTGTCCCTCACAACCCATCATTGGACATGAAAGTCCCTTTCCTCTCACTGCCTCACCCCTTCCACTCACCACAAATTACCTCAGGTCTCCACTTTGCCATTTCTAGTAGCAGTTGAGCCCCCTTCATCCTACAGAGTTTTATTCAGAGTTTTATTTACCTCAGAATGCCAGGTGCAAGGAAGTGGCAACAGGATGCAGACATCTTGCTGTCTTGTGTGCTCCCTGAGGCATCTGGTGGGCCACTGTAGATACAGAAGACTAGATGGGCTTTTGGCCTAATCCAGTGGGGCTCTTCTTATGTTCTTATGTTATTATTCAAGAGGAGAAAAGTTGCGCTGGCAGGGTTTCCCCCCCCCCCATACAAAACGTGCTAATTGCAAACTCAAAGCGCTTTTTGTTTCCTCTCAAATGCAGAAGAGGCAAATAAAGGAAGATTGATTTCTCTCTAACTCCCTGCAAGTGGGTATACTTTCCTTACCTTTGTTGTAGGAATCTGAGACTTGGGACTAAAAATAAAAAAGGAGTTTCTATAAATAGGGATAATTAAAGAAGCTTTTAAAACTCCCGAATAAACATGCCTACTTTGAAATAAAAATGCATTATGCATGAGAAGCACAGTTGGGATTACAAAATCACTTTGCTGGAAGAAATTGTCTCCTTGGCCCGAGCAGCTGTAGGCTAGCAGGGCTTGCTGAAATGCAGAATTGTGGATGATGTCACCAAGGCACAGGTTTCCCTCCAAATTCTATGGATGCAATCAATGCAATTGACAACCATTCTTCACTTTTGTTGTGGGCAGGGCTGGCCCAAGATCTTCAAGCCCCTGACGCATGTCTTCCCCCCCCCCACTTTGTGATGCGTCAATCTCTGCTCCTCCCTCCACTCTTCAAACTGAAAAAGGCAGAGGACAAAGAGGAAGAGGAAGCTGGAAACGCTTAATATAAGCCCAGCACTCTACTTTTGTCCACATTTTCTCTTCCATGCTGCCATCCTCTTCCCTTTCTAATCTAGGAGGAGGAGGAAGAGCAGTGAAAGACAGCTGAATGTGGACAATTCTCACCAGTCTGCTACCTGAGGTGACTGCCTCATTCAGCCTCATGGATGCAGGGCTACGTTCTTGCAGTGACATAGCACCATTGGTACCTAACAGATGGCTCCCATCACTCCATCCTTGGCTGCGTGAAGCCATGGGTAAACCTGATCTCTGCCTTGAGATGCCACGGGGGGGGGGGCACCAGATCTACCTGGAATCCGAAGCAGCAGGTACACCTGGCCTCTGCCTAAAGACCACTCCAGGGAAGCCAGGTGTACTCAGTATTTGAATATCAGGTAGACCAAAGCTTCACCTTGATATTCCGGCATTTAAGGGTCAGGCATGCTGGCGCCCCCTTATGGCATGCACCAGGAGCAAACCTCCCCCTCCCTGCCCACTTTGGTACAGTATGTTGCTGCTTTTATTTCTTGTTTGACATCTGTTGCATAGGACATTATTTAAACACACACACACACACACACACACACACACACACACACAGAGAGAGAGAGAGAGAGAGAGAGAGAGAGAGAGAGGTCTATACCAAAAGAACTGCAAATAATCAAGTGACACTTCAAACAGCCATAGAAAAAGGAACTCTACCCAGGACAGGATTATACCAGGGAAGTGCCAAGACGTTGTGTGCAGGTGCGGCACAGAACATCACAAAGTCCAGTGACCCAGAAGTGACGTATCACCCCCTGGAGGCGTTTAAAGGGCGCTTTAGTTTGGTTTTCTCCCCAAACTGGATGTGTTCTTTAAACTTCTCCAGGGAGCTTTCCACTGAGGCTGCACTCTGCAGACTTCAGAAAGGCTTCCAAACACGACTGGAGAACATTTCTGGTCATATCTGGGAGCTCAAGTGAGGGTCTGCGTCACCTGCCTCCCCTGACTGCATGTTCCTGAATTATACCATTGCACAGGCCTGCAGAATCAATGTTTTCAAAACGTACAAGTTGCAGCTCAATGTTACAGTTCCAAAGGCATGTAAAAAATCCAAGATAAAATAATGTACTGATTTCAAGCATGCATTTACAGCTTTTTACAAAGCTTCCATTCAAACCCAGAAGAGGGGCTTCCTAGATCTCCTGAGCCCTTGGCTGCAGATTCAAACCTCCTTCAGTCTAGTTTCAATAAACTAAAGAGTAGGCCAAAAGAACAGTAGGAGCCAAATTCACACATTCACCATCCGATATGGTTTGGCCCTTATCATTCTGCTCCTTTCAACATAATCGGGAATCTGGAAAGAACTAAAAAGGTCATCCTGAGCCAAAATGAATACTGGGGATCCTCCATTCTCTGGGACATTGAGATCCACTTTAGTTTGCCAGACTATTGTGGGCCAGACTATTGTGGGGCGCAAGCAGTGATGTCATTTGGGGGAACAGACCAGAACGGGCGTTCCGGATCCTAACGGGCTCCGTGGCTGGTTCCAGGTGCCAATCCAATCAAGACAAGTGCCAATCAAAAGTGAGTTCCTGTTCCTAAATCATTTGAATGACACCACTGGGCACAAGCCAAGAGAAATGGCCTAGTTTGAATGCACCTAACTTCCTATAGATGAGAACCCCAGCCTGCCCAGGGGGACTGACCACGATTGCCAGTTCCCTCCTTGGTCTGTCCAGTCAGTCCCAGTGTAATTCCTTGGCGAGGCTAGCATGGCCATCCCTCCTGGATTCCCAACAAACATTCACATTGGCACAACTACCGCTCACCACTCCCTGCCACCACTCGCAATTCCTCAACCCTTTAATTCTTTTTTGGTTTACTTTAGGGGCCCTTCCCTCCTCCGAAGATGAGTAATTTCACAAACATCTCCATTTTCCCACAATCATGCCCCTGCTCCTGACTCTCCGGAGGAAAACAATTCCACATGCCCTTAAAAGCTTTTCATGGTGAAAGCCTGGCCCAAGATGACCCTTGCAGTGTGGTTTCTGTTTGCCCTGGACTGTTCATTGCTCCCTGAGTGACAGGTTTGTGGTTCCTGTTGTTATGGGAATAATCACACAGCTCACTAACGCCTTCCTATAGCCTTTGCAGACTTCCTGAGAAAACACTGAAAAACCAGCTCGTCTTCCCTTGCGTCTGGAACAGAACCATGTTAGCAACTGCAGCTGCCGCAGAGGGTAAGGAAAGATCTGGGCTTGTTCCCCCCTTCCTCTCTCCCCTCCTCACCAGGAGCCTACTTGTTCAGTAACGAATGAGAGCGCTCTTATTCAAAAGAGCTCTCATCAAAGCCAAGATTCTTTTCCCTTCTCTTCTACTCTGTGTTTTGTCATCAGAGGTAAAATTGTAGCAGGTATCAGAGTGGGGGGGGGTATATTAAAAAACATATTTTTGCCTCCTGATGTTAGGAAAGAAAACCTGGTTGAATTGTATTGTGCAGTGGCACTTTCCTATGAACTGTATTCCATTTTTTTGTTACCCATGTATGTATCCTAGCCTCCCTCATGAGATCCAGAACTGTTTTCCAGGCTCTTCCTCTTTCCTGGTCCTGGTACCTGATCCTGGCAACACATAGTCCCTACTCTGTCTCCTGGAGAGATTTGAAGGATGTCTTTGAAAAGTGTTTCTAGAGGGAGAACAGTTTCCTTGTGGCCTTCAGGAAGTTTCCTCTCAGAATGGATCCTAGCATAAAATGGCTGCAGCTCAATCGCAGTCAACAACATTTAGGGCCCAAGCCTATCTAACTTTCCAGTGCAAATGTAGCCATACAGTCAAGGAGGCCTCCTCAAGTAAGGGAACCTTTGTCCCTTACTTTGGGGCTGCATTGACGATATATCAGTGCTGAAAAGTTGGATAGGATTGGGCCCAGAATCGGAAAGGGGTGGTAAGAACATAAGCAGAGCCCTGCTGGATCAGGTATTGGATCAGTGGTATTGGAAGGCAAGGGACACCTGGTATTTTTCTATTTGTGTGTGTAAGAACATAAGAACATAAGAAGAGCCCCGCTGGTTCAGACCAAAGGCCCATCTAGTCCAACTTCCTGTATCTCACAGCAGCCCACCAGGTTACCAGGTTACTTTTGCAACCTTTTGTACCAGAGTTGAAATGTATTCACCCACCCAAGCTTCAGAGATTTGTTTTAGAGACACTGGAAAGGGGATGGAAACTTACATTTCTAGAATGCTTCTACAAACGGATGCCAAAAGTACACACACAAATAGAAAAATATACTAGTGCATTCTTTGCATTTCGAAATAAATGTTCCAAGTAAATGTTGACGACTGATGAGCTCATCTATTTTATAATAAGATCCATTCCGAGAGGAAGCGTATTTAAGTTAAAAAAGACGCTGTTCCCGCTTTCCCCCCACCCCAAAATGGCCCCATGCTGACTGAACTCAGCCGGTGCAGGACTGGCTTACTTGGCGGTCCCCGCAGCATTGCTGGACCAACGCTGCTCTCTGCATTGGCCCAGTGTGTCTTGTGCTGGCATGAACATGCCTTACAGCACATTTGCAACAGCACTAGGCCAACGCAAAAGACATGCATCCGCCCAACAGGGCTCTTGAATGGGGCTGTGAGTGTGGCACGTTTTCTACAATGATGTATGGATCTGAGCTCCAGGGCCGGCTCTAGCAGCAGCAGGGCCCAATGTGGGGCATTCCTGTGGGGAGGCACCCTCCCTCCCTGCGGGGCCCCCCACTCACCAAGCAGAGTGCTGTTGATGCTCCCAGCAAAGCATGGCACATGGAAATAGTTGGTGGTTATATGGTAACATCACTGCCAATTGTTTCCAGGTGGCCCATTTTGGGCTGTTCAGAGGTAGGGGCAGGTGGGAGGGCCCAAGGTAAAGCTGCTCTGCTCGCCCCACTGACTTACCGCCCATAGAGATCCCAGCTGCAGCTGCAGGCAATATGCTCATTCTGCTTGTGCGGGGCCCAATCTGATGTCATTGGTCACATTGGCCCTGTTGAGCTCATTGAAATGTGTGTGCATTTTCTTTTAGACGCCCTGTACTCAGGATCCTGAAAGTGAAAGGTAATTGCCACATGAAAAAGGGAAATGGAGTTTGAGCTGTTCATGAATACACTCTGTACTCTGAAACAGTGCACACATCACAGTATATAGTCTAAACGGACATCCTGTTCCACAAACATTGCACTTTGTTATTAATTGCGCCAGGATTTGATTAGCTGTGCAACATGGCTAAGTAGGTACCACTGTGCTGCCAACAATAACTGCTTTGGCTGGACTGCACTCCAGTCATGTTGTATAATGCTGTGACACATCAGAGAACTGGGAGCCCTGTGGGCTTGACACCTATGGAATCAGAAAGTTGGTATTTGGCATATGTGGTAGAATGGTTGTATCGGGGGTCTTGAATCAGATCTGTAACAGCAAAACCTAGATTTTCACTGTCTGCATCACCACAAAGGCTTGCCTAAGAAAGGAACTTGTGTCAATATCATCTCAGCTGGTTCTAGAAGGTATTTTCTCTAGCCCGACTTCTCAGAGTGCATTCTTATACCGGCATTGTGCTGGCGCTGCGCTCTTGCGCTGGTCCAGCACTGTCACAAATGTGCCGTCACGCATGTCTGCCCCAGTGATTCGGGTGCAGGAACTGTCCAAGCAGCAGCGCCAGCGCTCAGGCACTGCTGCATCTATCAGCTGCACTGGCTGCGCACTGGTCCAGCACCAGAGGCGCTTGGTCAGCGCAGGACCTCACAGAAGCATTTCTGAGGCGTGCCAGGGGCATAACAGGGAGGCACAGTCAGAGGCGGATCTACAGGGAGGGCAAAGCTCTAAGTGTTGCAAGAAGCCTTACCCTGTCAAGTAAATCCCTCCTCTCCCTTGCTGCTGTAGCCAGTAAGTAATGCCAAGATGTTGCTGTTCCCTGTGAGGATTGGCTAACACGGTGCAGGAGAGGAGTGATTGCCACTGCAAGGTAAGGCTTCTTGCAAAACTTAGAGCTTTGCCCTCCCTTAGATCTGCCTCTGGGCGCAGTAGGTAGTGACGGGGGCGCTCACAACCAACAGCCGTTGCGCCAAACCCCATCCCACTGCACATGTGTACCTGCGCCTGTAAATCTGCAGGCGCAGATCCAAGCAGCCCCATAGGGATGACTGGGGCTTGCCTGGGTGCAAGAGTGCAAGACTGGGTCTTGCCTGGGTGCAGCCCCTTGCCCTGTGCTGAGCTGCTGCTGCCTCCTGCTGGGCTTAGGATATGGCCCTGCTGTGCCAACCTTGCTAGGCCGGCGCTGCTTAGGATTGGGCTGTCATTCTGAACAACTTGCTGTCCAGGTATAGACAGGTAAAATTGCTGAGATTGCCTGATAGCTAATTTGACAGCCCACCTTGCTGATTGACTGCCTGCTTCCTATCTCACCTACCATCTTGGTCAGTACTTGCTTGCCTCCATACTGCCAACCATGAAACTTTCAGTAATCCAGCACATTTGGTCCGAAGTCTGACCATTCATTTTTTAAAGTGGTTGGTTATGAAATACCACTTAGACCAGTTGTAACACTTTATGTTTTATAAACAACAACATCTTCTTTAAAAGTGTCATCCTAAGCTTGAGCATAACATCTTCCTGGTTGCAAAATATTGTATTGCATCTAATGGGAAGAAGAAAATTCCATGCTATTAGTGAATGGCTTAAATAAGGCTGTCTATTCTAACAATTATCAGATAAACAAGTTATGTTCAGATGAGACAAAACAGAAGTAGGGTAGATGATTTTATTTACTCTGGGGTCTGATTTAGATGGAAAAGCCTAACTTGAATGATCTGGATTTATATTTATCATAACTATCCTCATTCACATCATCTATTTTAAAAGATGATGTGTTGTATAGACTTTTCCAAGCTGAACATTAGAAAATGGAACACAACTGGGCAGTGGTGTAGCGAATACATTTACACCCGGGGCAGATAATTTTTTTCTAACACACACCCCTATATGACAAAATTAATTCCAGTAATAGTCATGAAATGAAATGACTAAGGGCGCAATCCTAACCTGGAATTAGGCAGGCACTGTTAGGCCAGCAAAGTTGGGCCGGCACAAGGGATACTGTAAAATACGTTAGGACCATTCTCGGAGTCAGAGAGGTCAGGAAACAGACATGTGCCATCCTCCCTGGCTCCGAGAGTGGTTCAGACATGCCTGGTTCCTGGCCCTGGTGCCATGGCCTGGAGAGTGGCCCTGGTGCCGGCCAAACTTTGCTGGCCTAACTATGCCAGCCTAACTCCAGGTTAGGCTTGCGCTCTAATTAATGGCCAGAAAAGAAGTGCAGACAGTGAACATTTTCTTTTATTAAAATTTGTATATTATAATAATAAAAATAAAAATAAAAATAATAATAATAATAATATCAAACTTTGTACATCATGTCAGTAAAAAAATGACTTAGTGCCATTTCAAATATCTTTACTTTAATAACCATAGCAGAATACCCAGGATTCATTCGAGGGAGGATTTTTTTTTTTGCCAGTTTGGAATAATGGAGCCAAATGGTCATGAAATAGTGCCTGACAATTCTATGTAAACGTTCCACCAGACCTCTGTAATTGTTATGCATGAGCAGTACGTCAATTATTGCCTAGAAGAGATCAGACTGGCCATTGACCATTTTAAAAATGACCGTGGTTATATACTGCTCGGGTCATTAACTGTTCCTTGTGGTAGGGAAAATATTTGAGGGAACACTACTTGGAAAAAATGGTGCAGCTGAAAGGGCAGTCTGCATGATAATTGGGCTTTCCCATATTCTGAAAATATGGTTCAAGATTTGCATATTTTCTATTCCGTCATTAGCAGCTAATGAGTCTCTAGGTGATTAAAAAAAGGGATTATTTCTGGTCATCGCCTGCTTAATGATATAACTTGCTGGATCAGGCCAAAGCCCCATCTAGTCCAGCTTCCTGCATCTCACAGTAGCCCATCAGGGCCTCAGGGAGCACACAAGACAACAAGATGCCTGCACACATCGGTGTGTGTATGCCACCACTAGGGACCAAAATAGTGAAATCATGGTCTTAAGGAATAATACCATAATTAAATGTTATGTATCATTCAATGCAGAATTTCATGAGGAAATCAATGAAACAAACAGGACTGTGATATCTTCATTCTATCAAACGTTATGCCCACAAAATAAAACAAAAAACAAAAATACAACAGTCTTATGTAACGGGGGAGCAAGAGCAGAGAGGGCATTGACGTTCACGCATTGCTTGTGGGGAAATATTCACTGCACTTATTTTCTGGCAATGATAATGATGATGTCATGACTATTAGTATTATCTCTCATCCCCACCTACGTCACAGGGTTGTTGTGAGGACAGAAGAAGGGAAGGAATCATGAACATCACCCTGAGCTCCTTGAAGGAAGGGTGGTATAACATTCAAAAAATATAAATAAATATTTTTGTCGTGTGCGGGTGTCAAAAATTTATGTGCCCCTGGTGTCAAATGACCTAGCTACTCCACTGGCTGTGATCACACTGATCACTGTTGCCAGGCATGCTGTGGGCAAGTGCCCGGTCTTATGCCTCTGATGAAAACGTTCCTTCACAGCAGCAACAATAAAGTGAGTGATGCTCCCTGGACGCACATGCAACAATGCCTTGTTGGGTGTCAGGGGTTGGTCCTTGAGAGGACAGCCTTTCCCTTCCTGATGAGGGCTGCAATGGAACTCTGAGAAATGACTGGTCTAAACCATGTGGCAGTGCTGTACTCTTAAAAAAAAGAAAACAGAAAGGCTCCAGATGAGTATTTGGCCAGCAGTGGCAAGGGTTGAAGTACCTGGTAGTCACCGAGAGAGAGAGAGAGAGAGAGAGAGAGAGAGAGAGAGAGAGAGAGAGGCACACTGCTATTAGCTGTTGCAAGAGGAAGAGTTTTTCCCTAAGCGTGGATGACAAGAGGCAAGAGAAGATAGAGTGAAAGAGGAAGTGGGGAGAAGAGAATGATGGGCTAGAGTGTCTCCAGGGATAGAAGCTGGCACTCCACCAGGAAAGGGACCAGCAGCATTTGGCACAGCGCCTCAGGCACCAGGAAGTCATGGGCCAGCCCTGCCAAACATTCAATCTTTTGCCATTGCAATGGCAAGAAACAGAACTCATCTCTGGGTCAGAAGTTCACAATGCGAGATCATTTCCGCTTTCAAATGCCTGTCAAGGAATTCCCTTGATAAGTGGGGGCCTCCATGAAGAACACAGCATCCGCTCTCACAGTACTTCAGCTGATAACTGGCATTGCCTCGGACTAGTATAGTAAAACCAATTGTTGAATAGCTGAATGCTGGTGCAGACATTGCAGGCATTGCCGGAAATTCTAGAGAAGAAAGGGAGGCAGGAGGGGTGATGGGAGGCTCGGTGGGCAATGCAGTAGCAGAAGACAATCGTGAGTGGACTGGGGTGCTTCTGGCTGCTGGCCTGTGCTGTATGTCAATTAGGAAACAAGCAGGGAACAGCTTTGTGGGTCAGCAGCACTCACTTCTCGAGGCTTCTATTAATTATTCTTTTTTTCAATCTAAATGATCAAAGGTGAGAATTTTAATCACAGCCTGCCATTCCAATATTGTGTTAATGAGGTCTGGGCACACAAGCGTCAGCCACAAGGACTGCTTATTGAAGACTCATGGAGTGCCCTGCATTTTATTGCGCAGTGAGAGGCTCGACATGTTGCCCTATGGACGGATGTTCCGTAAGGTTAACTAGAGTCCAAGGCTGGATGCAAATCTACTATCCCTGAAGGTCCAAATCATGGCTGTTGCAGTGGTGTGGCAAGTCAGGAGCAACTGTCTGGAGCCAGGACCATATTAACTCATGGCTGGACCCATAGGCTTTCAGGTATTTTGGGCCCCTTTCAAAACTCTTCAAGAAAGTTCCTGCCACACTGAACGGAAGCCCCTGGTGGAGAGGCAGGTGAACAAGATTCTCTCCCCCCCCCTTTACAAATAAGGCCTCTGCGGTTTATGAATACTGTAAGACCCCTAACCTTAGGCATTCCAGCCCAGGCAGGTTTCTCACAAACAGACCCAGGCTTGCATGGAAGCTCCTCGCCCCCACTCCTAAAACAGCAGAAGCAGAAATCTGAGGGGCAAAACCAGCAAAAGCCAAATTGTTCCCCAAAGAGGAAAAAACTCACAAACGGACCCAGGCTTGCACGAAAGCTTCCCAGAGATTCAGCCTCCATGTGCAGCCCAGCTCACCCCCTGGGGGGTGGGGTGGAGCTTGCCCCATGTGAGAGAGCTCTGAAAGCCTTGCCTTTGCAAGGCCAGGCTTGCTGTAGTCTCTTGCTGGTTGAAGGGTTGGCAGGCTGGATGGGAATCCCCGGCGGCCACATCTGGAGACGCATACATTAGGCTGACATTCAGACATGCCAACTTTATGGGCCCCACTGACTTATAGCCCACAGTGATCCCCACTGCAGCAGCATGCAGTATGCTTGCTGTGCTGGTGCGAGCCCCCCCCCCCAGGTGCGGGGCCCACATTGGTCATGTTGGCTGAAGGCCGGCCCTGCCTCTGTGTAAGGGGACAATGGCTGGCACAGGTCCCCATGCTGTGGAATCAGGTTCAGGAATTAGATTCGGTGGCCACTGCTGCCATTCCTCCATTTCACCCTTCTCCATCCTGTCCCACAACTTTACAGCAGTTAGCACCAGTGGAACCTGCATTCCGCTGCCGCCAACCCAGCTGGGATTGGGCTGTAAGGAGTATATGTTTCAGAGTAGACATAAGTGGCAGAAGAACACATCCAAATTTTGTGTGTGCATGGTATAGTCTTAACGGGGAGTGGCTATTTGGGCATAGTTAGGGGTGGGTTGTTTTGTTGTTGTTGTTGAAAACCGCTTTTTAGGAGTTAACATGCCTGAATAAAAACACAAAACACGGCATTTTGGTGTTTAAGATATTTTCCAGAAATTTAAATAGACCACTTTTCCAATTAGAAATAATACTGTAGCTGCATCTGCTGACACTATATCACCTATATCATCTATATAGTAGACGTTTAAAGCATTTAAAATAAATAAAATTGAGAACCTGGATTGAGAATGTAGAAAACACCCAACACTGCAATTTGCTATTTTAACCAAGAAATTTTCAAAATAATATCACCAAAAAAGCACACCCCTAGGCAGTTATTCTAGTTATACTAGGTGGGGGAAAGTGTCATTATGAACTCCTGCCTGTAAAAATTACCACTGTGTGCATTACATCAGAACCTCTCCCAATGTAAAAGGAAATATACTGAACAAATGGGTGAAACGATAAAAGCATATTATGTATGCTTTTGCTTTTTATCATTTAACTCATCTTACCTTTTGCTTTTACTCTGCATTCAACTAAGGGGATTTTGCCACTGGTTTTGTACACTGATAAAAATGGCAGGGCAGCCACTTGGCTCTGATTAAATTGCATCTCTATTTTTAAACTGTAATCAAGCCATTAATCGGTTAATCACCTCAATTAACCAATAACTGTTTGTAGCTTTTAAAAGAGCAAATACGTCTAAGCGCCAGTCTGTTTTGAATTACAACAGAAGATCTGATTCCGACGTAGAATCTGTGGAGACATCTTGTAGAAAAAGGAGTAAGTTCAGTCCAGTTCAGCTGATTGGCTAACAAAAAAAAGGGTTTAACCAGGAAAGAGAAGAGATAACTGGAGGGAAACAGCTGTGTGCAGCAACAGCAACTGACTGTTTCTTTCCAGAAAGGTCAAGGAACAGTAGTAATATCTGGCAAGTGCAACGTAGGTTTTCATAATGTTAATTGTCCTGGCAGATGGATTAACTGCAAGAACAACTCCTGAAAAGCATTAAAGTATTGACACATTGGACAGGTTTTCAAAATTGTTCCAGAAAGTGTGACTATTCTGGATATTCTGGGCAGCCACTGCAGTCCATTAACATTACAGTGCTCAGAGTGCAATCCTAACCTGGAGTTAGGCCGGCATAAACTAAGCCAGCAAAGTTTGGCCGACACAAGGGACACTGTAAAGTGAGTTTGGACCACTCTCAGAGTCAGGGAGGATGGTGCACGTCTGTGTGCTGGCCTCTCTGACTCCAAGTATGGTCTAAACATACTTTACGGTGTCCCTTGTGCCAGCCAAACTTTGCTGGCCTAACTGTGCAGGCCTAACTCCAGGTTAGGATTGTGCTCTCATTTCCCTCCATCCAACTATTTGGAAAAGGTGTGGAGCTTTTTTTTTTTTTTAGTGATCCCACTCTAATGGGATGAAAAAAAAAACTGGCAGATGAAAATGCTTCCTTCACCATGGCTAGGTGGGGCGATTGAAATTTAACGCCAGCTCCAACTATCTCCTGGAATGCATCCCTTTACTGTCTCTGAGAGCGCAATCCTATACTGTGCTGGATTGGCAAGGCTGGCCCAGCCTGTGCCAAATCCTAGCGCAGTATAGTGGAGGCTGGAGCCTCCCAACAGCAAGGGCATGTTCATTCCCTTACCGTTGGGGAGGCACCAGCCTCCCTTATGCGCTACTCGGATCTGCATCTGCTAAACAGCAGGCGCAGATCCGAGGAGACTGCACGGCCTGATTCGGGCCGCTTGGCCTCCTTGATAGGCCTAGGATTTGGCCTTAGGCCCAAATGCGGAGTCCGCCCAGGTACCGTCCTACCTCCGCCCACAATCTCCCTTCTGCAGCCAATCCCCCACGCGGCCCAACATGGAGCTGGCCAGCTTCGGCCGATGCGAGAGAGGCTCAGCACGGGTGCAACAGGACCGGCCAATCGGCGCCACCACATCGGCGCTACTGATGATGCATTGGCGCTACCACGTAGACACTAAGGGCACACTAGGATTGTGCTGCCCATGGCTGCCATTCACTCTGATGGAGAAGCGCTGCATTTGGGTAGCACTGTTGCAGTGAAGGCAAACCCGATCTCCCACCTGGCCTGGTTTTTAACAATAAGAATCTTGCAGGGAAGGGTGCCATTGACCCCGCCCTCTCTGCCCATAGCTCAGCAATCACAGTAATGGGTATTTGGACTGCCATTTTAATCCCTTCTAGGCGGGCCTTGTGAGCCCACCCATGCCTCCTTCTTCTTTTTTCTTGTTTTTATTTGCACCAAAGACAAGGACTTTTTTTTCTTTTTCTTTTTTTTTGCTAATGAACGCTGCCTGAAATGTTTCACTTGCAGAATGCTTAAACCGCATAGGCCAAAAAATGCCAGCTTTTGCCATCATGGAAAGAGGTGTTTAATTCTGCTGTTTGACGCAGCCTATAATGAGGCCCCAGCATGGCTGCATGTTTGAGAGGTGCTTTGACTAGGACAGAAAGCAATCAGTTTCTCTGGTCCAGCCCCCATGTGGAGGTCAAGTACTTACGGATGGACTCCCTGGGGTGTCCAGTCCTGCCGAAAGCCTGCGTGCTGCAGGTGGGAACGATAAGTGTATATTTTAATATGTCAAAAGAGTTATGAAAACAGAACCACTGTTCTGACAGAAAAGAGAAGTTCTCAAGACATAGATTACCAAGCACTTTGCAGATTTAGAAAAAAGCATGTCTAAGCCCTTAAACACAGGGGAAGGAGAGACTGGGGCTGAAACAGAGCATGGGGATTGCGCAGGCTGTAAGTCTCAAGTTCAGTCTCTGGCAGCTCCAGCTGAAGACAGCTAGGCCTTGGTCTGACTCCATTTTTGCGAATTGCAGGCCCGGCCCTCACTCCCCACAGCTGGTGGGAGCCAGGCTCCTTTCGGGATGTATTGTCTGGCCTCAAGGGCCAAGAGCCCAGATAATTGCCTCCCAGAGCGGAACTCCTTGCTAGATCAAAGACAGCTCATATCAGTGAACCCCAGCTTTGAACCTCAAGTTGGGAGGGGGAAGGAGCCGTGGCCTCGCAACGGACAGGAGTATCGAGAAACGCCCCAGGAGAAGGGAGGGGGTTGTGTGTGTGTTTTTTAAATCATTATGTGAGCTGAACACTCTGCTGGATCAGTCAGTCTGCTCGAAGGACCATCATGGACACTTGGCCATCCAGATATCCGAGGGGCTGAGGAACCACGGTGAGAGAGAGAACTAGTTAGAGATAGATAGCTTTATTATTTTGCATTGGGTTTTTCATATACTTTCAAGCTGTGTATTTCTTGGGCCTTTTGTGCCTTTGTAGTGTAACCATAAGTTTCAACAAACCTTAAGGTATTTTACAAACGGACGTGCCTTTTCTCTGGGAGTCTGCAGGTGAAGCCATTCCCAAGGGTTTACGATAGACACCCAAGGCTAAACATAAACATGATGTGCAGCTGCTTGCTTGCTTGCTTGCTTTTTGGGGTGGGGGAGGAACCATGTGGTAGGTGATCTGGCTCAGGATCACAGAAGGGACAAAGGCTTCAAGGCAATCAAAACTTTCCCCCTTTAGTGAAAATGCGCCCATGAAGTCATCAGTCCAGATCAGGATGGTGGCAGGAGACCCATTCACTGCCAGTGGTGCAGAATGTGTGCTTCCAAGTAACAGCTGTTTGGGTCCAAAAGTAGCAAAGCTAGGGAAGCAACCTGGAGACCTGAGCCTTGCCTGAGCATCTGGGGAACTGTCAATCAAAGCCGAAAATCACCAGCTAAATGGACCTGCTGGACGGCTCAGTATAAGGGCAGCTTTGTATAAGGGCAGCTTTTTCCTCTTCCGAGGAAGACTGAAGCCCTGGCTGGAGTTCTTGTTCTTACAATGGTGATGTCAGGACTCGAACCGCATTGGATCCAGAACCGGTGTCCTGAAGGATCCCAGGCCTGAGGGATTTAGCTAGCCCATTCCCATTCCTAAGCTATGGCCTCCTAAACACAACACTTGCTTAGGAAGCAAATTTGTAGTTTTGAGATCCTACAATGTGTTGGACACCCTTATTTTGGAACTGAAATAAAAGAAGTTGGAGATGTTTGCCCTTATGGAGAAGCTTTTGGAAATTGGACAGATGAGATCACGTCTTCACCTGTGACCCTTCCAGCCTCCGTCATCTTGAGTCCTTCTTTGTCATTTGCTTCAGTCTTAGTATTTAAGATACTTTTTTGTGAATGCCTTTGTTATTTTGGTATCATTCTGGTGTATCATTATTATCAGACCCCAGCAAAGAACATTGTGTGACTGGGGACTTGCCATTAGCACTTTGTCTACAGTTTCTTTGCACTTTTGTGTATTTTCCATTATTTTATGGATACTAGATACCATTCCTGGGAGAGGGGAGCACTTTTCCTTTTGCCTGTAAGCATAAGGGTGTTTTGCCCTTCATGGAATCATCTCATTGGGGAAAAAAATCTAGAACAGGAGATGAGAAAGAAAGCCAGACTTCTCACTGTATTTCAGGAAAATTAACCAGATGTTTCCAAGAATGGACCCAGCTCTGGCAGGACCATAAAGCAAATACTGATACTTATCGCAGACAGTAGATGTTAAGCCTGCTCTTACAGAATATCTTATCAAGAACAGAAGATCTCGTACTTTTGATACATATCAGATCTTGCTTTATGGTCCTGCCAGAGCTGGGTCCTTCCTAATTTTATGCCACTTCACATCTCCTATAGTTTCCCAGTTTTAAAGAATGTTATGAAACTAGAGTAGTTGCAATGTGGGATCTCAAGAGGATTTTCCAATCATCATTTCCACATTTTTTTCTCTCATCCATACAATGTTATCAAAAGCACTTCCTGGTTTCCCCATTATTTCGCTGCTGGAAAATACTTACTTACTCTAGTGCCATGGGTCTCTGATGATACTTCAAGAAATGCTCCCATCTAAGCAAATAGCTATGAGTCAGAACAAAAAACTAAGAGTCTTACAGTGCAATCCTAAAGTTCAAGCAGTGTTGGAACAACGGGGTTGTGCCGACGCTGCGCACTTAGCACTGATGTGGGGGCGCATATCGGCACCCCCGCATCAGCGCTAAGGCAACAGGATCGGTGCCGCTGGCAGCGCCGGTCCTGTTGCACCCGTGCAGCTTCTCTCTAGCATCGGCCGAAGCCGGCTGGCGCAAGGGAGGCACCATGATATGGCGGTGCAGGGATTGGTGGGAGAGAGGGAGGCGGGGTGGGACGTGGGCGGGACGTGGGCGGGCTTGGGAGGTGGCCATACAACTGCATCCTAAGGCTGTCCGCAAGGCCCCGATTTGGGGGCGCAGATCCAAGGAGCACATAGGGGAGGCTGGAACCTCACCTATGGTAAGGAAGCGCACGCCTACCCCCACCCAGCGTTGGATATGGCGCTGGCTGGCTGGCCTTGCCATTCCAGTGCTAGGTAGGATTGCGCCCTTAGGCATTCAAGCGGCCTTTTTGAAGCCTCTTGGTTTAGCTATGTGGCTATATTTCAGGTATGCTGCCTGCTTGCTTCACAGTGCATTGGTATATGTTGCAGGTAAAACTGCAGGGCCCTGGCTGGGAGCTAATTACATTTCTTGGGCCTACGCAATGGTGTTTTCCCGCCCCCCCCCCCCCATGGTCTTCAGATGGGTTTTACTCAAACTCACTGAACTGTTCAGCTATTGATTTGAATAGCTTCAACCAAGGAGCATTTTGACTCTTTGGAAAAATATAGCAGTTATCCTAGACTTATACATGGGTAGGTCTTATGTATGGTCCCCAATGGGTCTACTTGAACCTGAGTGAGCTATTTAGCTGTTACAAATTCTGGTAGAGAGAAGGGGGCATCAGAGACAAAACGGAAATTAGGATACCGCAGAACTCTCCCCACTGATACCCATCCCAGACACACCTCCCAATCTGCCCACTCCCACCCTGTTCCACCCACCCCCTGTCCCCATTGGTGGTTTGACAGGATCTGCCATCTTCCTCCGGCACTGCCATCTCTTGCAGCAGCACTCTAAAAATGCCTGCTGGTAGCACACTGCGCTGGCTGCCTTCATCCATTTTACGGCAGTAGCAAGTCTTTCTACTTCTGTAAATGTCCCTGCATGCCATTAGTGACAATAGCATTTGGAAGTGAGGACTAATGAGTTAAACCAAACTTCATGGAATGGATGGAATTTGAGCAGAATTTGAAGGACATGATGGAAATCGAGCAGAATTTGAAGGACAACATAAGAATTCTGGGAAGACGTTCCAGGTCTACTGGGCAACAAGAATGAAAGGCAGCATCTTGGGTGACTTAAGGCAGAGAGTTGGACGGGTAAACCTCACAGGCTTAGATCTGCACAAGTGTTTTTTATGAGTCATAAAAGTGCTACGATTCTCTGGTCTGCTCCTGTAATGCACAACACAGACCACTACTTCTTTAATGACTCTTCAGCCCATAGGGACTTGTTCTTACGCCCCTTTCATGACAGGCTTCCAGGGTATTCCCTCTTTCACAGGGCTAAAGAGTGCACCTGCAAAAAGCAGTACAACTGCTAGCTAGACCTGTGAAATGGTAGATTTCCACACTGCCTCAAGTTCTCTCAGCAACATACACTTTAAGTACACTTCCCTCTGGGTTACATCCACTGCAAAGAATCAGGGAAGCAGATGCTCAGTCAAAACAGCTACAGTAGCTCTCCATCCCAATTAACATAGTGCATAGTGCATAGTGGCATTCAAACTTTTTAGAATGGCACCCGTGTCGGGACCCACCAGAAGTGATGTCATTAACCTGGATGTGATGTTGTGGCAGGAAGTGACATCATCTGGCAGGAAGTGCTGTCATTGTAACATAATAAAATGACACTCCTGGAATGCAAATCGGCATTTTTGGACTGCAGCATTTGTACAAACAGGAAATATCTCTACAGAAAAACAAGATTAGGATAAAATGTGGTGTAAAAGCACTGAACTAAAAACAACATTTTTTAATAAAAAGTGCACTTGAAAATTCAAACTGTTAACACTCACAAAAGGAATAGAAAAAGAATAAGGTCTGCAGTTTCCAAGATGGCTGCTCCCAGCTTTCCACAACCCACCTGACATCAGGTTGCAACCCACCAAGTGGGTCCCAACCCACAGTTTGAATAACACTGACATAGTGTATAATAATCTGGAAGGAATATATTTTTATGTATGGGATCGTCTTAGCTCAGAACAGATGGTGTGGGCATCTCACTGACTAGCTGGATATTTGCAACCATTACTGCACAATATACAGTCTCCTGGGCTGGATGGGGCTGTTTTCGTGAATCATATATATTGTTTTACTATAAATGATCAAAATAGTATTTAACTCTTTCTACTGATTACTTATCAATATAAGATCATTATTTTTTTCCTTCAAGGGTCCCAACTTGGCGTGATCCCCAAGTATTCCCTAATGGGGCCTTTCAGAGGACACATGAGCATCAAAAGTAGCCGTAAGTATTGAAACATTCAGCCAAAGAGGTGCTACGCATTCACATTTGAAGTTTAAAAACACAAGCGCAATGTGCTCATTGGCTGCATAAATTATATTACTGCTCATCCAGAATACCTAGGAAGTTTAAAAGGCTGCAAATAATTGTAGTGTTTAACATAGAAGATCTTATCAGCTGGCAGCAAAGCCGAAAGCATCTTTAAAACACTTTTGGGTTTTTATGGCCAAGATTTGATTTTTGCAGTTTTTCAGAGGTGTGATTTATTAGATAACTGAAAGCTAGGTGAGTCATGGTACTGTGAGACAGACAAGGGAGACTTTGGGGAAGTTTTAAAATGGAATTTAGGTCGTAAATGCACTGCCTTCTGACTGGCAAATGACATTCCAAAAATGCCTATAGAATGAACTTTACATGGAAAATAATGAAGGGGACAGTCTGGAAATGAGGGCATTCGTGGCTGTGGAAATGCCTGCCTGCAGTGGATAGGCATGCAATACCACAATGGGCAAGGAGTGCCCACAGGAAACTGGGGCAGAAGGGAAATGGTGTCAACTCGATACTTGGTAATCATTATACTTGGGTTTAATATAGCAAGTAGGAGGGGCGTGAAATGAGGTGAAGCTGCAGCAGGGATGGGGAGGGTTAGTAGTTAGCCCCTTCTACTGCTTTGATCCCTGTACTTAAAACCAAGGATCCTACTGGGACAGGTTGCATGAATAAGAGCGCAATCCTAAACTTGAGTTAGGCCGGCATAAGCTAAGCCAGCAAAGTTTTGCTGGCACAAGGGCCACCATAAAGCGTGTTTGGACTACTCTCGGAGTCAGGGAGGATGGCTCATGTCTGTGTGCTGGCCTCTCTGACTCCGAGAGTGGTCCAAATACTTTGTGGTGGCCCTTGTGCCAGCCAAACTTTGCTGGCTTAGTTTATGCTGGCCTAACCCAGTTTAGGATTGCATCCTAAGTGCTAATGTGACTGTACCCTGATTGGGTCTTGTTGGGTCAATGCTTCTGTATGCTTTCCTTATCTGCTTTCTGGGCTTAATTCAAGGTGCTGGCATTAAAATCCTGCTCTTCTGGAGTCTTCCTTCCCATGCCTCAGTTCATGATTTGCCTTCCCTTGTCCAACAGCTTCACAGTGCCAAGCAGTCAGCTGACACAGTCCCCCATCTTTCCCTGGTTTTCTGCAGATACCCCTGTCCTACATGGCATTCCATGCCTTTCTGAGCAGACTGGCACTTCTGCAAATTGCAAATGTTCCCTCATTCCTGGAGCATCCACTTCCACTCTCAACTTCCCTCTTTCTGCTAGTGAGGAGATGGTTTATGTCCACTTGAGAGTGGGACAAATATTGGACAACTTGCACCTTAGCACTAGGGCACCATATTCCATAATGGCAAGGTCAGTTGAGCTGCAGAACAAAGGAAAACCCATGCAGTAGGTGGCCTCCTGTCCATACCTATAAATTATATTTTCTGGGTGGTGCAACGAGAATAGATTGTGAAGACCTCCAGAAGGATCTCTCCAAACTGGGGGAATGGGCAACAAAATGACAGTTGTGGTTCAATGTACACAAGTGTAAAGTGATGCACATTTGGGGCAAAAAAAAAATTCAAAACTTCACATATAGCCTAATGGGTTCTGAGCTATCTGAGCTAATCAGGAAAGAGACCTTAAGGTGCTGGTGGACAACTTGTTGAAAGTGTCCACCCAGTGAAGAAGGCCAATTCCATACTTGGGGTAATTAAAAAAGGAGTTGACAATAAAACAGCCAATATTATTATGCCATTGTACAAATGAATGGTAAGGCCACATCTATAGTATTGCGTACAGTTCTGGCCACCACATCTCAAAAAGGATATAGTGGAGCTAGAAAAGGTGCAGAAGAGAGCGACAAAACTGATTACGGGGCTGGGGCACGTCCCTTATGAAGAAAGACTGCAGCGTTTGGGGCTCTTCAGTCTGAAAAAAGGCGCCTGAGGGGGCACATGATTGAGACATACAAAATTATGCAGGGGATGGATAGAGTGGACAGAGAGACATGGTTTTCCCTCTCTCACAACACCAGAAGCAGGGGACATCCGCTAAAACTGAGGGTTGGGAGAGTTAGAACAGATAAAAGGAAATACCTTGTTCCCCAGTGTTCCCCATTAATATGTGGAACTCCTTGCCGCAGAAGGTGGTGATGGCATTTGGCCTGGATGCCTTTAAAAGTGGATTGGACAGATTTCTAGAAAAAAAAGTCCATCACAGGTGACAAGACATGAAGAGTATGTGCAACTTTCTAGTTTTAGAAGTAGGCTACTCCAAAATGCCAGGTGCAAGCAAGTGGCAACAGGATGCAGACATCTTGCTGCCTTATGTGTTCCCTGAGGCATCTGGTAGGCCACTGAGATACAGGAAGCTGGACTAGATGGTCCTTGGCCTGATCCAGCAGGGCTCTTCTTATATGAGATTTTCAGGGTGACATGTATCAATCATACAGGTGTAGACAAAATTGCACAGAAAGGAACTATTTTGATCAATTCTCCCTGAAAATGGTCTTGATGTGGTCTTGAGCTTGCTCAAGAGACAGTACTGGAAGCAATGTTGCAGTGTGGCTGAAAATCTAAGAGAAAATGCATTATGTTTATAACTAAAAGCATGGTGAAGAATAAAATAACCTCCCTGGTGCTTTGCACCTCATGCATTTTGATGTGTCCACCAAATGGCAGAGGCATGCTTTATTGCTGTATTTCTGCATCAATCAAACACTATTATTGCTTCTTTCAGATTTATGACCGGAAATTTATAACGTCTGATATGATTTATTCAAGATATAATATGCCAAACGAATCTATTTCAGTTTAGTCGGCAGATACAGGCTAAATTAGTAATTACAAAGCTAGCGATGTAGCAGCTCAATATATTAGCTTTAGAATATGAAAGGTATCTGTGCTGAGATACTTTTTGATACTTTTTACTCTGGCTAGTTTATCACTCCCTAGAGCAGTTCAGTTTAAAGAGAGAAAAAGGAGTGTCTCCTTCTTTCCACACATTAATACAACTGTATTAACATCCTAATTTGAAAAAAAAGACCCAAACAGACATGCATTCTGCCGTAATGGCTTATTGACAAGGTGCATAGATGCTGCGTCTTTATTACCTATGCAGTCAATCCTATTGAATACTTACTTGGAAATAATTCCCACTGAGTTCTATGTGACATACAGTGTGTGCCTAGGATTGTACACTCACAGCCCAATCCTATCCAGGGTTTATGCTGACAGATCTCGTGATCCATCACCTTAAGTCCCAGATTGACAGTGGGAAAACTGTGTTGCCATTTGGTGGGCCATGACCATCAGGGGAAATGGCTGGAGGCCACAATAGGTCTGCGGATAGGATTCTTTTTTCTTGGGCAAGATAGCTCTTGACAAATTCTCCAGGCCAGAGTATCAGCTGCATGTTAGAGCCCCAGGTTCATGAGCCCTTCGTAGACTGTACCATTTACTACTACTACTACTACTACTACTACTACTACTACTACTACTACAATATTTATATACTACTGTTCAACCCAAAATGAACAAAACCATTATAGCCCTGATCCACCAAACCATGATACGAATCAAAGAGAGTTCTCATAGCTAAAATTTAGCATGTCTTAAATGCTTCTGTGGTTCAAAAACCATTGAAAATGTCCGAATGCATGTTTCTTTGAGAACTCTAAAATTAGTCAAAGAAAGGGCAAAAAGATCTCCTTTGCAATGTTTCTGAGCATGAATTACCAGGTGCTGGTGATGCACAACAAATGATAGCCCCTCATCTTCATGCTGGTGAAATTCCCAGGCATCGAGTCAACCACTGTTGGAAGGAGAAGTTTGGACTAGGCCTGCTGGATCTGATCTTAGATACTTATTGCCGACAAGGAAAAATACACCTTCAGGGTTTTTACCAGTTGGTTCTTGCAATCATAGTAATAATAAAGGTAATGGTCTAGTCGTGACCGACTGTAGGGGGCAGTGCTCATCTCTGTTTCAAAGCCTGTAGAGCCGGCGTTTTTGTCCGAGGACAAGCTTCCGTGGTCATGTGGCCGGCATGACTATACGCCTTAGCACATAGAACGCCATTCCCTTCTCACCGAAGTGGTCCCTATTTATCTACTTGCATTTAGGTGCTTTCGAACTGCTAGGTTGGCAGGAGCTGGGACAAGCAACGGGAGCTCACTCCGTTGCGCAGTCTTGAACATTCAACCTTGCAGTTGAAAGCCCAGCAACAGCGGATTAACTCGCTGCGCCACCACGTCCCTCCCCATAGTAATAATAGCAACACAATATTCTGATATCTTTCGTAGCCATTTGCAATATGAAGCTCTTGTTCTACACACACATAGGGCCAACATTCACATGACCCAGTTGTATAGGCTATCCATGTGGTTGGACCCAGGAGTAATCTTTGAATTTCAAAGCTCTTCCATTTATAGAACCGTTTCCATAAACTGGGACCTGTGAATATTACGGGTTGATTATCCTTTATCTGGACTGCTTGGGATGGGAAGGGGTCTGGATTTCGGATTTGTCTGGATTTTGGAATAAATGCATAAATATAATGAGAAATGCTTCCTCTTGCTCTTTTCACAGTTACCAATTTGAGTGTCTGCTGGCCAATTTGAGATTTTTCAACAACGCCTATAAAAGGACACATCACAGAGCAGAGAATAAAATTTACAGCCTGTACACAGGAATGAGCACAAGGCCATTTTTTTTTCAGAAAGTTTTAAAAAAGGCTTGGACAAAAATGTCTTGATTTCAGAATAGTCTGGAACTTGGATATCTGGATAAGGGATAATCTACCTGTAATAGCTATGTATAAGTAGGTCTTACCCATTCAGGACTGTTCTCCTGAGGAAAAAAAAGTGGCAGACTGCAGCTTCAGTAGTCAGATGCTAACTACCAACCTGTTCTCATAATTACAGGGAGATGCAAAGCTGTAAATGTAAAATCCCAGTAACATGCTATGTGCCTCGCTAAATCCAGCAGTAGGGCTTAACCAAAATCTTGGTATTAAGACATACTATCTTTGTGGTTGCTTTATGTAACAAGAGCTGAACTGACTGTGCCTATTAAGCCATTCAAGCATGAAGTCGTCTTAAAGTAAATTAGCCCATGTTCATTTAACCAATTAATTGAGCGATTAATTTGCTATATATACATAAGCTAAGAGCACATCAAAACATCTTGGGTTATTTCGGACCCAATTCTATCCAACGTTCCATGCTGATGCAGCCACAATGCAGTCCCCAGGTAGGAGAACAAGCATTCCTTACCTTGAGGAGGCCTGCATGACTCCCCTCCCACCACAGGAGGCAGCACATACCACATTGACACAGCTGCACCAGCACCGTAAGGTGGATAGGATTGGGCCTTTACTTAAGGAATTTCTATTCCATCTTTCCCTCTGAATATTCAAAGCACTCAAGGTGGTGTACAGTATACTAAAATGCCTTATAAGAATAAAATACAAAGTGCAATGATCATAAAATAATAAAATACAACACAATAAAAAGCAGAACATTACAAAATACTTATCAATTAGAAAACCTCACAGCCGCAGCAATAAAATCAATACATACCCTAGAACAGCAACTGCTAAACCCCAAAAGCAACTAACTACGAAGTGGATAACCAACTGAAAAAGAAAAGTTTTCAGTCACCACTGGAAGGCTAAAAGGGAAGGGGCTGTTCTTAATCCCACTGGGAAAGAGCTCTATAAGAAAGGTGTCACCACAGAGAAGGCCTTGCTCCTTATTGCTGCCAATCTGGCCTCCACCAGAGGTGTCATGGCAGGCAGGCTACAGGCCATGATGGTTAGTGCAACCTCCTTACTTTAGAGTTCGGCTACCTTGGAGTGCCAGGGGCAGGGGAGTGGCAACAAGATGCACGTGTCTGGTGTATTCCCTGAGGCTGCTGCGAGATGCAGGAAGCCGGACTAGATGGGCCTGTGGCCTGATCCAGTGGGGCTCTTCTTCTGTTCTTATGTCATGCACAGCAGAACACAGCAGAACCCCCTCAGTTGATCTTAGGGGACAGGTTGCTTTGTTTGGGAGAAAATGATTCCTCAGATATCCCAGTCCCATGACACATACAGTTTTAAAACACATCTGCCAAGCTGCTTCATTGCCCACAGCAATTAGGAAAAACAGGGAGTCACTTTGACTCTACAATTAGGCAGAGGTAGCTCAGGAGTTATCTAATCCACTACCCTTCCTCATTCCAGAGGTTGACCAGGGCTTTGGATGAGTTTCCTTTACAACCTCCCTCTTCCACATCTGAAGAAGCTTCTTCGGAATCTTGCAAGAGCACATCCTTGAAATAATGATCATCACACATTTGTTTGACCTTCATTTTGGCTTGACCACTATACTTCCATAGCTTTCAAATCTCAAGTCCAATATTTGGTGGCTGTTCTGAAATCTGCCTGTTTGAGCGCATCTGCTTGCAAATCATACTTACATGGATGAGTATTACATATTCCCACTTTGTTTAATCCCCTCTGTGCTAGCTAAACTATCAGGATTGGAACACCATTTTCAGTCTAGCACAATTTTTCAGCAATGGCAGCAGGTCTAGTATATATTCTTAGCAAAATGGTAATGTATAGTCCATCTCATGAGAAGAGAGGACTCTTTAGAAAAGACCCTCATGCTGGGAAAGATTGAAGGCAAAAGGAGAAGGGGGCGGCAGAGATGGTTAGATAGTGTCACCGAAGCAATGAACATGAAATTGGGCCAACTCCAGAAGCTAGTGAAGGTCAGGGAGGCCTGGCGTGCTGTGGTCCATGGGGTTGTGAAGAGTCAGACACGACTTAGCGACTGAACAACAACAACAATTTATAGTCCCCCCTTTTGAAAGAAGCCAATAACAGAACCAGGTTTATGACTGAGGACATGCTTATAGATGAAACGCACTGCAAAGTGACCTGTCCTGTAATTGGACTCCAAGGTTCCAGAAAATGCCATTCAGAGGCATACGAGATGTCTTACTCATATGTTCTGATCAGCAAGGCTGAACTGCTGCAGATCCAGTTTGCTGTTGATGACTGGAAAAAATGGGGGAAGACCATTTGAATGACGGCACTGATACATTGGCTTCAAGTTGCTAAGCAGGTCACTTTGACCCACGCTGCCTAGCAGGAACACTTGCAAACATTGCATTTATTCTTGCCTTCTTGCCTCCAATAAACATGCTGGAGACTTAACATAGAATTAAAATGGCCTCTCAGGGACACAGAGGATTATATCGTCAATCACTTCCCCACCTTCAGCTGCAAATATGGACTTGAAGTAGTAAATTGTTAACCAAAAAAAAAAAAAGAGCTCGGAAGTCAGAGAGGAACAGCAAGTTCACACTTTTAGCCCATGTTTTTAAAATGTTAATGTTATCTTCCCAACCTAACCAGCCACAATGCCTCTGTGCCATGCTTGAGAGAAGAATTCTCAAGTGGAAAATTGCGCCGTATATCGGAGAAAATAAGCAGAAAGATGTTTCACAGGAATGAAAAGGGATTGGATTTTTTCATTCATCTGATAACATTCTGCCTCTCCCTGTTTAAAACAGCTTAATCAGTTATAGCTCTGTTCACAGTACAGTATAGCTCAGGAGCTGCTGTGCTCAAACTGTGAGCTCAAACTGTGGGTTGTGATCCACAAGTGGGTCTCAACCCAGTTTCTGGTAGGTCACAGAACACTTCCCAGAGTCGGATCTACCACTGTCTCTGTCGCCCTGGGACATTGCCCTGCCCCTCTCCTTGGGCTCGCTTGAGGAACCTGCAAAAGAATCAACATCCCCCACCCAATACTTTGCTGTCAAAAACAGCACTTACATTGTCACTCTGCTCCCAGGTGAGAGCACTTTAAGATCAAGAGTTCCTTGGAGGGAACTTTTGGAGGGGTGGATCTGACCTCCATAAGAAGCTGACAAAAGATAATCAGTGAGCTCCAGAACTTTTCTAGAGCAACATCTGAGCCCTTCAGATCACAGCATCCAGCTGCATTACTTTGTTTCCCCCTTTGGAGCTGTCCAATGTCCTGACCACCTGCCCAGGTTGTATCTCTGGTTGACAGCGCAATCCTATACTCCCTTAGTGCCAGTGCTGCGCTGTTGCACCGGCCAAACGCTGTCGCAAGCATGCCGTAAAGCACATCTATGTTGGCGCTGTGGTGCTCGGCCGGCGCAAGCATCAGCGCCAGCACTCGGGCGCCGCTGTAACCATCAGCAGCGCTGGCCATGTGCCAGTCAAGCGCTGGTGTCGCTCAGTCAGCGCAGGGCCTCCGCAAAGGCATTCCAGAGGTGTTCTGGGGGCATAACGGGCCAGCGCAGTGGGCAGAAAAGGGATTGTGATGCAGTTGTGACGCAGGACGGCCATAGTGTCAAATCCTAACACCGATTCCCGGCCAGGGCGGCCCTGATTCAGGCCGCTCCTGTCCACATTCCTCTGTGCCTGCTATTTTGCCAGCACAGATCTGAGCAGGCCCATAGAGGTGACTGGGGCTGACGCGAGTGTAAGGGGAAAACCTTCCCTTGTCCTGCACGTTGCTGCTGCTGCCTCCTAATGGGCCTTGGGATACGGCCAGTGGTGTTATCCTACCAGAACACTGGGCGGGACATCCGGGTGATCGGCAGCCCGCCCGTCGCGTACCGCAGTGTTACGCCGTTTGTGTAACGTACGCAAGCGGCGTAATTGGTTACGCAAACGGCGTAACACTGCGGTACGTGACGGGCGGGCTGTCAATCACCCAGATGTCTCACCCAGCATTCCGGTAGGATAACACCACTGGAAATGGCCCTGCTATGTCGGCCTTACTAGGCCGGCATAGTGTAGGATTGCACTCTGAGTCTCTTCCTTGGATAAATCATTAGCCTGCATAACTTTCATTCATTTCAAGACCCATTCCTGACAGGTATCTCATACTCCTCCTCCTGTCCCATATCCTTGGCCTCTGGAATGTATAGCAGTACCCAACAGTATTTGTCTGAGCTTATAGCAAAATTGTAATATTTTCCCCACCACAAACAACCTTTGAAAAATAGAAGGACCGATTGTCGTTCTTTAGTTTCTGTCATGACCCCTGCAGCAGGAACCAACCTGAGGAGGCTGAACCAGCACTGGACCCAGTCCCAAGCCCTTCCACAGACCCAAAGCATAAAGAATTGCCAGAACAGAAGTCCGCAGAAGCAGCACCTATTTAGCTTGAGTCCCTAAAGCTCCTGTAAAAACTGGCCAGAAACCTTCCATATCCTGGTGCTTGTACATCAGTGCCAGAGAGGAGGCGAAGTAAGAGAGAGAGGCTCCAAGTTAGAAGGCTTTCCTTTTAAGGTCTCTCCTCTCTAGGCAGGAAGGCAATTTTGCATACAAAATTATGCAAGGAATGATTAGAGTGGACAGAGGGATATGGTTTTCCCTCTCTCATAACACCAGAACCAGGGGACATCCACTAAAATTGAGTCTTGGGAGTTAGAACAGATAAAAGGAAATACTTTTTTTAGCCAATTTGTAACTAATCTGTGGAACTCTTTGCCACAGGAGGTGATGATAGTGTCCAGCCTAGGAGCCTTTAAGAGGGGATTGGACAGATCACTGGAGGAAAAGTCCATCTCATGCCACAGGCCATGATGGGTAGTACAACCTCCTTATTGTATAAGTAGGCTACCTCAGAATGGCAGATCAGAGTGGCAACAAGTTGGAAGTATCTTGTTGTCTTGTGTGCTCCCTGAGGCATCTGGTGTGTCACTGTGAGATACAGGAGGCTGGACTAGATGGGCCCTTGGCCTGATCTAGCGGGGCTCTTCTTATGCCCTTACTCTATGAATCTGTGAAAGCTGTCTATTCACTGAAGGTGTACAGCTTTAAAAACGGCCTGAAGGGGGAATATGGCCTTTCTGGTAATGCACCCAAAAGCCCAGCCAATCCCTTCCCCTCCCCCAGTTGGTTGGCAATCCTGTTTCCAATGCAACAGAATTTTTGCTGCATGACGGCATAGCATGTGATGAATATTTAATAGCGTGGCAACTTTGGAAGGCGACAGTAAAGCAAGAAAGCATTCCAAATCCCAGATCTTTTTATCTACCCCTTGCTTATCTTTGCTTAATGAGACGACAATTACATTTCTGAAAGACTTGCAAATACCAAATCCAGCTCAGGACTCTTCCTGCAGTACAAGCAATCTAGTCCAGCGCACTTACCATATCAAATCAAAAGAATTCAAACGAAAG
>JAJKFI010000008.1:13603994-13660848 GCA_029204185.1 Lerista edwardsae
ATAATAATAATAATAATAATAATAATAATAATAATAATAATAATAATACTTGTATTTATATACCGCCTTTCTTGGGTCACCAGATTTCTCTAACGACTATAACTCAAGGCGGTTTACATAGGCAGACTTTATTCAGAAACCCAAAGGTTTTTACAATAACATATAATAAGAACATAAGAAGAGCCCTGCTGGATCAGGCCAAAGGCCCATCTAGTCCAGCTTCCTGTATCTCACAGCGGCCCACCAGGTGCCCCAGGGAGGCATGAAACAACAAGATGCTCGCATCCTGTTGCCACTCCCTTGCACCCGGTACCAGTAGCCCACCACCTTTGTAAGGAGGTTGCACAATCCATCATTGCCTATAGCCCACGATGGACCTTTCCTCCAGAAATCTGTCCAATCCCCTCTTAAAGGCATCAAGACCAGATGCCATCACCACCTCCTGTGGCAAGGAGTTCCACAGATTAACTACACGGTGGGTAAAAAAGTACTTCCTTTTATCTGTTTTAACTCTCCCAACCCTCAGCTTTAGTGGATGCCCCCTGGTTCTGGTGTTTTGAGAGAGGGAAAAGAACATCCCTCTATCTACATCTACATCTACATCTACATGTATCTACATCTACAATTTTTACAGAAACGTTCCATCTTCCAAGAACTACACACATACAGATGGATCTTTCTTGATTTAGTCCTTTCTGGCCACCCGTTTGTCTTCTTGCTGGCTGATAAGCAGCTTCCCTGCTCCCACCAGAGAAGCAGCTGACTTCGGCACAACTCCCCCTCACACAAGGGTCTGCTGCTCACAGAGACTTCCAGTAGTCCCAAACTGGTGACCTTCAGATCTTCAGCTCTTATTTTCAGGCAAATAAAATGGAGGTATTAACCCTCCCAACTAAATCTTCTGCCCAAGAAGGCTCCTAAGATTGAGAACAGAACTCCTCTTCTCACTGCCATGCACAAAATTCATCCAGACTGTTAGAACCCCTGGCTAGATCCTCTGTTGTACCAAACCTCTTGCACTCCTTGTATGCATGGACTACGATGCCAATATTGGTACGAGTTGTCAGACAAGAATGTCACAACAGCAAAAAAAACATGTTTGTCCAAAGCTAGCAGTTTCTTCAACAAAGTGTTGATTGTTTTTACTATCTAATTTAAATGACACTTGGTGTCATTAGCATCAGTCAGCCTGTGAAAATTAGCAGAAATCCGTTACAGTCAATGGAACATAACGTGCTCAGTCTGTTTATAGCCGCTAACGACAGCCCCTGGCTGAAGGGGAAAAAAGTGGTAACGTTATAGTGTAGAAAATTAATACGCTTCTATGACAGTGCCTGGCAGGAACATTACTCTGCCCACACAGTCATAAGCAGGAGATGCTGTCCATGCAATGCTTTGCTAGAGGCAGGAGAAGATTTTGGAGCAGAGTGAGGACCAAAGTAGAGGTAAGCTTAAAAAGGTAAAGGTTTCCCCACGACCGACTGTAGTCATGACAGACTGTAGGGGGCGGTGCTCATCTCCGTTTCAAAGCCTGTAGAGCTGGCGTTTTGTCCGAGGACAAGCTTCTGTGGTCATGTAGCCAGCATGACTCTACGCCGTAGCGCACAGAACGCCGTTCCCTTTCCGCCGAAGTGGTCCCTATTTATCTACTTGCATTTAGGTGCTTTTGAACTGCTAGGTTGGCAGGAGCTGGAACAAGCAACGGGAGCTCACTCCATCACGCAGTCTTGAACTCCCAACCTTCCAGTCGGAAAGCCCAGCAGCAGCGGTTTAACCTGCTGCGCCACCACATTCCATAGAGGTAAGCATACAGCCCTGTATAAGAGAGGGAGTGCTGTGAGGACTTCAGAGGCACAGAAGTGAACTTTGCCACCATGTGTTGTCTCAGCTTGTAGAGTCTTCCACTCTGAGGCTTAAGAGACTGCAGAATATGAGGCAAGAGGGGCTGCAGGCAGAGGGGAGAATAAGTTTATTCTTCTTGAGGTTAGAGGGAGTGGTGGGGACTGGAGCAGGACAAAGTGGCACGATCCTGGCTTTGACACGATCCTCGAACACAAACACAAAATAAACATAGGCCACAACCTTAACCAATGTTCCAGCACCAGGAGCTCATAAGAACATAAGAACATAAGAAGAGCACTGCTGGATCAGGCCAAGGGCCCATCTAGTCCAGCTTCCTGTATCTCACAGCAGCCCACCAGGTGCCCCAGGGAGGCATGAGACAACAAGATGCTTGGATCCCATTGCCACTCCCTTGCACCTGGTATTCTGAAGTAGCCTACTACTGATGTAATCATTGCCTATAGCCCACGATGGACTTTTCTTCCAGAAATCTGTCCAATCCTCTCTTAAAGACATCTAGACCAGATGCCATCACCACTTCCTGTGGCAAAGAGTTCCACAGCTCCTACTACTAGAAAAACCCTTTCCTTCTGCACAGCTTTTAGATCCTATTACATATCAGGTCTAACTTCCAGCATTAAAGGCAAAATCCTAACCAACTTCACAGCACCAGGGTAAGGGCAATGCAGCTCCGAGGTAAGGGAACAAACATTCCCATACCTTGAGGAGGCCTCTGCGACTGCCCCCAACTGCAGGATGCAGCACATGCCCCATTGGCACAGCTATGTCAGTGCTGAAAAGTTGGTTTAGGACTTGGGCCTCAAATACTTACTGACTTCCCTGAGATTCATATAACCAGGTGAAATCTCCTGCCATAAGTGCTGCCCTTTTCTCACCAGGTTTCACTCCCATAGATCCAAGGCTGCAGCTTGCTCAGGATCTCAGGGCCAATCCTATCCAACCTTCCAGTCCAAATGCAGCCACAATGCAGCACTGGAGCAAGGGAATGAATGGAGGAGGCCTCCGTGGCTGCCCCCCCCCCCCGCCGCCGCCACAGGAGGCAGCACACGCCGACAACTATATTGGTGCTGGAATATAGCCTGGATTGAACCCTGAGCAGTGGTGTCATCTAAATGATTTAAGAACAGGTACTCACTTTTGATTGGCACGTGTCGGGACCCGCCCACCGGAAGTGACGTCATAAGCCGGAAGTTATGTCGTGGCAGGAAGTGACATGAAAAAAGCCCTTTTTGAGGCTTTTTTTTTCTGCCTTTTTGAGGCAGATGAGTTTAAACTGACCCAACAGTTGCAACAGTATTCCACAGCACCCCCAGAACATGTTAAGGAGGCCTGGCATCATGTTAAAACCCCAGAGCAACTCATTTTTCAGTGGCAAGGAAAGGAAAGGCTCCGCTTGCTGCCTGCCTGCCTGCCTGGCTCTGAGAACATGCAGGCAACTCAAACATGCAGGAAATTCAAACGTTGCAGAGGGCGGAGTCGATGAGTGGGCGGGCGAATGGGCAGGGCCAGCTGTAATCCTAGAAACCGGTACTCGCGTACCCCCGCATACCCCCTGCATGACATCACTGACCCTGAGCCTCAGAAGACCTGGCAGCCCTATTGTACAGTGACTGACCATCATTGCTTCGTGATAGAAGATAAATCCTCAGTGCATTCAGGAGTTAAAGAAATGGATTTGTCCTGGGATATTAAGAATATTTGGATGTTAACAAGTATAAACTATCAGCCTTGTTGGGTTATGTATGAAAATGTTTTGTGAAACCAATAGAACATGAAGCCCCAACTACGTTATCTGTCCTCGTACTTTCCATTTCCTCAGTGATCAGTGGTAGGGATGTACGAGGAACAAAAAGGATGGATTTCAGATTTGCTTAATTTCTCTGCTCCCCTTGCCAGGCTAGGGAAAGGCTGTAGCTAAGTAAGCACAAATGGCTGCTTCACAGGGCACAATGCAGTCAAGGCTGAAGCAGCATATAGTCAAGGGTCAAGCATATTATTATTATTATTATTATTATTATTATTATTATTATTATTATTAATTGAATTTTTACCCTGCCTTTCTGCCCCATATTGTATTAAAATTAGAAACAATCCAATCAGATAAACCAGTGTTATTCAAACTATGGGTTGGGACCCACTTGGTGGGCCATGACCTGATGTCAGGTGGGTCACGGAAAGGTGGGAGCAGCCATCTTAGAAAATGCAGACCTTACTCTTGTTATATTCCTTTTGTGAGTGTTAACAGTTTGAATTTTCAAGTGAGGGTTTTTTTAAAAAAAATTGTTTTTAGTTCAGTGCTTTTACATAATATTTTGTCCTAATCTTGCTTTCTGTCAGGAGTGTTTTATGGTTGTACGATTGCTCAGTCCAAGAATGTGAATTTGCATTTCAGGAGTGTCATTTTATTATGTTAGCACTCCCTGCTAGATGATGTCACTTCCTGCCACAACATCACTTCCAGTTGAATGACATCACTTCCGGTGGGTCCCAACACAATTGCCATTCTAGAAAGTGGGTTCTGGACTAAAAGGTTTGAATACCACTGAGATAACAATAAAAAGATTAAAAATTAAAGCAGGAACATTAAAATGATTAAAAATTTAAAACTAAAAATTTAAAAACAAACAGGTCCACCGTTAAGAGTTAAAAATGCCAGCCAGGATGTCAGCAACTAAAAGCTTTTTTAAATAAAGATTTACCAAAAGATTACCAAAGAGGGAGCTGTTCTTAATTCTAAGGGGAGGGTATTCTACAACCGAGGAGCCACCACTGAGAAGGCCCTGTTCCTGGCCGCCATCCCCCTCACCTTGCTTTCAAAGGGAAGGTCCCAGCCTCTATTCTTCCACTTGTTGAGTAGCATGGTTCCCTTTGAAGCACAGGAGTTACATGACAATTGCTATTCTGTGGCCATTGTGAAAGTATTTGATGTCACTGTCTCTGGGAAACAAAGAACAGCATTTACAAAGATATTTGCCCAAATGGCTGATAGTTTACACATGCAAGGGACACATGCAAGGGCAAGTGCATTCACACACAGTCCAATCAGGAGCTGTTTGAAAAGAGGCTGGGGCCTCAAAATGGAGTCCATCTCTTCATCCCAGGGCGTTGGAGCCATTCTGTGAATACTGCAACCCAACATATATGCACAGAGAAACTGGAAATGGTATCCCTGGTAGGGCTTCAGTAGAGAAACTGCGAACATCAGGCAAGATCTATTTTCTGTATTTGGAAAACATGCAAGTTGTGTCTGCAATACTGAGCAGTTGAATGTGACCATAGAGAATTCCTGCTATTTTTAGTACAGACTGCTCACTGTTCACAATATATTAAAGTAGCATAAAAGAAGTCATTCGTTACCTCTGTAGGAAACAGACCTTTAGGCCATTAAAACTGACTTCATCGAGCTCTAAACTATAAATGGCCAATCCTCAAAATGTGCCCCTGGGATCTGTACCAGTATGGCAGGTATGCAACACTTTAAACTAGGAATGTGCAGAATTTTTTGACTTCAGATTTAATTATTCAGCACTGATGAGTGAATTCTGCTTGCCTCACCCCCCTGGGATTAATAACTCTCATCAAAGCTATGGGAAACACTTTTACTTGCAAAGCAGGATTTGGCTTGAGGTTGCAGTGCTAGATGTTAAGCAATAAAGTGCCTAGTTAGTTGCTAAACAAAAATAGGTGACTTTTGTTAGGTGGCGTTTGGAATATCCTGCATTCACTTGTACAGGTAAGATGTAACTCTGTAATAAGCTTGTATCTCTATGGGCCAGACTGCTTCCATTACAAGGGTTTGAATGGCATAGACGTTGCATACTAGCAAATCATTCCGCAGATGGTGATGATAATGCTTGCTGTCTCTGGATAGCCCCACATGCTGATTAATCATCCCAAATGTTTATTCTTCTGCTAGGACAAGTCTAAACATGTCCAGCCTTATGCTCTGTAATGGGAATTCTCTTATAGCCCAATCCTATTGGTGCCATACCCTGCTGTAAGAAGTGTCCCAGTGGTATAAGGCACTGTTCAGATGTTGCAAAAGGTGATATGCCAGACATCATCTAGCCCAGTGATGGCAAACCTTTTGGGCTTGGAGTGTCAAAACTTAGGAAAATGCTCAGCTTGAGCCTGCTGGTGTGTCAACCCCTGCTCCCAAACAGAAGAGAAAATTCTTTATAGTCATTTATTTAAAGAGGAAATACAGTCCAATCATGTGTCCAATCCTTCCCTTCCCTTTATGTATTACATAAAGAAACTTCAAATAATTAAAAACATTAAAAATGAGTTGAATAAACTTAGTTTTTGTCAGGTGTTGGTGAACGCTGGTGTGTCACCCCAAACGTTGTGGTGTGTCACCTTTGACACGCGTGTCCTAGGTTCGCCATCACTGACCTAGCCACTGCTGCAAAGCAGCCAGCTCCACACACCAGCCACTTCCTCTGCGCTGGTAACTCTGTGCACCCACCGACACAGGTAAGAGTGCACAGGGATCAGGAGGGAGGTGGGGCTGGGTAGAATGAGGTGGCGATGGAGACAGGAAGGAGGGCAGATTGGGATTGAGAAGGGGGAGTTCAGTAACAGCTGCATCTGCAGAATCCTAACCCCCTTCCCAGCCTTGATTCCCGGACCTAGATCCATGGAGACTTACCACATGGGCATCACTGCTCAGGGAGTTAGGATAGAGCCGTTATAAACATCGCTCCATTGTTCTATGTTCCTTTGTTCAGCCTTCACATGGTTCCCTTCAGCTAAGTTTCCCAGTACAAGCAAAACTATGTGCAGGTGTTTGAGTTACTCCTCTATGCATTCAATGAACAAGCGCAGGGCAAGGGGCATGACTGATCCTGTCAGGCACACATTCATCTGCATTTCTGGAACATGTCTATGCACATACGCTTATGCATTGTCTACATGTGCAGACAAACACATTTACGGTGGGGAAATTCAGACTGCACATGTATTACATGCATTCATTGAACACGCATTCACCTATGATGACAGATGTCTTACCTGTGACAACAGGTAACACAATCAAAGCTCTATGTAGCTTCAAATTCCACAGTGTCAGCTCATTGCCTTTAGCCATAGGTCACTCTCAAACAGCTGCAATTGGATTGTTATGCTGATCCTTGATTGGCTAGAATTGCCTTTGTGACCAGTATAGGAACTATACTCTGCTTGGTGCAAAACCAGATGTAACATTCCCTTAATATAAGTAAGTTCTCATTCCTCATTCACTTAATCAGGGTCCCATAAGTTGATATGAAAGTAATATCACATCAGGTTTATGTCCAAATGAGCGTCACCTGTTCCTTAATGATGTCAGCACTTAGCCACATAATGTTGTGTCACATAATGTCATTAAATTTATCTTGTAATCTTTGATAGGTTGGTATGAATGAAACACAGTGGGGAAAAAGGTGGTGGAAGAGGGTAAACAGCTACAAAAATGGAAGACTAATAGATTTTTTTAGGAGGACAAACGCATGCCATATCATCATGCCAAAAAGCAAACCTGTCTAATCCCAAGACAGTTTTAGTCCAGAGTGATGAATTTAAGGTCATGGATGTTTGTTGGGCCACTTCTACCTACAAAAGGGGCCATCCATTACTTTTTTTTAACATCACATTTTTTCCTCCCTTGCCACACGTCTTCCCAATGTAGACAATTGCCGATCTCTCTTTCCCCACAATTTGGCTACCTCTTCCCTCTCTTGATGCAAGTCCATCTGATTTAAGAACTATACCAAGTGGCTTAGAAGACTCAAATTCATACAATTTTTGGATTTTGCTATTTGGACATGAGCTGCTTGTCAAGGCTTTTTAAAATGTGGTGTGAAGGCTTTGGGTAGATTAGGGGGAAAGCAGTAGCTATCAAGATCAGCTGAAGTACATTTGTCCCCAAGGTTTAAGTGATCAGAATTACAAGCATTCACAGCTGAGAGGTTGTAATATGCACCTAGTGGAAGCAGCATGTTGACACAGTACTAAATGCTACTCAGATGGCAAATGGATTATACAACCAATTGGGAAAATCAATCACTCAGTTTGCTCCATAGCAACCTTTTACACTTTAATAACTTGGCTGTGTTGCAAGAGCTCCTGGTAAAACCAAGCCTTTGTAAGAGTTGGCACAGTGCTGCAAAACTTGCTACATTTTAATAACTTCAAACACCAGTCCTTGTTTGCTGAAGAGTAAGTAAGTAGCTTTTTCAAATAAATAATCCATTTATGATTTTATATACAGGTGCCATAGGCCTCTGTAGCATTCATACTTTGAACCAGCTGCATTAGGGTTTCCCCCTCCCCTCCTGGAGCTGCCACTGGCAAACTGAGAGCTCAATCCCATGTGCTGGCCAAGGGTATTGCAAACATGCTGTAAAGTACATTTGTTCAGAGGCGTATCTGACCTGTAGCCCAGGGTGGCGCGAGCCATGGGCGGCGGGCAGTGGCGGGGCAGTGGGGCACCATTGCACACAGTCCATGGGAGAAACTGCGCATTCTTCGCCCCCCCACCCTCCCTCACCTCTGTTACGCTCCAAAATGGAGTGTTTCCAGGCACAGGGAGGTGTGTCGGAGCAACGCACAGGGTGGGGCAACGTCCTGGGGGCACGGTTTCAGCACCAGCCATGGGTGCACTCGGGCCTCCATTTGTCACTGCATTTGTTGCACCTGCAGAGTAGGCTGCGCTGGTGGGGAAGCCTGCACCACCCCAAACTGGGACAGAATGCCTCTACCTTTAACCATTGTGTAGAAGAGAGAACTTGGGCAGCTGCAGCTCATCGCGGAAGGGTTTTAAAAGCACCAACTGCCCAGATTCCCCCTTCTATACAATGGTTATAGGCATTCTGTCCAGTGGTGTCATCTATTCCCCAGTAGACGGTTCGCTGGGCGGGAGTAGGGAGTGATTGACAGTCCGTCGATTCACTTCCGGTTTCTTTGCGCGCCCCGCGCGGCTTTCCCTCGCCTCGGAGGGGGCGCCTGCTCACCTTGGGGGATGGGTGGGGGGCGTGCCGGGTGCCTGGGCGAGCAGGCGCCCCCTCCGAGGCGAGGGAAAGCCGCGCGGGGCGCGCGAAGAAACCGGAAGTGAATCGACAGACTGTCAATCACTCCCTACTCCCGCCCAGCGAACCGTCTACTGGGAAGTAGATGACACCACTGATTCTGTCCCAGTTTGTATCTGATAACTCTAAGCATGGGGAGGGGTGAATAGGAGAGTGAATTAGGCCCAGGAGGGGGAGGGATCGGTGTAGACTGCCTCCACTGAATCCTAACCCCCCTTTTCTGGGTCAAACAGCTTTACATGGGACTGGACTTCTTCCAGCTAAATAACTGGTGGAGATCTGAGTAGCCCATAGGGCAGACTGGGATATTACTTGGGTTAAGGTGGAAAATATCCCCTTACCTTGAGGAGATCTTCAGCCACCTCCAAACCTGTACTGGATACAGGACTGGCCATGTGGCTTCGTTGTGACAGCACAGATTAGGATTGGGCTGTCAGTGATAGTTTGCAAGTTAATTCATCTCCCTGTTGCTCTCTCACCAATGTGAGCTTGTTGTGCTTGACAACACTACTTATTGACTGTGGCCTGAGGAGGCCAGAAAAGTTGCATGTTCACATACCGCTGCTTGCTGAAGGAGAGGGTTTCACTCTTGAAGCTTGTTTCCTTAGCAGGTCACAAACATAAAGGATTTGATCTGATTTAGGACCATGAGAGAGGGTTAAAGCCAACATTGCCACCCCATGCTGTGGTCCTAATCCTGTTTTTGTATTTCCAAAAAACAAGCATAGTCAACTCTGTCACTGTTGACTACTTGGACCTAGGACAGAACACTGGGAGAATATAATGGAATGTTGGCAATTTATACATACAGTATAGGTACCTTATGGGGAATTTGTCAGCCTACGCAACTCCAGGTAAAAGAACCAGGGCAGAGGGGGATATTTCTGTCCTTCTTGCATAATGTATGCTGCCACTCAAGCTCTTATAGCACAAACTAGTATAAATGCTGACCCTTAGGAAGGGGCTGGAAAATGTCTTACTGGACTGAATGTCCAGTTTTGATTCTGTCATTTTATTGTGCAGTGTAAACAGTTTTATCGCATTGTTTGTACTCATTTGTATTCAATCATTTGACAAAACGGTTACAGGCTGCTCCGGATCTGTTCCAAAATCTGACTCCACAAGAGTCATGGTAACAGAGGAGACAGCTGTCACTTTAGCTCCTGCCAAAAGGAATAAGGAAAACACAGGGATGACGACAGCCAATCAAATCCATGATGCCCGTGTTGCCGGACATGAGTTCTCCTGATATATGTGGGTGCCAAACGTTAATGCGCACCCCTGATGACCAGAGCCAGAACAAAATGCTAATGACAATAATGGTGAAAGCTTTCAGTCGCTGGCAAAATGAATGTCTTCCCCTTTGTGTCAAAAAAGGAGATGATTACTTCTGAAAACTAATCCTTTCTCCTGGCTTATGCAAGTCCTGTATTGTGTTTCCCCTTAAAACTTTCAACACTACAAAGCATTGCAAGGAATATAAAATGGTGCATGGAGTGAAGTATTGTAGTACAAGGGTTGGATGCTGTGTTTGTGGAATTGTATTTCTTGTGCTGATGCATCTCCAAATGAAGCCTGTCTCTCTGCTGATGTGGGGTGCCTAGAACAAAGCACATTGAGACCAATTAACCAATTGTTTCCACATGTCCACTCTTTTTCTGGTGTCCCCCCCAATTATCTCCTCTGTTTCCATCTTTCTTCTGCTCTTCCTTTTCATCATATTCTTACAAAAAGCAGTGGTGCCTCTGCTGCAGGCCATCTCGGAGCACAATTGGGAGTATGGCTTCAGTGTTCCTTATCCTTGCCATCCAAAAGCAACCTGTAATGCTCTGGTTCACTGAGCTGACAAGTCCAAGTGGAATAGTGGTGTGGTTGTGCAGCTCACAGGTGAGGTTTCCATGCAGAGTACAGGATGTTCCCATGATGAAAAGGCACTTGCCTTTTTCCCCAGATATTTCTTGTACTTGAGCACAGAAAGCTGCAGTGGATAAGCCTTTAAAAGATGGCTGTTAAATGAGATTTTTTAATACAAATTTTTACGTCTATGGTCTTTGCCTTTTCAAAAAAGTTTTAGACAGTTAAGCTTTTCCTACCTATGCCATTTCAATGTACATTAATCACATGATTGGTGCTTAACTCTTCCTAATGAATCATCTTTATGTGTCCTGTGCAGACAGGGATCAGCAGAAGAGAGAGAAGCTTATCAAAGCAGTTGAGAAATACAAGAAACAAATGGTCCGGAGCCCATCCGCACCCCCGTTTCATTCCAGGAGCATCACCACTGAACACCATACAGTAAGTGGTTCTGCTGAGCATCATACATTGGCAACCCAGTCCTACCCACCCCACCCAGCTGGCGCCAAGGATTTAAGGTCACTAGTGGGCCCTCAGGCTGCAATCCTAACCACACTTACTATGGAGTTAGCCTCATTGACTATAATGGGACTTACATCTGAGTAGATGCGCACAGGACTGGGTTCTTAGGTCCCAGTCCTATCCAACCTTCCAGCACTGATTTAGCCATGCCAACATAGTGTGCACTGCATCCTGTGATGGGACGGCAGTTGCGGTGGCATTCTGAAGGTAAAAGAACATTTCTTCCATTGTGGCTGCATCAGTGCTGGAAGGTTGGATAGGATTGGGTCCTTTATTATTTACTGTACAATATGCCAGTTGATAGCTTATTTTTGGAGGACAGTGCCACTTAGTCCTAAGCTTCTAAATGACTCCATTCTTCATTCTTCATTCTTCATTCTTCATTCTTCATTCTCCATTCTCCATTCTTCAGCCTGGGGTTGATACATCTGCTCCCATTGAGAATGCTGGCCGCCTCCTCCTTCTTTTAGGGCACAATCCTAACCTGGAGTTAGGCCAGCAGAGTTTGGCCAGCACAAGGGACACTGTAAAGTCTGTTTGAACCACTCACCACTCTCACAATCAGAGAGGCCAGCACACAGACGTGTGCCATCCTCCCTGACTCCAAGAATGTCCAAATGTGCTTTACGGTGGCCCTTGTGCCGGCCAAACTTTGCTGGCTTAACTGTGGTTAGGATTGCGTAACCCCAGGTTAGGATTGTGCCCTTAATCTTGTAGCTTTTTCAAAAATGCTTGAAAATGGGCTGGCAGCCGATTTGAAAGAAAATGTGTGCCACACATAGTTTATGCAGTGGCTGTGCGTACTTTGCCCATCGGGGAGAAAGGTTCTAGTGTAGCCTTCTTCTTGGTGGGCTAGCTTGTTAAATATGGTGTCTTGGTGTTTGGTGGAAAGGAATTAACGTATTATCCTTCATGCGTCGGCAAATGAAACAATTGTATGAAAGCTGTATAAATGTACTTTTTTCTGAATGTCTGATCTGTCTTGCAGTAATAGCAATATATTTCCAGTACACTTTTCATTCTGGCTGCCCAGGGTACTAGTTCAGAAGCATTTCTGTGGAGGAAAGCATAGCATTCGAGGAGGCCGTGCTTTATTTTTATATCATTTGGAAATGCCCGACAATCCACATGGTATGGTGCTGAACAAGCTGCCTTCCGTCTGTAGTTGCCTGTTTAACTGCAATCCTTTCCCAGTCCCTTTTCTCTGCTTTCCCCCCTTTCACTGGGATTGTTTTTGCTTTATCAACACCCTAAGTATTGTTGTATTAGCCCAATGTGTTTTCCCCAACGCCTTTGACTTCACCCACTCTGCAACTGAAACTAATCTGCACGTGCCCCAACTTGAGATGCTCCTGTGAGTTGTTTGACATAAACAGAGCTATGATGACTTAATGATGTGCTCAGAGTCACCTTCTGCTCGTATGGTAATCATCCCACCCACTCAACTCCTCCTGTTCCCCTTGCCTGACCTGCACACTGAATGTTGGGACCTTGAATAACAGAGCGTATCTCAGTATGTGGAAAGAATATTTCCTTCAGCCATTGGGAATGGGGGGCAAGTGGGGCACTTTCTGAGGATGGGACTAATGGCCCAGTCCTAACCTGCACTGGGATACACGGCCTCTGCTGTATCCAGCACAAGTTCGGAGGCAGCTGGAGTTCTCCTTGGGGTTATATTTCCCCTTACCCCGAGTAATACTCAAAAAGGACATAGTGGAGCTGGAAAAGGTGCAGAAGAGAGAGACGAAAATGATTACGGGGCTGGGGCACCTCCCTTATGAAGAAAGACTGCAGTGTTTGGGGCTCTTCAGCCTAGAAAAAAGGCACCTGAGGGGGGACATGATTGAGACATACAAAATTATGCACGGGAGGGATAGAGGGATGGTCTTTTCCCTCTCTCAAAACACCAGAACCAGGGGGCATCCGCTAAAACTGAGGGTTGGGAGAGTTAAAACAGATAAAAGGAAGTACTTTTTTACCCAGTCTGTGTTTAGTCTTTTTTAGTCTGTGGAACTCTTTGCCACAGGAGGTGGTGATGGCATCTGGTCTGGATGCCTTTAAGAGGGGATTGGATGGATTTCTGGAGGAAAGGTCCATCGTGGGCTATAGGCAATGATGGATTGTGCAACCTCCTTACATTGGTGGTGGGCTACTTCAGAGTACCGGCTGCAAGGGAGTGGCAACAGGATGCAAGCATCTTGTTGTCTCGTGCCTCCCTGGGGCACCTGGTGGGCCGCTGTGAGATACAGGAAGCTGGACTAGTTGGGCCTTTGGCCTGATCCAGCAGGGCTCTTCTTATGCAAGCATCTTGTGCAGGATGCGAGCATCTTGTTGTCTCGTGCCTCCCTGGGGCACCTGGTGGGCCGCTGTGAGATACAGGAAGCTGGACTAGATGGGCCTTTGGCCTGATCCAGCAGGGCTCTTCTTATGTTCTTATGTTCTTATGTTCTTAATGCCCCAGCCTGCCCTATGGGGCTCCTCAGATCCACACCAGCTATATAGCTGGCACAAACCTGGGATGCATGATGAAACACTGAAAAGGGGGGTTGGCCTCTGCTGATTCTGCCCCACTCCCTGGTCTGTCCCACCCCACCCCTGTTCTGCCCTTCCTCACCCTGAAATGTCCCCTCCCCACTCCCAGAACACCCTCCCGCCACCCTCCCCACATCTCTGTACCACTCAGTTTTTACCTGCTTGCGCCAGCAGCCCAGCGTCTGGATGCAGTGCAAACAACCTCACCAGCACAGCCTTCTCTCTGGGTGCCACAACTGTGCTTTATTGCACATTTGTGACACCTTCGGCTGGGCAGCACAGAGACTGCTGTGTTGCCTGAGGACAAAGAAGGGTTTGCTGTGAGCGTATAAACTGCTTACTGATCATGATATAGTCATGGGCAGATGTTGGAGAACATATTGCCCAGATACAGAGGCAGATCTAAGGGAGGGCAAAGCTCTAAGTGTTGCAAGAAGCCTTACCCTGTCATGTAAATCCCTCCTCTCCCTTGCTGCTGTAGCCAGTAAGCAACGCCAAGATGTTGCTGTTCCCTGTGAGGACTGGCTAAAATGGTGCAGGAGAGGAGTGATTTCCACTGCAAGGTAAGGCTTCTTGCAAGACTTAGAGATTTGCCCTCCCTTAGATCAGCCTCTGCCCAGATATCCCTCTCAAAAACCACAAATAACTCAATAATTGGAAGAAAATAGGGCCATGCTTTATTAAATATAATGCCAACAAGATCGGTAGCTGCAGCGAGTCCTGCACCAGTGCCATCCCCTGTGGGGCAGGCCCCTAACTGGGTGGAGACTGCTTGTTGGAGCCCTCCATTTGTCAGACCACCCTGGCTCTAAACTCAGGGTCAGCTTGTGGCTCCCCCAGCTTCATTGTCACTAATCCCCAAGAAGAGGGGGCCAAAGAAGCTGCAAACCGTTTATGGATCAAGATGGTCATGGGCAGAAGGTGGAGAATCTACTTCTGTAGATTGACAGCCCCAGCCGCTGCCTGTCTACTCAGACGTGAGTCCCATTATAGTCAATGGGGCTTACTCCCAGGTAAATGTGGATAGGATTGCAGCCTAAAACTCTGGGAATGGTACAGAAATACACACCCCTCTCTCAGGTAACTTCATGGGAATAAGGAATGCTTTGTGCATTTTTCTCCAAATGAGCTAAATCTTTGAAGAGGAGAAAATGCAACCTTCTTTCCTGAAAAAAAAGTGTTGTTTTAAATGCTTTTCCATCTGCAGAATTTACTGAACAGCCTGAATTTGGCTTCAAGTGAAAGGGCACCATCCTCAAAACAAAGGCAGCAGTATTCTGTTAAACATTTCAAGCATCCACTGTCAAGAATTCAGGCTCCTGAGCTAAGTGTAGAGGCGACCGTTCAAGACATTGTGCAGTGGTCTTTAGCCCAGGCTCACAAGACCAGCAGAAATGCCACCCAGCGACACCCACTCATCTACTCATCGCTACCTATTCTGAGCAGCAGCAGGAAGAAGACATTTCAGCCCGCTCAGAAGAAAAAATTGGGTGGAGATCTGCTACAAACCCACGCACAGTGGTTTACAGAAACAAAACAGCACTTCACCCCAAGAGTACTAAAAGCAACAAGTAAATCATTCCTTTCGAACTATAGGTATTATAATCCTCCACAGAGAAAGAACTTGAAAGAAAAACAATCATATCAGGGACCAAGACAAACTGAGAGGTAAAACGCTCATCAGTGTGTTCGTTTGATGGTTGCATTTATATCCTGCTTCTCTGCCTTGACTGAAGGCAGTGTGCTCAGGTGCTGCCTTTGAAATTTATTTTAAATTACATTTCTCCATTTTAAACAGATTGCAGCCCACTGCGATGAAATGAACTAGGGGGCTTGTAAATGGGCAGCCCAATCCTGGACTGCCCAACTGCCCGGGAGCACAGGCAGCTGCGGGAGGCACCGCGGGGAAAGGAGATGTTCGTCCCCTTTCCCTGCGGTAACAGCGCCGGGCTGCCAATGGGGCTCCTCACTTCTGGGTTGGCTATTCAGCCAGCGCACAAGCCAGGGCCTCTGAGGAAGGTCACACAGCCTTCCTTGGAGGTTGGGAACCAGCAGTGAGAATCACCGCCAGTCCCGTCCCCACGCTGCCCCTCCTCCTGCCCCAGAAGGGCTTCCTGTCCCGCCCAGACTGACGATGGGTGCTCCTGCTCAGACGCCCTTGGCCAGTGTCACCATGGCGCTGCCCCAGAGGTAAGGGCTTACTGCTGGTATTGGAGGCGCCTTATGGTGCCATGTGTGACAGTTGCCCGGGCGGGATGAGCATACCGCCTGCAGCACCTTGTTCAGGATTGGGCCCTAAGTATACTAAGTTTCAAAGAAAAAAAATAGAAGAAGAAGAAAACAATCTAAGGACACAATCCTAAGGCGCTCTTTGTCTGGCACAAGTTCTAGTACTGTTGCAAACCTGCCATAAGGCACATTTGCATTGACGGGAGTTGGCTGCGCTGGCATGCGCAGTGGCCCGTGGAGGCCGAATCCAGCCTCTATGGTAGGTCTATGTTGGTCGAATTAGGCCAGTACAGGAGGGTTGGGAAGGCAGAGGGAGGGTGAAAGGAGGGTGGATCAGAGCGGGAAAACGCAGGGGGAGGGTAGGCCCATGAGCAGACCAGACCAGGGAGGGGTAGGACTAGTCTCCAGCCCTTCTGCTGGATCCTAACTCCTAGCCCTGGGCCAATTTATCTTTACACAGACTGCTTGGAGTTCCTTCAGTGATTTTGCTGGCACAGCACCAAGTAGCCCTCTTGGGACTACTGCAGTGTGACATGGGATAAGGGGAATAAATTCCACTTAGTCCAAGTTGTACCGCATGCAGCCCCAACCCTGCACTGGATATGGGGCAGGCCAGCTGGCCTCTCTACTCTAGCATGGGTTAGGATTGCGCTGTAATGAAGAAATGTTTGCTTCTTAATGGGGTGTGATTGTGGGAGATGTCATGATGCTGTCCTGCACTTTAAAATTTGCCACTATCCCATCACATAGGACATAGATGGTCTTTCCAGGAGTCTTGTTTACATGCAGTTGGCTTGGGCAAGTCATCTAAAATTTAGTGAAGAAGCATCATAAAAATGATGTTAAACCATTGCCAGAGCTACACTATTCAAAATTTCCTTTTTCATCTCTCAGGTCTTTGGAAGACAAATGCCTAAGATCGTATGCAAATTACGTACTGCAGCATCCAGTCAAGGTTGTTGTGCACTCTTTGGTTTTGAGATGAAATGATATGTGTGGTAATATTCATAAATATATAAGCAATTGTAGATCTGAGTATAATGCCATTTTCGACAAAAGCAATTGGCAAGATGATAGAAATGCATCAGGCATAGTTAAAAGTTGTTTTTTTTTAACCCACAATGAATAATGTTGCTGGGTGCTGTAACCTTAAAGTAGTTACAAAAACTGTACAATTTGGGAAATCTAATACTTCAAGGTTGGTGATGACAATGAGTCTTTGTGATTACAACAGACAGATCTAAAAGAGTACAGCTCCCTTGAAAAACACAAGCAATGTTTTAAAATGTATAAACATAATAGCTGAATTACCCATCCCAGAGCCCTCTGTGCAAGAGAGGTCATAAAAGCAAAAATTCATTCCAACGAATGCAGTCGACAGTCGTGGGAGGTTCATGGAACCATTTTACATTCCAAAATTTAAAACCTTTTTTTTTTTTTACTTTCAAGAAACAACTTTCAAAGGCACAACAACAGTCTCCTTTTATTTTTGGCTACCACAAATTGAGGAGATTATAAAAAGAAACTGAGAACTATGTCAGAATGGATAGTAAAAATACATCAGCATTATATTTCTATTGAAATGTATGTTGTTGGTGGTGATTATGATGATGATACCAGTATTTACCATATATACCAGTGAATAAGTCAATCTCAAGGATAAGTTGAGGGCATGTTTTAAGCCAAAAATAATGGAATTTGCTATGCCCCATGAATAAGTCGAGGATAAAACTTAGGGCACAATCCTAACCTGTAGTTAGACTGGCACGACACTTGTGCAGGCCCATGAGCAGGGGTGGGTTTTGATGATCAACACAGAATGCTAAATAATTAGAATTTCTATTTAAAATGCTACATAAAGCAAAATGTAGGTCAAAATGCAAAATAAAACCGCTTTTGCGTATTTTTGACAAAGTTTGACACAAATTTAGATAAATTTCACAAACATAACACCACTTTTGTTTATTTTTGACACAGTTGTGAGAAATCCACCAGTTTTCAGTTTTCAGTACGGGATCAGGAGGGAAATGGGAAAGTTTTCAGTACGGGATCAGGAGGAGGTGTGGCAGAAACAGGTGGAAGCTTGCTTAAACTATTAACACTCATATTCATAATTCACAGTGCATGCTGGGGCACCTTTAATGGAATGTGGAAGTAGTAAGTAGCAGTTTCTTTATGCTCCAAGGAGCAATCAGAGTGCAGCTCAGGAATTTTGGAGCAGGTTATTTCGGACTGGGGTGTGCGCACCAGTGATTGCTTGCCTTTGTAGGGCCATTCACCCTTAGTTATTGCACTACTTGTTAAATTTGCAATAAAAATTTGGATAAAAAAACCTAACACCACAATTTGCTATTTTAATCAAGAAATTTGACAAAAAATATCACCAAAAAATCACACCCCTACCCATGAGTGTTGCAAATGCGCCGTAAACATTCTCGGAGCTAGAGAAGCGGCACACAGACTCTGAGATTGGTCCAAACACTCTTTATGGTGCATTTGCAACACTCCTGGACTATCACAAGTGACTTGTACTGGCCTAGCCCTAGGTTAGGATTGTGCCTTTAGGGGTATATGCAATTCTTTGATGAGATAATTTTGATTTTACCTGACACCAGATCCTGACAAATGATTTACCAGTAATAGTTACCTAAGAACTGTACAGTCTACCTATTTAGTGAAGGGAGATAAAAAAGTAACGTTATATGGTGCATTTTCATTTATCACAGCCTGTGAGCCAGAAAGTGCTTTTCTTGTTGCTATAACCTAAGAGATGTTTAAAGTGTCTCTAAATGTCTTCTGGAAATCCTTCAGAGTCTGATTCTTTATCAGTGACTCAAAATAAATAGGGGCTGAAGATTAGTTGATCTACGAGTCTAGCTCTCCCCCTCCCCGCTTTGACTGCTAGAAAGGTATTTCAAAGTGCTCCCAGGAATGAGCAGGAGAATATGAGGTGCTGGAATAGGAGGCTCACCCTTCCCTCCCTGCTTTGTCTATTGTGCCTGCACTAAACAAAAAGCACAAAGCCAGCCTTCTCACTAGCAAGCAAGCAATGCCAGTCCCCCCCCCATTGCAGGCTGTGTCCTGTTTTCCACCTGCTTCTCAGCCCAATACCCCCCCAATCCAAGTAGGTCCTGTTTGAAGCTGAGGAGGCCTTGCCAGCTCTGGCAATACAGGGCCTTTTTGATGTATTCAGCAGCCCCCATTTGTAGTCTCACCCCAAGACCTGATTGGAGTAGCCTTTTCTAGCAATATAGGGAAAGCAGAACCCTAAAAACGACATGTTGCAGGCCTGTTCTGCAGCCAGCCTTGCTTCACCTACTATGCTCCACTCAATGCATTTACGATATCATCCTGTGTTTAAGTCGACTTCAGGTTTCCTGGGAAATTTTAAAGCATAATTTGTTGACTTATACATGAGTATATACATTATATACTGCCTTTCCTGTCTTTGGATTTCTCCTCTTCCTTTAATCAAGGTGCTTTACGTAGGCCGGCTTTCTCAACCCCATATAGGGGTTGTTCCAAAGTTTCGCTGCTCCACCACGCCCCCATGCCAAGCCAGGCTCAATTTCTGAGCCAAACAGACAGAAGGGGTATGTGCGGGCCATACACCACTCGCCTCTCTGAGAAGTGAGCTGCTTCATTGCCACCCTTCTTCTCTTCAGCAGCACTGAACCTGGGGCGTTTGCCCCGTCCCATAAAATGGTAGGACTGCGACTGCATATGGACTACTGAGCTAGATCTGTGTGTGTGTGACTATTGAATGTATAGACACACATACGATACAGGGCTTTCAACTCTCCAGGAAGGGCTGGGAATCTCCAAGAATCAACACGGATGTCCAGATGACTGAAAGTAATCCTGGAGGTTTTCTCCGTGTCTCCTTGGCTCATGTTGGAAAAGAAATCTCCCAGGAGAGCCATCCGAGTTGGCAACCCTAATTTACATGATTAGTTTATATAGGGTCTGTTGCTACAGGGTCTTGTCCTGCAAGAAAGCAGTGGCTGGTCCATAGACATAATGAGACTAGTTATGTCTGATACAAGAACTTAAAGCAACCCGAAATAAATAAGTGCTTACTTTCTTTTCTCCACACTTAAACATTGTAGAAATGCTCCCAGGACTCGGTCTCTCTACAATCACTGATTCATGCAAAGTAAGAGAATTGTACACTATGACTTAACTTCTTTTTAAAGCCTCCCAGAAAACCTCTGTGTTCCCTGTGTAACGAAAGACTGAAAATGTGATACTGGTAAAGGTCATTGAATCATAGAGTTGGAAGGCACCAATGAGGATATCTAGTCCAACCCCCTGTCTGTAGCAGGAAATCCTCCTAGAGCAGTGATGGCAAACCTATGACATGCGTGCCAAAGATGACACACCACAACGCTTGGGGTGACATATCAGCATTCACCAACACCTGACAAAAATTGAACTTATTTAACTCATTTTTCATTTCTGTAATTATTTGAAGTTTCTTTATGTAATACATAAAGGAAGGGGAGGATTGGACACATGATTGGACTGTATTTCTTCTTTATATAAATGAACATAAAGAATTTTCTCTTTTGTTTGGGAGCAGGGGTTGACACACCAGCAGACTCAAGTTAAGCATTTTCTGAAGTTTTGACACACCGAGCCCAAAAGGTTCGCCATCACTGTCCTAGAGCATCTCCAGCTGGTTGCCTGTTGAGCCTCTGCTTGAAGGTCTCCAGTGAGGAGAATCCACCACCTCTTTCGGCAATCTGTTCCACTGTCAAACTGCCCTTTCTGTCAGAAATTTCTTCCTGCTGTCCAACTGGAATCTCCTCTCTTGCAGTTTGTAGCCATCAGACCTAGATCATACTAGACCTGCACGTAAATGCGCAGTGCGGTTCTGGGGAATGATGAGGTTTTTGCATTAGTATGTTTTGCTAGCATGCCCTAACAAAACTACAGCAGGTGGTAAAGAGTAACATTGTTTGTCAACGTTAACATGTGTCGGGGGGGGGGGAATAAAACATAAGGACCCATCATCCCTTGAAGTAATTATACTGATGCTCTGTTTTGTATTTACAAAGAGAAGAAGAGCTGAAGTACCTTCAGTTTCTCCAGGAAGTTACCAACGACATTTTGATTAGAAGCTGTTATCACAAGGAGTGAGTACTCAAATTTTCCTCTAATTGAATTCCTTTATCTCAAGAAAGAAATTAAGTATCATTTTGCATTCAAAATGTATCCTCCTGGGTTTAATGATCTGTAGTACAAGAATGATCTGTAGTATAAGATTAGGTTTTGGCAGTGCAATCCTAGGCAGGTTTACTCGAAAGTAAGCCCCAGTGTGTTCATGGGGTTTACTCCCAGGTACTTTGCACAAGATTGCACCCTCTAATCTGTATCCTAGTGTGTGTTATTATATAGATTATAATAATCTGTGTGGTTATTCTGTATCCTAAAAGGACCCTTTAGTACAAAACATGTTGAAAAACATTGTATGTGGGTGACCCTGGAATGAATTCTTCAGGATATAGACTAATGGGGTAGAAATGGTTGGGATAGACTATTGTAACTCAATGCGAAAAAAAGCTGGTTTTAAGCCCAACAATTATTGGACTATAATGCCAACCATTAATGGCCTTAAATAGGCATAGAATTCAAAAAAGATTTCAAGCCCAAACAGTACTCAGACTAAAGTATGCATTTTAAAATAGAGGGGCACTTGCTATAGTTTTATGGCTGTTTCATACATTAAATATTGCCAACCTGGATTTGATGTTTTGATGCATATGTGTATATGCAATGTTGAGTGTATATGCAATTGATCTATAATCCTGGCTTTTCCTCTTCGTGTTTGCAGATGTGACAGTGGCGTTCACTAACTTTATGTTTGTAGGTGCAGTCTTAAGATACTGTTAGGTAGACATCCAGAACCATAATGTATGAAGAGGCCTGTTGGAGTTATTTCTAGGAGAGGTGATTCTTACTTTTTGATAAGACTAAAATAGAAATGCTAGGGTGAGCTTAAGGTTCCTGGATCTATCTTTACTGCTCTGAAAAATAACCCAATATCTATTTTCCTAGTTGCTGTTTTTATTGCTATATTGTGGTTCACTTTTGAGTCTCTGCTGCTTTATGTTTTCATTCCCTTTCTAAGGGCGTTAGGTGATGTATTTCAGAGGCACATTGGCAACCGAAGGTGTGACCTTGATGAGGTGAGCAAAAAATTTCTTTTATTAAGGGTGCTGTCACCAGCAGTGGAGCAGTCCCACATTTGTCGAGAACAACAATCTGTACCATTCAGGAGACTGCACTTTTTAATTAAAAGGGAAATAAAAACGGGTGCCTACATGAACTGACAGCTTCAGGGAGGGTTATATGTGGATCGGCCAAAGAGGAAAAGATATTTTCTCCCACATGCCCATAGCACTGCTGTTTAAAAAATATAGTCTTTGATGAAGTATGGAGCCGTTTGCATTCTGATTTAGATGAAGGAAAGCCATTGTTGTGAAAAATGTTTACCACACTATGGATTTCTGCTGTGGCTGCCATTTGAAGCAACAGATAAAGACAGGGAAGATTTGTAGTCCTCTCCTTTTAGAAATGGGTCAATAGATACATGGTGAAACTACAAAGCATCCCCATCATCTTTGAAGTCTCCTCTGCTAAAAAAAAAGAAGAACCAAAAAAGCCCTTGATTGAAACCTGTTTTGAATGGCACAAAGTGGATGTTGAACAGAGCAGGGCAGCCCAAAGTATGCTTGGTAGTGTACACAAAAATACAAACCTTTGTGGGACTTGGTGGGCCTTTTATGATTGCCAAGGACGTGTTGAGCTTCATGCAGCTGTTCATCATGGTACAGACCCCAGTTTTTAGGTTAACCTCTCATAATTATTTATTTAATTTGAAAGACTTCTATCCCACTCCAGCTCTCAAGTTTTTAAAAATATTTCATAAAAGCCTTTTTAATTTTATTTTTTTTAAAAAAGGGCAACTCCTCAGAAGGCAACACAAAAGGAGAGACAGAACCAGCCAAGAACAAAACTGAGCTAAAAAAAAGGAGAGAGACCTGCAATAGGCCAGTTCTTTCATTACACTAGCACAGCACTTCTCAAACTGTAGGTTACCATCCACTTGGTGGGTCGCAGTCCGAGGCCAGGTGGGTTGTGTGTTGGACCCCCCAACCCAAATTGTAGCCAAATGGACGAAACTGGAGGCCACCTACAGGTTGCGACCAACCTCTGGAAGCGGCTCCTGTGTCACGCCAGGCCCAGAACAGCCTCCAAATGCCACTGCGGACCTCAGATTGCTTCCGGAAGTGACTTCTGGGTCACTTCCTGTTTCAAAAATGCAGCTTCTAGTTGCATCCAGAAGTGTTTCGGAGGCCTGTTTCGGATCACTACAGCGACACCAGAGGCCAGGGTAGGATTCACCTCTAGTAAGTTTTAGAACCGTTGTGCTAGCAGTTAAGAACGGATGAAGAGTCCTGCTGGAACAGTTCGCTCTAGCCTCCTATTCTATTTCAAACCATGGCCAAGCTGGTGCTTTTAGTTTCCATATCTGACTGGTTACTACTTATCCTCTTTAGGTATCCTTGAAATATTTTCCAAGCTATTCAGAAAAGAGTCTATTTCAGTGGGATATTTTATAGCATGCCCTATTTAGGAGGGGGAGAGAGAGGGAAGGATATGGTTTTTTAGGGTATGTTGCTGGAGCCCTGCACTGCCTTTCTTCTTTTACAACGCAGAGCAAAAATGCAACAAACAGAAAAAGTCACAAGAATTTCTCCAGGTTTTTTAATAACATGGTTCTCCTCAGTTTAATGCTTATCTAGCCTAAAGTAATTCTGCCTATTGCCATGATTGCTGTAATGTTTTGCTGTTATTGTTAGTTGCTCTCTTTTAACACTTGATTTAAGACAGTGGTAGGGCTAGGTAGCACCTGTGCTCTCAAAAAGAAAATGTCAGTAGATATACAAAACTGCACAGATGCCTCAAATTGTTGTCAGGAATTGGAGCTCTTTAACAGAGTTCTCTGAAACAAGAAGTTATGTGGGAGTTAACCACCTTCCCTATAAAAGACAAAGAGATAATCTCGATAATCTCGATAATTACAAAATAATTGGAATGTAGAGTGATTTTGTGTCATTCTAAGTGGAACAACTGTGATGCAATGGATGGTTTGGGTAAGTGCAGTGTTCAGACATTTGTCTGAATAATAGTCAGTAGATTTTTTATTTATTTTTTAACAATCAGTGCATCACTTTTGGTTAATTTTTGTAGATCACATCACTTTGTGAAACGATTCATTAAAGTTAACAAATATATTTTGTCGTCTCCTGGCTGGGCAGTTCAACCCATTTAGAGATGTAGACTGTCACAGCTTCTTTATAATACTGTGGGATTTTATCTTTATGCTAACTGCCCTGAAACAAACTTGTATTCAACCCATAATTGTTTTATTATCTCCAATGATGATAGTCCTTTGAATACATATAATAAAAGTAAATAAAGTCTTCATGGCTGCAATCCTATACACACTTTCCAGGAAGTAAGCTCTTCTGAATACAGTGGGTCTTAGGGCCCAATCCTATCCCCAGTCTCAGTAACATGATCCAGCAGCACCGAAATGGCCACTGCTGTATCCTGCAGGACCAAGGAAGCTGCTGGAGGTCTCCTTGGGGTAAGGGAACTTTGGTTCCCTTATTCTGTGTAGCACCCTTGCAGCCCCTATGGGTCTACTAGGATCTGTACCAGTGACATTCAAGTAGCTCATATTGGACTTTCAGGTATGGGAGGGATCTGGTGGCAGCCTCTATAACCATCTCTGCCTGGGCCTGAACCTTCCCCAGACTGCCTTTCCTCTGCCCAGTTTCACCCCTCCTTGCCTTTCCCCTGCACTTTTCTTGTGTGAGTGAGCAGTGCCACCTGGGTGGTGGATCAGACTATTACTTCTGAGTAGACATGCCTAGGATTGCACTGCATGTCTCCAGCTGTTTGTTGTTGATTTATTAGCAATCCAGATTAGGATTGCACCCTGAATTGGCTTTATTGCCTTCAGGATAAGCATCCTGTTGATTATGATTCCCCATTGATTGGGTTGTCCATATGACTAATACGGCATCCTCATACAGCCAAATTTGATTGTCTGTGTAACATGACAACATCATTCTTTCACTCTGCAATCCCCAAGTGTTGAAGGTTGCCCATATGACAGTCAAAAAGGAAAGTGGAACAGAAACAGCAGATATGGAAAATAATGGCTGTGAGGTGTTTTTTTTTTAAGGTGACTACTGTACCCTTTATAGGGACGTGGTGGCGCTGCTGAACTTGTTGACCAGAAGGTTGGCAGTTCAAGTCTGCGTGACAGAGTGAGCTCCCATTGCTTGTCCCAGCTCCTGCCAACCTAGCAGTTCAAAAGCACGTAAAAATGCTAGTAGATAAATAGGAACCACTTTGGTGGGAAGGTAATGGTGTTCCGTGCGCTACGGCGTATAGTCATGCCAGCCACATGACCACAGAAGCTTGTCCTTGTACAAATGCCAGCTCTTCGGCTTAGAAACAGAGATGAGCACTGCTCCCTGGAGTCGGTCATGACTAGACCATTTAGTCATGGGGAAACCTTTTCCTTTTCCTTACTGTACTCTTTAGGTCTCTTGAAGGAAATAATTCTGTACACAGCCCAATCAGTAGTTTGAACCTGAAAATCAAAATAGGAGAATATTTGGCACAGCCAGAAATATTTTATGAGGCCATTTTTGTCTCTTCTTCTGTCTTCTCCTGTACTCTCAATCCAATTGATGCGATGATTTTTTTTCTTAACTCAAAAGTAATTGTTGAGGCTTTTCCTCCTTGCTTCTCCAACTTTGGCAGTGTTGGGATACTGAAGGAAGTCCCTGGAAATTTACAGGCCTGAATGGGGAAATGCCTAACACTAGGCCGACTCAGGGGGTAAAGTACTGAATCATTCAGGCCTAGTAGACCAGCAGTAAAGTGCTGAGTCCTTCTGACTCAGCTTCAACCTAGGGATGAGATCATCTGATCTCTGATTGGATGCTGGGGACTATTTAATCAAGACCAGAAACAACTGTGGTTAGTTGCTGGAGATGTAAGTGTTGCTGTTGGAGGAGCTTTGCTGTACCTGTTCCCTGTTCTTTGCTGCAAGAAACCTTCTTCTGAGAATATATTTAAGTTCTTGCTACCCTAATCTCTGTTGTCTGAGTGATTCCTTGCCGGAGCTCTGCAACCTTGAAGCCTTTCCAAGCCTCACAGGTGCAAGCTGCTTCTACGCTATCATCAGGCAGTCCTCCATATGTCCTTGTGCGTTGTGACATGTTCCATTTTCAACATTTTGTTATAGCATTCACAGGTTCTCTCTAACAGCCTCTTCTGAGATGCGTTGTTTGAGGTGGCTTTTATTTTTTGCTTTGGTGTACTGAGTCACGTTGATTGAAGAATGGCTTTATACTGAGGCCTCCTTTTCCCTGCCCTCTGTTTTCATTAACAATCACTTGCGGAGTAGAATGACAAGCCATTAAGGTACATTTGTGACCTGTACTCTCCTAATCTATTGCTTGAACCGATTTCAAAGGGAGAGGCCTTAATGTCCATTACAAATATTTCCCAAAACACGTTCTGTTATTTTATGTGCTATGTGAGGGAATAATGCCAAGGAACCAGCAGAACAGAATGTGTCCTTTTTCAGAACTAGCCACTGGGATGTGTTTTTAAGTGTATCCTTCTTTTTTCTAATGGTTGGTAACCACAGCAGCTATAATCCCAGTTTATTTTCTACCAAATCTCTCTTTCTTAGTAAATTCTTTGTGAGAAAGCTGTAAAGTGAGAGAGTGGCATGGTATTGCTGCCATTTATATAATATCATTAACTGTTCCTCATCTCAAAATTGTGTCCTCGCTCACCATTGTACAGAAATATCTCACTCAACTGAGAGTAAAGCAAGGGGAACAACAACTTAGCAACTGCTCTGCAGCTGGCATGACCTTATACATTACTGGCTTGACCCAGTATTTCCTTCCCAGAGAAACAAGAAGTTTCTTGTTGGTGTATGCTGTTAGTGTTGTACAAGTAGCTAGAACCCTCTCAGCAACAACCAGTCTTTTTACCTCCAGGAGCATTCATCCATAATTCAAGATTTCCCAATAAGAACATAAGAGGAGCCCTCTGGATCAGGCCAAGGGCCCATCTAGTCCAGCTTCTTGTATCACACAGTGGCCCACCAGATACCTCAGGGAGCACACAAGACAACAAGACACTTATATCTTACTGCCACTCCCCTGCATCTGGCATTCTGAGGTAGCCTATTGATACTCTCAGAAACTTATTGAACACACCATTCCTCCCAAACCAGTCCAGGGTTGGCTAAAAAAACTGCCAGCAATGGTCAATTCGGATGACAGGAAAAAATTCCTGCCCAGCCCTCATGATTTCAGGCTGGATTTACAGTAATCATCATAGTGTATAACCTTTGATGGAGTTTTCCCCATCATCACATCTAAGCATCTATACATTAATCATGCGAAGAGGTATTCAGAGTAACCAGGTGGGAGGGTCTGTTAGAGCCCCAAAATTAGGATGGGATTTCCACAGCAACCAGATTAAAGTGTCCATTAAAATTCCAAATTAACCCATTATTTTCCCGCTCTTAGGTTATATTTATGTTCAGCTGAGCTAATCTTTTTCTTTCTTTTTTTAGTGGGGTGGGGGAAAAATTGACGCACTATACCGTATCTGCAATGCCTGTGAGTAGAAACTCCCTTATTGTTCACCATGCATCCTCCATTTTATTCTTTCCTTCCCCCCCCCCCATAGAAAAAGATTAGCTCAGCTGGACATACGTTAACTTCTGAGTCAACAACTGCAGCTGAGGCTGTCAGTTTTACAGAATGCTTATCAGTTGAACAGCGCAAACATTTTACAGCACACATTTTACAGTCTCCTTTGTTACTCTGGACAGGAAGCAATGAAGTAGAACTTAGTGAAGTGTGAAACTAGGCCAATGAACAGCCAGGAATTATTATGCATAGTAGTGAGAGTTTGAAATGTAATTCATTGAAAACGAGTGCTCTTCTCAGAGAAAAGCTGGTTTGGTGTCTACCAACATCTCTGTTTTGAAATGTTTCTGTGGATAACAGACACAAAAGGGCAACAGTCCCTAGGTATCCCATTATGGAGCCCTGGCTTTTTTTTCTTTTGCCAGGTGCTAGCTGTTCTAAGCACCCTGCAAGATACCTGGTCATTCCTGTGAATCGGAGGCTGGAAGGACAGGTCCTTTCCAGCCCCCCTCTTAGCTCCCCGTGTACTTCAAAACTGTGGGAGCCAGTGCAAGCTGTTCAACTAAACCTGTGGGTCACTTTCTATAAGCCACCCTTCCATCCAAGAAAGGCAGCTCAGCTTGCCTTTGCTTCCTTCACGCCTTTAGGGCGCAATCCTAACCAACTTTCCAGCACCAGTATAAGAGTAATGCAGCTCCACGGTAAGGGAACTAATATTGCCTTACCTTGGGGAGGCCTCCGTGACTACTATTCCACTGCAGAATGCAGCCCATGCCCCATTGGCACAGCTATGTCAGTGATAGAAAGTTGGTTAGGATTGAGCCCTTAGATAGGGCTTATTTCATAGCCCTCTTTTTGTCTGTGAGACCTGCTTTGGATCAGGAGGTTTGCATAGTCGACTCCCCTGCAGTGCAACACACTCACACCTTGCAGAATAAGGATGGGTAAACAACTCTCGGTGCAGCCTCGCCAAAGACCCACCAACTCCCCATTTTCCTTGTCTCATGTGAAGGTTTGTTGCCTGCACTCTTTGTGACAGTTGCTTGCTCTGTGAGCACTGTGTGGTTGTGTCTGTGAGTGAAGTCTTTTTCTGCATTTCCCTTTTTCATGCCTTTTTTTCAGGAGTTCACACATTAGAATGTGACTGCCAATTGGCTCACATTTCTGTCTGTTTTGTTCCAGTCCTCCAACCAAGGAGCAGCATGATGTCACTCCAGTGAGTGTCAAAACTCCCAGCACACAGGAAGGTGTGGTAGTTTCCTTCCAGCAGCCTAGGAATCCACTCTGTTGGACTCAGAGAGGAGGACCCACTCTCTGAACAGCGACTGCCCAGTTGGCCTCCCTCTATCTGGTCTTATAGCCTTATAGTGGGCAAATTCTGTGAAGGCTTTCCCGCATTCATCTGCTTGCCCAACAATGATGGCACTTCCTGCTTGATGATGTTACTTCTGGCTATGACATCACTTCCATGTTAATTACATCACTTCTGATCGGTGATATCACTTCTGGTGCCATTCTAAAAAGTGGGTCCCTCCTCCAAGAAACTTCTTTCTCCAGGGCTCCATTCTGCATGCATGTTAGCCATCAAATTCCCCTGTCTAATGTGTTATTTCAGGTAGTGCTACTTTGGCCCAGTTTCAACTCCCTTTTTGAATGCTGAGAACTCAAATCAACTCTGTGCACCTTCACCCTTGTCTCTGTTTTTCTTTCCTCACAGAATTACACGACTGTGCCATTGACCATTGTACAGGATCCCTCCAAAAGACTGGTTCCTCCTCAGAGGCGTAGCATGGAGGGGCAAGGTGACAATATTCAGAATCAGTTAGTCAGCAGCACCCCACACAGGCATTCTCCTCGGAGGTGGGACTCTGCCAACACCAGCACGCCTCCCCTGACTTCAGCTGAAGCCAGGGAGAGACATATGGGAGCCTCACCTCTGAGAAGAACGTTCCCGGCATTCTCCTCGGAGGTGTGACTCTACAGGCTTCGGGATGCCTCCCCCAGCTTCCAGGAGAGATGAGGTGACTTCTCTGAGCCTTCCAGATTTGGGAAGGCATAGAGGCGCCCAGCTCCAGGCTGGACTTCTGCAGACTGTGCTTGGGCAATTTCACTGTAGCATCTTAGTGTTGCGTTTGTGCATGTGTACATGTGTGGTGTCTGGGGCATCTCCCTATGGTTGGTAGGTGTGATTGTTGCAGCACTGCTTATCCCTAGGGACCCTTGGGGGGCACCACCCCAGTGGTGGCCACTCATTGGCCCTGCACCTGCCCTTGCCCCCTTCTCAGTTCATCCTGGTGGCACTTCTCTGGCCTCCAGCTTTGGGGATGGGACCGACATCATACTGATAACAGGATGCCATTCCATGGTCAACAGTCTATGTCAGGGTTTCCATGGATGCTGGGAGCATTCCTGGAAAGGGCTGCACCTGTGTTACGGAGAGCACTGTGCCATTGTTGTGTTGCCTGGATGGACTTTAGGATACAGCAGTTGTTGCACCAGCATCAGTGTGCAAAGTTGGTGCAACATCCAAATAGGATTGGGTTGTAACTTGTCTAAACTATTCACTGTACAAATAGCATGAAACGACACAAGAATTGTCATAGAGGGAGTCACTTTTGTATAGGAAATTGCATGAATCCTGTATGTAGTTCCACTCTTGATGTTTCTGCAGGAAATCCTTGTGGCTTGTGTCCTCTTCTGGCTACATGGCCCTTAAACCATCTAACTTTGAGCATTCGTTTCTATGACATTAATAAATTTCAGGCCACCAAATGTGCATAATGAAACCCACTATAAATGAGAAAATAACCTCAGTTGTGACAGATGATGGATTTCTTGTTTTTTCATTTCTTCCTCATAAACTTTTTTTTAAGGCATCTACTAAAACTTAGATTGCTGTGTGGTGTTCCTGAGATTAAATTCGAGAGCCAAGGTTGAAAGCAAAGGACAAGGAAGGACAAGTATTTGCATTGTGCTTTCTGAGTAGCCTATTGAGCTGGATATTAAACCACAAAAATTACTATATAAGATGAAGGAAAATGAGGAAAAAAACCTGATCTATCTCATTCTTAAGAGTTCAGCATGGCAGAGTGTAGTTGCCTTGAACACAGACACAGCGGTTTGTATTTGGATAGTAATTAATCTTGGCTGTTGGCAAACCTCTGTGGACTTCCAAATGGAGTGTTTATTTTTAAGAGAGGAAGGGAAACAATTTATCAGAGAATTGAGGTTTCTGTGCAGGGCCTAGTATTATTTCCATCATGATCCCACTATTGGGGTGGGATCGAGCCAAAGGTAAGCACTTGGAAGTGCCAATTATTTCATATCATTGATTTTCCTATTGCATGTGGTGCCATATACAGCCCAGCCTTATTCTTGTCTAATCAGAAGTCCCATCGATTTCAAGTGAGTCTTATTTCCAGGGAATTCTGCTTAGGATTGTAACCTGAAACAATTTTGGCCAGGTCATGTCTTTTAGTATCTTGAGACCATTCTTGATCTCAAAACATAAACAAACATGTGTAGATTCAGGTAGATTTCATACTCTAGGTAAGGGATGAAGAATTGCCAAAGATGGCATGTGGCTAATGCTGTGGGAGAAACCTTGTGTAGATTTTTGGTGACTTGGGCTGCAATGTTATGCGTACTTTCCTGGGAGTAAGCCCCTTTGAACACAATGGAAATTACTTCTGTGTAGACATGCCTAGGATTGTCAGTAGTACAATGCAATCTTTCAATGCTAAAGAGCTGGCTTTAGTCCCCAGTATCTCCAGCTGTTCCAAGAAAGGTCATCAGGTAGCTGTTCCAAGAAAGACACCTCCCCCCCCCAGAGCCTTGGCCAGGAGCTACTGGTATATAAGATGAATCAGTGATGTGATCCCATATAGACAGCTTCTTACATGTTGCATTCTCTAAGGGCGCAAACTTAATCTGGAGATAGGCCGGCACAGTTAGGCCAGTAAAGTTTGACAGGTACAAGGGCCACCATAAAGTGTGATTGGACCACTCTCAGAGTCAGGGAGGGTGGTGCACCTCTGTGTGCTGGCCTCTCTGACTCTGAGAGTGGTCCAAACATGCTTTACAGTGTCCCTTGTGCTGGCCTAACTGTGCTGGCCTAACTCCAGGTTAGGACTGCGCCCTAAATGAGAAAAGTGTTCAAAGAATCTTGGATTTTCTCTGAAGCTTACCAATGTAGGTCATCATCATCAACGTACGTCAATGAATATTTCAATGAATCATGGAAAATCTTCCCTAGAAATCAGATCTCCTGTCATTATCCATCTTACCTTGCAATCCAAGGGATGCTGACTATATTCCACGATACTGTCCCAGCAAACCAAGTGAACTGGCAGGGTACCTCCAAAGATTCCTTTCATCCCTAAAATCTCTGTAACCTTCAAGAGCTCCGTGGCAGACACATTGATGTTGAAAGAGTCCTCTGAAGGCAGCAAATGCAACGCACTCTAAATGCAATGCACACACCTGACGTTTTCCCCTTGACCATAATGGTTCATTCAGTGTCTCATAGGTTCTGGCTAAAAAGCAAGGGAGTAGAGACAATGATGGGCCTCTGCTGGTTCCACTAAGCCAGGAAGCCAGACAGGGTGGGGAGCAATATTAGCGTGCAGATGTTGATATAGCCATTCCCAAGACTTCTGTGGGCATCATCTGATGCTGAATGCTGTCTGTGCACTGCAGTGAGGCCTGGGGAGAAAATTTATTCTTGGCACCTAAGAACTTGAATCAGAGGAATGTGTCTCCAGTAGTCACGCACGACAACAATTTTTGCAATCCTGACAACCCTGCCTCTTTCTCCTCTCCATTTTTTTAATTAGGTAAAAATGCAAAGAATTGTTCAAGCCCTAAAGGATGATTTGAGCATCAGCACTAATCTTCCAGATCCTTCTATCAGATACACTGGTTTTGAGTACAGAAATCGCCTCATTGCCCCTTATACATAGTTGCCTTCTTTCAAATCACAGCGGCTTTCTGAAGCATCAGACTCAAGCAAGTGGAACTGAACCTAAAATGTAGAAGAAAATTTTATTTACTGTGCAAAGAAGGAACTCAGCCATTTAGGCCTGTATTATATGTGTTGCTGAAACATTATTAAACCTGAATTAATGTTTTATCTGCAGAAGCTAACTGTTCAGTTTAGGATTTAACAAACATTTTATATACAGTCAGATATCCCTTATTCAGGCTGCTTGCGATGGGAGGGTGTCTGGATTTTGGATTTTTCTGGATTCTGGAATAATTGCATAAATATAATGAGAAAAGGTTGCTTGTTCTTTTCACTGTTACCCATTTGGGTGTCCAATGCCTTTTTGACATTTTTCAACAATGGCACACACCACAGAGCAGAGAATAGAACTTACAGCCTGGATGTGGGAATGAGCACAAGACCTTCTAGTGTTCACGCTATAGAAAGTTTAAAACAAAAAACAAACATGTCTGGATAAGGCCAGATAAGGGATCACTAGGGATCTGCTTTTTTGGTGATATTTTGTCCAACGTTAAATAGCAAATTGCGCTGATATGTGCAATTCTACATTCTCAATTCAAGTTCTCATTTTTTAATTAATTTTAAATGCTTTAAAAGTGTACTAGGTGGATAATGCTGGTGACATAGTGTCAGCAGATGTAGCCGCAGTAATGTATCTAATTGGAAAAGTAGTATAATTCCTGGAAAATATCTTAAAACACCAAAATGTGATGTGCGTTGTGCTTTTATTCAGATATTTTAACCACCAAAAGGCAGTTGTTAACGCCCAAGAGGCTATTTTCAACAAATAAAATGTTGAGACTTTAAAACAAAAATATTTGTACCTTGAAAAGACAGTTAAGGGCCAAGAATCACTTGGCAGTCACATGCCAAGCTGGTGTACTAGGAGGAAAAAAGTCAATAATTAAAGGATGTTGTTCTTGCACTATGAGCATTTGCTCCAGGAAAGGAAAGCAGGATACAAATATTTTAAACGAAGTACCACCACAGTGAGGAGGCTGCTGACTTGCATCTCTGAACTGGCCTTGTCGCCTGCCAAGGTATGTATTGCGCGCACGCACACACACACACACGCACACACACACACTCATTCATTCAATCATTCTTTGAAAATTTTTGCATGCATATATAATCTTAGAAGGTGGTATAGGTATAGAAAAGGGGAAATATGTGGTAGTAGTTCATTGCCACAAAGGCAACAGCCCCAACCTGATAATAGGTCAGTTTCTGCTGCCACTCACTGGTGTCCTATTCCACAAAGTCATTCCATGTGTTTGTTGAGCTAAATCAGAAGTGCACTCTGATAATATTGATCGTATTACCCTAGACCAGTGGTTCCCAAACCAGTGGGTCACAAGCCAGTTTCAGGTGGGTCGCGAACCACCCAGGGCAGCCGTATTGAAAATACGGGAAGATGAAATGCTGGAAAGGGGAAGGGATGTGTGATTGTTTTTCTTGTGTCAAGGTTGTAAATAGACTTTTGCACTTTGCTATTGGAAAAAGGCTGAGAAATAACCCAATTTATTGCTGCATTCTTAGGAAAGCAGCAGGTTCTGGCATCACAATACATCACTTCCAATGGGTCCCGACAGATTGTCATTCTAAAAAGTGAATCCCCGGGCTAAAACATTTGAGAACCACTGCCCTAGACCACAAACCTTAGATGTGAAACTTAAATAATTTCCAGAGGTTATTATACATCAGAAGCAGCCCCAAAAGCAAAGTCTAGAACATTTTTATAAGGCTTATGTTTTGCTTAAAAAAAAAAAAAAACTTCATTGGCATTAGCAGTAACCTCTGCTAACTGGCCAAGAGGCACTTTTCAAGTGGTGGTATATTTAGCAGGGGGAGAGTAATTGCCCCTATTCATCCCTGAGCAATGTCTTTTCTAGTGGCTGTTGCTGGTGGTGTTCTGCATTTTTTTTTATTGTGAGCCCTTTGGGACAGGGAGCCATTTAACTTTATTATTATTTGCCTGTAAACCACTTTGTGTTGAAATGCGGTATATAAATGCCTGTTGATTGATTGAATGCCATTGATGTGAACTGTTATACAGACAATTCTATTTTAGCTTTGTTAAGGGGTGTTCCAAGCCCATGTAGGAAAGAAAGAAGAGGAACAAGATGATCTTATTTTTTAAAAGACCATAAATTTATTTAAAACTTCAGGGTGCTGCTGTATAATTGTTAATATAAATCAGCATAGTTCTATTAAAATAAATGAAACCAGGCTGATTAAAACCAGCGCAAGGTCTTGTTCTAAAGCAGAAATAATTCACCACCTCCTTGCAACAACTTGTTTCCTTGCTTTCTAACTGCTCAAGTAGCTGCGTGTGCCTAACAAGGACATTCCTCTTAGGAGCAAATTCCTATTGTGCTCTTAAAAATCTTTTTTGCAAGCTCCATTTAAACGACCAATGACTTGGCACGATTCCTCTTCCATTTACATGGGCCACACATTCTCTTTAGAGCCTCTGTTTACATGCTGATGCTAAATTCAATATAACAACACAATAAATATCCTCCCTCAGTCATATCCTCTCCTTAATGCGCCTGTAAATTTCTAGCCAAAACTAGAAGGTATAAATACATACATTGGGTACCATCCAGCCTAAGACTTCCCTGAATGCAAGAGTCCTTTAAGACGACCTTCTGCGTGTCAGTGTGTGGGTCTTTTTGCATTCTCAGAGGGAGCTTCTGTTCATGGCATGCACTTCCACTCACTGCAGTATTACCCTGGATGTGACCCTGTGTTTGCACCAAACAGCAGCTGTGTACAGTTGGAAATCAACTAACCCTACATTCCCAGGACAAAGACAAGAAAGTACTCAGGCTTTACTGGGTTGCACCCAGGACATGAACATCATGCTGGGCAGCAGCAATAAAGCAGAAGTAGAGTACCAATTGAGGCCTTGCGGCATTTGCGTTTACAGGCCGACCCTTGGCAGCTGTGGGAGTGCCATTCCCTGAACCTCCGCAGATGCCGGAAACCGCACATGGTCAAATCCGCTTTTTACATTGTGGTTTAAAAACTGCCTTTCTCAGCATTGTAGAGCAGCAGGCAGGAAATCTCTAGTGATTAGAATAGCTATTTTTGGATCATGCCAAGGCAAGCAGCCCCCTCCTTCACCCTGGCGCACTGAAGAATGCAATGCAAGTGATTAAATGCTTCCACGTTGCATTCTGGGGCGGCCAGACCTCAGCATGACTTGCAAATAGCCGTTCCAATCGCCAGAAACTTCCTATCTACCACCCTGCAATGTTAAGAAAAGCAGTTTTGACACTGCAATTTAAAGTGACATTTTAAAAAAAGATTCAGCAGGGCCCTTCTTGCCCTTTGTGGCCATCCGTGGTTAGTCAAATCCACGTATGGGAAAATCACAGATGAGAAGGGTCGACTGTATTCTTCTTTCAAGGAGCTTGGGTTTTTTTTTGAATCTGGTTATCTTTTCTGGTGCTCAGAAGGCAAAGGCTGGGCTGAGAGCTTTTCCCCAAGGTGACAACATGACCCTCTCATTACTGAGCATAGATTTGAACATTTGGCACACCACCCAGCTCAAGCTGAGTCCTGTGGATTTCAGTGGGAGAGTGAAAAAAAGCTTAGAAAATAGCTCGGTTCCAAGATGAACAGGAAGGTCCTAGAATGGCCAGCCCAACCAGGTCAAATGTATGACACTACCCTGACTCACTTTGTCACCTTCACTCTGTGTGTGTGTGTGTGTGTGTGTGTGTGTGCATGCGCGGGGGGGCGTAGGTGGATCCCTCCTCAAAAAACAGTTCTTATTGCGCTCCATTTTTACATGGAGTGTAAAAGGACATGTTCGCTTTAAACGAAGGACTCTCCTTGCTCTAAGACAATGATCTCCAAACTGGAGACCGCTGCAGCACTGAAAAGCACCCAGAGAGAGAGAGAGAGAGAGAGAGAGAGAGAATGCAAATTAAATACATTCACTAGTTTGTATAATACACTACCGGCCACTTAAAATGTCTGTTTATAATGTGGGCTGTCACTTCTACATTCATATTTTAAAAGACCATTCCAGGCTTGCAGGGCACACTAATAACAAAAGCTGTTAATTCAGGCAGGCAGCTCCTTTGGTTTTACCACCAAGCAAAGAACCAAATGTACTGGGCTAATTAAGCAGTTTATAGCTTAATGGGCAACACCTTGTAACTGATAAGACTGTATCCAGAGCCTACACTGCTTGCAGAACAGGGCTCAGCCGGAAAATAAGCTTTACCTTTGGATAATTGGTTAGGATTTAAGCAATTATTATTTGCAAATAATACTGGGATACAGGATGACCTGCATAATAAGGTCATCCACACAACCATACTTCATGGACAAAAGGACTGGGCACAAATATCTCGTTTAAACAGGCTGCACCATATGTCCTTTCAGATTATGGCTATAAGGAAAGACTGCAGCCAGAAACACTTTTGAGACATTTCTGAAATGTGCATTGACCACTGCTGTGGATCCATTTGCACAGTATTCCTAGGACATATTCTCCTCGATCCAAAGGCCAGTTTTCCAATCACATGCAACTGCTTATACATGCATCATCAGAGTGCCTCTGGATGTGGGATGGCCATCTAACCAGTTCAATGGGGCTCAGATAAGTACATCCCCAACGGCCAAGTGTGTGGAAATCTACTTCTGCAAGTGGCTAGACTGGCTAGACTGGGGTGAAAATCTTTCCAAGTTTTCTTCCCAGATAGCTGCACTAAACTGAAGTGATCAGAGTTAAATCCACAGAAAACTATCCCATAACATCACACGGCTATTAACGGTATTAGTTTTCCACATTTTTATTAGGCAACACTGAATTTTTTTTTTAAGACTTGAAGGATGAAGTGAATGTCAACAACGGCACATAGCAAAAATAGTTGCTTCATTGCGCCTGCATGTAAATATCTTCATTCAAGACAAATCAGTCTTTTGAACCTATAGACCTGAACAAGAGAGCTTATAAGAAGATGAGAAGGGAATACATCAGGCAGCAAACAGCAGTATGGAGGTATGTGGGATAGTATGAAACAAACGGCGGGTAAAATTAACTCAAGGTTTAATAGGGACTATGTAAAAGCACAGGTAGATATACAAGCTATTTTCTGTACTATAATACGAAGAACTAAATATCTGTAAGTAGTGTACACAGACTGCTTTATGTACAACATTATTAAACAATTGTTGAGATTTGCAACTACAAGTATCCCCCCACATTTAGACACACAGCTTTCCAATGATCCACTCTTTCAATTTTTTCCCTCAGTGCAGAAATTGTGTCACATGCATGGTTGAGGACGGGAAAGCTGTAGGGTCCTTTTGAGCGGCCTTTGAATTTGCAAGCTAAGAGACTGTCAAGAGACTGCCTCTCTCAGGTTTTTCATTGGCAATTAGCATTTGAATTGGCAAGTAGCATTTGTAAGCTACAAAAGATTCAAGTTCTGCTTCCTCACGATTTCTGGTTTTTGTCAGTGCTCTGGTCCCTAACCTGTTGAATATGCGGGGGACACCTGTAGTAAATAAGATCACTGCTGGAAGTCCCAAGTTCTTATGTTGCTCCAAATATATTCCAGCCATTTGATGATGACATTTATTCAAACAAAGTTAGACATTCCACAGAAATGGCATTCACAAGACCTTTTGGTTATTCCCATCTTTCATGAAAGTCCAGAGCTCAAGTTGGGCAAAACATTCCCTGAAGCCTGCCTTGTGCTAAACAGAAAGGAATATACATTATTGTTGACTTAAAATATTATTGGTCAGGATTCACAGAGCCACTGTAGAGATAGATGCCCTGAGGGTTCATACAAAACAAATACAATTTGTTACAACTCCCCCCCCCCATGAACAAGTGGTCTCTTGTCCCATGTCACACATTGCTTTTGAAACTCCCTTCAGTTTTTAAAGTCATTTGTCTTGTAGGATTGAGGGGCTTTGTTTGAGAACCCTGGTGGACTTGTGTTGCTCTTCAGATACTCCACCGCATTGTTTCCAAAAGCAGATTCAAAGATGGCGTTCAAAAACTCCATTCTGTTTCTATAGCCACAGTAAATTGAACAGTGACTCTTGGTAAGGGATGTTTAAGAAAACAGAAAGGAAAAAAAAAAAGAATTCCACCATCACTATTTAGCAGGATTGTACAAGTAGCAAGCTATTTCAGTTTCCTGAAGTGTCTTTAATCTGTATCCCTGAGGTACTTAGTACCCTTGATGAGCGCCTGAGTGCCCTTGAGAAGACACGTTCCAATTTGAAAATTACTGTTCCAAAGGTTTCTTATTTGAAAGGATGTCAGGGCAGATCTATTGCACACAAATGTCTTTGTTGCAGAGAAGTACTTGAATTTCTATTTATTAACTATTCTCTATGTGGGTCTCTTAGCCAACAGCTTGGATGGGCTGCTTCCCTGCAGAAAAATATTAATACGTCTCAATGGTGACAGGTGAAGATCAAGTGATTTGACTTGTCTGGACTGTGAGCACACATTTTATTTTTGTGATTAGCTTTAGAAGACAAGGCATGTGCACAGCAAGGACAAGGACAAAGCACTTCAACCTTGAAAGGAAGGTCCTAATGAGAACCCCAGAAGAAAAGATAAACTTCAATAGGCTCTCGCGTGCCGAAGGATCTCTAACAGGGCAAGTCATGCTAATTTCTGACTAGTGTTGCTTTCAAAATCCCTCCAAGAAGAACAGGGTGGGAAAGAAATGGAAAACCTGTATGGGTACAAAAGCTCTTCTGGAAGCCAAATCAAAATCTACTTCTTCTAAACAGCATCATAAATTAAGGGCGCAATCCTAACCAGGAGTTAGGCCGGCACAGTTAGGCCAGCACCAGGGCCATCGTAAAGCATGTTTGAACCACTGTTAGAGTCAGGGAGGATGGACCACATCTGTGTGCTGGCCTCTCTGACTCAGAGAGTGGTCCAAACATACTTTATGTTGTCCCTTGTGCCAGCCTAACTCCAGGTTAGGATTGTGCCCTAAAACAGATCATATACCCTTTTCCTGTAGAATTCTGGATGAGAGACAAATAAAATGCCTCGGAGGATAAAATAACCCCAGAGGATAAACACAACCTCTTTCCTTCAGGAAACTGCCTGATTAACAGACCAATCCTGTTGCCCCCCAATCTTCTACCAAGTAGTGATGCTGATAGAGCTCATGTTGCATGCTACAGGGGACAGGAGTGGGGGACTAGATGGCCAATGAGAGGTAAGTATAAATCTTATTAACTTACTTCCCGATAGGCCACCTGATCACCTGTGTCCCCTTGAATCCACGCTAGTTATTTTGCAGGGGTCTGAGGAAGGTTGTGGGGCGGGTTGAAAAATGGAGGATAGGATTTAGTGTGCGTCTTTGCCACCAAGACCCACCCCCTCTGCCCCCCCGACCCCCCCTATCACCTTGCCTGGGCCAGCAGAGAGCCTGGGTTAGTCTGGTGCATGCACAGAGCCACCGGCCATTTTGCCAGTAGCGACACTGGCACGAAGTTTGCCCAATCAGAGCCATTTGTCCTAAATGGCCCATAGGATTCGGCCATTAGACAGTCTCTAGCCATCCTAGCTGTTGTAGAAACCCTGTGAAAGAGTACATCACAAAAGGACTGCAGGACACCCCCCCCCAAAATCCCTTCTCCCTCTCCATATAATGTGTATTATAAGAACACAGAAATGTGTTTACACCTCCAGCCCACTACACAGCTATAGAACAAGGAGTCTGGATTGGCTGCAAGCTTCTTGCTGGGTAGGTTTACCATGTAGGCATTTCCTAGCGCTCAAGATGAAGAATGGCTCTGTGATCCGGATGCTCACCAAAGAAACGCTAGATCCTTTGTTCTCATAATCCTAACATGTCTGATTACTGTACATGGCAGGATTCATCTAGCTCTTCTTCAGTGTTTAGAGAACGTCTGGTTTTGATTGCATGAAGGCACTCCACGGATCTTTCCATAGCAGACTGGGCAGTCTGGTTATGGGCAGAAAGGGGGGATCTGGGTGAAACGCTGAGTGGTAAAGAAGCAGACAGTATTTCCTGCAAGTGGGGATCATTTTTCTGGAAAGACACGTACAAAACAAAAATCAAATGTATTTTAATTGTCAATTCATGCCAACAAGGACAACTATTTTTTACATGAGTTCAACAGCACAGGACGGCAGACGGCTTTCCAAAGTCATCTGGATGTATGGCAGTTTGGTCCACCGAAACAGCTTCCCTATTTTTGTCCACTACACGTTATACAGTCAGTTGGCTGGCCCTACCTAAAGTCCACACGCTGGAGGGAACAGCAAGGCCTTTTGATTGCTTTAGCAATCAGAGATATACTGGACGCATCTGTCATATTTTAGACATACTTTGCACAATTTTTTGTGCAAATATTTTAGACATACTTTGCACAATTGTCCATACTGGACAATTCCAATGCTCAAACTTGAAGCATTCTGGCAAGACAAAACCAGAGCCAAATCCATGCATAACATGAACTCAACGTTCCCCTCAAAGTAGTCCACTTAGAGCACAATCCTAAATTGGAGTTAGTCCGGCACAGTTAAGCCAGCACAAGGGCCACCGTAAAGCATGTTAGGACCACTCTCTGAGTCAGAGAGGCCAGCACACAGACATGCACCATCCTTCGTGACACTGAGAGTGGTCCAAGCATGCTTTACGGTGGCCCTTGTGCCAGTTAAAATTTGCTAGCCTAACTCCAGATTAGGATTGCGCACTTAATGTTTGGTAGGAACTCTACACATCCATCCCCACTTGTAAATGCTTGAAGATCTACCACTATCCTGTTTAGGCTTCCTGATTAATGGGTCTATGACAAAAATCTAGGATTTGATCATACTTACCTATAAACCTATTTATATTTACCCAGTGGGGTTTTATTTCTATTTATACCATTGGGTCTTGATCCTGGCTACTGCTGTATGACTGCTACAGAGTGGCACACGAACATAAGCACCGGGACAACCCCATTCCTAACTTCTTGCACTTTGGCGCATTCGGACACATGTTTTGAAGCTTGGTGCTCACCTTCTGTAGTTTGCTGCCCTCTGCTGTTGCTTTCAGGTTCTCCGGAAAGTCCTCTGTTACAATTATTGGTACATTATCAGGAAGTGGTAGTGATCGTGGGCTTTGACTGACAAGGCGGGCTTTCATCCTTGGAATCAAATCTGTGCCGCAAGAAATCCCAGGGCCGCTGTTTTCGGAGAGAATTCCAGCAAATCCTAAAGAAGAAAGTTTCTGAGATTCACGGCCCATTCATTTACTACTAAAATCATGTTGGAAAACAGAATAAAACAGGAAAGGCACCATTTAAAAAGCAATTTTACCCATTCTGAAATGGGCATAGCAACATGTGCTGGCTGTGTGAGAACTTTAGTTCAGTTTTGGACTATTTTAGGGGCACTGTATACAATGCAGTGGCATAAATGCCCATCAATCATTCCAGAAGAGGAAGGCTGTCCAGCAGAGGCATTTCCTTCTCCTAGAGGAGCTTGTCCTACTAGAAAAAATCATTTCCTTCTGCACAGCTTGCAGCTCCTATTACATATCAGGTCTAACTTCCAGCATTAAGGGTGCAATCCTAACCAACTTCCTAGCACCAGGGTAAGGGCAATACAGCTCTGAGGTAAGGGAACAAACATTCCCTTACCTTGAGGAGCCCATGATTGCCTCCCAAACATGGATGGGAGCACGTGCCCCATTGGCACAGCTATGTCAGTGCTGGAATATTGGTTAGGCTTGCACCCTCAGTCTCTAAAGTACAGTACAGTCAGTACATAAAAGAATTTAGCACATGCAGAATTAAGCACATCAACCTTTCTCAGATCCATTGTATTCTATGTGATTTCATCAGCGTTAACTGTGTGTGAGTTCCAGTCACAGTAAGCAAAGGTCTCTCTTACTCTCACTGAAATTGAGGCACAGGCCTCTTGTGCCAGTGATGCCCTTAAACAAATTGGAAAACACTTATGAAGCCAAACCAAGATTTTTTAACAGTGTAACTACCTTTTCCCTCCATCTCTGGAGAGCCACCCGATTCATATTTTGTGGTCTCTTGTGACAGTGGGCTGGGCTGCTGAAATGTGGGTGCTTTCATTTTTTCAGAGGTGTCCTCCAGTAAGGGGTGTTGTGCCTCCTTGTCACAGCCTCCATTTCCTTGGCACTTTTGTCGCTTTGCAGCAATATCTTCAGACAAGGCCTCTTCCATAAGCAGATCATCGGTCATTTTTATTGGGGTCCCTGGACTTAGTTGAAGTGAACTGGAGGCATCCGACAACTGCTTAAGCTGAGCGTTCAGAAGAGAGACTTGAGTTTTGAGCATCTCATTTTCTTCTTCTAATTTATAGTAATTAACGATCAAGGCACAGTATTTCTCCAGGTTCTGATCTGCTTCTCTGGTCTTCTCTTCAATCGAGTCCCTCAGTTCTTCCAGCTCCAGCATCACTGCTTCTGTAGCGACATCCTTCGAAGAGCCTGTCCAAAGCCAGAAGGGGATGTTACTAGTTCATGGCCACTGTGATTAAGACCTGAACATAATATTAACACCAGTAGAAACATTTCCTTGAACAGAAAGCAAATTTGCATGCATATATAGAGGTACAGCAGTCAAGAATCTAAAACCAAATATGTTAAAATAAACATGAGAACCCCAAAAATTCATCCCACCAATTCTTTGCATTCGGATGGCAATTAGGGATACTGGTGAAAAGCAACTATTCTATTTTGTGAAAAAAGAAAAAACCCGACAAGGAACTACGTACTTGGATCTACTGTTGTCAGTTGCATCTCAAGTTCACGAATCCGCTTTTCCAGGAGTTCTTTTTCTTGCTTTAGTGCTTTGCAGGATTTCATCCAATGCTGAAATTTACAATGGAAAGAATCACTCCCCTGCTTGAACTGCATGGTCTGCTTGAGACTGCCTGCCTGCAAAAGAAAAACCATTGCAGCAGACATTGTTTGCACAATCAGAGGACTGCTGAACAATTAATTGTGGAGGAAAATCTCTCGGTGAGGGCACATATGCAAGAGGGGACCTATACAAGAAAGCGCAGTAGGGAGACTTTCGCCAAGATCAATTCCAACAGGGGTATATGTAAGACTGACATATACATTCTAGTGATCATGAATACATTCAGTGTAAAAAACCCACCCAGTCTTTCATTTCGCGTGACACTAGCTGACATCTGGTAGCTCTTTACCTGCTGGATGTTCTACCCATGGTTTTCCTTACCTTTTCAACGACAGGACATTTTTCAGCTGTGCAGGCTTCTGACTTCTCTTCGGAATGCTGAAGAGACCCTTGGGAATCTTCAAGGAAAGCTTCGTCTTTTGGCGACTGCTCAAGGAAGGAGTCGTTTCCATCCAATTCTTGCTTGGTGTCTTGGAATTCCTGAACAAGTGCATCCATCAACTGCTCCATTTGGGAATTTTTGTCCTGGGCTTCCTGCAGGTGATGTACCAACCGCAGGTTCTCACATTTGAGGGATGCTACTTCACGAATTAAAGCCTCCTCTTTTGCCTTCCAGACTTTTTCCTCCTTGTGAGAAAGCAGCACTTCTTCGTGGGCTTGTTTCAACTGAGACTGCATCGAGAACAGTGTAGTTTCATACCTGCCCTTCAGCTCCACCTCTTCCTCCTCCCTTTCTTCCCATCGCTTCACAAACGCGGAATGACTGTCTTCTAAACTGGATAGCTTTTCCTGCTTTTCTCTCAGCTCCCTCTCTAGAGCTTCTTTTTCACACTTTAAGACGCTCATTTCCATTTCTAAACTCTGCAAACTCAGCCGCATCTCGTCCATCTCGGCCTTCACCGTTTCCGTCTCCACTTTGGCCGCCTCTGTCTGAACAATGGCATCTTCCAAATTCTCTTCCGACATCTGCAATTCTCTTTCGAGGTTCTCAATTTGGTCTACGAGGGAATCCGCTTTTCGGGCGCTCTCCTTCAGTTTCTCGGTGAGGTGGCGCCTTTTCTTGTCATCGGATTCTATCTTTATTTTGAGCTGCTCAATGCCCCGCCGCAACTGATCCACCTCTTCCTGTGCAGAGTTGAGTCGAGCTGCAAGCTCCCCTTTTTCTATGAGCGACCCTTCCAAAGACCTGGATATCTTGGAGATTTCCATTTCAGAAATACTTAACTTGCTGTGGAGAGTTTCATGCTCTCGGAGACTCACTTCCTTCTCCTCGCTCAGTTGCTCGAGTTGGCTTTGTGCTGTCTCTTTTTCCAACACCAGATCTCCAGCCACCTTTTCCAAATGTCTCAACTGCTCAGTAAGGCAGTCCTTTTCTGCCGATAACCGATCAGTATCAGCCTTTGCGGCCTGAAGCAATTTTGACTGCGTCTTGGCTTCAGCTTCCAGGATCCTGATAAATTCAGCAGAATCCACTTTACCTGACTCAAGCTCCTTTATTGTCTCCTGCATTTTTTGGCACATCTGATCCAGTTCATCTTTATCTTTCAACAAAGTACTCAGATCATGACTCAATTGGTTTCTCTCAGCTGTGATTATACGGAGCTGCTCTTGAAGACCAAAAATGGTTTTCAATTTATTTTCTTTTTCTTTTTCTAAGCGCTTGTTCTGTGACTGAAGCTCTTCGATATCCGCCTCCATCGAGAGGGCATGGTGCTCAACGTTCTCTCTCTCCAACTTGATCCTCCTCAATTCGTTTTCCGTTTCCAGGAGCTTCTCGGTCCACTCTGCCTTGGTCGTTTCTAAATCTTCCAAAGCTTCAGTTGTATCAGACAGTCTCACCTTGTACATTTCCAGATCAGATTTTACCTTTTCAAGTTCTATTTCCAGAGTTGTAATCTTATAAGATAATTGTTGATTATCAAAAGTAGCAGATGCAAGTGCCTCACCTAAGCCTTTTTTTTCTTTTTCAAATGCTTTAACCATTTCCTCCAAATCCACACAAGCAGCTATCCTTGCAGCCAACTCTTTGTCTTTTGACTCCAACCTTGAGTTTAAGTTTTCAACTTCCTTTAGCAGAACATCAATTTTGTTACCGCTTTCTTCCATATCACGGCATGGATTGACATTTATACTATGTGTCTGCTTTATTTGTAGCTGAGGCATTTCAGTAGCACTGTAGTTTTCCAAGGAGTTCATAAGCAATGCACTGGTTTCGTAAACTGGTGAAATTAACTCATCAGAACTTTCTGGAAGGTGTGACAATATATCATTGGCATTTCTGGAGTCTGTAACCAAGACTGGAAGACATCTCTCTACAGATTTTATACCAATGATGGTTTCACCATCAGGCCTTTTCCCTTCAGTTTCATTTTCTTTATCTGCTCTTTCCTTCACTTTATTGTTCAGGGCTTCAAGTGTCATGTTTTCAGAATCATACATTTCCAGTCGGGACAAGGTCTCATTAGCTTGTTTGGCAGGAATCTGTACTGGCTAAAAGTAAAAAAATAAAATATATGTATTTTATGAAGTTAAAGTCAATCAGCAAACATTAAAAACTATTTGACCTTGAAAAAGATGCTTGCAATTGGACAATGTGGTATTAGTTGAGTCCTATACAGAGCTTGGGCTACTATGTTACAATGATGATGTTATCTTTGCCTTCTCCATCAATGGAAGAGCTAACATCAATAACTGGGAATAATGGAACTAGTCACCAGCTCAAGAAAGTGGCCAAAGACATTAAACATTCAACCCATGCATGTCTATCTAATGCAATAGGTACAAAAATGTTATGGTTTGGGCAACGAAGAATATATTAGATTTTCCAGTGTGGTCCTTCCTGTTGTTAAGCAGAGCATAATGCCTTGAATCTTATGACTTTACTTGAATGGAAGGCACTACACTTTCTGTAAGGCCCCCTTCTTGTTGCAGCTCCAGAGCATGTCCTACAGTTTTAATGGATGTGGGATCCCCCACGATCGGCACAGTGAGGGGGAAAGGTGGTTAATTTTATGCAAATTTCCTTCCACTTGCAAGAGTCAAGATCCAACCCATTGCTCTCAGCAGGCAATGCTGGGGACGCAGAACATCCTGCCTGCAAAAGTTTCTACTTCTGTGAGTATTTGTCTCCCCACATTAGCTCTTCCCACGCATTATGTTCCTCTTGAGAGTTGCCACTTGGGTAAGGCATCGTTCCACAGCACATAAATGGGGTTTCAGTGGCTGTCGTCATGCAACTTTTACAAATAGCTGGCGGGAGATTTAATACACAGAAAAATTAAAATGCTAATATTGAATAATCCTTGCACACTTAACAGAATGAGTGCCATGATAGCCCTTTTGTTGGCAGAAGCGGCTCTGCATGTTTGAGCAGCAGCCTATACATTTTTTGGGAAGAGCTAGAGACTAACTGAATTAGCAATAAAGACACTTTAACTCACACTTTAAGTATGAATCTTCATTTTTTTTTACTTTACTAAACGTAGGTGTCCATTCAGATACCAGCATGAGACCGTAACAAAAATTCCAACAGACCAAAAGTCAACATTAGCTTAGCTTATCCTGCTAGCTAATGTTTTATTAGCTAATGAAAATGGGCACAAAACTCTGAATATTGTCGAATTAGTTTCAAACCAAAGTGTGAAGGGAAGCTCTTTTAAAAACCAAATGACTCTAATGTAAGAAACCGTACAGCGAGCCACATAGCGAACCCACATGCTTCTACGGCCTCCTTTTCCAGGACAGGCTTCTGTGTCTCAAACCATGCTCATTGGATGATATGTGATGGGACAAACAATACCTTGCAGTCCAAACTTATATGGCCCTTACGTTACTGGGAGGACAATCCTAACCTGGAGTTAGGCCAGCATTTAGGCCAGCACAGTTCACCTGGCATAAGGGCCACAGTAAAGCATGTTTTGACCACTCTTGGAGTCAGGGAGGATGGTGCATGTCTGTGTGCTGGCCTCTCTGACTCCATGAGTGGTCCAAACACACTTTATGGTGTCCCTTGTGCCTGACAAACTTAGCTGGCCTAATTGTGCCACCCTAATTCCAGGTTAGGATTGTGCCCTGGAACTAGTACACCAGCAACGTAAGATGCTTTATAGTGACTGCAAATGTGAACCACTGTTGATAGCAGTGGGCCGCTGCAGCCAATGGTGAGTATGGCTTGCCGACAGATCTGTCACGCCCCCCCCCCTCACCAGCACACGTAAGTCAGGGCGCAATCCTAACCTGGAGTTAGGCTGGCACAGTTAGGCCAGCAAGGTTTGGCCGGCACCAGGGCCACTGTAAAGCGCGTTTGGATCACTCTTCGGAGTCAGGGAGGATGGCGGACATCTGTGTGCCGGCCTCTCTGACTTTGAGATTGGTCCAAACATACATTAGGGTGTCTCTTGTGCCAGCTAAACTTTGCAGGCCTAATTGTGCCAGCCTAACTCCAGGTTAGGATTGTGCACTCAGTTGGGGGGGGGGCAGATGGAACAGGGAGGAGAAAGGATGGGACGAGAGCTGGAAGGGGGAAGTATTGGCAGCAGCAGCAGCCAGTCTCAATCCACCTTCCAAGGCCCACTTGGACTTGCACCAGAGAGTTCAGACACAGGTCCAAGTAGACCTGTTCCACTACCAGAGGTTTACCCCATATTGGGAAGCAAATGTTCTCTTACCTGGATGAGACCTCTGGGACGCCCCCACCCTGGATGCAACATGTGCTTCAGCGGTGCTGCTGCCCCCAGTAGGGGCAGAAAAGGACAACACTGAGGCTTAAACGTATCAAAAGGGGCCTTTTCCATCATAAATCCATGATAAGTGAGACACACTTACATGTTGGGTGTCAACACAAAGCAGTAGCGGAGGACTTAAATCAAGGACTTGGTGTTGGAGCCTCGATTCTTCTGGGTCTTGCTCAGGCCATTTCTTCTCAGCTGGTACTTTAGATGCCACCTGCAGGACCACCTCACACAGTTTTTGTTGCCACTGTTCGCTGCAGGAAATTTTTTGCTTTTGGAGGCTGTCAACCTGCTGTCGGGCAGAACGGAGCAGCTCTTGAATCTTCCATATCTCCCTATCTTCCAGATCTTTGCACGACTCGAAGGATTCTTCAAGCATTTTGAAGGACCTTTCGTAGGTCTCACACAGCAGGGGCAGGTCAATTTTATTATTCGGATGACCTTGTTCAGGTATGACATACCCTTGCTCAGCTGCATATATCAATACACTGTGGTCATGCGGTTCTGCAACAGTTGTGTGCTGGTTGCTGGGTAGGCTGTCTAGATCTGTTTGTTTGCTGCTGCTGCTTATCTCGGCAATTTTGTTTGACGGGCTGCAACAAGAGGTATCGGTTTGGTTAAGATTTGTTGACAGTGCGACATTTTCTTCTTTAAGCATTTCAACGCAGCCCTGCAGCTCTGCTATTTTGGAAGCCATGCTCAAGTTCTGCTCCTGCAAGAGACTGCATTCTTTTTTCAGAGAGAACATTTTCTCCTTGACACCATCAAAGTGTGCTTTGATTTCTTGGCTGGATAATTTCAGACCATCGCGTCCTGCACAACATTCTTGCTCTAAAAGGGACATTTGCTCAGAATCACATTGTGTTTCCGCTTCATTCTGATCCATTAGTTTGGCGGGAAAAGCCACTCTCTCTTTTACCGCATTAATTTTGCAGACGAGCTCTTCCGTCAGGGTGTTTGTGCTGACAAATTCCAATGGCGAGTCTTTCAGCTGGGAGGCTAATGCTGACTTTTCAATCTGCAGGTGTTCACACATTTTTCCCAACTCATTCAGCATGCTCATTGTCATATGCAGGGAAGGCACCAATGGGGCATAATCATTTTGGCTGGACATCAGAACAGACAAATACTTAGCATCCATTGGTTGGTTAAAGTTGTCCTTGATAACAGCCTCGAAATGCGCTGAAGACTGGTCATTCCCACCCCCCTCTCTAATCTCTGAAGTTGATTTCCCCAGATCTTTCACAGCTTGCAGTTCATGAATCAACCGCTCTTTCTCCATTTCACTTTCCTCCATTTTTATTTCCATAGTTCTCAACACGTTCTCCAGATGCTTTATTTGCTCAGTGTAGTTTTCCATGGAGATTTCTTTATCCTCCAGGTCCATCTGCAGTAGCTCAAGCTTAACTTGGTATTTGTTCAGTTCATCCTCCTTTTCTTTCACAGAAGCTCTCAGCTGCTCCAGCAAAGTCAAGTCACTTGTTGAATGCACACTCCTTGCTTTTATTTCTTTGATCAATGGTTCCTTCTCTTTCGGCCAGAGATCAGAATGCTGTGGCATTTTATTTTGCTCTACCATTTCCTGTCTGAAACCTTCAAACTCAGCTGACGGAGCATTTGGGATGGAGTTGCTCTCAGCTTCTTTAGAGGCCGACTGCATTTTTTCACACTGCTGACGCAAAATGCCATTTTCCTCCTCCAAGGATTTAAGTTGACACTGAAGCTTTCCGAAATGAGAAGCTTGCTCCCTTAAAGCACCCTCCGCCTCCTCATTCTTTGCTTCCAGCAATTGGCATTTTCCTCTCAGTTCCTCTTCCGTGTCTGGCAGTAACAATGTCTTTTCTTTATGCCTTTCTGACAGCTCTGAGACATTTTCTCCCCTTTCCTTCAAGCTGCTGGAAAGATGTAGGCTTGTCTGCATTAAGTGTAGGTTTTTTTGTTCTAGTGTCTCAATAGCATTCTTAAGGATGGAAATTTCCTCATTAAGCCTTTCCATTTCTCTTTCTCTTAAGGATAACTCTACAGACAAATCTGGTCCCTTGAAGCTTGTTACCTGAGATACAACTTTTAGTTCAGAAATTGAATCCTCAAGCAATTTATTCTTGATTCGGAAATCCTGAATCTCCACTTGTTGCCTTTCTGAGCCTTCAGTCAGCACTTGTAATGTCTTGTCTTTCTCCTCAAGAGCTGCGAGGGCTTTCATGGCCAAGTCCTGTTTTTCAGAAACAGCATCTTGCAAGGTACTAATCCTCTGTTCAGCTGCCCTCACAAAATCTTCTTGCCTCTGCTCTGCTTTGGCCAACGTCCTTTCCATTTCATCTCTGGCTTGGACCAGCTCCTCGCATTGTTTCTGAAAGCGTGCATTTAGCTGCGTGTGGGAGACCAACGATGTTTCAAGGGAGGAAATGCGGCTTTCTTTTTCTAACACCTCATTTGCTGCTGACTGTAGCTTCTGCTGTAGGAGATCCACCTGTTTCATCAACTCAGTCAGTTTCAATGAACTGTTTTCTTTCTCTTTCCTGTGTTTCTCCTCAGTTGTTGCGGCTTTTTGTTGAAGCTCCTGATAAACTATTCTTTGTGCCTCTAGTTCTGCGGATTTGCCTTCAATCACATATTTGAGATTTTTAATCTCCCCTCTGAGATTTTCCTTTTCCGCTTCTACAGCTCTTACTCTCTCATTACTTTTTATTTGTTCAGTCAACAAAGCACCTTCCAAGCTGTCAATTTTGCTCTTCAGTTCTCCTTTTTCCAAAACAAGTTTCTTTTGCAGTGGTTCATTTTCCTCTTTCCACCGGGAAAGGATCCGAACCTCTTTCTTAAGGCCTTCACATTCTTCAAGAACGTTCGGTAAAGTTTCTAGATCTCCCACTTTTGCAGTGAATTGTTCAATTATGTTTTCTTTGTGCTTCAGAAGCTGCTTAAGAGAATTGCATTGATTTTCCAAGTCAGAAAGGGACAGTTTCATTTTTTCTACAGTGAGAGAATTGTCTTGTTTGTTCAGTTTTTCTTCAAGTTGTTTTAATTCTTTTTCCTGAGTGCAATATTTATCTGAAAGTAGAGTCATGAAAGGAGGAAAAGTAATGCCTTAATTGTGACTGAGAAACATATATTAGACAGTTTATTTTTCTCTTGAGGTACACTATTAGACATGACCACAATACTCAAAATAGTTTTCAGTATCTGAGAGACTACTCCAGAAAGATACTGGCACTGAAGCAATTTTGAGGCAGTAGCGTTCCTGGTTGGGGTTCTACAGGCCATTTGCTTCAGAAACAAAATGCACTGTCATCTGGGCAGATGACCAGGCTCTACATTTTTAGATATGCATATTCTAGAAAAGGTAAAAATGAAGATGAAGGGTTCTGAACTAATGCAAATCTGAGGGCGTAATAACCAAATTTTCAGCACCCGGATAAGGGCAATGCAGCTCTGGGGTAAGTTGGACAAACATCTCCTTACCTTGAGGAGGCCTCTGTGACTACCCCTCCACTGCAGGATGAAGCACATGCTCCATTGGCATGGCTATGTCAGTGCTGGAAAGTTAGTTACAATTGCGCCCTGAGACAGTTAATGCAAGCATTGAATTTATCAGCAGCTTATACCCTATATTTTCCAGACATCATCCACACTGACAACTCACAGAAGTTAGCATGAGCAAGGTATAAATGATGTTCTGCAACCCTTCCACTTCCAGTACTGCAGAAGTGATATTTGGGCAAATGTGATACGAGAAAAACGGCCTGATCCATCCTTTCTATCAAAAAGAAAGGGATTACAGGGTGCTTACAGTTTTTGAAGTTGTACCAATTAACGCTCAGCGGGCATCATCATTTTTAAACTAATGACGTAATCATAAGTTGTTCTTAATAAAGTAATCCAACTAATCTAAACAACTTTCAGCCGGTCTTGAATATCCCGTTTCTGGGCAAGGTGATTGAGTGGGTGGTGGCGTCCCAGCTTCAGAGGGTCCTGGAGGAAGGTTATCTGGACCCATTCCAATCTGGCTTCAGGCCGGGGTTCGGGACAAAGACTGCCTTGGTTGATGACCTATGCTGAGGACTGGACAGGGAGAATATGTCCCAGTTAGTCCTGCTGGACCTCTCGGCAGCCTTCGACACCATCGACCATGGTGTCCTTCTGGGTCAGTTGGCTGAGTTGGGGCTTGGGGACACTGTTTTACAGAGGTTCCGCTCCTTCCTGGCTGACAGATCCCAGAAGGTGGTGCTGGGGGATGCTTGTTTGGCATCCTCTTGGGTTTGGGGTGGCACAAGGGTCCATCTTATCCCCCATGTTATTTAACATCTACATGAAGCCGCTGGGAGAGGTCATCTGGGGTTTGGGGTAGGGTGCCATTAACAAGCTGATGACACCCAGCTCTATCTCTCCGTTTCCCCTGATACCAAGGAGGCAGTTGAGGTCCTGGATGGTTGCCTGGAGGCGGCTGGATGTGGGCGAACAAGCTGAAATTAAATCCGGATAAGAAAGAGGTGCTCCTGGTCTGGAAATCCACAACTTGGGTACTGGACTATCGCCCTCCTCTGAATGGGGTTGCACTCCCTCTGAAGGAGCAGGTCTGCAGCTTGGGGGTTCTCCTGGATCCACAGCTGCTCCTGGAATCCCAGGTGGCGGCTGTGGCCAGGGGAACTTTTGCTCAGCTTCAGCTGATTCGCCAGCTGTGACTATACCTGGTTTGCTCAGACCTGGCCAAGGTGACCCATGCTCTAGTGACATCCAGATTAGACTACTGCAATGCGCTCTACGTGGGGCTGCCTCTGAAGACGGTGCAGAAACTGCAACTAGTGCAGAACGCAGCTGCCTGTGTAGTTGCTGGGGTTTGTTGGTTTGACTCTGTCGGGCCATTGCTTCAGCGGTGACACTGGCTGCCGGTTCCTTTCTGGGCCTGATTCAAAGTGCTAGTTTTGACGCTTTGCGGCCCTTTACGGCTCGGGTCTGGGGTATTTGAGGGACCACCTCCTTCCATACAATCCTACTTGTACTCTCAGGTCATCTGAGGGGGCCCTTCTGACTGCGCCACCACTAAGAGAGGTACAGGGGATGGCGGCCAGGAACAGGGCCTTCTCGATAGTGGCCCCACAACTGTGGAATATCCTCCCATTAGAATTAATAACTGCTCCCTCTTTGACAATCTTTTGGCAGGGCCTGAAGACCTTTTTATTTAAACAAGTGTTTAACTGCTGACATGCTGGCTGGCATTTTAAACAACAACTATGGGATCCACGGGGCATGCCCATTTTTAAATTGTTTTTAAATATTGTTTTAATATGGGTTTAATTGTTTCTTTCGTATTGTTTTATTTATGTTGTTAGCCGCCTTGGGTGCCCATGGGGCAGAAAGGCGGGGTATAAATCTTATAAATAAACAATCAATCATGACACTGCTTTTTAAAAAAAACAAACGTTCATGTTTTTTTTTTTAAAAAAAAATTCTTCTCCTTCCCTTCCTAGTCGATTGTGGTGACTTGGGGAGATATACAAGCTCTGCTCTAATCTGATTCTTGCCCGCTTCAGAACGCAGCACAAATTCTATTTCTTGATCACAATTTCCTATGCTGCTTTTCTAATCACAATGATTCTCAAAGCGGCAGCTTACAGTAAAATAGGGTGTATGGGTTCAATTATTATACACCAGGAAATGAGCAGCTCATGCTGCTTAAGGCTGAATTAAACTCTACTCTAGCTCAAAACTGACCGTGTAGACAACAGCAATGGCAGCAGCTCTCCAAGGCTGCAGGCAGGAATCTTTCCCAATGCCACCTGGTGATGCCAGAGACAGAACCTGGGACCATCTACCTGCAAAGCAGGTGCTCTAAACCCCTCCCACCCCCAGTCAGAACCGGCGACTCACTTTTCATCTCTTCAGCAAAATGTTGACTCTGTTTCAGGAGCTGTTTGACCGCACCAAGTTCTTCACTGAGCTGGCAGATTTCTTGGGATTGTTGAGCAGACTGGCAGCTGAGGACATTATTCTGCTTCTGCACTGTCTAAGACACCAAGAGTTTTAATCATAAACAGTTAAGAAAAAAAGCAACCACTTTCACGTTGTTTGACTTGTTCTTTGAGCAAAAGTCACTGAATATTAGTAGGAAACTGCTCCATCCATGACTCCGTTTTACAATCATCAAATGACCACCACCAAGAGAGCCTGCTGAGAAGGCATTGAGAGGCTCCAGAAGAAAGCCAACATTTCTGCTCAACAATGTCTGCAGGCCGCACACTGCAGAGAGGAAGAAGTGAAGGGGAGGACGGGCACCATGCTGAAATTAACAGCAGTGTAAAGTAGATAGAACTCTCCTGAGTGAGATTGTCAATGCAATTGAAGGAAAATGCAGGGCTCCCCAAACATCAGGATAAAGAAAAGAAAAAAACTATTGCGGCCCACTTCCAGGTTGCGATTGCGAAACCAGAAGTGGGTTGCGATAGCTTTTTTCTTTATTCTGATGTTTGGGGAGCCCAGCACTGCAACAGACAATCGCAACCTGTCACCCCAAGCAGTGACATGATCCTGGGACCCTCCCCCTTCCTTCCACCCTCCCCCACCTCTTAAAGGCACAACAGTTGTGTGTTACAACGCCCCAGTTTGAAATCCTCTGCATTAAGGGTTTCCAAATGAATGCAGGCCGGCTATGCATTCCCCCGCCTATATATATATATATATATATATATATATATATATAGAAGAGCGTATGTATGTATGTGTGTATGTTTGTTCCACATAGGCTCCGCAACGCCTGGACCGATTCGCGCCAAACTCGGCACGCGGGTGCCTTGGCCCCCCAAAACCATCGCTAGGTTGCCCTAGGCGTGGGTACAAGCGAATTTGTGGTTCTCTATGGGTGGCTATGGGCTGAGCCGCAGCATTCCGAGGCTCTGATGATGTCATGATGAGATGCAAATGACATGCAGAATCTTCAGGCAGCAACTGAACTCTTTACAGTTGAAGACAAACAACAGCAAACAGATTTCCCGCAGGGAATCTTATACCGGGCCAGGGAAATGTGTTCTGTGGACATGCGGGCGGTCTCTGCTTGGCAGTGACAGTTGGCACAAGGTGTTGTGGCTGTTGCTCTCACTCTGAAAGTTTACTTTCACTGTATAACACAGGGGTCAGGGAACTTTTTTACCTTTTACCCCAAAATATCTTTAGATACACCGACGTTACCCCCTTGACATTACCCCCCCCCCACCAGAACAAAAGAAAAAAAATTACATATTGGAACCCATTGCTTTTTATTTGATTAATTAATGAGCTTAATTAATGCAATGTAAATATGAAGTTGTAAAGAGTTTGGGTACACCTGTAGACCTTGAGATAATAGAATTCAACCCTTCTGGGTTACAACTAGCTTACCTTTTTGACAACAGGTTTAGGTGCTTGGACTTAAGATTTCTCTCTATAATGAATTCAGATTGGGGCTGGCTGTCTCACTCACTCACTCACTCACACACACAGAGGCCAGCAACAGCAGTTCTGATTTTGTTTTTGTTTTCTGCTGTTCGCTTTGCTTCGTTGCTTCCCGCCTCTCTTTGTGTCCCTGACTCCCTGCACAGGCGCAGGCACCCCAGCCCTCCCCCCGCTTGCTTGCCCGCCTGCCCCACTCCTTGGGTCAGCAAGACAAGCAAACCCAGGGAGAGCCCTAGCTGCTCACAAGCAAAGAGGCACGTCCACAGAAGTCCTCTGAACACGCACGCACGCACGCGCCAGCCAGGAACGGGTCTGCGCCGGCCTCGCTGCCCGGAATAGGCTTGGCCTCGCCGGCTCACCCGGCACCGCCGCAGTTGCAGCCACGGCCGCCATTTTCTCTGCTGTTGCTTCCTTCTCCCTCTACCAGCAGCAGGATCGATAACCACGGCCTTCTTCGCCGCCTGGGAAAGGAGGGGAACACTGCCTATTGAGGCCAAGTACCTTTACTTGCCGCTTCTAATCTCCTATTGGAAGCAAGGGAAATCCATCAAGCGTGAGAGGAACTTCCCATTGGTCAGAAGAGAGAACGTTGGTCATGAAGGAAGGATGAGGGAAAAGGGGGCGGGGCATACTCCTATCTGTCCATTACCCCCAGGAATTTCATTTTTACCCCATTTGGGGTAATTTACCCCTGTTCCCTGACCACTGGTATAACATAAGGCAATTGGGCAGGTGCAACCAAAGGCTACAAAGATGAAACAACAGCATACACAGGAAACACCTGAGGAAAAAAAAACACGACCTGCAACGCTACGTCACAGAGCTGCTACATCTAGAGCCACAGAAACAGTACAGCAGCGTGACAAAAGACTACACGATAAGAGAGACAGAGCTGCTACATCTAGAGCAACAGAAACAGTACAGCAGCAGGGATGGGACATA
>JAJKFI010000008.1:13660948-13673719 GCA_029204185.1 Lerista edwardsae
GGGAGGGGTCAGGGATGGGACATATAACACCCGGGCACACATGTGAGTGGGGGGAGGGGTCAGGGATGGGACATATAAACACCTGGGCACACATGTGAGTGGGGGGAGTCAGGGATGGGACATATAAACACCCGGGCACACATGTGAGTGGGGGGAGTCAGGGATGGGACATATAACACCCGGGCACACATGTCAGTGGGGGGAGGGGTCAGGGATGGGACATATAAACACCCGGGCACACATGTGAGTGGGGGGGTCAGGGGTGGGATATATAAACACCCGGGCACACATGTGAGTGGGGGGGTCAAGGATGGGACATATAAACACCCGGGCACACATGTGAGTGGGGGGGTCAAGGATGGGACATATAACCACCCGGGCACACATGTGAGTGGGGGGAGGGGTCAGGGATAGGACATATAAACACCCGGGCACACATGTGAGTGGGGGGGGGTCAGGGATGGGACATATAAACACCCGGGCACACATGAGAGTGGGGGGGGGGTCAGGGATGGGACATATAAACACCCGGGCACACATGAGAGTGGGGGGCAGGGATGGGACATATAAACGGGCCATCTGTATGCCTGGTGAGTGGGGGGGTGTCAGTGATGGTACATATAAACACCCGAGCGAAGCCGGGTACATAACAGCTAGTATATATATATGAAGAAGAGCGTATGTGTGTGTGTATGTATGTTTGTTCCACATAGGCTCCGCAACGCCTGGACCGATTCACGCCAAACTCGCAACGTGGGTGCCTTGGCCCCCCGAGACCATCGCTGCGCGGTTTTGGAACGGATCGCGCCCCCACGGGCGCGGGTACAAGCAAATTTGTGGTTCTCTATGGCTGGCTATGGGCTGAGCCGCAGCATTCCGAGGCTCTGATGATGTCATGATGAGATGCAAATGACATGCGGAATCTTCAGGCAGCAACTGAACTCTTTACAGTTGAAGACAAACAGCAGGCAAACCGATACAGGGCCAGGGAAATGTGTTCTGGGGACATGTGGGCGGTCCCTGCTTGGCAGCGGACAGTTGGCACAAGGTGCTGTGGCTGTTGCTCTCACTCTGAAAGTTTACTTTCACTGTGTAACGTAAGGCAATTGGGCAGGTGCAACCAAAGGCTACGAAGATGAAACAACAGCGTACACAGGAAACACCTGAGGGGAAAAAAAACGACTTGCAACGCTACGTCACAGAGCTGCTACATCTAGAGCAACACAAACACTACAGCAGCGTGACAAAAGACTACACGATAAGAGAGGCAGAGCTGCTACATCTAGAGCAACAGAAACAGTACAGCAGCAGGGATGGGACATATAAACACCCGGGCACACATGTCAGTGGGGGGAGGGGTCAGGGATGGGACATATAAACACCCGGGCACACATGTGAGTGGGGGGAGGGGTCAGGGATGGGACATATAAACACCCGGGCACACATGTGAGGGGGGGGGTCAGGGATGGGACATATAACCACCCGGGCACACATGTGAGTGGGGGGGGTCAGGGATGAAACATATAACCACCCGGGCACACATGTGAGTGGGGGGGTCAGGGATGGGACATATAAACACCCGGGCACACATGTGAGTGGGGGGGTCAGGGATGGGACATAAACACCCGGGCACACATGTGAGTGGGAGGGTCAGGGATGGGACATATAAACACCCGGGCACACATGTGAGGGGGGGCAGGGATGGGACACATAAACGGGCCATCTGTATGCCTGGTGAGTGGGGGGGGGTCAGGGATGGCACCTATAAACACCCTGGCGAAGCCGGGTACATAAAAGCTTGTGTGTGTGTGTGTGTGTGTGTGTGTGTGTGTGTGTGTGTGTATGAAATTTGTTAGATGAACTTAAAAACTTAAGTTAGACCAACTTAAAAAATACCTCTCTTCCAAGAGGGTATACAAAAAAAATTTAGACATGCAGAATATTAAAATTATATATCTCCAAGGAGGAATGTTTTATAAAGACTTTGAGTCATCCTTTTTGGAGAGTTCTGACATCACTTTTCCTATTTTCCCATACTTGATGCAGGGGAGGGGAGAAAAAGCCAACATGGATCTTTCTACCGTCTAAACTAGGATCTGTAAAGTCTGAATAATTACACTATGTTAAGAAAATACACCCATGCAGGGAACAGTGTAACTAGTGCATGTCTACATTTTCCAAAAAGAACGATACAAATGCTATACAAAATATAAAGTATCTCCAAAGTACGTCTTGTAATTCCTCCAGCGTTCCTATGACACAGTGGTTCTCAAACCTTTTAGCACCAGGATCCGCTTTTTAGAATGACAATTTGGCAAGACCCACCAGGAGTGATGTCACTAACTTGAAGTAATGTCATTGTCAGAAGTGATATCAAGCAGGAAAATATTTAACACCCCATACAACAAAATCAAATCACTCAATCGAACTTTGACACTAAATATAAGCTTAAAAAATGTTTTTAAAATAAAAATCCCTTCTAACCTTCTCAAGCAGTTAATGATCTGTTTAAAAAAATTCTCTAAACATCCTAAAGGCGGCAGTCCTATCCACAGTTGCCCATAAGTAAACCCCTTTGACTATCATTGTTAGAAACATATACATAGTAGCCTGTTAAAAGTACAGATCTGAAACATTTAACCAAATGCAGTCACCTGCAGTCGAGTCTAAATATATTAAAAATAAAATACACATTAAAATGAATGGGGAGCCACCTGAAATTAGCTCATGACCCACCTGGTGGGTCCTGACCCACAGTTTGAGAAACACTGCACATATTATTAGCCTGCCTCCATTTTCAAAATGGGGCTAAGCGGGAATGGCTTGCCTAGGGCAACCTAGTGAACGCATGGCCTAACTGATATTCAAACCAGAGCCTTCCCGTTTCATAGCTCAGTCTCTTGGCCACTGCGCTACAAAAAGCTGCTACATAAGGTATCTGCTGTCTCACTTTGGCTGCGCTTTGTCCATAAAGACAAATGGCCTCAGTTCAGCAGAAGATCAGGCCATTTCTTATATACCAGGAGAACTGCTAGAGGACCACAACTGCATATTATCAAACTGCCAACATTCAGCTGACAGGCAGTGCACTCTGAATAGCTGCCAAGCGGCATACACTAAGCAAGGAAAACCTCTAGCCTGTTAAAAATTATGCCAGGACAAAGAGTTTGCCGGGCAAAAATATTAGCGCACCATAACTTGGTGCGACCCCTTTTGAGCTCAGTGCAAGCAAGATACGGAGACGGCAGCCAAAGGTCTCCAAGCGAAACCGAGACAGGGTTAGAACTGGGGCAGGGGAGGAGGGAGCAGGCCTTTTGCAGAGATAGCATGAAGACTGGGACAGATAAATCCAAACAAAAGGCAGAGCAAAAGCAGGGTAGTCTTGCCTCGAAATGTTTATCAGCAAGGAGCACGCAGTAGCTTAGAACGGGCTGCATTTTTTTAGGCACCTGGCCCTCGTCACCATTTCCTCTCTCTCTCGGGAAGAAAAATAAAAAGTCGCTTCCAAAGAAAATGGCAGGCACCCGCCCACACCACCCATTCCTGAGCTGCAACGATAACAGATGGCATTGGCAGGGCATTGTTGGTCCCGAGCCTTCAATTATCCGTCGAGTTGCTACTAGCAGATGGGCACCAATGTGCTCAAGCCAAATTTAAGAGAAGGGACAACCAGGATGGGAAGCCGAAGCTGGAAATGTGCTGGCAAGGCGGCTTTGTATTTTCCAGCTATTTAAGCAAATCAGCCCAAGAGCAAGATTGAACTCGCTGTTGCTGCTCGTCGTCCTTTTTTCTTGTTTCTGCTTCCATAAGAAAGAGAGAAGGGGCAAGCTAGCCAGCCAACATTCTCTCCCTCCCCCCCCCCACACACACACCAATGCACACATTTAAAAACGGAAGCTGTTCTGGCAATTTTCGATCTGCGACATATAATGAGCATCCTGTGGTTAAAGGCTTCTCAGCACAGTATTAAGCACAAGTGGAAGGGCCATTAGGAGATGATTAAAAAAACACTCCTAGAACATGATCACAGTCAAGTGGTTTAAGTGGCTAGGCTGTGCACAAAGGGGGGGGGGGTCAGCCTCCACGGTTGCCATTAGTGGCATCCAGGATACGAGTAGGATCAAGAAACCAACAGGACTCTGATGGGAGAACAGACTTTAATCCCTGGAGCAATAAGGCATCCTTCCCTCCTTGACATGTTTATCAGTGACACTCCCGGTGGACATGTCATTCTTCATATAGATGTGAATAGCTCTGGAGCACACCAGTTGCTGAAGTACAGCAACCACAGATGTGATCCACAACACCATGGCACTGCAGCAATTTGCATGTGAATGCCAATGCAAACACAGATGCTTACTTACACACACACACACACACACACACACACACCTCAACTTCCCTGGAAATTGGGACAATGAAATGTCCACAGGCTGCAGAAGAACAGAGGTTGCAGCAAGGGGTTAGAACCATTCTAACAGTCCCTAGACAAGCCATCAGTTCTGGCCAGATGCCATTTCAACTGCTCTGACCAGTCAGGGCAACATCACCAGTAGTGGTTGGGTTTGGTGGTGGTGGTAGTGTGTGTGTGATTCATATATATGAAGCAGCGTTACAGGTCACACCATAATACACGACTCCTATGAAATTCGACCCACCTCACAATTTCTTCGGAGCTCATTTTCTTTCACCTGCATTGCTTGCATAGCCTGGTCTGCTTTCGACAACTGCTGTGTAAAGTCATTGGCATTTTTTTCCAGCTGCTGCTTTGCTAATAGTGTCTATAAGGAAAAAGGTAGCAAGTTTTAATGTACATTCTTGCTGTCGTCAGGAATTCACAGATTAGCTAACTTCAAATTATGCTACAGATGCCCAGCTGTCTAGAAACCTACATCTTTTGCCATCAGGTTTATCTGGAGAAAAAGTCCATCGTGCGCTATAGGCCATGATGGGTGGTGCAACCTGCTTACATTAAAAGGAGGCTACTTCAGAATGCCAGGTACAACGGATGCAGGCATCTTCCTTTGTTGTATGTATCAGGCTGCTGTGAAGCAGCTAAAAGTAATTTTGTGTCTTTAAGGGAGCTTTCACTCCCAGAGCTGCCTGCAGGTGTGTTTGACACCACCTGAGAGCAATTAAGGCAGGAGGGGCATATAGCCATGAGTGAAGCCAAGTTTACTCATGAGTCATTCCGTTTCTATCTGCATTCTGTATTCTTCTTGTGTGATTCAACCTGACTGTGGCTGTGTGCTATATGCTCTGTGCTCGTGTTGCCGGACTATTGATCTGCTTCGTGCCAATTGCTTGTTGCTGGTGTTCTTCGAACGTTAAGCTGCCTGGGGAACCGTAGCTGGAAAGCTGGACCCGGACAGACAGAAGGACTCGTGGACTATTTGCCAGTGGAAGACTTCTGTGAATCTAACAGAGGACTTTGGACCTGGTGTGTTATCTGGACTCTATCCCACAGGTGAAGCTTACCTACCAGTGCAGTACTACTGGTGTCAGCTGTACTTACCATCTACCTGTGTGTACCTGTGTGTATCTACCTTGTGTTGTGTCTGCCTGATTCCTTGGTGGAATCCCTACCAGCTATATAAAATAGCCTGAACCTAATACACCTTTGTGGACCTTGCTTCTGTGAGTCTGTTCTACTCTGCTGTTGTGGTACCTGAAGGACTTGCACCACCATCTAGCGCACGTAGTACCATTAGTGTGTGCGCCCTGACAGTATGCACATCAAGTTGGCCCAAAGGGGGTACATAATGGAGGGGGTCAGGCCAGTATAATTCCCAGCCAAGCATGAGAGTTACACACTCAGGGCCCAATCCCGTGGGCCTTATCATTGGTGTACGCTTGTATCACCGGCTCTGGGTGTTGTAAACACGCCGTAAAGAGAGTAGGTCCCATCCATGCTGGGATCATGCCAGTAGGTCATCGTTTCGTCAAATTCCAAAGATGAACGAGCTTCCTGAAATAAAAGCCTTCTGCATTTACCTTCCGGATGGTGCTGCTAGCTCTACAAGACCACCTGAGGACACATTAGTCAGTTTCATATGCATTTTGTGGCCCTTTCCATTATGTCACATGATTCCCATGGTGGACAGAGCTTTCCATGAGGCTGTGACAACTCCTGGTGGCTACTCTGCGCATCTCTCAATGTAATAAACATCCTGAACCAATGAGCCCATGGGACCTCTGATAAGCTCATGAAACATCCTCCCTACCCAGCAAGTCCCCTCAACTGCTTCAGTGGCAAAGAGAGTTCTGTGCATTCATGCCAAGGTGAACGCAGAACTGTCCTCTGCATTGAAATGAATGGGGAAACTCTGTTTATGGCCAGATGATGTATAATGCATAATGGAACCATTAAGAGCAATTAAATGCACAATTCAGCCTCTTTCTGCACCAGTGTCGTGGGAACATTTCACATTCAGGCTACCTACTTTTTCAAGTTCTGCTTGGAGGACATTATAGCTGTTTTTGGCTTGATGCAGTTCCTCTTGTAGTTTTGCCTTTACCCGATTCAGCTGTAGAGCCAGTTCCTAGAACGTTGAGGGTGGGAAAAACAATACGATTAGAAACCAAATGACAGCATTTTCCTAGGACGGTTCCTGTAACAGTTACTCCACCAAAAGAAAACAAAAAACGAGAGCAACTTCCCAGTTGCTATGCAGAGGACCTGTGTGGCAAGATGCCAATCCAAATTTATGGACAAAATGATAAACGCTAACAGCATATTTGGTCCAGTGAAAAATCTGACTATTCAAAGTACATGCGTGGACCGGTCTCACGTCTCTGAAAAAGCAAGTAAGTACAGGCATGCCCACTGCTTCAATATCCATGGTTTCAGTTACCCACCAGAGGCGTTTCTACAGGGAGGGCAAAGCTCTAGGTGTTGCAAGAAGCCTCCTCTCCCTTGCTGCTGCAGCCAGTAAGCAACGCCAAGATGTTGCTTTTCCCTGTGAGGATTGGCTAAAATGGTGCAGGAGAGGAGTGATTTCCACTGCAAGGTAAGGCTTCTTGCAAAACGTAGAGCTTTGCCCTCCCTTAGATCTGCCTCTGTTACCCACAGATACAATGGATACTGGGACATATATTAAAAAAGATAGGGGGACATTAAACAAATCCCTTTTTTTACCTTGTTGGAACAAAATAACTGATGTTTCCCTGTCTTTAAAAAGGTGTCCCCCGTATCCATGGTGGGGTCCAGAACGGAACCCCAGCATCCGCTGTATTACAGCATCCACCTGTATTAAAGTGGGCCCTCAGTAACCATGGGCTACCGTAACACACACACACACACTTCTGCAGCTAATTACATCCACTGGGGAGGGGGAGAGGGAACACCCTGGCAAGCAGAAATGCCTCTCCAAAGCATCCAGGAGGACTTCTGAGGCATGGGGAGGCCGTGCATGACCTCCCCGTGGCTCAGAACACGCATGCAACCAGAAGGGCCAGATGCAGCCAAGGCACCCACGTCAAGTCAAATCTGCAAGTGCAGAGCCTGCAGATTAGGAAGGCCCACTGTAGATACTAATTTTGCTAGTAGTACAAGCATCTTAATGGAGTGAGACAATGCTATCCTATGCATGTTTACTCAAAAGTAAGTCCCAATGGTTGCAATAGGGACTTACTCCCATAGGCCTGCGGCTTCCATTAGTTTTAGATCTCAGCCTATCAGACAACGTAGTAGAGAGAAGCAAAACTAAAATTAAACAGAAAATTGGCAAAGCACATCTAATTTTAGACCAAAGATTTATAGGGGGGGAAAGATACAGAAATAAGGAAAAACACACTTGGTTTTCAAGTCCTATCCCCGGGTTCATGTACTAACAAGGAAAAAATGGACACTAAGGAAGACTGAAATTTTTTCTTATGAATAAAAATACTGTGTGTGTGTGTGTGTGTGTGTGTGTTTATATTTTAAGGTGCTGCTGCAGCACTTCAATCCTTTATAATATATCTATTGATAACTAAACGCAGGTCTACTGAAAAGTGACACTACAAGAAATTGGTCCACATTCTAAGGACACACACATACATACACAACAGTAAGAGACTAATATAAGAAGAGTTCATGTCAATAAATGTTTAGCATTGTGCTGAATGCAGTGATCTCTGGAATGTGGCTTACTTTTTTTTCAGAACCCAAACAGAGCTAATAGTCAAATAAAAATGGCAAACATTTTCCTCTGCCCTGAACTTTGTTTTTTTTTCTTGCTTACAAATGAAAAGGATGACACTAGTGAGAGGCACTGTCTTAAACCAATTTCACTGCCTGCAAATTCGTTGCCATTTCCCTACGAAATGGCACAAGCCACATTAAAAGCACAATCTTTGGCTCAGTTTACACTGGCTTGAGAGCTGTGGAATTTGGTCTCCGTTCCCTGTGCAGGAGCATCTCAAAGCAGTTCACATACAATTGAACACCACAAAATAATCGGGTTTTCTCCTCTATTGGGCCGCAGATATTAAGAGCGACCCTTGGCTGCTGCCTCTTTTCCCTCACAGCAGTTGGCGTAACATCTGGAACAAGCAGGTGCACCCCTATTGCCTTGGCAACTCTGCTGGTGGAGGGGCCAAAAATAGGCACCAGAAGCACCAGAAGCACGTAAAGCAGTGATTCCCAAACTGTGAGTCATGACTCCCTAGGGAGTAACGGAAACCAACCAAGGGAGCTGCTGAATCTTCACAAAAACCCTGCCACTCTATATAATGTATAGGCTTGTAGCCCTAATGGGGAGCTGCAGCCAACCGACCAGTAGGTCAAGGAAGCCACCAGTAAAAAAAACACGCTTGGGAACCACTGATGTAAAGGAACAACTAGGCTTAGGCCCAGATCAAATGTGCAAGGACCCACATGATAACGGGCATTTTCTCCTGAATAAGCCCACTTTGGGCAGCCATATTTATTTATTTATTGGATTTCTACCCTGCCTTTCTGCCCCATACCGAGGCACCCACGAAGGCTCACAATATTAAAGTTATAAACAATAAAGTCAAATGAAAACAATTTTAAAAAGATAAACAATTAACAGATGTATTTCTATATCCTGTGGGTTTTGGGCCATTTGCCGTGATGGCACCAGATTTTTACCTCTTGGTATTCCTTTTCCTTTTCTTTTACTTTCTGTTCCAAAGAGCGCCTGGCACTTTCAGAGTTCTGTCGCTGGCAGTTCAGCTCATCCGAGAGCCTTTTTGTTTTTTCTTCTTTGGCAGCCAGCTGCAAAAGAGCGTAATTAAGAAACGCAAAGGGTTAAAAACGCCTGGAAAGCTCTTTGTACAAAAGGTGAATCCTTGTGAGAGTGAAGAAGCAGTGAAAGTGTAACAAGAAAAGCAAGTCTCATGTGTCGTATAAAGATATAGAGAAAACTGAATCTTTTAAGCATCACTCAAACAAAAGGATCAAAATAGTTACGGCCATTGTTTATTTTTCATTTATTGAAAAAGGCATACTCCTTTCCTATGCTCCATGGTTTGTGTCAATGAAGTCAGCACATACTGTGGAACCTTGTTCCATACATTGTGGTTAAGCATCCTCATTGACTTGCCATTTAGGGCACTGTGAACTGATCACTGTGAAGATGATTCAAGAATTCATCTTGAATTCTTCCCAGAAGATTCTGTGATATGACGACTCAATTCATACATGCAAGGTGCGTGCTCATCACTTTTTGGCTTCTCATTTGACAACTACCTGCCTAATGTTGAACTAACATCGTTGGATAATGCTGCTTATGGAGATCAGCTCATTATAAGCCCCAACTTTTATACAGAGCTATTGTTTCTTTGAAATGATTCGCATGCATTAGCTTGTCATAATTATAGATAAGTTATCTTGGGGAGACCCAATTCACACATGCAAATCACCACTTGAAGCTACCATCAATGGGTTGGATCTGAAGTACTTATATCAATCATATCAAGCAACAGTATTTATATACCACTCTTCAACACAAAGTGGTTTACAGGCAAATAATAAAGTTAAATGGCTCCCTGTCCCCAAAGGGCTCACAATCTAAAAAAAAAAAAAATGCAGAACAGCAACAGCAACAGCCACTAAAAGACACTGCAGGGGTGAAGAGGGACAATTACTTAATGGCAAGCTTCCCAAACTTCCCTACACAACAGCCCCCAGTACTCTCTGAAAAACCTCTCCCAGGAATCATGGGACCCACAGACATATGGGGCAGAAAACCGTGAATAGAATACGAAGGGGGAAATGACCCAAATTACAGGGCAATACCTTGCGCCTGTGGTTCCCACTCATACAAAAAGGTGTCTCCCTCCAATTTTGGGAATATCCTTCTCCCATTCCTGCCCCCAGGGCCTCAAGGATGCTTGACGATCCTCCTCAACCCTCAGGAGAAGCTTTTTGATGGTCAGGGGGCTGCTGTGGGGAGGGAGATACACAGAAGTGTCACTGCAGGAACTTCCACATGCAATACTTAAGATCCAACCCAAAATGTTAGGGACAACATGTGTGAATGATGCATGAGAGTCAGGACAGAACTTTACCAGAACGGTTGTTTGGTCCAGTTGTGCAGTAATCCTAGTTATTTCGTTCCTGCTCTTGTTCAACGCTTTATCTTTTTCTGTTAATTTTCCTTTTGTATCATCCAGTTGCAGTTGAGTTTCCTGCCATTTGGTCATATGGAGTTTCACTTCTTGGCTGTGAACGTGTAGACTCTGCTCCAGTTGCTGGATTTTGGATCTTAACTCTGCGTATTAAAAGAGATACATTTAATATGCGTTTGATATGTGTAATTTGAATGGATTCAAGTTCCAGGTTTCCCTCTGCATAACTGGGTTGTGCAAATCAAATCAAAGTAGAACACATCTTGTGAATGCAGAACACATCTGCGGTGAAAATTATTGTTTAAAAACGTTTCTGTTCACTAGATCAGGGCTATTACATTTAATCCTTCCAATAAGTCATATGCTTTGAAATGTTTCAAAACTTTTGGAAAGTCTCACGTCTCTGAAAGAGTATGTAAATAGAGGCGGGCCCCGGTATCCACTGATTTGGTATCCCCTGTTTCAGTTATCCACAGATAACATGGATACTGAGATACCTATTAAAAAGATAGGGGAACATTACACAGCTCGCCTTTTTTTACCATGTTGAAACAAAATCACTGATATTCCCCTATCTTTAAAAAGGCGTCCGCAGTATCCACGGTTTCAGGTATCCATGGTGGGTCCAGAACGGAACCCCAGCAGATACCAGGGCATGTCTGTATTTAGGATTAGGTACCAAGTCCTACGATACCAATGCAACATCAGTATTGCAAGGATGTCCTGTCATGCCAGGGTTGCTGGAAAATAGCAAAGTGCAACACCTAGGAATAAGGTCGCCTTTGTCAGGATACTTTGCAAGATACCTTGATTCTGTATTTTCAGCTGATCAACAAGCAGAGAGTCCTTGCAGCAGCCTGACACCCTCTCACTGAAATCCGTCTTCGCTGCTTTTAGATCTTTGCAACTAGGAGTTGCCTCAAGGTCCCAGGGAAAATGCGATGCAATCAACCTACTACCTGTAGGAGTTTCTTGATTACTGGACAAAGGGCAACATGGTATTTTCTCTTGTTGCCATGAGAACACGGATGAAGATGTTTGTTGCCGGGCAATTTCTCTGCGGCTCATTGTACTTTGCGGATGCAAGGAATTTGTTTTCTTAAAACAAAAGAAAATATGATTACCAATTTGACATAATGCAATATAGAAGACTTTTCCAGAGGAGAACAAAAAATCTCTACCAAAGTGCTGGAACCAACAACAGAGTGGATACAATCTGGGTTGCAATTTGTTTATACAGAGTCAAGGCACAATCCTAACCAATGTTCCAGCACCGGCGTATGGGCAATGCAGCTCTGAGGTAATGGAACAAACATTCCCTTACCTTGAGGAGGCCTCCCCAACTTCAGGAAGCAGCACATGCCCCAGAGGCATAGTTATGTCAGTGCCGGAAAGTTGGTGAGGACTAGTAACTCATATCTATCAAGGAATATACTGTAATTCCTCAGCTTTTGCTGAGGAACTGCACTATCTCTTTTATCTCAGATAAATACATTCTGATGGATCCAGAGGGGCTGGTTTTTTGAGAAGACTTCTTCTGGCAGAGCCAGTTTCTCTAGATCAGCTATTTTCAACCTTTTTCATCTCAAGGCACATTGACAAGGTGCTAAAATCATCAAGCCACACCATCAGGTGTTGGTTTTTTGTTTTTTTTTACCATTGTCAAGACACAACACACTGCAGGGGATCACATTCCCTAACAGCCCTACTAATAAATGACCTTCCCCCAAACTCCTATGGCCTATGGCACACTTGCAGACCATTCACAGCACATAGCACGACACACTGGTTGAAAGTCGCTGCTCTAGATCCAAACATTTGCATTTAATGTATTGGTGGACCCCCGACTTTGGAATACCCTCCCTTTAGAACTAAGAACTGCTCCCTCTCTGGCAATATTTTGGTAGGGGCTGAAGACCGTATTATTTCAACAAGCTTTTAACTGCTGGCAGGCTGGCTGTTTTTCTTTTTACATTTTCTTTGTATTTTTTAGGATCCATGGGGTTGGTTGTTTAAATTTTTAATTATTTTAAGATTGTTTTAACTATTGTTTTTAATTGTCTTATATACTGATTTTATTGTTGTAAGCCACCTTGGGTGCCCATGGGCAGAAAGGCAGGATATAAATTAAATAAATTAATAATAATAATAATAATAATAATAATAATAATAATAATAATAATAATAATAATA
>JAJKFI010000008.1:13690591-13704857 GCA_029204185.1 Lerista edwardsae
AAAGCAGTATATAAGTACCTGTTGATTGATTGATCAATGTCCCTTATTGTAGAAAATTATGGTTCTGTTGAATTTCACATAATTAGGAGGGGTTTTTGTTGTTGTTGAAAACTGCGTTTTGGGTGTTAACATCTGCCTTTTGGCGGTTAAAATATCTGAATAAAAACACAAAACACCGCATTTTGGTGTTTAAGGTATTTCCCAGAAATTAAATAGACTACATTTCCAATTAGAAATAATACTATTTCTACATCTACAATCTGCTGACACTACATCAGGCTACATCTGCTGACACTATAGCGCCTGTATCATCTACCTAGTACATCTACCTAGCATTTAAAATTAATAAAAATGGAAACTTGGATTGAGAATGTAGAATAAAAACACATAACACCATAATTTCCTATTTTAATCAATAAATTTTGGGGGGAAAGACACCCCCCCAAAAAAACCCACTGCTATACATAATACAACCAGATCTCTGAGGCTGCTATTCTAACCATCCTTAGAGATCTGGATGCATGATGTGTAGGGGTGTGTGGGATTTTTTTTGGGGGGGGGGGTACTTTTCCAGCACTGGGATAAGGGCAATGAAGCTCTGAGGAAGCCCCCATGACTGCTACTGCACTGCAAGATGCACCTGCCCCCCAAAAATAAATAATAAAAGTTAAATATATAAAACAACCCAAAGCACCTGCCCTTGAAGAAAAGAGAGCAAGTGAATACAACATATAATACAGCTTGCAGTCATAAAAACCCATGTATACAAATTTGCAGAAAAATAAAATCAGATCTTGTTGGTGTTCCTTTCTTCCTAGTACAAAGAGAAGTTCCGGGGCAAAAACACCTGTGTTTTGCTTCCTTTAGAGGTTTGTAGATGGTTTGGTTTATTTTACAAGATATAAAAGTAGAGCAAACAGCAGATGCATTCCTACCAAGTGGCAGACCTGCTACCATGCATTGAATGCCTTCAGCCAGTTCCCTCCCCCTCTCTCTGATTCAGTCTGACTCAAAACTGCAAATTGCTGTTTCTTCACATACATAAACACACACACCTACCTAACTTTCATCAACCCCTCCCCTTAGCCTGGGCTTGGTCACCACTTCCAAAAAAAATAAAAATAAAAAATCTGATGTCCAAAACTCAAGAGAGATTTCTAGATATCTCCCAAGAACTTACTCCTATTGAGACAGCACCAAAGCAAGATTGCTAAAAGCCCTGAGCAAGGCCCTGTGCTAACTCATCCACCTCAGTATCAGCCACCCTTGCTGGGCCATTAGCAGACTGTCTGCTTAACAAAAGGAATGGCTGTATAACAATATACATTTCCTGCTATGTATATATAATGGCTTTTAATGGTGTTCTGCCAGAAAATCCCTGCTGGGCCTCCCCAAGGGCCCCAATGCCCACACTAGGTTGACTAGTTTCCCCTTAGGCAAGAGGGAGGGGGTTCTTTCACCCACTGGTTCTCTACTCTTCCAGCAGCCTTGCTTGGATTCATCAGCTGGCCAGCCTCCTCCAGACTGCCCTCATCTCTGGCTTAGCTCAAGATACCCTAGGTCTAACTTGGTACCACAAAACTCTACCATCAAACCATAGGCTTGCCTAAGCCACACTTGCCTCCTCCACTCGGTGGCTCCAGGGGCATGGCAGCCATACAACAACTCCCACAGTCTTCTTACCTTCCTTTATCCAGTCCAACAATCCATCAGTCAGTCCATCCATCCAGCTCCTATGCCTACCCCAAGCAGGTTAGATACACTGGAGGGGACAAGCCTTAAGAATCAATAGCAGCCAAATGAAGCCAGGGGGCGGGCTTAGCAGCCATGTTGGTATACTCAAAACAATCCTTATTCCAAGCATTTCAGATTGCTTTGCTCGTACTGTTTAGGACTGAATAGTTTACTCCTGAAATAAAAACTTAAAAAACGTATGATCGTGTAGAAACATTATTGGTAACCTGATTATGATTTAATATGCACTTACAAGGTTAAATTCCTCATAATTATATTATTGAACATACTGGACGAAATGATGAATATTTAAACTCGGATTGCACTATTTTGACAGACTTTATTTAAATCTACACAAGCAAAAATAAAGTGTGAACGGGAAGGAAAGAGAAAAAAGGGGAAGGTGGGCAAAAATTAGATAAATATATAGGAAAATTACATTTAAATCTCTTCATAACACAAGTAGTTGTCAATATGAGAGTAATTCTTTTTTACTTCTAGACTATTAAGAGTTTTTTTTTAACTTCTACACTCACCCCCCCCATAAAACAAATTCTGTTAATGTTCAGAAGTTCGAAAATATTACAGTAGAAAATGGAAGGCGAGAAAAAAAGTGTAAACGGGAGGGGGGGAAAGGAGGGGGGAAATATTTTTTTCTTACCTTCTAGACCTGGGATCAGCAACCTATGATTTTGGAGCCGCATGTGGCTCTTTTAGCCGTCTGCTGCGGCTCCGGAGTCCAGGTGAAAGTACCAAAGGAGGTGCCCAGCATTGGCTGCGACCGCGGGCTCGCTCTCCCTCCTGGTAGGCTGCACTGTGCTCAGGGCTGCAGGTTGGGAATCGCCCCCTTTTCTCCCCTTCCTTCCGAGCCCCCCTGAGCCGGGAGCTGCTACTGAGAGCGCCTCTCTGCTCGGCACCAGTCCCGCGCTGCACGCTGCTCCGGGAAGCAGGGAGAGCGTGCTGGCGGCGGCGGCGACTGGGCTCCCACTCGGTCTGTGGATAGCCTTGTGCAGAAAGCAACCCGTGAAGCTCCAGAGCTTATCCGCCGGCTGGAAGGGTGCGTGGCTTTTTGTGTTGAATGTTCCATGTGTTTGCATTGCTTCGCACGCAGAGCTGGGATGGAGCGTGGCGGGGGGTGGCGGCGTGCAGCAGAGAGCCGGTAGGGAAAACTTTCTGGCTCGCTCTCGGTTGGGTTGCAAAGTCGCCCCTGGTTTTGCACGCATTGGGGCAGCTCCCGCTTACAAGCACGGAAAGCGCTGGGTCTCGCAGTTGTGTATGTGTGTCCCCCGCCCGTTTTCCAGGATCTTTTGCCCGGTCCCTCTTTCTGCAACGTGGAGGGATTGTTTGCATCGATGGCGTGCAAGTTGCAAAAGTTCCTGTGCACGAGCCTGGAATCCCCCTTTTGCAAACCTAAAAATAAAAAATCCTCCACCGTTTTGAAAAAACAACACCACACCCCATAGTGGCAGCCGTGGCACGGGCAGCTGCTCGGCTCGGCTCTGGGGTCTGCCCTGCCCGCCCATCCTGCTGCTGCTTGTCGCATGTGCTCTTTGCAAGCGGGCAATCCGCCGTGTTGCCCTGCAAGGTGCAGCATGGTGGCTGGTTTTTGTTCTGCCGTTCGTTTTTTTACGCGCGATCGGAAGGCTGTGGAGGACTGGCAGCAGGGTTGGGGGTGGGAGAGAAAGAAAGCTGGAGACAGTGAATGATGAATGTCGAGACCCGATTTTCAGCCGCGATCGCTCGTAAGAACATAAGAAGAGCCCTGCTGGATCAGGCCAAAGGCCCATCTAGTCCAGCTTCCTGTGTCTCACAGCGGCCCACCAGGTGCCCCAGGGAGGCATGAGACAACAAAATGCTTGCATCCTGTTGCCACTCCCTATAGTTTTTTTTATACATAGCATAAAGGTAAAAAAAAACTATATATGCAGTATTATCTTCATTTTAGATGTCACAAGGGTTTTGTGGCTCCCGAGGTTTTCTTTTCTCCAGAAAACGGGTCCAAATGGCTCTTGGAGTGTTTAAGGTTGCCTACCCCTGTTCTAGACCATTAACAGTGGGTGTCAGAAAATGGTGAATAAGATTGCTAGGAACAACAAGAAACTACACAGCTTCAAAAAAAATGCACTCACTGTTTCAGTTAATGGTAGTTTTATTGAACCGATGTAATGTGAATACATGAATCCGTGGAAATTAAATCCCATTTTTCGTATAGCGATTCGCACACCCGTATGCAGAACACGCAGGCATGATTAGAGACGTTGAGATTAATTTTTACACATGTGCAGGGAGATTTTCATTCCTGAATTCGCAGCAATCCTCCTTGGTGGGAAAGATCTGAGTCAGCCATATTTGTATACCCATAGCTTCAAGAAAATGATGTCATGTCCCCTCCAGTGTATCTAACCTTCTTGGCCTACCCGGTGCCAATCATGCTTCCTTTATCCAGTCCTTTAACTATCCATCCATCCTGCACCTACACAGTGCTAACCTATTGCAGCTCCTGCCTCCAACTTTATACTGATTGGCAGGCCAATCTGTGTCTGTTGCTGGGCAGGCTTTAATTCATCAGCCATACCCATCTGCACTTGTGCTAATCACCCTTCCTAGCCAGGGCCCTCATCAGCCTACCTAGGCTGCAGCTGTGTTCCTGCTGCAGGAGTTCTGGGATTAACCCCATACTTCCTGGCTTATTTGGACAAGGGGCCACCGCTGATACCATTCCCTATCTCCTCAGGGTAGCTCCTCCCTTTTCCAATACAAATGGCTCCCCTAGGGATTTTGGAAGGGAATCTTTTCTTGGCAGATAAGGGTACAGGCTTTATTTTCAGGGTTACTTGAGAAAAAGCTGTACTGAACTAACAGCCCATTCCTATGCTTTCCTAGTGCCGAGGGCTATAGCGGTGCCAAAATGGCTACCACTGTATCCTATGGGGCCAGGGAAGCAGCTGCAGGTCTCCTCAGGGTAAGGGAACAAAAAGTTCTCTTATCCCATGTTGAGGATAAGTGGCCCCTATGGTGGCCCCAATGAGTCTATTCAGGTCTGTGCCTGCGTTTGAGCAGGTGCAGAATTGAGAGACCTGTGTTGGGTTTCCTGGCGCGGCAGGAAACATAGGATACAGAGTGTGTTGCCATCTCCACCCTCTTCCTGGGCCTGGGTCACTCCTCGGGCCGTCCTCCCAGCACACAGTTCCATACCCCTCCCCACCTTCCCCCACCTCAAAAACCCTGAAAATCTGGAATTCCAGCCAGCAGTGACACCCTCCGCCGCCAGTGCTCAGTGTCATCCTCCTGGCACTGTGCGGGATAGTACCTGACAGCACTTTTACAGCATCCTGCGCCCATGGCACATGCATACCACTGGAGCTAGAGCCCTTAGGACTTGGACTTGGCTTTGACTGGCCTGGCAAAGGGGCAGCAGCAGGCCACAGAATGCTAATCGTTACTCATCGTTACAACCTTGTTGATATATATCATTTCCTCACAATCTTTTTTTATTATGTCAATGGTTGTTTAGGGTTGTAATGGTATACACTGGTACGCCTTACTTGGGAGTAAGGGCCTAATCCTGTCCAGCTTTCCAGTGCTGATGCAGCTGTGTCAAAAGCCTCAACGGCGCCAACAGTAGCAGTCACAGAGGCCTCCTGAAGGTAAGGGAATGTTTGTTTCCTTATCTTGGCCTGCACTGAGGGTACACTGGTGCTTGAAAGTTGGATAGGATTGGGCCCTTGGTTTCACTGAAGTCCCTAGGGCTTACTTCTGAATAGATATACCCAGTGGTCGGTGGTGTCATCCAAATGATTTAGGAACCGGTGCTCACTTTTGATTGGCACTTGTCGGGGTCCGCCCACCGGAAGTGACGTCATAAGCCAGAAGTGATGTCATGATTGTTGCCATGGATGTGATCATGTTTGTAATAACTTCAGCTTGTGGTTAGTGTTGATTTAACTTCTATTGCTTTGCTTTCTAGAGATGTGCATATACATATTTTGCTTCAACTGTTCCCTGGTTAAATAGCAGGGGCCAGCTTCGAGTGGGCGGGGCCAGCTCAACTTCTAGGAACCGGTACTTGCGTAGTGGTGCGTAGTGGGTGCATGACATCACTGCAGTGGTGTCATTCAAATGATTTAGGAACAGGAACTCACTTTTGATTGGCACTTGTCGGGAACCTGGAACCAGCCACGGCGCCCGTTAGGATCCAGAACGCCCGTTCTGGTCCGTTCCCCCTGAATGACATCACTAGATATACCAAGTTGTGCACTGCCAGTATTTTTTAAATTATTTAGTTATTTGTATGGCAGAAGGATGCCAAAGAATGCATTGGTTTGATGTAATCAAAGCAGACACTGGCCAAAATATAAAGCAACTGAAAAAAGTCATACAGGACCGGAAATCATGGAGGGAGCTGGCACATGGAATAGCCAAGGATCAAATACGAGTTAATGGATCATTCAATTCGATTAGTTATTTGAAGAATTTATATCCCACCTTTCTGATGTTGGAGTAAATATCAAAGGCAGCTTACAGAGCTACATAATAAACGTACTGTGCAATGTAACACAACAATAAGTACAAAAAATAGCAAAAACAAAAGCATGAAAACGTTAATTTTAACATTAAACAAAAAATACACAAAACATCGAAAACAGGACAAAACCCAGCACATCTTGTCAGGCCATTGGTGCAATTGACAAATGGTCCAGGGGAGCAATCAAGCCTCATCACTATTCCAGAGGCACAGAGGGTGAACATCCACCCATCATCCAAATGCCAGATGAAACAGGTACGTTTTGAGCCTTCTCCAAAACGCCATGAGGGAGGGAGTAGTTCTTAATTTCTCTGGAAGGGAATTCCATAGCTGTGGTGCTAATACAGAGAAAGCTTGCCTAGAGTCACCATCCCTCTAACTTAGGAGAGTCACTATCCCTCTAACTTGGGCACTTGGAAGGACAATCCCTTCTGATGACTCCAGACAATTATTAGAATTATGTCCCGTATTCATCTATTTGTGATTGGTCTTGAAACACGTTAGGCTATCTCCCATTTTTTTCTGTCACCTATCCAGTGGCATACAAAGAGGGTGGCCAGGGGTGTGTGTGCCTGGCCCCAGATGCCAGGCTGCAGGGGATTGTCTGACAGTGCAATCCTAACCTGGAGTTAGGCTGGCTCAGTTTGGCCAGTACAAGGGACACTGTAGAGCCAGAGAAACCAGCACACAGACATGCACCATCCTCCCTGACTCCAAAAGTGGTCCAAACACGCTTTACAATGGCCCTTGTGCCGGCCAATTTTTGCTGGCCTAACTGTGCCGGCCTAATTCCAGGTTAGGATTGTGCTCTAAGAGGCTGCCCAAAGATGTTTAAACTTCTTTTCAAGAAGAAAAAAGTTTAAACTCGTTTTTCACTTGAAAAAAGTTTTTCACTTGTTTATTGGTATGATTATATATGCAAAGTTACAAAGTTACCTGTAAATAAAAAATATAAATATACAAACTTCCAATGGTCATGTATATATATTATACATATATACAAAGCTCAATAAAATAAAATGTTCACTGTCTGTGCTTCTTCTATGGCCATTATTATTATTCATGTCATGTCATGAATATTACTATTCTGATTCATGTCATGTCATGACTATTTTTTTATGAGGAGTGTCAACAATTTATGGGCTCTGGGTGCCAAATGACCTTTGTATGCCACTGCACCCATGCTAGAGTTCCATTAAAATGTATTACCATAATTGGAATTTAAGAGGCTTAGCACCCAATCCTATCCAACTTTCTGGCGCTGATGTAGCCGTGCCAATGGGGCGTGGGCTGCATCCTGGAGTGGGGGAACAGTCATGGTGGTCTCCTCAAGGTAAGGGAATGTTTGTTCCCTTACCTCAGGGATGCATTGCAGCTGCATCAGTACTAGAAAATGGGATAGGATTGGGCCCTTAAACTCAGAGCGCAATCCTAAACTGGAGTTAGGCTGGCATAAACTGGCATAAACTAAGCCAGCAACGTCTGGCCAGCACAAAGGCCACCATAAAGCGTGCTTGGACTACTCTCGGAGTCAGGGAGAGTGGCTCACGTCTGTGTCCTGGCCTCTCTGATTCCGTGAGTAGTCCGAACATACCCTACGGTGGCCCTTGTGCTGGCCAAACTTTGCTGGCTTAGTTTATGCCGGCTTAACTCATTTTAGGATTGCACCCTCAGGCAGGAGATCAATCTTCCTATCATTGTTGAATAGGAACTGACTTGTCTTCGGAGACCCACCCCATCAACTAACGAAAATACATGAAGTTTGCAGACTTGTCAGGGCAATAAGTCCTTAAGGTCAATAATAGCTGAACGAGATGTTTAGAAACTTTGTTCTTTTTGAAACAACTATTTTTATCTTGATAACACCTGAGAATTCAAGATAGGAGTAATTTTCAATTAATTCACATTTTAATTAATTCACATTATTTATCAGACATTGCTGAAAAATAAATTTATAGTAAAACTTATTAAACATAATTCTGGGAATTAAGCATAACTCTGGGGATAACAGTTAAAAGTCTTACATGTATGATGTTGACTAACCATTGTACCAATGTTCTAAAATGTTGAGAACATGAATGACATTTCCAGTTAAATATCTGCAATCTTTAGTTCTTTAGTTCTAAAATATCTGCTTTAGTTCTTTATTTCTCTGTATGATGACAACCTAGGAGATAGTTATTTGCTTTGAGGTGCTTTCTTCTTAACTGTAAGAAAGTATCATAACATGTTAGCTCATGCTTCATGACCACAGGCTTGTTTTCCAGGATTGTGTAATCCAAATTCCTTTTCCAAGAGAAAAAGATTATTAAATGTAATGATTACACACTAAACTTTTGACTTGCAGCCCAATCCTGAGCTGCCTAGGTGTTGTGGGCACTGCGGTAGCATTCTGTGGCAACCAGGCAGCCACCGGAGGCTTCTCAGGAGAAGGGGATTTTCATCCCCTTCCCCCAGGGGAAGCCCCGCTCCAGGCGCGTCACTCCAGGCGTTCCAGCAGGGCATGGCGGACGTTGTGTCTCGCACCCCTTCCCCTTCATCACAACCCCTATGTTGTGATGCAGCTGCACTGGCATTTCTCAGGAGCGTTTGGTCTGCTCAAACTCTCCTCGGCATAAGAGGACATTTGTCTGCTTGCTCCAGGATAAGCCCGAGCAGCTGCTATGGGTCAACTCAGACCTGCACCAATGATATCACTGGCACAAATCTGCACTGACCTGTGCAGGTGAATCAAGCCCAGGAATGGGGTTTGGATTTGGTGGGCACTGCCACTGTCAAAAATCATCCCCTTCCTGGGCCCAATCCACCATTCCAGCCATCTCCTCCCTGTTCTGCTCACCCCTGCCCCATTCGCCCCTCCTTGCTCTTCTCCACCCATTGCACTGGGCTTACCTGTTCTGGTGGACCTCCTGATGTCCGCTGGTGCATTCAGGTAGGCTCTGGTCATCCCGCCAGTGCACTGGCAACTTGTGCAACTTGTGCTATGTGCCTTACGGCTGCTTTGCACCTGCCTGCACCAATGGAACTCATGTTCCGCCAATGCTAGTTTTAGATAGGATAGGGCTGTTTGAGGATTCAAACACCTGAGCACCTGTCGGGCAGGGCAATCCTAGCCCTGATGTAGCATCAATGCACTGTGGTTGCATCAATGCAACGTCATTAGCGCCAACACTGAGGCACCGAGTGGTACCCCTGCATCGGTGCTACAGTGCTTGGGCCGACGCTACTCGTACCGTCAGCCTGAGAGCGCCGATGGGAAGCCTCAGCTGGCGCAGGGGAGGTTCTAGGAGGAGGGAGGGGGAGGAAGGAGGGCAGGGAGGAAGTGGTTCTGGGCGGGAGGTGAGCGGGGAGTGGGCAGGCTGGCAGATGTGCTGGCTCGAGGAGGGGCCGGGGCAGAGATGCAGCTATTATGCTGCATCCAAGGCCCCATCGGGAGGTAGCGTGGCCCCAATTTGGGTCACGTGGCTTCCTCGGCTAAATAGTAGGCGCAGATCTGAGGATGCCCATGGGGTGGCCACAGCATCCGCTGGGGCAAAGGGATAAACATGCCCTTGCCCCAGGTAGGCTCCCCAGCGCACCTAAGGTGCATTGGATTTGGCGCAGGCTCACCAGCCTCGCCAATCCAGCGCACTTTAGGATTGCGCTCTGAGTGTCTGCACAAGTTCAGAATACCTGTGAGTCCCTCCGCATGACCGCAGTTCAGAATGCCCATGAGCTTCTCCGAGTGGTTGCAAGAAGTGGTATCAAGTGATCATGAGCAACTTTGCTTAGTGTTATTACATTGAGTTTTTTGGGAGGGTTATTCATGTGGTTAGGTATAACGTTTTTAATATGGGAACATTATGATAGCCAGCAAACTTTCAGTCCCAGAGATGCTGGCAATTGCAGTTTTTTCTGCATTTGTTCTTCACATGTCTCTTCCTTCTTTTATCCTCTGTGACAGGAGTCTCCAAACTATGGCCCAGGGGCCAATCCAGCCTGCCGCAAGTTTTTATCCGGCCCGCAGCAACTTAAAACATGTTACATTTTTTACTCATTATATATCATTTCTCAGTTTAAGCATGGCATTGTTTCTTTGTAAATGTCACATTTCTCATTTGTATCGAATCATACCATGCTGATTACAAAAAAGATAGAAGTAAAACTTACTCATTCATTTATAAAACTGACTTTTTTTGGTCCATGAAAATCTGTAAAATGGTACTGAGAAGCCTGGAGACCCCTGCTCTATGAGTAGAGGTAGGTGAAAGAGGTTTTATTGTTGTCTGGGTTGGGAACAGGGGTTAGGATATGGTGGAGGAGGCCTCTGCTGACCCCGCCCCTCCTGGCCCAATCCTCCCCCCCCAATACAACCTCCCTCGCACAAAAACATTTCCCACCCTCAGACTGCCCTTCTTCTCCCCTCTTCCTCCCCCCTGCAATGCACCCAGCACAAACCTGCATGTGCCAGCTGGCACAGTGTCAAATCAGGTGCTATTGAGCCAGTGTGGGTCTTTGCGCCAGTCCAGCTGGCTCCCATTAGGTACAACCCTACCTTACAACATTCCCCAGTGCGGGAATGTGGTGAGAAGGCCAGCTGGCAAAAGAACAGAGTCCAACCTTGAGGACCTGTCCAGGCTGGACTTACGATCACCTGCTGAAGCTCCAAGTCACAAGGCCAGAGGAGAGAACCATACTGTGAAGGCTACATCTGGGACTGAGGATTCAGTGAATCACAGAATACTGTATATTTTTTTTAAAAAAGAGAAAAAAAAACCATTGAAAAATGGTGGTTTAGACTAGCCTGCCCATGTAAGCCGTCTTGGGCATTTTATTCGGCATGGGAAAGGCAGCGTATAAATTATTCAAAATAAAAATAAAATATAGCATGTTTGTGACGCTCTGGGCTGGTGCGGAGATGGTGGCAGTGGCACAATGTTAAGGTAGAATTGTGCCATAAGGGCCATTCGCTTTCTCAAGCTTTGCTCACTCAAAAATGAATTGTCCAGCATTTGCTTCAGATCTTACCCTAACATCCCTCAACCTGCTACCAAGGGACTCTAACCTGGAAAGGAAATATCTTTAGATGATTTCAGTGTTAATGGCCACATCTATGGATGTAGACATATGTTTTGGAGGCACATTGTGCGTTTTTTCCTTTCTGCTTCTAAAATGCCATATAGTGGTGCACAACAATGAAAAACATCACATGTGGAAAAACTATTGGATGGCTCCTCAAACATTTAGACTTGCTCATCCAGGTCTTATCTGCATTCCCTGCAGGAGCTCCAGCCCACCTCTGGAATGCATCTTCCCTTCCTTTCTCTCACCAACTCAGGGTGTGACATGCAAATTGCCCCAGGGCCCATGCTCCGCAGTACAACAAATAGGAGAATGTGGTGCCTGCTATCCTAGCAGCATTCTGAAATGTTTCAATTTACTACCACAGCTGTATGGAGTAACTGGGGAAGCAGGTACTCCAAGTGCCCTTCTTTACCAAGACCAGTCTCTGCGTTTTGGTTCTTGTCCTTGGTAAAGCAATTTATCCCTATATTGTTTCTTAGGGGTGGTGGTGGTGGGATTTTGAAGATGTCTTTAACATTTTTCTTTGCACGTCCACCAATGCTGCTAAACGGGGTGAACCAACTTTGCACTTGTGCTGTCTATGTAATTTTTTTACTAGAAGCCTGAGAGTCCACCAATCAGACCCAAGTGCAGATAGTAGCTTGCGGAGACAAGACAGAAGATATGCTTAGAATTAAAGGACAGAGTGCCTCTAAGCACATGTTCAGCCCGGGCACTTTGTTTTTAGTACCAGAAATGAGCTCACAGTCATTTTGCACAAAAATCCACACCTAGTTTTTTTTTCTTCCCAATTTTCTTTGTTTCAACACCCTGAATTAAGGAGTGTGGGAAAAGTGCTCTGCCCCCCCTCCCCGGATGTTCTACCCACCTTCTCCCATGCCTGCTGCCTACCAAGCACCTGACTACTGCCCTACCCTCTTTTTGCGTGCTCTCCTCCTCCTCTGAAGGCATAACCAAGACTCATGACTGCAGAGGTCGAGAAGGTCGAGGCTCCTGCAGTCCTGTTCCCAATGACCCACAGAAAGATAACCCCATCCTCGCAGCCTCGCCTGCTGACAATTCTTCAAAGCAGCCCAGTGCTGGGAGCATCTTTCCCATGATCCTTCCCCAGTGCTGGCCAATTTTGGAAAAAGTGCTAGTGGGTAAGATAATAATGAAGATAATGATGATGATAATAAAAAAGAATTAGAGAGGAGTGGCAGAATTGGGCCCCCTTAGGCAGCTTTCAAAATTTGGCACACCTGCTGGGACACAAAGTACAATGTTTCAACCATGTATATGTACATCATCATCAACAACAACGACAGAAATGTGTTTCAAATTTTACAGTGCTAGAGTGTACACAACCTGAGGCTGTTACAGAAACCCATGAAAACTGAAATATGCAAAGCAGTCCATGTACACATGTACACGTGCAATTAATGCGTGTCCCTTCCATGTTCAGCTTGACTTTTTTTTTTTGCGTTCCACACATTGAGATGACAGATTAAGTCTGAGGGTACTCTCTCAATCTTGCTTTGCTCTTGGATGTTCAGGTAGTGGCAATGGCAAGGAACACCTTTACCCAGTTTTGGTTAGTGCACCAGTCAGGCCCTTTCGAGAAGGTAGATCTGGCCATGATCCCGCATATTGTAGTTACCTTGAGACTGAGAACGCAGTCCTAACCTAGAGTTAGGCTGGCACAGTTAGGCCAGCAAAGTTTGGCTGGCACAAGGGACACCATAAAGTGTGTTTGGACCACTCTCGGGGTCAAGGGAGACGGCACATGTCTGTGTGCTGCCCTCCCTGACTCCAAGAGTGGTCCAAACATACTTTACAGTGTCCCTTGTAGCAGCAGCAGGAGCGAAAGGGCATTGTAGGCATCCCCACTGGCACTGCTTCCTTTCCAGTTGGCACAAATGTGCCCTATACCCACCACTGGGACTGAGGCTGGTGCACTGGCAGTGAGGTAGGCTAGGATCAGGCTACCTCTCTGTTTGTGCACAATGCTGCTGTTGCTGGCTCAAATGCTGACCGGCGCAAAATGTCAAGGCAGTCTGATTCCCTTGGGTGGGTCAGGCACATTGGATGTTGATTCAGTTCTGGGCATGATTCAGGATGCTGGTGGTTACCTTTAAAGTCCTAAATGGCTTTTAATGGGGATACTTGGAATACTCCCCTCCCTATCTTTCTGTCCCCTGACATCATCCCAGTGTCTTATGTGTATCTCACCAGTGTCTGAAGTGCAGTTAGTGATGTTTGAAAGGACCTTTCCATAGCGCTGTCTCCTCTTCCTATCAGCCTCACCTATCTAGGTGTTCCATTGCCTACTGAAAGCATTTTTCCTTTTTGCCTGGCCTGCCTTCAAGCTGCCTGGTAGGGGAGCCCAGTCCTTGCTTTAATTCCCTGACTATTTACTGTTTACTCTTACTGCTGATCTGGTGCTTCTGCTGCTTGACTGTAAAGGTTCTTACTACTTCAATTGTTTATCCAAATGTTTAATTGGCCAGCTGCCGCTTAGAAGGAGGGAACCGCAGAGTCAAATTGGGAGGTATTTAAATAGAAACAAATATCTTTAGAATTCACAGCTGAGGATTTGGGTTAAAGTGAGCTTGCTCTGTGGTGGGTATGAGAAGGAAACGAGATACAGCAGGCTCATCATCTAAGATTGGCAGCCCAGGGTACAATCCTAACCTGGAGTTAGGATGTCACTTGTGCCAGCCCAGGAATGTTGCAAACACGACATAAAGTGTGTTTGCAACACTCTCAGAGTCAGGGAGACCAGCACATGGACACAGGGCGTCCTCCCCTATTCCAAGAGTGGTCCAAACACACTTTACAGCCTAACTCGAGGTTAGGATTCCTGGGCTGGCACAAGTTACTTCTGTCAGCCTAACTCCAGGTTAGGACTGTGCACAGAGAGAGAGAGAGAGAGAGAGAGAGAGAGAGAGAGAGAGAGAGAGA